>JAIFOV010000472.1:5000000-5625000 GCA_020654155.1 Novius pumilus
CACGATCATTGGCTTCCATTCGCTCATTGCACACGAACAGTGCCATGGATTCTTATTTAAACGCAGAAGTTTTGGGTGGATTTTAGTGAATATATCGTGAGGTAATTCCCTTAGTTTGTTGTCGTTTAGATAAAGTTCTCTTAGAGAAACGAGTTCATCAAAAACGTTTGGTGGTAAATATTCGAGTTCATTCTTGGACAGGTCCAAGTATTCTAATTTTTCTAAACCCATAAAAGTATCCATTGAGACATTTCGGATTTTACAGCCGCTTATAATTAATTTGTCCAGTTTATATACTTCCAGAAACGCGTCGTATTCGAGTTCAGTAATATTTCCGGTCATTATGAGCTCCTTCAAATTAGGCATACCAATAAGGAGGTCACGTTTGAATTTACTTATCCTTAAATTTTTCAATGTTAGTATTTTGAGTAAATCTAAGCCTAGAAAAGATTTAGTCAATAATCCCAACTCCATGTAGTCGCTTCCAATTACTAACGAATCCGTAGTATTCATAACTTCAAAAGTATTAGGAAAAATGACCGTTATTGGATTATTTGCGAAATTAGCTAATTTTAGTTTTGGAAATGGCGGTAAGGACAACTCTGACAATTGAGAAAAATTATTATACGATAAATCGAGATAAGCTAACTCTAAAAGTCCAGCCAAATCGGTTATTTGGATGTCTAGTAAGTTGTTGTGAGATAAAGATAATGTCCGGAGATTTGGTGTCCCATAAAACGCAAAAGGCGGTATGAAATGTAAGTTATTCTTCTCGAGGATCAAATACTCTAAATTATGCAGTCCATCAAACATTTCCCAATGAACAATGTTCAGTTCACAAGAGGTTATTCTCAATAAATTCAAATTTTTGAAACCGACAAACAGAGGAACGCGGGCATAACTTCCATGCGATTTATATTTTGCATAAGGCAAAATTTCTTCATTGGTGCCTTTTTGAACTATGGTTAAAACGTGCGAATTCGAATCGAATTTTTGTGTATACTCAAACGTCATTTCATCTTCGTCGACTTCTTTCACAAAATTTTGTATTTGATTTTTCGAATTTTTTATCAAAACCCTCTCTAAACTGAAAAATTTCAGATCCGGTAGTGGCCTATCGATTTCGCAAAAAAGATGGCTGTTAGTTCCATTATTAAAAAGTTGTGGTCCCAGTAATTCAATGCTGATCAAGTTTTTTAAGGGAAGTAAATCGCTTAGTTTTATAGTTTTGTTTCCCGTCGTGTAACCTTGAATGAGCGTTAAAATTTCCGTGTCCTCCGGTAGACTTGCTATCAAATCGGACGATTCGGTTTCCGTTTGTAAAATACAGGTTGCCGTGCGCACTATCGGTTTATCTTGAAATATTTCAGTCTCTAAACTTTCTTCGGGCATCACCTAAGATAAATTGGAATTTTCAATCATGGACCACTTCGATTTACTTTTTACTTACATCGTTCAACTCGATAGACTGAATTTCTCCGTGTATTGGCCTATTTTTATTATTTTGCATGAATCTGTGAATGGGTATCTCTGTCAGATGTTCGAGTCTGCATGTGCATATGATTGGACATCGTTTGTCCGCTTCCCAACTTGCCGAAATCTGTCAAACATCGATAATTTAACGTCCTCAATAATTCAAACATGAATAAAACTTCGTCGGTATATCAATATGAGTTTTGAGTTAGAGGTTTAGATCATTTTCAAGGCGTGGTATTTTTTTGAGAAAACTCACCACTGGCAACGCAGCTATACTCATGAAAACCACACATCCCCACATTTTTATTTCATCTGATAAACGATTGGTACGGAATGAGGAATCTCTTCAGAGTCCGACCGTTCGCAGGAAATACTCCCCACTCATTTCCTATACAACTTATCGTTATCATTTTGAAACGCATCTTAATTTTTCAATTCCAATTGCTTATCCGAGACACATTAGGATAAAACGCCTTACTCATATCAACTTCTAATGAGAAGCCCTGGGAAAATGTCCGAAAAAATTAATTTTTTTAAGTTTTGGCAGGATTAAGAGATTGCATTATCTTCATTTAAACAAAATAAAAGATCCGTTAAGGGAACTTGTTTTTTGTGAAGTCAATAAATCCAACAATATTTTCTTGTGTATTATTTTAATAAGTAAAGGGTATAGCCGGGTTATAGTCCAGTCAATAGAGAAATTTCCAGTGCTAAAAAAAAAAAATTAATTGCAGGTAGTGACCCAGTGGAAATCATTTAGGGTTATGAGTACAATAGGAGGTTTCCATAAGGACTGCTATCGAGCGTCCTACTGGGTGGGGGTGCAGTTCAAATTTTTGAAATCACACCTTTCCGCTTCTAGATTTTAAACTATTGATTTTCTTGAAAATACCTTCAAACAAATGTTTTAGATGCCAGCATTACCTTCACCTTGAATTTGGTTTCGTTCAATTTGGGTTGACGGTTAACAAGAAAATTGGAAAAAACTTTTCAAAATAGTCGTTTTTTGCAAACGTGATATTTACGACGCCAAATTTTTTGAATATTTTTCATCATTTTAAAATGAAGAAGCTCTTATAGCATCAAATCAAACTTAATCAAAAAAAAATTATTACGTTCATCATTAACGAGATATATCAATTTATTTATGAAAAACTGCCTTTTTCACGACAAAACGTACTAGTTGTCGGCAATATTTCTCGATTTTTTTTATTTGAGTATTATATTTTGTTTAACTGAAAATTTCCAGATTAGAAAATGCGAAAAAGATTACTTTTCAAGACATTGAAAATAAGGTACTTTTTTTTTATAAACAAATAGCCTCAGAAGGTTTATTTTGATCTTCAGAAATTCCATTTCCTCGCGATTGAAAAAAAGCATTGAAATAAAGGACTTGACACTCCAAGAAATCTTGTACGACTTTTTGGACGCGAGTTGCATTTTTTTCTTAAAAACGACACACTACAATTTCAGAATTAATTCGAGTTCAATACAATTAAATGCACAATAGAAACGGATAACAACAAAAGTATAAACTTGTTGGATCTAACTCTCGATTATAATAATGATGAGAACAAAATAAATACAACATGGTTTACCAGAAACATAAATTCTGGAAGATATATCAATTTCAATTCAAGTGTACCAAAAATTTTTAAGAAGAACGTTATTATTGGTTTAATAGATAGAGCAGTGAAATTAACGGAACCAACAAAACGCAAAGAACAAATTAATGAAGTAAAAAATATTTTAATAAAAAACAGTTATCCCATTTCTTTAATAAATAGTGTTATAAAAGAAAGAATAAGCAAAATATATAATAACAATAATGATAATGAATTAGAATCTTCTAATATAAAGTATATTGGTATACCGTACATTCCGGCATTATCCAAAAAAATAGGTAACATTTTACTTAAATATAATCTTATTCTAACAAATAAACCATACAACACTCTAAATAGATTTTTCACTAAATTAAAAGACCCTACAGATGAAAATAAACAAACGAATGTAGTATACAAAATTTTTGTATAAATTGTCCAGGACTATATATTGGACAAACAAAACAATATTTACATAGAAGAATTTACAACCATAAATACTCTTTACGATTTAATAATGAATGTACAGCTCTTAGTAAAAATTCACATGACTTCGACCACAATTTTGATTTCAATAATGTGACAATCCATGATAAAGAATCAAACTATCAGAAACGATTAATCAAAGAGATGATACATATCAAAAAAGAAATCAACTCTGTCAATTTTAGAACAGATATTGAAAATTTAAGTATAATTTATAATGGAATATTTAAAAGTTATTGTTAAACAGTAAGCTGTGATCTAAACATTATTAACATCATCAAATTATCAAACCAGACTCAAAAGTTGTATTGAAAAAAATTTTTCAATTAAACAAATACAAATTTGTGATCGTAGAACGATCGAAACGTCGTACGAAACGTTCAAATGTTCTTTATTGTTGACTGCAATTTTGGAAAAAGAAATAATACAAGTTAATAATATTCCTTATGAAATCTACCATTTCTTACTTATAAGGTAACGCCAAACATAATTTAATATTTTTCTTCCATTCTTCTATTCTTTTGCTTTTCAATCGGTTAAAAAGAAGAGTTCGAATGTAGTTTCAATTATATATTAGCAAAAGCTCCTTCCAATATGCCAGAAGTACATTTTGATGAAGAATGTCCAGCCCACAATTTAAAAAATGTGACGACCTTATGGAAGCTATTTTTTCTAATTTTCTTTATCATTAAATCGATATTTTCGTTGAAAAATTTCTACAGAATCCAAATTCTTTGTATTTTACAATTCATGGAAAAATTGGATTCAAATAACTAAAAGCAAACAATTTGCTGCCAAAAAACGTATCACTTTTTTTTACTATTGGGATCACAAATTCTGGTAGAATTTTCATTGAATCAGATAACGAAGACTCTAAATTTAAGGAAGATTTAAAAAGAACTTCCATCTATCAAGTAGTAGATTCGTTAATGTTTGGAGTGGGGGAAACTTTGTTGTTTCCTGAATTGAACAAATTGATTCAAATAAAACGACTTGAGCTTTATGTTCCGACGTTTTGTAATCCCATCATTAACATAAAAACGGTTGTACATACATAATTAGATATTTGCTGAAATTGATTTTAAAATTTCAAATAAATGAAGAATATGCAGGCTGTCCCATAATTAGACCGACAAACTTTTATTGGATGTTCTAGACATTATTTAAGGTCGATTCGACCAAAATTACATAATCCAAAAATGCTTAGTCGAGGAGCTGGTGCCCTCTGAAGATGACGTCCAGGCAACACTTTTGGACACATATCTCCAAAACGCCTCCTTTAAAAGTATTGAAATTTTAAACCATGGCTAATATCAAAAGTATGCATCGAATGGTTTGAATGAATTTTTCTTATGTCAAGCATAGGCGTATCATTTTGGGGGGGTAAATGTTATATTTACTGAAAACTTTTTTACCTTTTATTTTTTTACAAAGTATGCATCAAATTCATAAACTATGATGTTTTCTCGCAGAAAAGTGACCTTGTGTCATATATCCCAGATGCACAGGTTTTGAGAAAAATCGATTTGACATTTTCTCTCGACAAAAAAATACACTCTGTCAATTTTAGAACAGATAGTGAAAATTTAAGTATAATTTATAATGGAATATTTTAAAGTTATTGCTACACAGTAAGCTGTGGTATATTTAAGCAACATTATTAACATCACCAAATTGTCAAACCACACTCAAAAGTTGTATCGAAAAAATTTTTTTAATTGAACAAATACAACTTTATGATTGTATAACGATCGAAACGTCGTATGAAATGTCCAAATGTTCTTTTATTGTTGACTGCAATTTTGGAAAAAGAAATGATATTAGAGAAAGGCACAAATATTTTTTAAAACGAATTCTTACAGTTTTTAACTTTAGAATCAAATGCACTGAGAGCAGAAATAACTTATTCTAAGAGTGCTATTGAAAATAATTTTTTGACATACCGCATGAGCCCGCTATGTTTGAGACTGAAGAAAAATTTAGTCATATCAAAATTTTCAAGAAAAAAAAGTGCAAATGAGAGAAAACATGAACAGGAAGAAATTAGTTCTTTCGAATGAGCATAAAAAAAGTTACTAATCGTATTTAAAAAACACAAGTTTACTTTATAACTCAAGAACCTCTTGCATTCTACTCAAAAAGGTGCCAAAACCATTTTCCCTTTACTTCAATAATAACCGAGATATCAGCAAAAGTCGAAATCGGCCAAAATCGAGAAATATCTCAAAAACAAAGGACGATAACTCAAATCTTTTTTCACCAGTGGAGTTTTCCCTGATATCGAACTCGTAACTCCATCATCGTTTTTCTCCATTCTTAATATTCCACATAGTTACCGTTCACACGCATCCAATTTGGGACAGCCTGTAGTTAAAGAGCCAACAGAAAATGCAAGTCATAGCGACCACAACAAATTATTGCAAGCATATATATAACCAGTTCCTTTTTTATCCTATTCATCCGTTGTCTTTGTACATTCGAAACGCAGTGCAACTGATTAGTTATCACATTATAACAAAAAAACAAATTCAAGTTCCATAATTGAATATACTACCTTAATTTTTTTCCTTTAGAGCAATAAACGTGTTTGAAATTCTGATGGGGATCAATCTTTTACATTGCATTTATTCGCAGAGTTTTCAAAGTTGAAAAGCAGCGATATGAACTTCGCTTATAAATTTGACCAGCCAGTTATTCAGAGATAGGGGGAAGTTGCTTTGAATGCCGAAGCTCAAGATAAAAATGAGCTTTCTCGGCATCATAAAGGCCAACCGGTCAGTCCGCTGACAATTTCATTAAAATTGTCGCTCATTGGATTTGAGGGATGAAATAAAGGTTATTTTTACTGAAAACTTTTTTACCTTTTATTTTTTTACAAGGTATGCATTTATATTCATAAATTTTGATATGTTTTCTTGCAGAAAAGTGCCCTTGTGTCATATAGCCCAGATGCACAAGTTTTGAGAAAAATAGATTTTAAATTTTCTCTCGGTTTATTACTCAAAACTCGTTTTCTAAAGAATCATAATGATCTAAATGAAACATCAATTTCTTGCACTTCTTTTCTGATATTTTATCGAAACTTTACCTCATAAAACAATTTTTGCGAACGTGACCACCATTATTTTAAATGCGTGAATGAATGCAAATTTTTTATGTATAAATCATCGTGTTGCCGCAAAGATTAGTGAAAATTTTCCGTGTTAAGTTATCCCATTAATTAAATTCATTTTAAAATTGTAATAAATTAATATTTCACCTACGTTATTATGATTCTTTAAAAACCGAGTATTGAGTAATAAACCGAGAAAAAATTTGAAATCAATTTCTCTCAAAACCATAGCATCTGGGCGATATCTCACAAGAGCACCGTTCTTCAAGAAAAAATATCATAGTTTATGAATTTGATGCGAAACTTGTGAAAAAATGAAAGGTCAAAAAGTTTTCAGTAAAAATACCCTTGGTCCCTCCAAAATGATACGCCTATGCTTGACTTAGAGAAAATTCACTCAAACGATTCGATGCGTATTTTTGGAATTAGCCAAAATCTACAATTTCAATAGTTTTGGTGATGCCGTTTAGGAGATATGTGACAAAAAGTCTTGACTGGACGTCATCTCCAACGGGCTCCAGCTGCTTAACGAAGCATTTTTGGGTGGAGTGATTTCGATTGAATCGGCCTAAAATAATGTCTACAACATCCACTAGAAGTTTGTCGGTCTAATTATGGGACGCCCTGTATGAAGGAGAAAAAAAAACGCCGCACAATTCCGTTTTGTGGCTTTGTTATGCCAGGACCACAGACCTCTGAAGTACATAAAAGCTCCGATTCAGCGACTCGGAGCTTGGAGTCTTTCATTTCAACCGCTGTTAGAACTACCGGGTTTTAGGTCGATAGTGTCAATCAAATGCAAAAAACGGAAAATATGGTTTTTTGTTATGAAAAATCGATTTTAAGTAATGGGCCCAAAGTCCGAAAATTCAGTAAAAAATACGATATATGAAAATATATTCGGCCCACTTAATGGCGTAGGTTTCAGAGTAGTCGGACTACGTTTCATAATTTTTTCGAAAAAAATATTGGAAAAATATGTTTTCGCGAATATAAGTTCCATTGCTTCGCGGAGTACCCATTTTGTGCCAAATCTCAGCCTAATCGGTTGAACGGTTCTTGAGATATCGAGAAAAAATTAGTTGGGGGTTTTTCAGCTTTGTAAACTGGGTCGAGAATTGGGGACAGTTTTTTTATCATGGAGCATCATCGGGAACAAAAAAACGTTACCTTACTCGGCTATAACCTTTTTTTCTCAAAGATTTTTCAGCGAATTTATGTAAATCGCAATATCTTTTTTGTCTAAAGAAAGAATGAAAGACCGGAATCATTTTCATTCATAATCAATGATATTTTTTTATACATAAACATTTCTGCAACTTTTATTAATGGATTGCTGTTTTAGATGTTCCAGCCAGTGGCATGTACTTTTTAACGTACGAAGCAATCAAAGATTACATCACAGAAAATGGCGCGCATCAGCCAGGTTTACTAGGAACCATATGCGCCGGAGGTTCTGCTGGCATAGCGAATTGGTTAATAGGTATGCCTCCAGATGTTTTGAAAAGTAGGTTGCAAACAGGTTAGTGTCTTAGATTCATTAATTGCGAAATTAATTAAAATCCATTGGAATTTACCAGCTCCAGAAGGGACTTATCCGAATGGAATCAGAGATGTATTCAAGTCATTGATAAAGACTGAAGGAGTAGGTGCGTTGTATAAAGGAATTACTCCGGTTCTTTTGAGAGCATTCCCAGCGAATGCTGCCTGTTTTGTGGGATTTGAGTTGTGCAAAAAATTCCTCAATTTCTTATTCAAGAGTCCAGAGGAATTAGTTCCTGTGCAATGAAATGATCTTTGAAAATGTTCTATATGAGAAAGGTGTTTGTATATCTTTGCTAATAAATTTATATGTTTGTTATGAATTTGTTTTTGTGTCATATCCAGTTGGGTAGAAACCTTGAAGAAAATGAAAGGATGACAATTGGAGACTTTTATTCCTAATTTTACACAACAAATCATAAAAAACATAATGGTCACATGGGATTTTTACATTGAGAACAAGCTTCCATAATTTCTTGAAATTCTTCAATTTGTAAAGTCATTTCAAAGAAGTTGTATCTGTCGTGGATGTTCTTCGTAGCTTCCATTAAGATTGTTTGGGGATTGGTTCCTTCGCCTGAAATTTATATCATTTTTTTGAATGTCGTTTTTTGATTGTTTCAATATTACTTATAGCGATGTGAGCGGACATAGCGACTTTATCCAAACTAAGAGCCCAAATCCTCAAATTATGTATTCGCTTCACTCCAGGAGTGCTCATTAATGTATCCATTACTTCTTTAAAATCTATTCCCCTTGGGGCGCCTTCCATCAAAACAATCAATACATCTCGTATTATATTGAAGGTGGTAATGACAACTAATATAGAGAAGAGGAAGGTGCATATTGGGTCCATTATTTTCCAATCTTCCTGTAATATTAATTAACATAAACAAAATTAACGTAGTATATGATTAATCTTACATTAAAAAATATAACTAGAGCCGCTATAAATACGCCTAAACTTTGCAGGAAATCTCCTATGACGTGAATTAGAGCAGCTCTAACATTAATATTTTCATTGTTTTCTTTTTCAATCAAACCCTCTTCCATACTGACTCGCCTACTTTCAACACTTGTTCTGGCATCGCCGTGACTGTGGTCATGTAAACTTAAACCCATGCTAAAACAAATTAGGTAATACAAGAAGTTATGATAGGGAAAAACCGCTCTTACATCAAATTAACTATCACGCCAAGTCCAGATGTAATGAGCATTATTTTGGAGTCGATATCAAATTCATTATTCATAAGCCGTTGAAAGGCGAGATAAACCAAAAGAGCCGTCACCACCCATATCATGAGAACCGAAGTAAGTGCACCAATCACTTCAGCTCTATACCAGCCAAAGTGCATTTTTCTTGTTGATGGCCTACTCGCGACCCACAAAGAGAACAAAGATATCATAAAACTGGCGAAATCGGTTAACAAATGAGCAGCGTCGGAGGCAATAGCTAAACTATTTGAAAGATATCCACCTTGAAAAAAATATTCGTTTTAAAATAAAATAATCTTTTTCTGAGAAAGTTTAAACATTCACCTGCTATTTCCGCCAACATAAAAAGAAGACATAGTGTACTAGCCACTAAAAGTCTGTTTCTCGCTTTTTTGTCGATACCAGCCTTGTGATCTTGATGGCAGTGTTTCTTAACTGAAAAATTAGTTTTATCTCATACAACTTGATCGTGACAAATATTGTTTTCCAAATTAACGTTGAACAAGAATCACCTTATACGTACTTAGTTCTGCTGCCTGATGATCTTCTCTAGCATTTGAACGCAAAGTATCCCCAGAAGTACATAAATCATCTGAATTCACTTCGCTCTGTAATACTTTGCAGCATCCAGAGCTTGGTTTTCCGTGTACGCAATAAATAATTGTCTTTCCACTGCCCGCGGTGCCTGTGGAAACTCTTTTGACACTTCCATAATTGCTCAAACCGTCATTCCTAAAATTAGTTTAACGTGTTTGTAAAAAATATTTGTGGAGAGCCTCGCGGAACCGAGTGCAGACCTCTTTTTTTAGCCGTTTAATTGGAAAGTATTGGAATAACACGTGACAGAGGGGCATCGCGGAGGCGGTGCTACCGGAAAGAAAATCGGGTGGATATATTTTTTTGTTATTGAAATAGGAAAGATTGCTAATAACGCGTGAAAGAGGCCTCGTTAGGCTCAGGGCGCTGACGTCAAAATTTACTCTGGCGCCGCTACTGAAACGAGCAATGAACGTTGTTTTTTACGATAATCAGGAACTAAAACCATTGAATAGAGACGTAATCTAATCGGAGTATTACCCAATATTTTCTTATTTATCTCAAATCGGACGAAAGATTTCAGAACGTATCGAATATTAGTTCATGTAATTTCACGAACAATATCTAAATATTTAGACTAGTTGTGTAGCGATAATTGATTTTAAAGTGTTTGTTACTTGTATTGAAATGTAGTTACTTACAGTAAGGGTTCAGTGTCTGGATCAGTCATTGTTTTCAAGTCTAAAAAGTTCACGCTGTAGACATTAACGATCACTAAAATGACTTCCACTCAATAATTACTGTGTATCAGATATCTTGAAATCTTTATCTCGGCATTTAACGTATTATTTATTTATCAAATCAAGATGTTCAGTTTGCACCCGAGACGACACCATTTATCACGGATTATTCAACCTTCAACAATCTTTTACTAACACGACATTCAAGATGCATTTAAAAAATATAAATGAATCTTTCTATTCTCTGTACATAATGATGCTAATGTTTGAACCTATATTATCGTTTTAACACAGGAAATGTTCGCAACTTAATCATCATTACGCATCATAGTCAGTGTTTCGGAAAATCCGGCAGATTATCCGCTTAATTAATTCCTATAGTTCATTCTGCATTTTATAAAATGAACATAACCGATACTTTGGGGTTGGGGGGTGGGGGGAGCAATATGCAATTCGTTGTTAGTTTTGGTTCGATGTGGCGAGAGAAATTGAATACGCCACTGTAGAATATTCGGTTATTGTATAAAAACTTATCTCTCTTATCCAAAGTATATATCAGGTAGACTTAAATTTTATATCACTTAACATAGATGTATAGTGGGCCCGGGAGGGAGGCGGGTAAAGATATGGGTGTCGCATGCCCCCTCCGAAAGAGCTCAGAGGAATTTTGTCAGCGGTTCAAAAGCAAATCCTGGCTACGCCACTCTAACTTGGATGTAGGGTGTAAGTATTCTGGATATACGTTCGTTGGTTATCGCTAGAAACCTGAAAGGGAAAACAAGCGTTTTGACGTTTCGCCGGGATCACACCGAGCATCATCAGAAATGTTTTCGCTGCACGAGTCAGTCGAAAACTGAAGGAAATTTCCTTATGCTGTCGTATTTATAGGCGATTCCGTAGGTTTTTATGGCGTGCCATGACCTCTTGTATTACGACCTGAATTATTTTATTGAAAATAACTGGAGCCACGATTTTGAATTATGTTTTCATCGTTCGTGGAACGTTGATTACTTTCAAAATTTGGAAAATCATTTGTGCCAGGACGTGCAATGGTTTCTTGATTATCTTGATGTGCGATAATTATTGTATTGTCATGGATGGTATTAGACTGATTTTGCGCTGAAAAATTGTTTGGAGATATGAAATTTCTTCTTATAACTGCCTTCCAAACATTTGGCAAGAAAAGTGCATCATCCCTTCTATTCAATTCACCCTGCTTTTCGATTTCAATAGCCTTTCTGATGAGTCTCGTTCTGAAATGAGAAATATTAGCAATTTCTTTACATGTCTCGAAATTTATTTTATGTTCAGTTCGATGTTCATGCTGGAAAAGTGCTGATGTTGTTTGTTTGTTTCTAATAGCGAGCCTATGTTCATCTAATCTAGCAGAAATACGTCTATTAGTTTGACCCACGTACAATTTCTGACAGTCTGTGCATTGAATTTTATAAACACCATGGTTTTCAAGTTTCATTTTGTCTTTGGGGTTACCAAAAATTCGAGCTATGGTGTTATGTGGCTTGTATGTGACTCTTGTGTTTTATCTTTTAAAATGCGATCTATTCTGTCAGTGGTGCCTCTAATATAAGGAAGGGTGACATTGTTTACAAATATTGGTTCGTTTTCTCCTGGCTGTTTATTGCTGTTACTTTGACGTAGAGCGTTTCGTATTTGTTTGGAGTTGTACCCATTCTTTCTTAAAGCATTAGTTACGTCATTAAGTTCATGGGGTCGTTTGTGGTCATCGGCTAAACGTTTAGATCTAGAAATTAAAGTGTTAGCAACAGATTGTAGTTGTGATGGATGATGGTGTGAAAGTGCATTCAGGTATCTGTCAGTGTGTGTCGGTTTCCTGTACACTGTATGACTGTAGTGTTGCCCGAATCTTTCGAGATTAAAACGTCGAGAAATGCCAATTTGTTATCTTCTTCTATTTCAGTGGTGAATTGTATATTAGGATGTTGAGCGTTTAAAAATGTCACAAAATTGTCAAGTTCATTTTGTCCATGTGACCATATGATGAAAATATCATCCACATACCTAAGCCATACTTTAGGTTTTAAAATTGTTTGATCCAGAGCCTTTTTCTTGAAATAAATCATGAATAGATTCGCTATGACAGGAGAAAGAGATGAACCCATCGGAGCACCAGCAATCTGTTTGTACATTTGATCATTGAAAAAAAAAATGTGTTTTTCAAACAATGTTCAGCTAAGTCAATGACATATAGTGGAAAAGATTCATAACTGGAAATTAGTTGTAAAGCTTCATCAACAGGGCTGCTGGGGTACAACGACTTCACATCTAAACTGGACAAAATATCACTGTTATCAATCTGGATATTTCTTAAGATTTGAATAAAATGTTCAGAATTTCTTACGTACGAATCGGCTTTTTTTACTTCAGGTTGCATAATTTTTGCCAAAAATTTCTCAAGTTTTTGGAAAGGAGAGTTTAACGCACTAACAATGAGTCTTAGAGGAACATCTGGCTTATGAACTTTTGGTAACCCATAGAGTTTTGGGCATCTGCTGGATTTTTCTCGTGGTATAAGTTGTTTTTGTGTTTCAGGATCAATCGGCGAATTTTTAATTTTTGATTTAGTTGTCCTTTCTAAGTATGTAGTCGGATTTCTGGAAACTGCTTTATATGATTGGTCTTGCAGTATATGACTCATTTTCTGTTGATAATCGGTTTTATTCATTAACACAGTGGAGTTGCCTTTATCTGCTTTCAGAATAACAATATCTCTATTAATTTTTAAGTCTTTCAAAGCACGATTTTTGTCTTGCGTCAAATTTGGAACTGGTGGTCGGCAATTTCGAATGATTCTAGAAACCTCCTGCCCTAATATTTCGGCTTGTTGTCCTTCTATTGTAGTAAGTGAAGACTCAACTTTAGCTATGATTTCCTCAGTAGGAATATGTTTCGGTGTCACAGAAAAATTGAAACCTTTACTTAAAACAGATTTTTCAGAATTAGAAAGGACATGATCAGAAAAGTTATGAATTATTTTATTTTCGTCCAGGATGGATAGTTCTACATTCTTCCTCTGTGGCATCAGTCTTTGGAATCTGTTTTCCAGTTTTTCGTTTTTTAAAATTCTGTCAGTTTCAGCACGCCAGGAAGTGAGAGTGTCAACTTGATTCCACAACAAAGGATGTAATTTGTTGGCTAAGGTGGATGTGGAAGAGGTCATATTCAATTTTTGCGATTTCTCTCCTCAATGTTCAAACAATAAAATAACAGCTCCTTAATAATCTAATAATGTTGAAAGTTTCAGTTCATGGGAATCAAGTAGAATATGTTACTTCCCTGGGCAGAACAGTGAGACGCATTATCTCAGAAACCTTGACAGTAAAAAGTCGCAGGGCCAGATGGAATACCAACCATTTTCTTAAAAATGTATTACGCCAATTTGGAGTCCAGTTCTTTATCGTTCGTTCAGAATCTCTTATAACAGAGAATCTATCCTGCTTGCTGGAAGACAGTCTTAATCCAATCCATCCCCGAAAATAATAGAAAGTGATTTAGTAAAATCAGTGCGGTTCCTCAAGTCTAAAGAACGTCGTCTGTTGGAACTTTCTCCCAACGTTTAATTAATAATATAATAATAATATTTATTGTATAAAGTTTACCTCAATCTCTATGCAAATGGTTAGAGTTTGGCTTATGCCAATCTTCCATTCCACCAATCAAAAGCTTAAATAAAAAGAAAAAATATGCACAATGCCCAGAATACACATAATTGAGTGAAAAATTTCACGTTAAATTAAACTTAACTACTTCCTACAACCCAGCTACAATTGGAAAGATTATACAGGTTGGTCCCTCTAACTGGAATAAATTCCGTAACTCAAAGGGGTGGAATTCAAAAAAATTATCTTCATACACATTCATTGTAACTTTTTCCAAGCTTCATTCTGAGGGTAACTATTTTTCCATATACCAACCCCCTAGGGGTGAAACCACCCCTAACTTTTTTTCGGAATGTAAGGGTAGGTCAAGTGACACGTCTTTGAAAAGCTTATGTGAAAAGGAATACGACACATTATTTATTTGGTGAAAAATTTTGAACATATCTTATTAAAATCAATTTTTAAGATAATAAACAAATAAACTTATTTTCTTGTCAAAGAAAGTTTCGTTTCCCAAATTTTTGGAAAGTAACCGACAATTTAATTTTTTTTTTTTCAAAAAGAGGATATGCTAATGGGGTACACTCATATTCTAACGAATATGTTCAAAATGATGCCCATTTCTTTCTTGGCAAAGAGCCAATCTGTCGTAAAACTCATTTTTAACGTTTCGAAATACTTCGGGTGAAGTATTTCTAACTTCAAGGGTAATTCTGTCCCTCAAAGCCTGAAGATTGGTTGTTGGTGTAACATAAACCATGGTTTTTTAGATATCCTCACAAGAAAAAGTCCATAGGATTGAGATCCGGGCATCTTGGAGGCCATTCAAGTGCACCTCTTCGACCAATCCACCTATTTGGAAAAATTTGATCTAAGTAATTGCGAACTGGCAATGCATAGTGCGCTGGAGCGCTATCTTGTTAGTACCAAATTCTTTTGTCAAATTCATTTTGATTTGCGGTTGGAAATTGATGATGCAAATGTGGGACGAGCTCATCCCGGAGCAGTGAAAGATATGATGGCCCATCAAGATTATTATCTATAAAAAAAGGTCCGACAACTTGGTCTCCAATAATCCCAGTCCATACATTCAATTTTTGTGGGTTGGGTGTGGGTTTCTCGCATCCAATGGGGGTTGTTATCAGACCAATAACGGCAGTTATGATGATTCACTTCACCATGCAAAGTAAACGTGCATTCATCCGAAAAGAGTATCCAGTTCAGTTGCATCTGATCGCGGTCAATGAAGTCCATCATTTGCTCACAAAACTGATTTCGGCGATCTGGATCTTCATCAGTCAACTCTTGAAGAATCTGCATCTTGTAAGGGTGCATCTTTGCAGTTTTCAAAATCTTTAAAACTGTTTGATGACTGATCTCGTTATCGCGAGCCAATTGCCGAGTTGAAGTTATGGGGTTTTCTTGGAGAGCCAACAAAACGTTATGTTTTGTATTGTCGTCCACTACAGGCGCTCTTTCTCTTGGCACGTCCCTTACAGAACCGAATTCTCTATAGCGCTTTTCTATTTTGCAAACTGTGCCTTGAGAAAGACGCGGCAAATCGGGATGGTTTGCTTGAAATAATTCAGCTACCTCAGCTTGAGTGCGACTTCGTTCACCGTATCCAATCATCATTAATATTTCAATGCGAAGGGCTTCCGTTGAGCGACGTATGTTAAATTATTTACTACGATGATGTAAAGATTGGAACACTTCTCTAGAGTCACTAGAGATAGAGAAACTGAGTACTTTTTGAATAAACGAGCATTGCAAGGAACAATTAATAAAAATTTACCAACGTTGACGGTGTAACAAATCTACCACACAACTGACAATCGGATCTAAAACAGAGAAGATGAAAAAGTTTTTTCATCAATGATAAGATTAGACTTTCTGCGATAATAAATGCACGTTATCCGTTTAGTACATTTTTTGCTACCGGTCATTCAGATATGGTCGTAAGTCGCATTGAGCGAACGCAAGTTGTTTTATTTCTCAATTTTTTTTACTTAGTTTCGGAAATAACTGAGCAAATAAGTAGTGTGTTGTATTCCTTTTCACATAAGCGTTTCAAAGGCGTGTCACTTGACCTACCCTTATATTTAAAGAAAAAAAGTTAGGGCTGGTTTCACCCCCTTGTAGTTAGTATATGGAGAAATAGATACCCTCAGAATGAAGCCTGGAAAAAGTTACAATGAATGTGTATAAGGATAATTTTTTTAAATTTCACCTCTTTGAGTTATAGAATTTATTCCAGTTAGAGGGACCAGCCTGTATACTTAACAAAAGTAGGGGAAAAAGAAAAAAAAAGAAAAAACAAGATACAATAATAAAAAAAGAAAAATCAAAAGTATAGACTCAACTACCAAAGATTATCCCAATAAATGATTTTTTACAAGAGTTCTGAAAGTTCCCAAGTTAAACCATGGCTTGAACAATTCCTTAAAATCATTCAGTAACTTCGGTGCTACATAATCAAAGCATGCCTTAAACTTTTCCATCCTATGTTTCGGAATACAATATGTATTGTCTTTATTACGAACGTTGACATCGTGAACTGTGGAGCGCAACTTAAGCCTAACGTACAAGTAATTTGGATAGTTTTGATGTAATAATTTAAAAAGAAATGTTTGGTCGAAATTTAGCTCACTTAACAGCTTTCTATACGTTGTTACGTGACATGTGAAGGGTATGCAACAAACAAAACGCAAACAAGATTTTTCAATTTTGGCCAAACGTTTCTTGTCCATTTTATATGAAAAGTTATAGTAGACGATGCTGCAGTAGTCAAGCTTCGGATAGATAAGGCTTTTTAACAATTTTAGTTTAATTCCCTGACTTAACTCGTTATTAAATCTATAAATAGATTTCAGTTTCGAGTATGACGATTGTCTGACGGAGGAAACATGATTTTTAAAGTTAAGTTCTGAGTCTAATGTGACACCTATGTTCCTTGCAGAATCCACACAGGAAATGATGGAATCCTTCATTGACAATAAAGCCGAAGCCAGATCAATCCTATCAACAACACACGTGCTTCCAATGGAGCATTGCCTTTGACTTTCAAGTATTCACCTGAAAACCATTATTCGCAAGCCAAACATTCAGATTATGAAGATCTTCATTAATAAAAGTTAAAGTTCTCGAGAAATTTTCTACTTTACAATTTATGTATAACTGTATATCATCTGCGTAAAAATGAAGAAAGCAGTACTTCAGGACTTGGGGCAGGTTAAAAGCATGAATTGAAAACAATAAAGGTCCCAATATACTACCCTGCGGAACACCGCGGGCAGCAAACAGGTTCCCTGACCTCTCATCCAATACTTTAACAAACTGAGATCTGCCACGTAAATAACTGTTCAATCAGTTTAAACTACTCTGATGGACACCAATATGGTGCAACTTGGCCAGTAAAATATCCTAATTAACCACATCAAATGCCTGACTCTGGTCTAATAAGATAAGCACATCAACTTGGCTATTATTTAAAAAAGGTGTTTATGTCAGTAGTTACCTTGAGTAATGCGGTACTGGTCGAGTGCATAGGGCGAAAACCTGATTGTAAGGGTGGCAATATCTCATTTACTTCCAAGTACTCCTTTAACTGCTGAGAGACAAATTTTTCAAAAACCTTGGATAGGATTGGAAGCAAGGTAACTGGACGGAGATCCTTGAGAGTTTGGTTCGTTGATTTTCGGAATAGGGGTAATCACTGCAGTTTTCCATAACTATGGGAAAGATTCGGTTGTCAAGAAAAAATTAAACGTCCGGCATATTGCGCCAATACAAAAAGGTATCACCATTTTGATCATCGCTAGCGTTATTTGATCACATCCAGCAGATTTTGAATTAATTGACTTTAGACATTTCAATATATCGTATGCTTCGATCGGTCTGAGTTGAAACTGACCGGAGGTTAGTCTAGATTCCATGAAGGAATCAAAGTAGTTTTAGTTAACGGAAGAATTGCCAGTTTTTTCTATAAAGAACCTATTTATGTCATCGGGTGAGCTAGTGTATCTGGAATTGGAAACCGCCTTTTAGTCGTAACACCAAAACTTCCCATCAGGCTCCACATATTTTTTGCGTCACTCCCAGCTTCCTTAAGTTTATACTTCATATAAGCACGTTTTTCAACCGAGATAGCTTTTCCAACATAGTTCCTCAGACTAATACAGTTCTCGATCCCCAGGCGTTTTGGTTTTTAAATATTTTCTATGGGCGCGCTTTTTTAATTGCAGCATTTTTTTGATATCGTAAGTTATATGAGGTTTAAAAACATTAGTTCTTTTAACAGGATTAACTTTCAACAATGGAGCGTGTGCATCAAACAAATCATTTATACAACTAGTTAGGGCTTCAACCTTTTTGTTAACGCTACATTCACCTGACACACACTTTCAAGGAACACCTGAAGCACGCGTGGCTAGCATCTTTAGATGTGTCTTCATCTCTGGTTATCAGCGATTTACAGGCAAAGATACCTCTAAAGATACTAGCTACCATTGCTAGAGAAACCTTAGGAAGAAGTTTCAACAGACGAACCGTAGTTATTTTACTTAATAAACAGTAGTGTTGAATTTGTTTAAGCTTTCGCGGACATCGTGTGATGTAGAATACTCTTTCTTGGGCCGTTCTTTGGAATCACTTCTTCAGATGCCTGGACATCTTCGATGCACTCTGCTGGCTCTGCATCGAATGTGTCGAGACCTCTGAAGAAGCTCGCCACTCGCGCCAGCGAAACATTAGGAGGTAATTCCAAAGAACGACGGCCAATATACCAGAAGAAAGAGTATTGATGAATACTCTTTCTTCTGGTATATTGGCCGTCGTTCTTTGGAATTACTTCCAAACTTTGATGATGATCAAACAGTATGGTTTCAGTTCAGATAGTTATCCAACATTTTTCATTGAATTTTGAAGGATGTTCTATTTCATACTCCATTTTGGAGATAATTTACTATTTTGCTCTAAATGGCTCAATAAAATTCAAAAACATGCTTCAAAGAAATTGTTGTTTCGCATTTGACTTCTTTGTGAATTTCGTTAGTAGTATACTTGAGCAAATGTGAAATTGTATAATCTTTTGTCACCAGCAAATTTATTTGGTTTGCTTCAGTTTGAAATGGAATGTTATTTGAATTCAGACGAGCATGTGTTAAGAAATGAAACCCACTGGAATGCTGAATGTTTCTGGGCAAGATAATTTAAAATATTATTGCAATAAAATACTGTCTATAGTTGTAATAGTATGTCGCAAGTGAATGTTCTTAAAATATATTTAAATCTTCCGGTGTATTAACAGATGAGGAAATTAACTTCACGAGAATAATATATTTTCACAATAGTGACTAGTTCAAATTTCTTTTTTATGTTTCCTTTTCGATTTCTCCTTTTTGGGCGATTTTTTTGGTGAGTAATGTTTCTTCGATTTTGTCTTCTTTCTGATTTTGCTCGATTTCTCTTCTACTTGACTTCTATCCAATGAATCTTTCATGGGATTGAAACTTTCAATTTTAACTTTCTTCTTTTTTTGGATACATTTTCGTTTTTCTCTTACAAAATTTTTTAAATGATGTTCCGCTTCATCTTGTCTCATCCTTTCTTGTCTGCTGTTTGAAGATATGCAATGGTTTAGAGTTCTTCGAAAGTAGTTTAAATTACATTTCAGTCTTGAAGAGGACGGTTCTTCAAAAGTGTAGTTGAGTTCACGTTTTTTTGAAAATATTCTTGCTTCCTTTATTAGTTGCTCTACTGCCAACCTATTAATGAAACGTTTTATTTATGCTGAGTAAAAGGAAATTAACTTACTTGCTGAGTTCATCGTCATTCATTTCGTTAACGGATTTCTTAAAGATGTTGAAAGAATTGCTTCAAATTTTTTTATTGTAACGAAATGGAGATCTAGCGAATTCCAATTGATGATTTTTTTTAGAAATTCTTTCCTTGGGTCGTTGTCAAAGGAAAAAATCCGAGATGCCAATGTTTTTGGTGTAAACAACGTTGTAAAAATTCATAATAAAAGAATGAATGTAAACTATAAATCAATGTATGGAATAGTCATTTGAAGAGAAATTAGGTTGTTCAGGTAATTTGTGAATTCACAGAACTAAAATATTTGTGAATGTAAACATTGTTGACATTTCTTGACGTATGTATAGTCTTTCCTTGTTGTATTTATACAATCAACGAGGAACGGAAATGAGCATTTCTGTTGGATGCTTACAGATGACGCTAGTGAGTTGCCATGCACATATACGAGGGTTGGCAGAAAAATGTTGATCACCTATGTATCTACAACATTCAAAATCAATGGATAGTATTTGTAAACATGATGCAGCGATCCAATAAATTTCAAGTAGCATCAAAAATTTTCAATTCTATTATATGACGCAGCACAAATTTCCAGGATAAAAAGTTGTAAAATCTTCGTTTTCTGGTATATCAATAGAAAAATACAAATCTAGCGGAAGAAAATTTAGTAATTTATTGAACGTTATGATGCAATTGAAAAAATTTTATTAGCTCGGAATATTCAAATGTTAGAAATCACATCCTAGCACGTTACCCCATATATTACACCCACCACACAAGTTGTCATCAGGCTGAGCAAAATGTCACAGACTACTGCAAAGTCAATACATAATTGTGGTCTTTGTTGAAACCAGTTTTCCACAGTATGCTACAAATTTGACTTATTCAAGTAGCTCCCATGTTGGGTAGAGTTTGTTTGAAAACATTGTTATACTATTTCAAAAATTTCTAATTCAAAATTTATGCGATTTCTGATTTTCAGAAGATTAAAATGACTTTTTCCTTGATTAATTATGATACGAGAAAACATTTGGCGTTAAATCAAAAATTGGCTGAAGATGAATTTCTTTACATAAAATACAATTGCGATCTACTTTATGATGCCATTGACATTATATTGGCTGAAGATCAACATATAAAAACGATCGACAAATTCATCGCAGTGAAATAAAAAATTTGAGGAATTTGGATTTAAGAGCAGAAGTTTAGACGCTCCTATTTAACAGTATGTACACCTTGGACACTGTAAAGCAACTTTGATGCACTAGCAAACTATCCTAATTATATTAAGCATGCTAGCTCATGAACACTAGAGATAAACTTGAAATTCTATCAAAGTTTTGTTATAAATTTTGAAATTCAAATACGCGTAGAAGTATTAAAAGTTTTATCTGATCGATAGTTGCTTGTATAAACTTAAATGGTATTTGTCAATTCACACATTATTTTGGAGTGACAGTAATTTTTTATTTCAAAAATAAATATAAATACAAATTACAAATATGTAAGTAATATCATCATTACAAAATGATCTATGCCATTTATTGATTTTTCAGATAACAATAGGAAATATTCATTTTTATTCATTAGTACGCTGTACAAAGTGATTTGTGAATCGAAAAATATTTTTTCTCATTCAGGTTTGAAGTACCTAAATGAATGATTTAAACGATTTTTTTTTGACTAGTACTAGAGGAATAATTTATTTTCATTTAAATATGCGTTATAACATTTTAATCTGAAGTAGTTCAGAGGAAGATTTCTCCAACTAAAATATACTTCAGCTTGTTTTTCTATAATCAGTTCTTTTTCTACACAAGATATATCGACATACAAACTTGTCCAACCATACAGAGCACTAATGAATTAATTTTCTACGTCATCAACAGTTGAGAAACATTTCACAATTTAAATAACTATTTGCCAAGGATGCGGTATCAATGTACACAAAATTACAGATATTGAAGTGTTACGTTTACAGTTTTCTGGTTTCCTCAACATGTAATATAAAGGGCGTCGACAAAATGTCCCATCTACACAGTCCGAGAATGCTGTATATATTTACACGTTTGGTGCTGCCTAACTTCAACAACTTACGGCCTCAAGCGTCACAAAAGTTAGTTAGAACCAAAATACAGAACTTTACACAAACAGAAATTGCACAAGTATGGTCACAACAGAACATACAGAATTATATGGGGGGTGGGGCGGCAGCAACACTGATTTCACCCAGCGAATGTCGCCTTATTCCACTAATCGTAAGTAATCAGTTTGCCGTATTTGGTAAGCATAATTGTTTATTTACACTGGTTATAATGAGCAAACAAAGTTTGTACCCTTTAGGAATTTCTTGCTATTGACAATTCAACATTGAAAATTAAATAACCGGGGGAACACCTCACACTTCCCTTCAATGGATTTTGAAACTTTACCTTCAATAATGTGAATTCACTTTGAATATCACTGAAGCATTTTCGACAGAACTGTTCTATACGTTTTTGTAACTTCAATGAAGCTCTGCTATAAGACAATTGAGTAAATGTAAATTGAAATGAAATTATGCTATTAGTTCAAAATAAAACTGAACAAAAAAGAATAATTGAATTTTGGTTTTGGTAACTTAAAATGTTATTTGCAATAAAAGAAACGACAATTTCATTTTCACAACTGAAGTCAGAACACACCATTATCGGAATGAATGTGAGAATTTCCCTGAAAACGATTGAAAATATAAACATTTGACTGGAATAACTCACATCTAGGAGACATTCGTATTCACATAAATACCTTTTAATAAAATAGTTCATTATAAAATTATCACTTTATTTAAACGTCCAAGCTGAGCTCACTATTACTATGACCGATAAAAGAGTTTGATCATGAGTTAATCACAGATATTTACTTGCAAATGGCAGTTTTTAACTCTCACTATAAGGGGGCAATCCCACAGTTCTAGGATACATATCCGGTGGTTCTAAATGGCACACTACAGTTTCTCCATCAAGCACGGCAGCCAAAGATCGCGCTGCATCTCCACGATAAAAGTTTTGAGGCCTCACACGGTACGTTTCCATTTCAGGCGTGAAACGATTATGTTCCTTGGAGTTGTGTTTAGGAGTCGCTTCAACGATACTTCTATCACCTCCTGGGCTACATGGAATAAGAGGACGGTGATCACCGTATGATCTGGATGACTGTCTACTCATATCGCTCTGACGTTTACCATCTTCGTCGCTCATATCTGATACTTGTATTTCGTTTCTCTCAATTTCTTCATAAACGGGATCGTCCTCAGGGGCTATGCATCTTTGCATTCGACCATCAAAAATTTCTGTATATGTATGATGGTTCCAATTCATTGGTTTACAATTTTTCCGTCTATGATTGTGAGCCTGTAAAGTCTGAGCATGCGATAGATGCTTGAGGTGCTGGAAGGACTCCATTCGATGATGTGCATACTCTGTGTAGTTGGATGGTATGCTGTTGCTCATCTGCTGACCTTCGGCGTTAAGGAATGCTTGTCGATGGATGTCTTTGGCATTGTTGAGTCGAGTATCATTTAACACGCTCTGAGACCTGGGTGACTCCTCTTGTTCTGATCCACCATGTCCTGAATCCCGACTACACGACTTAAAAGAAATGTTCTGCAACGAGAATCAATTAGCATCACAATATCGAACAGTTAAAGAAATTTATAGTATCAAATTGTGGTTATCGAAGGTAGCAAACTAAGAGCAGTTGTTACAGAAAATTTGGAACATGCACAATTCAACTACGCACCTTCCAGTGTAAAGGTTTGTGAAGCGGTCCCCAAGTAGAAGCCGATTTAGGTAGGTTGCTTATAACGGGGGAAGAGTAGTTATGAAAGTTACGAATGTAAGGTAGGGTTGAGGTGTTGGGGGCTTCTAACAGAGGGGACGGAGTCGTAGGAGGGGGGCGGCAAAGAGTAGCAGCCATGGTGCCCGAAGTAGACGTGGGCACAGGTGTTTTTACCACACGATTCACGTTGCTGCAACTCCCAGAATTCCAACCCCGTTGAAACTGTAACAGATTAGGCCTTCACCAAGTGTCGAAGGACAAGCATGGAACAACGAAGCGTTAGTTTGTAAATCTTACCGATTAAATTACAATTAATGAAACCGACGGATAGTACCACGTGCCGATCAAAAGAGAAGAGCAAATGGTCAATGCACGCACCACCACAGCACCGCACCACACGAAAGTTAGTAAGCGGCTGTTTCAAGAGTGAAGCACTTGAATGTTTAGTTCAACGATTACAAAAGCTTGGAATGAAAATAAGAGGCAGAAAGCGGCCTTCACAGAAATTGCTACTAGGAGTACCTTGTTGCGCCGCATTGTGCTGTCGACTGTGGTTGGTGGTGGTACTAGCATTGTTCAGTTCAGTTCTAGTCAGAACTTGAACTAACGCGGTAGATCGCGCGTTATTAAGATTATTAGAGATGACTATATTGTTGGTACCCACACTAGCTCCATGCGGAGAATCCGTTGAATGACTATGCGAACCAGAAGGATTGCCGTTCGATCCCGCGTAAAGGCTTGTCCTCCTTTCTTTCGCTAAGCCAGAGCTTCCGCTGCTACTGCTGGCGCCCGCATTCTGCTTAGAACAACGCAAACATTTTGGTAGCCACGAATGTCGCCTTATGAACTTTCTGTACTCCTTCCGAACCTGCAAATAATATTGAGTATTTGTGATCGTAACGAAAAACCAGAATGATATTCAGAATTCGTCGATATCCTTACCTTTTCGTTTTGAACGCAGTGGAAAAGGAAAATGAAGAAACCCTGTAATGAGTTCAGGGAGGCGAATATGTAGGCGATTGACACCGATTCTTGATTGACGTACAAAAATCCAAAGGTCCATGTTAGGCCAAGGAGAAAAACGAGAATGATGGCTCCCTTCAGCCATACCCTAAAATAGCAATAAACAATCAGCAGCTGTTTTTCCAGGCATTATTTCAAAGTTGAAAACTTAATTCGTACCATGCGAACTACTAAAAGTTATGTGCTAAACGTACAGAGTTAACAGAAAATATTCTTACAAGTTAGCTTGAAATTTGGTTGTCAGTGCATTTTCTTCTTTTCCACTACCATAGGATAAAGAGACCACCATGCAAAAGAGAAGAAACATGTTAGAAATGAACGCAACCAACCATTCATGTCAAAGAAGTACACACACAATCACATTCTCATTTAAACACAATCGATCCGTTCAGTCTAATACTTAAATATTCCGACTGTCACATGCTGCCCAACTTGTGCAACCAATCGATCACAAAAATTAAGAAGTACTCTTGTTTTAGTCATTACCTGGTACTTGCTAATCTGGAATGTTCTTTACTTTTCATTGAAACAGAATTGTTCGCATGAATGCACATCTTAACTATAGCTAATGCCAGGAAGATGCCGTTTAACTAAAAAAAACGATTATTTTTAGTTGAAAACTAAACGAGAATAATGAGGGAATACTTACACATAGTACGAATATAACAGGTCCTACAAAGCTATAGATAAAATAGTTCTCGGTTTTGAGCCAACAAAAATTATCAGTGCCGTATCCTTGTGGATAGATCACAGCTGAAGTCATCACTATTATGAAGGGTACTCCGTAAGCAAATAAGTAGTACCAGCGGAGCCTTGATTTTTCCGCCTCAAATACTTCCACTAACATCACATAGAGTTGGAACCCTAAATTATTACAACGAAAGAATCAGTTTTTAGTTTCCTGTTATAATTACTACTGTATGATTTACCTTCAAAAAACATCCAGGCAAAAGCGCAAAGGAAGAAGAACTGTAAAGCTCCCGCTATCAAACTGCAAGCTAATTTATTTTCAGTCTGTTCTATTCCAAGGAGGAACATGAATTCTGCTATCAGGAGACAGACGCATAAGTTGCAGTGTATTGTTGTGCGATCGCTCTGAAACCAATTTAATCAAACATAAATCTAACAACAGTGTTTGGTACTATATTACTACCGCTGTTGCACATTCATTCAAGTACGACACATCATTAAATGACATGTTTCTTTCAACGACATTACTTCTTCGCGTGGGGTTAATGTGGGTTAATGTCGTTCTCCAAAAGGCTTTGTTAAGTTTTTAAAATTTTGTTTCTGAATGAATGTTGCACAAATACTATAATCAGATTCAGATGGAGTCGTTTTCAAAGAAAATATAAGGAATTGTATTCATTGATAAAAAAACAATAAAAATGAAATTACTTTTTTCCGAATTCAAAAATTTAGCGAATATGATCAAACAAAAATGAAGTACAAATTGAATACATATATCGCAAATAATAAAATCTTTACAAACTTGAAATGATTATGGAAGTACAGTAAATAATCTTTGCTTAGTTTTTTTAATACAAATGGGATGCTGATTAGTAATATGTCATGGCCTTGTTGCAATTTTCATGAGCATATGATTCTTGAGAAATTTACAACTGATTCACTAATGGCAATAAAGAATATGAACAATTTTTTTATATTTTGACACTTTAAGCATACACAATTTTGAATATCTTCATTTAATTATATAAAATGATTACAAGAACAATGAACCTTCAAGGTTTAGATAATTTGTTTCAAACAACATTTAATTTTGAAATGTAACTGAGTGTTTGCTGCTAATGGTAGTACTCACCTTTAAACCTCTGAAGATTTGGAAGGTAATTACAGCTAAAACCAAGCATATTATAGATATGATACATCCGACGTAAGTAATTATTTGCAGAGCAATCTGATGCGGTAGAGGTAATAAGATGGCCTGCACATCCATTAAAATGGCAAAGTTCGTTAAATGATTACACTGGCACACTGTATGTGTTCTGTTAGAAAACTCAACATAGCAACCTTCATTTGACCAAGAATTCATGACATAATCCCAGAATACACACGAAGGATTTGTCACATTTTCGGTGTGGATATGCTTGAAGGTAAGAGTAATTGGCTCCTTCAACTGTATATGTTTTCCTTGTCCCAAACTTGCACAAATCACTTTGCTATTTAAAACTTTGCTAATGTTTTTATTCGATGATACATCGAGCAAATCGGGACGCCACTGAAGAATTTCCTCTAACCGATCGAAGGCAACAAACACTAGTCTAACCAATTCGCCATCACTGTTGTCTAGAAGGGCTCCTTGTGGAAGTTCAATCGAATCGTTGTTAGCATTCCATTTGAATTCTGAAGGAAATCTGTCCGACGACATCTGTTTAGTTTCCAAAACTGTCACCGATAATCCTGGAACAAGAAATTGGTAACTGTGTGTTTTACGTTAGGTGGTCAACTTACTTATGTTCTTTACGACCTGGTCAAATGTTTTCTCGCCAACTACAGTATCGGCAAGGAGAAAAGCGTTTTCTTCCAATCCAATAAGTAAAGATGTAGCAACCCTCATCTGCTCTTCGTAGCTCAAATCAGTCCAGGATGAATGTTGCGATGCATCCAATAAATTGCTGCTCGTTTTCACGACATGATTTAACATCTCGGTAACGAACGTTTCACGTTGCTGGTGATCCGCAAACGTTTGGATATCTTGCGACATTTTTCGAGTAAGGGTTTGTATAATTTTTGTCGTTATCATCATGTCACCCCCATATAACGTTTTACTGCTCGTTACTTGAGCTAAATCGCTCGTTATGGCAAGCAATGGATCTTTCCCGTTTGCGTTTTGTATGCGCTGTTCAAGACTGGTCAACCAGACGGATCGACAAGCGCTCAAGTCTGGTGTTTCTGGATACCATCTAGGAACACTTTCGGTTCTAATACATCGCCATTTAGCGTAACCAGTAGTGCCTCCTGGACATGGCTGAATGTTCAAGTCGCTGACTCTTGTCCAATTCCAAAAAATTGTTCTTATGCTCATTGGGCTACAATAGTCTAGGAATTCGGATTTATCATTCCAAAATGGCAGTACACTGGGAGACGGATTGTACGAGTTCGATACTGTTGAATCGGCTGAGAGCGAAACATGCTCAATAAATGGAATAGGTAAAACTTTGTCAACTTACGACTTATTCTTCTTGGTACCGACGTAGTATACGAAAAGGTGGTTAACTCATCGGCTGGATTGAAGATGCCTTTGATAGAATCTTCTGGTAGCTGAATAGGTGGCAACGGTGGCGGTAAGAGCGTCGTGCTAGCCGTTTTGGTGGTGGAGGTTGTTGACGGTTTCGGCGGAGGTTCATCCGATATTTTTGGCGGTATTGGGGGCGGAGGCCGAGAAGTTGGCTTAATCGTACTCCACATCGGCGGTTGAGATGTTATTAACCACGGAGGACTGGGCCTGTTTGTTGTTGTAGTTGTAGTAGCTGCGAAAAAGGGGAAAATGAATAACCGTTTACAGCTCACGTTTTTATATAGGTATGTGCAATTAGGCTTGATTGAATATACATTGTCGTGAACTGGCGGTAATATGAATATTTTAAATACTCTCCAAGTGAAAAAGCTAATTGTTGGTTTTCATGTTTAGTTCAAAAACTTAAAATGAATATATAGTAGAATTTACATCGAACACTTCATTTTTTTGACCTCGCCGCAGCACATTAATATCGAATTTTCTTGACATTTCAGTAAAATTCGCACGATAGACCACGTCGTAACAACAATTAGCATAAAATTACGAAAGATTATGCATGAAATGGTTGTTATTTTTACAAAGAACGATATAAATAGTTCGGCGACTGTTTGTTAACAAGTTGTTCAATCCATACAAAGAAATGAAGTTATTTATTCAATGAATGTATTTTCTGATAACTTCCAACACATTTTAGGGAGAAGATTAGTTTTCTTCCGGGGATTGGTGTAACGCCTCCGAATGGAAAATGAGGAATAAAACTTGAATGCGGCGATCATAATGAAAAAAAGGTTCAGGAAAATTCACACAATAACCGGGCAATTCTTTCATGAGCGCAATATAATCACCTCTTCGTCCCCCCTTTTTATTACGGTCGTTTATTAGATACATGCAAGCCAACAACCCTAACGCAATATTCGTGAACAGACAGAATCTTCTAATAAGAATAGGAATTGTATGTGCTCACTGAAACGTGCGATTTACATTTGAATTCAGGGATGGCGCTAAATTATGGCCCATACTGCGACAGCTTCCACTCGCCCTGACCGTGTGTACGTTTTGAATAGCTTATTTATAGGGTCGAAGGATTTCGGCTTATCATCATAAACACATTCATTTAATGCGTTCATGTATTATCTACGTTATACGAAATTTACTCAAAATGGGTTCTTCGAAATATGTTTAGCGAGTCTATTAATCAAATAAGTGTTTTATATATACGAAAATCGATACCCATGGGCATTTAATTCTGAAAGGGAGAATTGCGTCAATTAAGATTTAAGAATATATAACACTGTAACACCGAACCTAAATGAAGAAAACAGGTTCGAATCTCTTATTCGAACATTTCAAATGGTATTGGATCAATTATTATTATATTCAAGATCGTGTTCAATAAATGAAATAGGGTGCACGTAAATCAAGTGCGCTTATGATTAATGGAACATATTAATACATGTTCAACTTCGCCGTTTTACTCGAGCACTTGTCCTTTTAAACAGTTTACGAAAACAAGAAATGTTCTAACAGCTCCGACTGTTTGAATGAAAATTTATTGAAATTGTTAATGAGTCGCTTATAAATTGTGCCATATTACACGCCTGGCGAATGTTGTTGAAATACTTTTGCGGCGCGGCGCAATAATGAACGTATTCCAAGTTATGAAATAGCAATTAACCGGTGATAGAACATAAATGAAGAGCGAGTGTAGGTATAAATCCGAGTTTTAAGAGTGGAATTCGGCCTGATAAATTGCTCCGTCTCGTAAAAGTTCAGGCACACCTTCGAATGTCTTGATTAAAACCCCGCATGAGCATACGAATAGTTGAGAAAAGTTTCGTACCACCCTCAACGCTGTTACTCGCTTTGACATGCATGAGACCCGTCCCAAACCTCAGGGAATTTCTCATATTGCACCGCTTTTTTTCGTCTCTTTCTTTAACTCCGATATTTCACCTCCAATCTACGTACACCTCGGATCCCTTTTAGAAATTTAGATTTGATTACTGGAACTCGGAAGAGGATGCCTGCCTACATTTCATGAAGGTTGCAGATGAGATAGGTATATACTATATATGTGTAGGTATGAGCTTTCCTACGCGATTAATTTGGATATCATCGTTTTTTCCAGATTCAATTGCCAAAAAGACCCAAAATTTTTTTCAGTTTCATCCCTCAAATCCAATGAGCGACAATTTTAATAAAAGTCTCAGCGGACTGACCGGTTGGCCTTTATGATGCCGAGAAAGCTCATTTTTATCTTGAGCTTCGGCATTCAAAGCAACTTCCCCCTATCTCTGAATAACTGGCTGGTCAAATTTATAAGCGAAGTTCATATCGCTGCTTTTCAACTTTGAAAGCTCTGCGAATAAATACAATGTAAAAGATTGATCCCCATCAGAATTTCAAACACGTTTATTGCTCTAAAGGAAAAAAATTAAGGTAGTATATTTAATTATGGAACTTGAATTTGTTTTTTAGTTATAATGTGATAACTAATAAGTTGCACTGCGTTTCCAATGTGCAAAGACAACGGGTGAATAGGATAAAAAAGGAACTGGTTATATATATGCTTGCAATAATTTGTTGTGGTCGCTATGACTTGCATTTTCTGTTGGCTCCTTAACTACAGGCTGTCCCAAATTGGATGCGTGTGAACGGTTACTATGTGAAATATTAGGAATGGAGAAAAACGATGAGAGGAGTTACGAGTTCGATATCGGGGAAAACTCCACTGGTGAAGACAGATTTGAGTTATCGTCCTTTGTTTTTGAGATATTTCTCGATTTTGGCCGATTTCGACTTTTGCTGATATCTCGGTTATTATTGAAGTAAAGGGAAAATGGTTTTGGCACCTTTTTGAGTAGAATGCAAGAGGTTCTTGAGTTATAAAGTAAACTTGTGTTTTTTAAATATGATAAGTAACTTTTTTTATGCTCATTCGAAAGAACTAATTTTTTCCTGTTCATATGTTTTCTCACATTTGCACTTTTTTTCTTGAAAATTTTGATATAACTAAATTTTTCTTCAATCTCAAACATAGCGGGCTTATGCGGTATGTCAAAAAATTATTTTCAATAGCACTCTTAGAATAAGTCATTTCTGCTCTCAGTGCATCTGATTCTAAAGTTTAAAACTGTAAAAATTCGTTTTAAAAAATATTTGTGCATTTCTTTAATATCATTGCTTTTTCCAAAATTGCAGTCAACAATAAAAGAACATTTGGACATTTCATACGACGTTTCGATCGTTATACAATCATAAACTTGTATTTGTTCAATTAAAAAATTTTTTTCGTACAACTTTTGAGTGTGGTTTGACAATTTGATGATGTTAATAATGTTGCTTAGATAGATCATATCTTACTGTGTAACAATAACTTTAAAATATTCCATTATAAATTATACTTAAATTTTCACTATCTGTTCTAAAATTGACAGAGTTTATTTTTTTGTTGAGAGAAAATTTCAAATCGATTTTTCTCAAAACCTGTGCATCTGGGATATATGACACAAGGGCACTTTTCTGCAAGAAAACATCATAGTTTATGAATTTGATGCATACCTTGTAAAAAAATAAAAGGTAAAAAAGTTTTCAGTCAAAATAAACTTTACCCCCCCAATAAGATACGCCTATGCTTGACATAAGAAACATTCATTCAAACCATTCGATGCGTACTTTTGATATTAGCCATGGTTTAAAATTTCAATACTTTTGATGGTTCCGTTTTGGAAATATGTCCAAAAGTGTTGCCTGGAGGTCATCTTCAGAGGGCACCAGCTCCTCAACTAAGGATTTTTGGATTATGTAATTTTGGTCGAATCGACTTAAATAATGTCTAGAACATCCAATAGAAGTTTGTCGGTCTAATTATGGGACAGCCTGTATATTCTCCATCTATTTGAAATTTTAAAATCAAATTTAACAAATATCTAATTATGTATGTACAACCGTTTTTATATTGATGATGGGATTACAAGACGTCAGAACATAAAGCTCAAGTCGTTTTACTTGAATCAATTTGTTCAATTCGGGAAACAACAAAGAGTCCCCCACCCCAAACAATAACGAATCTACTACTTGATAGATGGAAGTTCTTTTTGAATCTTCCATAAATTTAGAGTCTTCGTTATTTGATTCAATGAAAATTCTACCAGAATTTGTGATCCCAATAGTAAAAAAAAGTGATACATTTTGTGGCAGCAAATTTTTTGCTTTTAGTTATTTCAATTCAATTTTTGCATAAATTGTAAAATACAAAGAATTTGGATTCTATAGAAATTTATCAACGAAAATATCGATTTAATGATACCGAAAATTAGAAAAAATAGCTTCCATAAGATCATCACATTTTTTAAATTGTAGGCTGGACGTTCTTCATGAAAATGTCCCTATGGCATATTGGAAGGACCTTTTACTAATACAAAATTGAAACTACATTCAAACTCTTCTTCTTAACCGATTGAAACGCAAAACAACAGAAGAATGGAAGAAAAATATTGAATGATGTTTGGCATTACCTTATAAGTAAGAAATGGTAGATTTCATAAGGAATATTATTAACTTGTTATTATTTCTTTTTCCAAAATTGCAGTCAACAATAACGTTTCGATCGTCATACGATCAACTTCAATACAACTTTTGGGTGTGGTTTGACAATTTGAGGATGTTAATAATGTTGCTTAAATACAGATCACAGCTTACTGTTTAACAATAACTTTAAAATATTCCGTTATAAATTATATTTTATATACAACATCACTTTTCTGAAAGGTAGGTGTAGTATCTTTCAAATGAGTGAAAATGGTTTTCAATGGTTTGATGTTTTTTGTAGTTATTTCAAATTTTCATTTTTTAAAATTTTTTAAAATTTTTCTGTGAGTTCTTCGATGTATGGCAGAGTTATATAAGTTTTCATTCTGTTTTGTTCTGAAGGATCTCGTGAAGTTTCAATAGTTCGCTGTCTTCGTTCTGCAGTCTGATATAATAATTTATTCAATAAACGTTTTGGATAACCATTTTCAATTAAAATAGCTTCTAATTTTTTAATATTGAAATCTCTCAATGTTGAATGAGATAAGAATTTACAACCATATATACTCTTTACGATTAAATAATAAATGTACAGCTCTTAGTAAACATTCACATGACTCAAACCACAATTTTGATTTCAATAATGTGACAATCCTTGATAAAGAACTATCAGAAACAATAAATCAAAGAGATGATACATATCAAAAAAAAATAAACTCTGTCGATTTTAGAAAAGATATTGAAAATTCAAGTATAATTTATAATGGAATATTTTTAAGTTATTGTTGAACTGTAAGCTGTGATCTGTATATAAGCAACATTATTAACATCATCAAATTGTCAAACCACACTCAAAAGTTGTATTGAAAAATATTTTTTAATTAAACAAATACAAGTTTATGATCGCATAACGATCGAAACGTCATATGAAACATCCAAATGTTCTTTTATTTTTAACTGCAATTTTGGAAAAAGAAATAATACAAGTTAAAGACAATCGGAAAAAATGGCACTCTTGATTTTCGACGTATTTCAGCTCCCTGAATATACACTCGAGGAGACTCAACATTATTCGAACAAACATAATTCATATCAAGTCTGCATCTTTTGTTTTTCGTTTCATCAAATTATTGTTACTAAGAAAATTGTTATAACAACGTTTGTCAAATATTTTAAACATTTTTGATATCTTGAAAAAGGATTTAATCCGAAACGTCGATAATATATTGTTCAATTGCTGAATTTGTCTATTAACGCTTAAAAATCTAATACATCAAAGAAGAATAAAATATATCTTAAAAGGGTAAATACATCGAGAAAGAATATATTTTTTACAATATTATCACACTTCGTAGTACTGTTTAACAAACCGTCAACTTTTTTTAGAAAAACCCAACCGAAACGTCAACCCCGGTGCCAAATACCTACAACCAAACGGCGTGGTAAAACACTTCGGTGTGGGTAGACGTTATTTTCCGTTGTGGAACCTGTTAATGATGAATGGAACTCTACTTGTGCCCATACATTTTCCGTGTGCCGTTAATTATGCGTTGCTCATCTTTTGGCGAATCGGAAAAAGTGAAAATCTCCCATACTTCATCGTAATGACCGTGTTTGTTTCCAATGAAAATTCCATTAACAGATTTCCACGAATTATGACGTGCATTTCAAATTTTTAATCAAGCTAGTTCCAAACTCCCTAGACATTATTCAGGATGTAATTAATGGAATGGCACCATTGAGTTCCGGTAGAGGAAGAACCGTTCCAACAAATGTCAATTAATCAAACTGAAAACGCGGACGTACACAAATTTAATGATTCTTGGCAAAGATGGAACCATTAGTCCGGGAGGTAGCGTTGTATTTTTGATGGTGATTTTAGGTCGATTGATTTTGAGTGCAATTGATAGTTTAGATAAGGACATCAATTGAATTGAGCGTCAGCAGGCGCACTCGGAGTGGGGCGAGTGGGGAGAGAATGTCAAGTATGTCGAAAAAAAAATCCAAAAAGTATTTCTGTTCGTCTGAAAATTTGCTCAGCACTAGTTTTAACAATAATAATAATTATAGAAACCGTCAGCTGTGAAGAAAATGGTGGGTCATACGTCAGCAGGCTATATACACCTGTATCAAAAATGATTATTTTTATTTCATTTCCGGTCGAATGAAACTGATACAGGTTATTCTTTATGCTATTAAAATGATAAAAAAAGCGTCAGCAGATCTATCGATGGGGGTAAAATCGTCAGCAGGGGGATTATATGTGCCGAACAGGTATTCAATCCGAGTATGCAGTAACCATCTGTATTACTCAACTGACGACCTTCCCCCTGTCAATTCATCTGCTGATTCTTTTTTTCATTATATACATTGTTCAAATTATGCTCACGATCAATTTTCAAGCGACCTGAAATCAATTTGATTATAAAAATTTTCATTTTTATATTTTTCATATGGCATATATAATCTAACTGCTGTCTGCGAGCTGGCTGACGACTTTTCCCTCTTCAAATATTCTTCTGATTCTTTTTTTTATTGAATATATTATTTTAATTACTCTTATTATCAATTTCGGGCGACCTGAAATCAATTCATTTATAAATAATTATCGGTTTAATCTATTTTTATCTATATGCAATTTGAAGAGATAGGAATGTGAGGAGGAGAATTATTAATTAATTGTACAAGTATGTACCTACATATAATAGAAATAAAATATGTTATGAGTTATCTTTATTTGAACATTATCAAGAGTATTATATAAACATTTCATTCGCCATTATCAGAATTTGTAGAAGCATCTGATTCATATTCAGCTTCCTCACTGCTGTCGTCAGAAAAATCAAATACTCTTTCATCTTCCTCTTCTTCTTCTTCAGTTTCTTCCATTTCTTCTCTCTCAAAATTTTCAATTGCTCCTTCTTGTTCAGTGTTGTCCGAAAGGAAAAACAATAATTCGAATAAATTAATTTAATAAATTAATAGAATAAATTAATGAATATCAGAATAATTCAATTTAATATAATTCAATAAAATTAATTTAAAAAATTAGTTATTGGAGCAAATTGATAGCGAAATTCATAAATACCTGTAGTGTTGTCAACATTTGTAACGCTTGTGATAGTTGGTGGAAGTTGGTCACCGTCGAACCATTTGAAATTATATTCACCATTTTTTTCTTCCCATCCAAAGTCTGTTGGTAAAAATTCTGTCGGGACTGGTAAATATGCATGGCTCCAAAGATGAGCTATATATGCTGAACGCAGAACTTGTTGGTACAATTCCGATTTACATGGCGGAAATGCCCCACCATCGATAGTATTTTTGAATGTGAAGACATCAGTTTGTACATTCATTTTATATACTTTCGTAAATGTCTCAACAGACTTTGGATGGGAAGAAAAAAATGGTGAATATAATTTCAAATGGTTCGACGGTGACCAACTTCCACCAACTATCACAAGCGTTACAAATGTTGACAACACTACAGGTATTTATGAATTTCGCTATCAATTTGCTCCAATAACTAATTTTTTAAATTAATTTTATTGAATTATATTAAATTGAATTATTCTGATATTCATTAATTTATTCTATTAATTTATTAAATTAATTTATTCGAATTATTGTTTTTCCTTTCGGACAACACTGAACAAGAAGGAGCAATTGAAAATTTTGAGAGAGAAGAAATGGAAGAAACTGAAGAAGAAGAAGAGGAAGATGAAAGAGTATTTGATTTTTCTGACGACAGCAGTGAGGAAGCTGAATATGAATCAGATGCTTCTACAAATTCTGATAATGGCGAATGAAATGTTTATATAATACTCTTGATAATGTTCAAATAAAGATAACTCATAACATATTTTATTTCTATTATATGTAGGTACATACTTGTACAATTAATTAATAATTCTCCTCCTCACATTCCTATCTCTTCAAATTGCATATAGATAAAAATAAATTAAACCGATAATTATTTATAAATGAATTGATTTCAGGTCGCCCGAAATTGATAATAAGAGTAATTAAAATAATATATTCAATAAAAAAAAGAATCAGAAGAATATTTGAAGAGGGAAAAGTCGTCAGCCAGCTCGCAGACAGCAGTTAGATTATATATGCCATATGAAAAATATAAAAATGAAAATTTTTATAATCAAATTGATTTCAGGTCGCTTGAAAATTGATCGTGAGCATAATTTGAACAATGTATATAATGAAAAAAAGAATCAGCAGATGAATTGACAGGGGGAAGGTCGTCAGTTGAGTAATACAGATCGTTACTGCCTACTCGGATTGAATACCTGTTCGGCACATATAATCCCCCTGCTGACGATTTTACCCCCATCGATAGATCTGCTGACGCTTTTTTTTATCATTTTAATAGCATAAAGAATAACCTGTATCAGTTTCATTCGACCGGAAATGAAATAAAAATAATCATTTTTGATACAGGTGTATATAGCCTGCTGACGTATGACCCACCATTTTCTTCACAGCTGACGGTTTCTATAATTATTATTATTGTTAAAACTAGTGCTGAGCAAATTTTCAGACGAACAGAAATACTTTTTGGATTTTTTCGACATACTTGACATTCTCTCCCCACTCGCCCCACTCCGAGTGCGCCTGCTGACGCTCAATTCAATTGATGTCCTTATCTAAACTATCAATTGCACTCAAAATCAATCGGCCTAAAATCACCATCAAAAATACAACGCTACCTCCCGGACTACATGTTATTTGTATGAAAAGAAAATAATCGCGATCGGTCGAAAAAATTCTACCGTTACTCTTTCTAATTGCATCGAAAGATCGAAACTAAAATACAAAATTGATTTCAGCGTCGCTAAAACAGGTTATGTAAGGGAAAGTAAAAGTTTTATGTGAATATAATCTTATTGTGGGAGTATTACATCATTGATATATAAAAAAATGTAGTCAGTCAAATATAAGTGATGGTCAAGCAACATAGGTTAGTCATTGCAAATTCTATGCCGCATAATTGTATGTTCAGAGATTATTTGAATAATTGAATACGGGCCCGAAGAGTCACGATTTTTTTTTATTACAAATATTATACGGACTGTTTCTGTTAAGAATATACGTTCGTCTATGATTAACACGGAAAACCTAATTGGAACACCACAATCGAAGTAGAAGCAATTTTTGGAAAAAAAATTACTGTGTTATTTTTATGTAGATATTTTCTGGGTATGGATCAATTCAAAAATATGTTGAAAATATTTATATAATTCTATTTATAACGCGTTTCGGCATTTGCCATCATCAGATAAATTTTCAAGATATTATGTGACAGTAACTAAGTACATTATGATATGATAGTAACTAGGAGAAAGTTTGACAAGATCTTAACTATCAAAAAATGATATGAACAAAGAGATAAATTAACAAATTTTATAATTTGGTGAGATACAAAAATATATATAATATATTAGTTTCAAATGAGATTTTGGAAAACATTTAAATGTTCAAATCTGTTCTTGAATTTATAGCATTGGTGTTCTGTTGGATTTTACACATTTCAATGATGTTGCGTTTTTGATCGTTTCTTTCAATATTTAAAATTTTATAATTGTCGAAATCAAATTGATGTAACTTTTCAATAGAATGTGATGCTAGAGCAGTGCATTTATTGTTATTTCTTAAAGAATATTTATGTTCATATATTCTTTTATTAATATATTGTTTTGTGTTACCAATATATATTGAATTACATTCTTTACAATTAATTTGATAAACTGAATGTTTAATTTTACTAGATTCTATATTGGGTTTTAATTCAGTGAAGAAGTTTCTAGAACAATTATTTGGAATGTGACCTACTTTTATATTGTATTTTTTCATACATTTATTAATTTTTTGGGATAAATTTTTTGTGTATTTTATACCTACATATTTGCTTTCCGTATTTGAATTCTGTTTGATATAACTAGATTGATTGTAAATAAAATTAATTCTCTGTTTTATTATTGGTTCTACATTATTAGTTGGGTAGCCGTTGTTTTTTAAAATTTGTCGTATTTTCTTTAAATTTTGTGGTCTGTATTTTGGATCAGAAAGTTTGATAGCTCTGTAAATTTAACTGTTTATAACACTTTTTTTGTATAAATTTGGAACATCTGAGTTAAAGTGGAGATACCTCTCTGATGTTGTAGGTTTTTGATACCAATGGGTGTTAATATTTCCAGTCTCATCATAATTTATAGTCATGTCTAAAAAATTGATAGTTTTATTATTTTCATATTCTATTGTGAATTTTAATCGATTATTGATATTATTGAATTTCTTTAATAATTCATTTACTTTATCTTTGTGAATACATAGAAGACAATCATCGACATAACGTTTGAAAAACGATGGTTTATGATTTAGTGATGGTAGAATTTTGTTTTCTATTTCTTGTGACACAAAATTGGCAATGGCAATGGTACTAGAAATTGGAGATCCCATAGGTGTTCCAAATATTTGAGAATAAAAGGTATTTTTGAAAGCGAAATATGTGGAATCTAAACAAAATTTAGTAGCTTTTATGAATTCATTCTTTGGTAGAATTGTATGAGGTTCTATTTGGTTCCATTTTTCAGATATAATATTAAGTGCCACGTTTATTGGAATATTTGTATATAAAGAAACAGCATCCAATGAAATTAATCTATAATCTTTCGGTATTTTTTGTTGTTTTATGAAAGGACCATGAATCTTTATTAAAATATTCAGTTTGTCCTAAAATTGGTTGAATACTTGAAGCTAAAAATTTTGCAGTAGGAGCTTGTGTATTGCTAGCAATAAGTTTAAGTGGTATGATCGGTTTATGTATTTTTGGAAGTCCAAATATGTAAGGAGGTTGACTAATATGACAAATTACCTTTTTTTTGATTTCTTTTGTTATTAATTTCTTTGAAAGCCATTTATTCATCATTGAATTCATTTCTGTTTGTATTTTGATTGTTGGATTATGTCTTATTTTTTTGTAAGTATTATCACCTTCTAATATTGATAGCATTTTATTTTCATATTCTTCTTTTAACATTACGACAGTTTTATTACTTTCATCGGCATTTAATATTATCAGATTTTCATGATTTTCTAAGAAATCTTTTGTTTTTTTGATATAAAAATTAAAACGGCTCTTTGTTTTTTTACCATTTAAATTATTTGTTTTTGAAATTAGTGAGAATATTGCAAATTTTATTCCTAATTTCATTCTTAATGGTTGAAGGTTTATCAAATATAACTGTTTCAATACTAGAAATTATGTGAATAAAATCTACTTTGTAGTTTGGGATAGAAAATTTATTACCAAGGCTTAGAAAATATAGAACTTCTTTCGGAATTCTTACATTTGTTAAATTGATTATCCATTTTTCATTGATTATTTCTTTATTAGATATGTTTTCTTTATTAAAAACAAAATTTTCGATTTTCTTCCTCTGTTTCGACTTAATTTTTTGGAATAATTTATTGAATTCATTTCTTTCGTTAGAGAAGAATATTTCTTTGAAGTTTCTGTTGAAACGGTTTTCAATATTATTTTTGCTGTGATATAATGAACGTTCAATGCTATTAATTTCAGAATAATTATTACTTATACATAGATTTAAACAATGATTCTTTCAAAATGTTTTCATATTTAGATTTATAAAAATTTGAATAATTGAAATTTTTTTGTTTGATTTTTAAAAATTTTGGTATAATATCTAAATTTTTGCATTATTTATTATTGATGAATGTTTCACTAGAAGGCAAAAAATGTTTGTACAAGGTAAAATTAAAACTTAGAAAAAAATATCATAATGCACCAGTTTGCTTCAAACTCTAATTGAAAATAGTGAAAACACACAGGATTTTTATAGTCATCTAATGACGCATATTCGTAAAAAATGAATAAATTTTTTGTAATAGCGCATAAATAAAATAAAGCGACAATAGGAGCACGACATTCTTCCATTAGTGGGATGGATTTCTAATAATTTATCTGTTATGTGATTTCGGCTCGGATAAAACTTCAGGTTCATCTTCCTAACGGCAACCGATTGTTTCGGCATCTGTCGTTTGAAATTTCACGTTAAATAAGTCTGCTTCGTGTAGAAATTTAATTATATGGGTGCCGCTAGCCCTGAACGCACATTTTCATAATGACACAATGCATCCACGTTATCTGCATACAATGGCAAATTATTGTATTCAGACACTTCGGAATGAATGTTTATAATAATGGATAAATTCGTACACACTGTATCATCTCTTATTTTTGAGCATGAATAATTATGTTCATTCTCGTAATTGATAATACGTGGAGTCCGTCCAACGAAACACCTCCGTGAAGATTGCCATTCGTGATGAATGGAATAATTTCAATTTTCTCAACAGGAATGATGACGTCAACCAACCGTGAGCAGAATAAAATTGCATACTCGCAATTTTCCCGTCATATCATCCCTTACACATATTTGGCTGGACCGCTATGAAAAGGCGGGGTAATTAGTGGGGTCATTTCGTTTCACTGAATCACGTATATGTTGCTCATTACTTAAATCGTTACTCTCACCAAGGATGCGATAAATTCGAAAAAAATCTCTTTTTTTTCGTGCCCGAGAAGAGGCGAAAGTGACACGAAAGAGGGTATTGGATCAGGGGAAACCTGAAAAGAAATGAAACTGCTACCATAATCCGCGCCTTGAACACATGAGCAAATTAGAAACGTCCTAACTTTTGATTACAATCTTGGAAAATTCCAAACTCCATCGTATCGAAAATTCCAGCTCTCCCTTATTTCGATTGATTAAGTATCTGAAAATCTGAACCTTTCCCTTAAATCCTTAATTAAAAAAGCCGTATTGGAATCGCTCTTGATGAATTGAGACTGAACCGGGATGATCTAATAAATATTTTCTTACTGGGGGATCCGTCAAAGAGAAAAGATAACAGTCAAATTGCTAAACTACGCAAAGGGGTTGATATTGAGGAATAATCCAATTTTTTCTCTTTTGTGATTCAATCTTATTCATCCAGATAAATATTCAAGATAAAAATTGTTCGTTAAAAAAGATCTCATCAACAGCCGTAAACATATTAATCTGAAACATGTTTCAGTATTTTAGTTTATTCACTTTGTTTTATATGGGTTGCCGGTCGACTTCGTCTCACAAAGAATTCTGCTATAGATGGAATGTCAAGAAACTCAAAAGTTAGTTTTTTTGTTAACTTCATCTCCCACCCCAACCGAGAAAAACTGCGGACCTTCCATTACCTATTTATTTTCTTGAAAAGTATCAGAAATATTTTCAATTGTTTTCTTTGAAATAACTCATAATGTTAAAAATGTATGACGAAATTATTTTCACAAAATATCACATTGAACCAGCATTTTAATTCGATTTTTTATCTGTTGCGCTATGATCCCGACTTCTCGAGAAGAGACCGAGACGAGACTGAAGGTTGGTCTCGTCTCGAAAGTTGAGACGAGACCGAGACGAGACCAGTCTCGAGTCTCGCGGCATCAATAATTTGGATGCGATTAATAAACATACTCAAACATTTTTATCAACATTTACCTCTGAATATTTGTTCTAACTAATATATATTTTGTGAAAATATTGATCTGAAAAATGTTTCAGTACTTTAGTTAATTTTTAAACGATTTTCTTGACCTTCAGGCTATATGTCAATATTTTTTGGGTATGGGTCAATTCAAAAATATATTGAAAATATTTATATAATTCTATTTATAACGCGTTTCGGCATTTGCCATCATCAGATAAATTTCAAAAATATTATGTGACAGTAACTAAGTACATTATGACATGATAGTAACTAAGAGAAAGTTTGACAAGATCTTAATTATCAAAAAATGATATGAACAATCAGATAAATTAACAAAATTTTATTATTTGGTGAGGTGCAAAAATATATATAATATATCAATTCCAAATGAAATTTTGGAAAACATTTAAAAAGTTCAAATCTGTTCTTGAATTTATAGCATTGGTGTTCTGTTGGATTTTACACATTTCAATGATGTTGCGTTTTTGATCGTTTTTTTCAATATTTAAAATTTTGTAATTGTCGAATTCAAATTGATGTAACTTTTCAATAGCATGTGATGCTAGAGCAGTGCATTTATTATTATTTCTTAAAGAATATTTATGTTCATATATTCTTTTATTAATATATTGTTTTGTGTTACCAATATATATTGAATTACATTCTTTACAATTAATTTGATAAACTGAATGTGCGATTTTACTAGATTCTGCATTGGGTTTTAATTTAGTGAAGAAGTTTCTAGAATAATTATTTGGAATGTGACCTACTTTTATATTGTATTTTTTCATACATTTATTAATTTTTTGGGATAAATTTTTTGTGTATTTTATACCTATATATTTGCTTCCCGTATTTGAATTCTGTTTGATATAACTAGATTGATTGTAAATAAAATTAATTCTCTGTTTTATTATTGGTTCTACATTATTAGTTGGGTAGCCGTTGTTTTTTAAAATTTGTCGTATTTTCTTTAAATTTTGTGGTCTGTATTTTGGATCAGAAAGTTTGATAGCTCTGTCAATTAAACTCTTTAAAACACTTTTTTTGTATAAATTTGGAACATCTGAGTTAAAGTGGAGATACCTCTCTGATGTTGTCGGTTTTTGATACCAATTGGTGTTAATATTTCCATTCTCATCATAATTCATAGTCATGTCTAAAAAATTGATAGTTTTGTTATTTTCATATTCTATTGTGAATTTTAATCGATTATTGATATTATTGAATTTCTCTAATAATTCATTTACTTTATCTTTGTGAATACATAGAAGAAAATCATCGATATAACGTTTGAAAAACGATGGTTTAAGTGATGGTAGAATTTTGTTTTCTATTTCTTCTAAAACAAGATTGGCAATGGTACTAGAAATTGAAGATCCCATAGGTGTTCCACATGTTTGAGAATGAAAGGTATTTTTGAAAGTGAAATATGTGGAATCTAAACAAAATTTAGTAGCTTTTATGATTTCATTCTTTGGTAGAAATGTATGAGGTTCTATTTGGTTCCATTTTTCAGATATAATATTAAGTGCCATGTTTATTGGAATATTTGTATATAAAGAAACGGCATCCAATGAAATTAATATAAAATCTTTCGGTATTTTTTGTTGTTTTATGAAATTATGAAAGGACCATGAATCTTTAACAAAATATTCAGTTTTTCCTGAAATTTGTTGAATACTTGAAGCTAAAAATTTTGCAAGATTACATGTAGGAGCTTGTGTATTGCTAACAATAGATCTAAGTGGTATATGTATTTTTGGAAGTTCATATATGTAAGACTATTATGACAAATCAACTTGTTTTTGATTTCTTTTGTTATTAATTTCTTTGAAAGTCATTTATTTATCATTGAATTCATTTCTGTTTGTATTTTGCTTGTTGGATTATGTCTTATTTTTTTGTAAGTATTATCATCTTCTAATATTGATATCATTTTATTTTCATATTTGTCTGCTATAGACGCGATGCTAAATTTTATACAATCATAATTTTCTTGTGTCTATTTCTGCTATTTCTGAAATATAGCCAAAGAATTTCTGATTTTTGTTAATAGGTGATAATTCGTTATATCGAACTTCTGAATCTGAATTTTGAATTTTTTATCAATAACTAAGGTTTCTATTTTCTGTCTAATAAAAGAATCGAAAAAAAAACATTTGATCATTTTATAAAAGCATTCTTCTTTCCATATTAAATATTTTTTTCTGATTGACATTTTATTTTCACATAAATATTCACTCCCCTTGTATTTGACATGGGTTTGTTAAAAAACTGAATATGTACCGGGTGTCCCAAATTGGATGAGTTTGAATGGTAACTATGTGAAATATTGGGAATAGAGAAAAACGATGTGATTTCGGGGAAGTCTCCATTGGTGAAGACAGATTTGAGCTATCGTCTTTTGTTTTTGATATCTCAAAAATTCGGAATTTTTGATTTTGGCCGATTTCGACTTTTGCTGATATCTCGATTATTATTGAACTAAAGTGAAAATGGTTTCGACATCCTACAGGCACTTTTCGAATAGAATGCAACGGGAACGGTTTGGTTCTTGTGTTATAAAGTAAACTTTATAACACAACTTTTTCCTGTACAAAATGATATGTTTTTCTCTATTTGAACTTTTTTTGTCAAAAATTTTGAGATATCTAAATTTTTCTTCAATCTCAAACATATCGTTCTTATGCGGTATGTCGAAAAAGCCATTTCTGCTCTCAGTACATCTGATTCTAAAATTTGAAACTGTAAAAATTCATTTTGAAAAATGTTGGTGCATTTCTATAATAATGAAAAATTCGACATGTTGGAATGTTTTATTCAAAGAAGACAATATTCAATAGATTGAAACAAAACCTGATTGAATGTGGATCTTTTAATGCCACAAAGAGCAAGAGTTATAATCTTCCAGGCGCCGAAGAAGTCGAAATAGAAGGTTTTGAAGCTGTCACCATGAATCCTTCGATTTCCTGAAGGAAAATCCGGGCCGAGACTGGCATCAAAATCACATCGAATTTTGAAAAAGAACAAATTCAAGCCATATAAAGCCAGGAAAATTAAATGTGCAGCATGAAGGCCCATTAGACGATCGCATCTTAACTATAGAATATTCTATCTACAAATTCTCGTGTGATAATTTCTTGGATGAGTTGCTACTTGCTCAACGAAGAAACACATTTTTTCAACATGACGGTGCACCACCTCACGAAATGAGAGCAGTGACTGAATAATTGAATTTGAATTGCGGCTGGATGGGAACGAAGGGTCCAGTAAAGTGGCCACCTCGTTCGCCAGATTTGACCCCAATTGACTTTGTTCTTTGGGGACACGTTAAAGATTCTTTATTTAAAAAACAAAGTACGAAGTTATAAAGTTATAAAGAACTACATTAAATAAGGTTTTGTTTCAATGTTCAGGAAACCAATTCAATTAACTTTCTCCTGCTACATTGGAATTATATCCACTTTGAACAAACATTCCAACCTGTCGAATTTTCATTATTAGAAAAAGCTAACGACATTTCGATTGATTATGACGTTTCGATCCTTCTACGATCATAAACTTATATTTGTTTAATTAAAAAAAATATTTGTCAAATATTTTCCATATCTTGAAATACATCAAAGAGTAGTAAAAAAACCAACCTTCAAGACCATAGTACAACAGAGAAAAAATCGAATTAAAATGCTGCTTCAATGTGATATTTTGTAAAAATAATTCCGTCATACATTTTCGATATTATGAAATATTTGAAAGAAAACCTAACATAACCTGACCTATTCAGAACGAATCGAACGAATTTGCCGATGGCTTTCTTGAGAAAAAAATGGAAATATTTTCAATAAAAAACTTTTGGAATTGCGAACATTCCAAATCGTCGTTCCTACTGAGGATCGGTCTCGTCTCGAAAATTCGAGACGAGACGAGACCGGCCTCAAGTCTCGTCTCGTCTCGTCTCGCGGCAACACTAATCCAAATTACACATACGATTGCTATATGTTCAATTTGAAAAATGAAATAGGTGAAACTAATAATCAAGAAAGTAGCTTTCACTTTCCCTATTTCCAAACATCCCAGAATTATAGTTTAAGCGATCTGATTTCACGTCTTCCTTATAATTCCCGATGTAATCGCATAGAAATAGTCGCTTTTCGGTTCCGCTTATCAAATCGACTTGTAATTCTTAACATTTTTAATTGCTTTACACGTTTCGACCCTAATAACAGCTCATGAGAGCTCATTGTATTCAAAAATTGATAAACGTAATTACTCGGTTTCTATATACATATATAGTCGAATAACTGTTGATTTTCTGTTTTATAATTGGATACAAATAATTTATACGTATTTGCAGGAACCTGCCAGGTATGGAATGTGCAATTTGCACATGTGCCTACCGAGTTATTAAGTAATTAAGCGGGAAAACAACAACGTCTCTGCACGTCCGTAATATTGTGGCAACATAGAAACGAACATTTTTTAAAAGCAATTTCTTGGACACGATGTAGTTTCATATTGCATTCTCGAACGGTAAAATTATATTGGATTTATTCGTCCTTTGACTCCGGTATTACGCACGGAATGTTCATTAAGCTTATTTTCAAGGCCCAAATTAATATCATCAATTCAATTTGATGCTACATTTTGGTGGCGCTTGTCCGAATTCTTCTGACATCGCCGTTCTGTAACAAAGGGAATATTTCTCTATTACCTCGTACCACTGCATCTCAAATTAAACTCAAATTAATTCTCATAAAGCCAACTTACGGGTTTTAGTCTTGTTTATGAAATCCTGAAATTCCCCAAACAAAAAAAAACAAACATTTTTCGACATAGTCGGGCAATAACTCGCATTCACTGTCGAAATGCGAAAAATTCAATATAGGAATTTATGTATAACCAGAGTTGGTGGGAACGAACTTACCGGGTAGACATTGATAATGCGCCTCCAAATATTTATGCGTTCCTGGACAAGGATCTCCGAACATATTTGTTGAAGCAGGTATGCTACAGTTTTGATTTTGCGTACACCTAAATGAAATTGACCATATGAAACAAGGAATAGAAAATAACAAAACACGTCACTCCTTGTTCCCGCCAACATTATCTGTTTCTATTTGGAAAATGCATAAAACAAAAATAAATTAATCACTAACCCACACAATGAGATTGAACTTCAAGATATTTGGGAGTTCCTGGACAAGGGTCCCCTTTGAACATATCATTCGTTATCGGTATTGTGCAATTTTGTCTGTCATTGCATCTGTAAAACAAAACCGTAATTGGAAAAATGAAAACTGAAACTCAAGAAAAATCAAAACCCAAAAACTCAATTATGCCAATCCTGAAACATGCGTTAATCATTTTAGATGATAGAAACATTTTTTTAAAATGCATGTTTAAGCACTCCACACAACTGAGCATATGTTAAATCCCGTAAAAACTGAAGCGAAAGCTGAAAACAGATTTTCACGTCTTACAAATATGACACAGATTGTTGGGAGGAACAAGAGATGAGTGATTACAACACATAAATCGAGGGTTAAAACACACACAAAATTCTGAGGAGGAAATTACGTGCTCCAAATGCGTTATTCACGACTATCTAAGACGAAATTTTTCATATCAACAAAAAAAAATTACTCGCAGGGATTTTTACACAAATTAGTTCAACTTAGTAAATTTAGCGGGGAAAAAATTCGAAATGTTAGCGTAAATTTATAATGAATTTGCGTGGAAAATAGCAATTACTGGGTGTGATCATTAAATATACATTAAAAAAGGTGTTTCGTTTCCATATTTGTGCAGGGATAATTTCTATCGAAATGAGCGGTTTTAAAAAGTTTCCCATCGCATCGCACGTGGAAAAATTTGATAATATTTAAACCAACTAATGTTTCAATGTAAACACAACCGGTTGCAAGATTATATTAATTGACGTAGATATTTGTTATTTGTAACAATGAATAGGACTTTTTCTCTATTGGAAACACAATGTATCCTCATATTTCCTACTTTATAAAAATAGATATGATGCACGAATTGCCCAGAGGCGCTAATTTAATAGAAACGACTGAAGTTTAAGTTTCATCTGTGTGATTGATAGGCATCTAAGATTTTTTTTTTTGGTGATCCAGATTCAATTTAAACAATTTACAATATTTAGGACCTTTCGATAGAGATTCTATCTTTGTCAACTACCTAAAATAAAATAATTTATCATTTACAATCTTTTTCGTTTTCTTTCATGTGTATCATTTCAAGAATTCCTCTAGATTTAACGTTTTTTTCTGTTGCTAATATACTGACGTTGTTGTAATCAAATTCATGGTTGTTTGATTTTTTATGCTTGTTTAGTGCGGTATTGGCTGTTTTCGAATATTTATGGGCTTTCATTCTGTCTGTAAGGCCGGCCACATACGCACGGATATATGAATATGAATTTCAGATCGATTACACGTTAATAACGACACCGAACACGTTCAAAAATTTTCGTTTCGAATCATTTCATTGTCGCGCATGGAGGGTTTATATGATATTTTGAAATATTAATTTATCGGACTCGTATTTATTACGTTGGTAAGTATTATGATAAGGCACATCGAAAACAACGTCTTGTCTTTTTTTTTATTATTTTCCGATAACAAATACGCAATGGCAATTAGTTCTTTGTCATTCATCCCGATACGAAGGTCCGCTGTACGCTACTGAACTGCTTGAAGCCTATATTCATAATATAAACAACCGAACGTGTACGTTCGGTTGTTTATATTATGAATTTTTGAACGTGTTCGGTGTCTTTATTAACGTGTAATCGATCCGAAATTCATATTCAGACACCCGTGCGTATGCGGCGGGCCTAAGTCGTTGGGAAGTTTGTCCGATGTATAATTTGTTACAGTTCATACAAGGAATTTTGTATACTACATGTGATCGTTTTCCTTCAGGAATTTTGCTTTTGAGTTTTGTATAAATTTGTTTTATCTGATTTTGAGGATGGTATGCAATTTGAATATTGTATGGTTTCATTATTTTTGAAATTTTTTCTGTTAGTACGGGAATGTAAGGAATTGAAATATATTTCTTTTGTGTGACAGGAAAACTAGTTGATATTTGATTGTAAAATTTATAAGTTCGTTCTTTGATGATTTTATTTGTTATATGATCAGGTTAATCGTTTTGGGTAAATATTATTTTTACTTTACTAAGAATTTCTGTACAGAATTTGGGAGATGTAAGCGCCATTGGTCTGTCTACTGAATTTTTTGCTATGCTTATTTTTTGTGACTGGTGATGTGAAGAATGAAAATTTATAAGTCTGTCTGTTGATGTATTTTTTCTGAACCATTTTGTCTCAAGTTTGTTATTCTGTTGAATAATTGTCATGTCCATGAAATTAATTTGGTTATCTTGTTCTTCTTCTAAAGTGATTTGTAATTTGAAATTATAATTAGTGAAACTATTTACAATTTTATTTATTTTTTTTGGGTCAGCTATTAACAAACAGTCGTCAACGAATCTCTTGTATAGTGTTATTGTGAAATTACCTTGACTTAAAATTTTTCCTCCGAGATTTTCCATAACAATGTGAGCTATTACAATCGAAATTGGACTACCCATTGCAACTCCGTCGATTTGTTGGTAAAATCGGTCTTGATATTGAAAGTAATTTGTGTTAAGTGAATAAAGTAAGGATTCGATGAAGTCTTTTTTCGGTATCATTGAAAAATTTGGAAGTTGCGTCCATTTTTCTTTTATAATATCAGCTACGACCTTGTTTGGAATATTTGTATAAAGCGAAATTACGTCTAGGAAAAATAATTTACGAGTTTCTGGGATTAAAATTTCGTTTAATTCTTTTTTTAGTTGTTGAGAATTTTTTATATAAAACATATTTTTGTTTGTTATATTTGAGATAATTTTTCCAAGGTGTTTCGAAATATTGTAAAGAGGAGATTGGTTATAAGAAACTATAGGACGAAAAGGCATGTTTTCTTTATGAATTTTGGGAAGGCCGTATATTCTTGGAGGTATGCTGTTATGTATAATTAATTGTTTGTATAAATTGTCAGAAATGAAATTTTTGGATTATTTCCTATCTAGATCCTGAAGTGTTACTCGTTGAAAATGACAAAAAAATTGTAAAATCTCCACTTTTTTTTCTGAAAATCTTGTGATATAGATCGAAATTTCAGATAATTTTATTATATGATCTGAGCCATGTAAAATAAGTCCGCGAATTCTCGTACAAAAGTGATGGTTTTGGTAAAAAAACCACTTTTTCTGTTCTCCGTTACGGTGTGTCCAATTGAATTTAAATTTAGATAATTTTGTTCCTTAACAGTTGAGCTACATCGTCGTTGGTAAGAAATAAAGTTTAATAAAATGAAGAAGATGGAATTATGCAGGGGTTGCAACTGTGACTCTGATTAATGGATATTTCATAGAATTGACACATTTACGCCCGAACTCAATATTTAATCCATAACCATTTTTGGCTATCTGGGATTGAAAATTCAATCTCGATTGGCTCCAAAATGTATCCATAACCTATCAATGGATCGAATGTTTGACAGAAATCTATCGACGGATACAATTACATGTTCTGTGGACGGATAGTGGATTGTGCATTGAATTATGCAGGGGTTGCAACTGTCACTCTGGTATTTTCGAAGCGCCACCAAGTTTGATGCGAAGAAGTAAAATGGATGTTTCATAGAATTGACACATTTACGCACGAACTCAATACGTAATCCATATCCATTTTTGGCTATCTGGGATTGACAATTCAATCTCGATTGGGTCCAAAATGTATTCATAACCTATCGACGGATGGAATGTTTGACAGAAATCTATCGACGGATACAATTACATGTTCTGTGGACGGATAGTGGATTGTGCATTGAAGATAGCTTTCTTCTTTGTTAAATGACAGTTTCTTTGTACCAATAAGTAATCGATTGACATTGACCGAGCGAAAAATAACAAATTGTCAATCTCGTACAGAATTTCGGTAGAATGCCTTACTTTCGATCGTCGTGTAAAGCTCATCGACTCGTTATTTTACGACATCCGGCTCAACAGATACAAAGGGTTGAAAAAATAAAGGATTTACCCAACCTTACTCGTCTGAATAGGTAAGCAGCATAATTTCAAAAGATTCGCGGACATCTATGTTTTTAAACGTTTTTAGTCGAAAACATTTCATAACTGAGTCAATTTCGGCTTCCTTAACGGTTTCTTGGAAACTAAGCTTGACAAAACCAACCAAACCAAATGGGCCTTTCCCATGTTTTTTTTTTATTGCATAATTAAATGAAGTAAGTCAAAATTAACAGATTCCCAAAAAATTTTTTTCTAAATCCTCTTAGTTTTTTATAAAATAAATAAAATCGATCTGAAAGGCGGGAAATCTGAATTTTGAATTTTATGTATAACCGGCAACATGGGAATGAGATTCAAACCATCTACTATTCCGTCGCTTAGGAACAATGACATAGATACTTAGAAGTTTTAAAGTTCTATGCGTAGATAACTTTAAAACCTAAGTTACATTGAGTCTTAAGCAATGTTGCCAGCTTCAGTCAAATTTGATTGGATACTTTCATGATGACGTGATATGCTACTGACCAATGAAAAAATTCGATTTTAAAAACTTTAAATTAAGATTTCTCAATAACTATATCACCAATATTAATGATTAGAACATTTTTGTGCGTTGAAAAAAATCTATTTTTGTCTACAACCGTCAAATTTTAAATCCTCACCGCATGGGAAAGGCCCATTCAAATAGAAACAAAAATTTGATAGCCCACACCACAGAATTATATGGTCCGTGTTCTATGCTCATGTTCTTAACGCAGGACCGTAATCTAGGTTATCCCCATTACTTGGAGCTGAATATGTGGTAATATGGCAATTTCTGATGCATAAACACACGTCACACCAATAATCGATTATTAAAACGATTCATCGCATTTTCATTAAAAAAAAGTGGAATAATACATATTTTGGACAACAACAAATGGAAATCCGGCACAAATCAAATTTCATGGCGTGCATAATTATGTTCGAGCGAGAAAGAATACCTAAGGTCCTATCGAAAGATTGCTGGCAATCTTTATTTTAAATTCTATGCTTCTTGTATATTTTAACATTGAGACGTGGATCGCAGATTAGTTCTATCCTTCGATAATTTTCAATTTTAGTTATGGATTGAATATTGAGTTCGGGCGTTAATCATTACAATTAATTGCATTAGGTTCTATATCCTATCAAATTTTTTCACTTTCACTTTGACAGTTAGCTAAACCAAGGGACTATGGGGATTATCTCTGTAACTTGTATTCCACTCTCTGATGGTAGTTAATAGACATAGTCGATTCGTTTGAAGCACATGATTTCCAATCTCAGATTTCGTAACACAGCAACAGCGAATTTCATGTACAATGGGCAGAGTACATAATATAGCATATTAACGTGGACAACATACCTGCCGTGGAGCACCCTCAGCGACTTCGGTGACATACAATTCACACTCCAATCCGTGTGACCGTGGTCGTTACAAATGGCTATTGAGAACCTGCCGTAATTTGCTCTTATCAATTTAATCAGTTCGCCATCTTTGCACTCTATTTTCAAAATCTTTCCCTCGCAGGCGTACGCCGTGTCGTACCGATATGGTCCTGAAACAAAAAAGGAATATTACTAATCGACGAAAAACTATGTGAATGGTTCAAAAGATCAAAGGGTCTTTGGTTAGTAACAATTTTGGAATCTTTCCTTTCACGAATAAAACGAAACGAGGGTGAGTAAAATGTCGTCGCCTTGATGTCAGTTTTCTTTTCACTACTACAATTGCAGAGTAATAACAAAGTAAATATCTCCATCTCGAAAAAGCGATTTGCGCATCTGAGTTTTCCAGACACCTAGTGACTACAGCAGAGGCCAGAATAACGAAGCCCTTTTCGTGAACTTTGTTTGAATTAGATGAGCATTTAAAGTCGTCTTTCTTCAACTTTTGAATAGTTATCCAGATAATTCAATGGAATTCCGGCGAAGTTTCAACACGGGGCTGTATGCGTAGTAATATTGGCCTTTGTCAGGAAGACAAACACTCTAGAATAAAAGCTTTTGAACTGGTATCCTAGTACCCTTACTATTCACAGATAGAATGGAAAATTCGCGATATATCCTACACGTTACCCCAACGTTGGAAGCAGGTACTGCAAGCAACAATTACTCTAAAAGAACATATTTTCATCGTATCTAAAGTAAATGTAAATTTACAATTCTGACTCATTGGATTGCCTTGTATTTGACAAATAGATCTAATAAAAATAAAAGTTTTTGATGTAAACTATCAACTAATTGTTAGTTGAATACTTGTTATAAAATTTGTATAGGATATCTCGAACGAGATTTTCGCTAATATCGCAGAAATCCTTATTAAAAGCATTCTTATATATTTCTAAGAACGTTTCACTCTTACGTGAAACATTTGAATTCGAGCAAATAAAAAAATTCGATCTGGTTGATGTATCTAAATAAGATTCAGTGTCACGTCTTTAGTGTTCCATCGAACGAGTCCGTGTCTGAAATCTTGGGCGATTAACCATTTTTTACGGTCAACCCAACAAATCAATGGGCGGCGATACAGTCGAATTCTTTTTGTTCGCCTCGATGTTATGGAAATACCCGTGCAAGATGATCGCAACAACGCAAAGTCTTGTAAATCATCCGTTCAGAAAACGGGCCCAAAATTATACCATTTTAAATTTTCAGGCTTGAAACATTCTTGAACGTATCCATTGACATTCCATCTGGGACGAAATGAAGTGAAAATAAATTTCTGATGAAAATCGATGAGGAATTCAAGTTCAGTTTTGTACATACTATGTAGTACATTTTTAATTATGATTTCATTAAAGGGAGAACGGCGACGTTGAAAATTCGATTTGCGAACAAGAATTCATCTGGATCCGGTAACGAGAATGAATATTACTTATAAAAATATTTGTTCCATCTCGAAGGTGATCTCCTACAATTTTTTAACGGCAAGAGGAAAAAGTAAACTTGTTGCGTAATCAAGTTTATAATGAACTTCTCCGTGGAATCACACACTAGCGGACAATAGCTGGAAATGTAATTAGTCGAGATAATTAGCCGGTAGAAAATTATTCAACCTATTCGGATCGATTCGTCTCGCCTCAAAATTTCATTCGAACTGTGATTGCATATCTCGTTAAATGTTGAATACGGTCTAGTACATCTGTAGCGTAACGAACATGTTTGAGTGAAAACTTCCAGATATCTATCGGCTAGGGCGAAAATAGAAAAAGTGATGTTTGGATTAATAAATTGGTGGGCGACGACGACGTGACTTGGGGTTAATGTTTACATTAATTTAAATTTCGCTCGTCATTCTAGCTGAATTTTTCCATTCCACAGGAGCAGAATTATTCATTATTCATGAGACACATTAATTGCACTTGTGCGGGTTACCCCGAGAAACTAAAAATTATGACAGAAATAATGCAGCTTAAGCATTTTAAATTCAGGGGCGGTGACACTGCCGAAAGTTACATAAAACCGACTTACGGTTTCCAATTTCAGATGAAAATATAAATAACACAATATATACTAATGATTCTCATTTGTACCCGAATAGCGATTAATGAATAAATCAACTCTACAGGTGTTCTGGCATAATAATGAATGTCGTCTTCATTGGAATCTATTCGATATTTACGTGGATGCTCTATATATTATCACGAACGTAATATCTGTCAGAAGCGATTGCATCAAGTAATTTCGATTGAATTTTAATGAACGTTTTTCACCCCTTTAATCGATATCACTGCCGTCGGCCGAAAATTATTATTCGATGAGTGGAAATCGAATATTTGCTTATATATTTATAATGAAATTTGCCGGATAATATTCTATTTCAAACTAAACCCAAATCCGCTTGAGTTATTTGAACATGCTTTGGTTCCAGTCTCTGGAGTGAAGATTAAACAAACCTAGCGTACAACAATTTAAAGTAAGGGAAATGACTTCCGCCACCGTCTTCTCGATTTGAATCTCTGAAATTCTCTGTGGATTCAACTTGACTTTCTCATCACGTCCAATGTTGCCTTCCTGTTGAATATGCGTTTCAGGCCTGAGCTGTAACGAACTAATCGATTTCGAGAATATATGACTCGGCTCTATTTCTTCCAGGTTAGATGAATCGGTTATCGATCCTTCCATATACTACAAACAGAATATTTTCCGTCCTTCCTAAAGGAACACCTATGAAAATTTTATTTCGCAAGAAAGGTATTTCAATATAATTGAAATTCAACGAAGTAAGGATCCGAATTTTGTTTGCTCTTCCATATAAGGGTTTTCTTAGAAGTTTTATTGAAAAAATTGGGACTCGAACAGTAGAGGTAGGATTCTGCACATTGTTACTAAATAAAGCAAACGCGACTAAAATATTCGATTTGCGTTCACGTTGGCACTGATTCGAAAATTACTAATTAATACACATCACGAAAGAGTGGGATGGATATTGCGTTTCGAGGGAAGTAAATGACCCTGAAACTGGAAAATTAATCTCATTATTGATCAATACATTATTTATAAATTTGCGCGCACACACACCTTTAAAACAATACTCGTTAATTTGAATTTGAGCAACGGGTAGATTCATTGCAAATCGTTATGTAAATTCTCGGATCAAATGTCGTTCTGGGAAGTCGATGCAAAATTATCTTCGATTAACTATTGCCCTTGGCATGAATTTTATGCATTGCGTATAGGTATTCCACTAGTTCCACCTTTGCAATTATGAATATTACACCGGGGGAAATATTGGTTTTCGTTGAGTTTGGTATATCAGGATTCGTAAACGAGATAACGTTCTTGTTTTGTTTGTGATATGGAAAATCACATACATACATGGTAATTTCCCCTGCACGACATAGAACATATGGATGTGTTCTCGATTTTTTTGCTGAGTTGATCTATTCTCAATAAATAGAATAAATTTCCCTCAAGATTTGTGAAATTTAGTTTAGGATGTAACTTCATCTTATAATTTGCCGTTGAATATGTATTTGTATGGTATAAGTGAACAAAAAATTTACAATCTAACTTAGCGACACATCATTTTTGTCAGTATTTTGGCTTAAATTTTGTTATAAGAGTAGAAATTGACAAAAACATATATAACTTTTATTCTTCCGACTTAATTCACCCTAGAAATTGCCCGTAACTGTTTTTATTAAATACTTTCTGATTCTCCATCTTTTTCTCTAAGCCCCGTTTCACAGTCGTGCGTTTCGAACGCAGAACATCACATTTTATTTGACGGGTGTTAACATTTTCAACGTAAACGGTTCCTCCGAATTCGACGTTCAGGAACGGATCTACACATATAAAAGGTAAAGTTCTAATTTATTTTTATTCTCTTCTGATGTATTTGATTATAAAGAGTTAATAAAGATTCAGTAATTCAAACAATATATTATCGACGTTTCGGGTTGAACCCTTTTTCAAGATATGACAATTTAAATATTTGACAATGTTGTTATAATACGTTTTCTTAGTAACAATAATCTGACAAATGAAAAACAAAAAGATGGAGACTTGATATGATTTATTTGTTCAGAATAAAGTTGAATATATTTGATTCAAATTTCGAATATCTGTTCTGTCATTAATTGCTTCAGAGTTTCTCATGATATGAATCATTTCAAGAAATTTTCTTGCTTTTCTGTTTTTTTCGTAATCTAGAATTTTCACTGTTTTAAAATCAATTGTATGTTTTAATGTTTCTTCATGTTTATGCAATGCTGTTTGTACTTTAGAGTATTTATGACCTTTTATTCTTTCTTTCAATTTTTGTTTTGTTTGTCCAATATAAACTCCGTTACAACCTTTACATGAAATTTGGTATATGATGTTAGATTTATCATTTTTTAGTGTTTCCGATGTTAATTTCGTAAAAAGTTGTTTTATTTGAATGTGTGGTTTATGTGCTATTTTGAAATTTGGATAAGGTTTGAAAATGTTGGTAATTTTTTCAGAAAGGATTCGTATGTATGGGATTGGAATATATGTTGAATTCTCTTCTTTTTTCTCGGTATTTGTATTTAACGTGTTGTATAGTTTGTGTATGCGTCCTTTCATGATTTTGTTCACGAACGATATGGGATAATTATTTTTCAAAAGTAATGATTTTATGGAGTGTAGAATAGCGGGTCTGTGAATTGGTGAGGTTAGTTTGATTGATCTGTCTATATAGTTTATTATGATGGCTTTTTTTTTGTTTTATGTGATGTGTTGTGTTGAAATCCAGAATCCTATTTGTATTAGTTTCCTTCCTAAACAATTTTGTTGCGAGTTTATTTCCGTCTCTAATTATGGTCATATCCAAGAAGTTTGAGCAATTTTTCGATTCAGTTTCGAGAGAGAATTTAATTTTCTCATGGAAATTATTGAGATTATTTAATATCGTTTATATTTTACCTTCAGAAGTGATAATAAGACAATCATCAACATACCTTTTGAAAATGGTTATATCATTAATATAATTTTTTAGTATTGTTTCTTCAAAATTTTCCATTACAAGTTGAGCTATGGTGCTGGAAATGGGGGACCGCATTGCCACACCAAATGTTTGTTGATAAAATATTTCACCAAATTGAAAACAACAGGATTTTAAAGTTAATTGAACTGTTTCAAAGAAACCTTTTTTTGGTATAAAAGTGTGTGTTGAGATTGAATGCCAATTTTCTTCAATTATATTTGATATTACAGATGTGGGAATGTTTGCGTATAATGATGTGACGTCTAATGAGGAGAGTTTATTATTTGAAGGAATAATTATTTTGTCGAGTTCATTTTTGAGTGTGAAAGAATTTTTTGTGTAATATTGATTTTTGTTTATGACATTAGAAAGAATCTTGGATAAATGTTTTGATAGACTGTAGAAAGGACATTTTGAATATGAAAGAATGGGTCTGAGAGGTATGTTGTTTTTAAGAATTTTTGGTAATCCATAAATTTTTGGTGGTAAACTGTTATGAATGTATAATGATTTTGCTATTTCTGGTGATATATAATTTTTTTATCGCGCTATGTGGTTCCGTCCCTGAACGTCAAATTAGGAGGAACCGTTTACGTTAGAAATGTAAACTGCCGTCAAATGAAATGTGATATAAGATCCGTTCTACATTCGAAACGCAAGACTGTGAAACGGGTCTAAGAATTTTTTTTGTGTGTAAAAAAGTGGACAATTCATTATTTTTATCTACGAATATTCATAGAGTAACTCATCTACAAAAGAACAAAAATCGTTTTGAAAATAGTCGAATAAAGCGGTCTACTGATGAACAATTCAATGTAATTGTTTCAGCTTTCGTGACTTTCGTTCATAATAACACTCATTTGTTGGCATTTCTTCCTAACGTTTCGCTTGCACAAGGGGCAAACTTAGCCAGAGGTAACACCATGTTCGATGCACTCTAACACTGTCGTAGTACCACCATCACCGATGCACTAATCACACTGTCGAAGACACCAAAACCCATGCACAACTTGACACTGTCACACCAGCACTGATGCACTATTAACACTGTCTTACGCACTGATGTGGCTGTTCGTCGTGTGTTTTTCTGATGTGTCATGGGACACATGGTTGATGTTTGGACAACTATATTCCAGATTTGATTCAACCTCAAAGTCTTCCCTGGTGCCTCCAGCACCATCCTGCTGAAAAAGCCGCCCGTTCGGGCAATGAGCTCCGTGCTACTGAACTGGATGATGGTTGTGAACACCCTCACTTAAAGCATGCTCTGCCACCGCCGATTTTTCTGTCTGTCCCAGGCGGCAGTTTGGGCAGTGTTCCTTAATTCTGGTTTTTATCGACCTTTTGGTCGTTGCTATGTATACTTTCCCACATGAACACGGGATGCGGTCAATTCCAGCTGATGTCAAAGGGTCACGTTGGTCTTTGAGTGGTCTGACTGCCTGTTGTATCTTGGAAGTGGGTTTGTAAATCGTCTTTATATTGTGTTTTGGCAGTAGTCGTTCAATTTTGTCTGTTATTCTAGAAATGAAGAGGAGCTATGCCTGCATGGCGGTTCCAACATCGGTGGTACTTCTTTTGCTCCTTGGTCCTTATTACTCTTTCTATTGTAGTTCTGCTGTACCCGTTCTGACTTTAGATGTTCTGATTCTTTATCGGATTCTTCAGGTCCACAATTTCTCGGATGATGATTTGACAGTGTGTGTGTGTGTATGTTTCTTGTATACTGTGTGATTAAGTCTGTTTTCCTTTCTTTTAACCAGCACATCTAGGAAAAGTAATTGTTCTGCTTGCTCATCCTCTGTGGTGAAGCGAATATTTGGGTGTTGGGTGTTGAGAGGTTCCAGGAACTCCTTCATTTTCTCTTTTACGTGGCTCCATACCACGAAAGTGTCATCCACGTACCGGTAGCAGACAGTTGGCTTGTTGGGAGAGGAATCGATGGCTTTCCTCTCAAAATGACCGGAGAATTTGTGAACCTGGAGAATTCGATGAAGAATTGGACCATCTGAAGACAGATTTCCAAATGAACGGATACGGCAGAAGTCAGGGTGTCTCAAACATGGCGGGAAACAGCTTTACTACATTATCAAAACCCGAATAGCGGAAAAATATTTTTAAAAATTCCTCTTTGAAAATGGACAAGATATAAGCACTTATATGAATAGTTAATCAGGCAACGTTGTGTCCTATTTCTGTTCGTTAATTTAAAAATTGAACAAATTTACTTGGTTGGCTGGGTAAAGAAAATGTCAATCAATTATTTGAATGTTTTTCTATCATTTATTTGTTGTGCTGAATTAACTACATCATTCACCGATGTTCCGATGACAAACAATACTGATTTCTTCGGATCGTCGACCATTCCAGGTGTAATTGTTGCTGCCGCTGCTTGGGCTAGATTAAAAAGATCTTTCGATTCAAGACACGTGTTTTGTATACTTCATCTTTAATATATCTCCACACAAAAAATCGAGGGGCGTTAAATCCGGAGATCTTGCTGACCAAACATGTGGACCTCTTCTACCTATCCACTTGTCACCGTAATGTTGATTCAACTACACTCGGACTTGAGCTTCGAGTTTCTGCTCAAGGCTGACAATCGAGGATATCTTCCAATTTCTGTTGGAGGGATTCTAAAAAGTTTTCACCCTTGAGACGTGCTGGTAACTCAATGGTCTAGTTAGTCCACGGTTCATTTTTCCAGCCCAAAAATTGATCAAAAATCGCCTTTGATTGCTTCATCCGCCCTCAAAATTCTTCTAGTGAAAAACGGATCAGTCCTAATCCTTTTATCTATCCACTGACAATATTGTTTCTTTGCAATGAAGTCCAATGATTGAACCTTTTGATAATGATATGGGTGGTAACCCTCCTTTGTCAAAACCCGATTGGTCGCCTCCTAGAGATGTATAATTGAAGAACAGCCTAAGCTTGGATCGTCTTCGATTGCCTCTGATATTGATTCCTCAATTCCTTCAGCATGGGTACGTCCACGGTTAACCCTATGAAATGCGGTGAATCCTAGTTGTCCGGTTTCTCTTGTACATGTTTGAAGACCTCTTAGAACGCTATGATTCGGGTGTCGCCGATTTGGATATTGGTTCGCGTAGAAACGAGAAGCAGTATATTCATTTCCGTCACACTTCTCAAGAGCAACAAGTTGGGACAATACTCAAATTTTTTTGATCATAAAACCCACTGACCTGAAGAGCCAGAGTTTTCACATCGCACAAGTGCCTCTGGCATGACCTAACGACTATATATTGAATATATAGCCGGGGCCAACGGTTTTACGTGCCTTCTTCAGCACGATGGCATTCTCAAATTAAGTTGGAATTTGCCGGGATTCGAAACACACGTTAAAGATGACGATTGGAAATAATATTGACAAATAATGACTTTTGTTTACTGTCCTACTTGATTTTTCTTATTATTAATCGAATAACGAAACGTCCAGCGTTTGTGTCAAGTTGTGCATCGGTTATGGTGTTTTGGACAGTGTGATTAGTGCATCGGTGATGGTAATACGACAGTGTTAGAGAGCATCGAACATGGTGTTACTTCCGCAGAAGGTTGCCACTCGTGCAAGCGAAACGTTAGGAAGAAATTCCAACAAATGACGGCCATTACACGCGAACAAACAGAGTGTTATTATGAACAATTTGATTCCAACTTCCAAGAAGTAATGAAGAAATATCTGAATACCTGGAAGGATAAAAAATTGAAATCAATAAAATTGATGCCAAACCAATGCAAGACAAATGTATTGCATTGATTCTTAAAAAGACATCAAAATCTCTGGATAGTGGTAATTCAGTCAGTGGATGGTTTACATAAAAAACTCTATTTCAATTTTCAGTTGAAATGAAACTGATGCGTCACCAAAGCAGCGCCATAACAGGTAAAATAGATTATTCCCTAATAACTACTTTGATATGATAGCAAATTGACAATCAGTATATTACAATTCCATTTCAGCGCATTGTCTTCTTCAATCAAAATTAGGCGCTGAGAGTGGTCGAACAATGACGACTCAAACAAAGTAATTCGGATTTCATATAAATTCCAGTTTCAATAACTGTTGGAATCTCTACGAAAACCGATTATAATAATTATAGTTTTGGGATAAAAACGCAGCTAATGACCAGTCGATCAATTAACCTAATTAAATCACTGTCACTAGTTTATTTGACTGAACGCTATCCGAACCAGTATCTAAATGATTGGAATGTATTGGTCATTTGTGTTTGTTCAAGCTCTACTTCTAATCAATGAAAATGTTGCGGTGGCTTAATTTGTAACATAAAGAGACATGAAATAATCAAACACCAAACGTTCGCTCGTCATACAGGCAATAAAAATATAGGCGTATGTACATTTGGAACTAATCACTATCTGCGAGATCGAATGATTCTCGATTGTTTACGCTTCATGCATTGAATCTGATAATTCGGGAAATCCCAGCAGACGCCTTCAATGTTGAGAATACCATAACTGAATTCCGATAGTTCAACCAGACTTCATTGGCGTTCTGCCGTTGGAGTTTAGATGAGGTTAATTTCCATACTTCCAAGTTAATGAGATTTCCCGGTACGATACGAGTGAGTATCTACAAATGTGGTCAATGTTTAAGTACTGAAGAGAGTTTGAATACGGCCAACGCTACTCGAGAGGATCTGCATCTTTGATGATATTTCCGAAAACGAATTAGCCAGTTCTAGTCTAGATTGTGTATAATTTATATCAAAAACGTAGTCATAAAACCTTCATTTTTATGATGTTATTTTATTCTCTCCCGGCGGTAATGACTCAATTACTAGGTCCATTCACATTTTCCCGGAGGCACAATGAAAGAATATACGAAATGAGAGAATTATGGAAGATACTATAATCTTAATCGAACTTTGGAACTGACGTCTATATATAATATAGGTCGGTTGTCCCAACAACTTCCATTTCTTCGGATTCTTTTTAATTCAGCTTCCATTGTCAGCAGTAACATTTCAACAAAATTCTTTTACTTCCCTAAAAGGGTTTCATCAAGCATAAATCGTATGTTCGAATACTGTTGGGTCATCAGTTATCGCCGAGGAACGTGCAGGCAGGTTGCTATTTATATATTATTAAGGCCTTTTCCGAAATAGCGCAATAAAGAATGAGTTCCGTGAATTAATTTCAAGTGGTGAGAAGATATTAAAACGATGGTTGTTATAAATTTTTCACTTCGAACGCGGAGCCCCACCTCACTGATATATTGCTGTTTCATTTATCTTCAGTTCTTGGGTCTTCAACGGAAAGAGGTATTTTCGCTGTAGATAGATTACTTTGTGCGAACGAGCCCAAACCTTTTTACATTCGCGAATCACAAAAGCGATTCCTACGAATCCCCACAGTCATCTGGATCCGGATCCACAGATTCAAAAGTAATATCGTTCTACCTGAGAGCTCAGTCGAAATTGATATTCGAAATCATTTGAAAGAAATAGAAAACATTCAAAGCATGGACCCGAATTAAATTGACATCGATATCATTTATCAAGAAGTTCTTGAATAGGCCCTGATTAATAGTCAAGGTGATACAATTTTCAGCCATATTTTCATTGAAGTCCAAATAAGTGTCAATTCATCTGATTAGCTTGTAATCTAAGCTAGAGTGTTTTTATTTTCTCCTGTCCAAGGATTCTTTAGATAAATCATCGTTTTTTTGGTATGTAAATCTATTGAATATCTCGCTAAAAAATCGATATCCCTAATTACCTATTACCACAATCATCTCAAAACTAATCTATCTACTTAATCGGAGGAAGCAGATAATGTTACCATCAATCCTCACTTTCCAGAAGCTTCCTCGTCTAACGGTTCACATCTATTTTCTTAAGACTATCTATCTAAATGATTTATTTGTTGATTTAATGAAAGTATGCCTTTTTAACAATTCGAATAATTCCCAAAAATTGCACACACGCGAATAATAAGCATCGTTGATTTCTTTCTTGAACCTTTTGTATAATATGTTTCATTTTCAAGTAGTGTACACATAATTGCAGGTAATTTTAAAACGATAACAACATACTTTATAATAATAACTGCGACAATAGAGAAACGTGTGGTAATCGCGAGACCTCCAAACGAATTGGACATGCAACTGAATAATTGCGCAATATCTATACGAGCATTGAAAATATATTCGGGATTATCGTCGTTTTCTCCTTCCAATTGGCCGAGTCTTTCAGCAAACTAAGAGGAAAAGCGAAAAAAAATTGTGACGAACACACCCCGAAATCACTTTCGTCGGGGCTATTGATCAACCCCTTTATCTCTGCGAAACTTTATCTGCGAGTAAATAAATGTGATTCAGTGTTCGAAAATGAAATCTTTAATTAACTGCTGAAATGACAATTCTGGAGGGTCGAAAAGCTGTCGAGACTCGCCCATTCAAACATTACTCATAAAAAACTCATAGATATGCACCCTCAACAAGACTGGTGTGATCTAATGGAGTAAGATAGATGCCATGGAGTTGATGGCTTTAGTCTTGTACAAATAGCTAGAATGCGTACTTCCGAAATGATAATGGAACTGAAGAATATTCAATGTGAATTCTAATTTATAGGCGACTCGGGTATTTGTAATTTACATACAGCTACCTTTATTCCGATATTAAACAGGGTTGTACTTGTCATAATAGGTCTGGCATAAAATAATCCGCAAATGAGTTTCCTGGTAAAGAATTTTTATGGGGAAACTAAACGACGCGACTCTTTAAGACTTCTTAAATTCTGGGAAAAAATACTTTTGTATCGGGGAATTGATTTCTGCACCCACGATGGAAGAAGTAGTTACCTTGAGATGTGCAATATATCAAAGCAAAGGGTCATTTGGAGGCATAACTCTGAAGGTGCGATAAAATGTTTACAACCAATAAACTTTATTGGTGATTAAAACTTTCGCAGAAATGACTGATGCTAGGAAAAATTTCGGTATTAAATTTTTATTCCGGAAGTTGTCGATCGATGATTCAAGGTCCGTCCTTTAAATCGAAAAGTTTTTCGACGTTATTGCACAACATTCCAAGCCGTATAACGAGAAAAGTTCAGTCGATTTGGCGATAATAACATAAAAATGAGTGTTTTTGTTTGTGATTTAAACTACTTCGGCACGGTAAAGACACGAAGGACCAGAGAGTTTTTTGTGGATACTCACAAACCAATAACGATGAAACCAAGTGCTGGTAACAATGTTTAATCTAACAAAATGAATCGTTCGTGCACAGCGAACTTCTAGGTACTACCGTTCCTGTCGACGGTCTGTTAACAACTGTTGATAAAAATAGTACCTGCGTTCTCCTTCCCTTCAAAGGGTAGTCGAACGACAGGGTTTTACAATAGACGTGAATAATGCGTGAACATGCCGCCCGCGTTGAAACCAAGAGGTTTCAAAAAAAAAAAAAAAAATACATAAATAAAGAGATGGAAAAAATACATAAATGCGTATAAACAAATGAAACATATTAATGAATAATTATAAACCAAAAAATAAATGAATAAAATTACATGTTAACTGGCAATATACAAAGTTTTGACACTGCGCGTTTGATCACTGTGTGGTTGGATAACCGGACGGAAACTACCCGAACTATGTCGTCACTTCCTAAGTGTACCTCGACGATTCGCCCTAACTGCCACTTGAATGGGGGAACATTGTCTTCTTTCACGATTACGAGAGCATCCTTTTGGTACAAATCTTTCGTTTGATTGGTTTTCCATTTATTACGGCCTTGCAATTCTGCGATATATTCTTTGGTCCACCTTCCCCAGAAATGTTGAGTCATTTTTTGCACCCTTTCGTAGTGACTTAACCGATTTGGCGACGTCATGGTGAGATCGGCTTCTGGATAGGACGTCATAGCACGTCCAATGAGAAAGTGTGCGGGGGTTAAAGGAAAAAATCATTGGGATCTGTGGATAAGGAAGACAATGGCCGTGAATTCAAAATGGCTTCCACCTGGGTTAAAAATGTATACAGTTGATCGTACGATAAATGTGAGTCTCCAACGATTCTATGAATATGATTTTTCACCGATTTTACCCCAGCTTCCCAGAGACCTCCGAAGTGAGGCGAACGTGGAGGATAAAATGCCAATGAATACCCCGTGTGGTGTTAAACTCCTGAATATTTTTGACACTTGTGTCATCGTTCAGAAATGACTTTAACTCTGACGCAGCTCCAACAAAATTTGTTCCATTGTCGGAATAAATATTTCTCAGTTTGCCTCTACGGGAAATGAATCTCTTCAATGCAGCTAAGAATGATTCTGTAGTCAATGAAGATACCAACTCTAGATGAATTGCCTTCGTAACGAAACATATGAACAAACAGATATACGATTTTATGTATTTTGTGTTTCTAATTAAACTAGCCTTGATTAAATAAGGTCCTGCATAGTCTACCCCACAGTTGTAAAATGGGGTGCAGGGTTAACCCTTCCTGATGGTAAGGATCCCATAATTGGATTAACAGTTCTTGGTTGCGCTCTAAAACATATTACGCACTGTCGCACGATTTTCCTTGACAGATTACGACCTGATATTGGCCAAAATTGTTCACGTAATGATGACAATAGCATGGTTGGCCCGCAATGTAGTAGGTCCAGATGATATTGCCTCGCGATTAACTGACTTAAATGATGGGAAGAGTCTAAAAGTATGGGGTACTTTTTGTTATAATTATACATGGATTTATTGATCCTGCCACCTACTCTTAGTAAACCATGTTCATCCAGGAATGGATTTAACGATAAAATTTTGCTTTTTTTATGTAAACCTTCTACATTTTTTAAACGTTCGATATCTGATGTAAAAGATTGATTTTGTGCACCTTTAATCAGAAAAATTGACGATATTTCTATTTCTCCAACCGTTAGTGGACCAATCGTTCTACCTTTACCTTTAATGTTATTTAAAAATCTGAAACAATACGCAAAGACTCGTTGCAGCTTGCGGTAAGAAGAGTAATTTAAAAATTCAAAAATTGTTACTTGTTTGCAATAAAACAAATTTATTAGATCGTTTTTCGAGATCTGTCGGCTCTATATCAAGACATATTGGAAGCGTACAGTTTTCGTTGAGCCAATGCGGTCCATGCCACCATAATTTTGATTTCATTATCTTGTTTGGCTCTAAACCGCGAGAAATTAAATCTGCGGGGTTTTCATGGGTGGATACATGAATCCAATTCTTTGATCTTGTAATTCGTTGAATTTCTGTAACTCTGTTAGCTACAAAGGTTTTCCTGGATTCTTTAATGATTGCATGATGAGGCAAGTAGTATGTATTTCTACCAACTTTCGTTTCGTCGATTTTACTCATATGTCCCAAAGATTCATACTCTTCGATAAATTTAGTATATTCAGATTTGAGTAAATAATTACAGTTCAATTTCCTTTCAAGAGCGAGTAGCCTTGATAATGCAATATCACGTGATTCACCAAGCATTGTGGTTGGTTTTGAATGGAATGGACACTACAAATCTACCTTGTGTGTTGACTACTGTAGACTGAACGAAGTGTTGTTCACAAAATTCTTCTTCTTGATTGTAACTAATGGAATTAGGTGTAACAAAATTTTCAATTTCCCAAAATCTTTTTATCTCCTTATCAATTTGATTGCAAAATGTGTTCGTATTTGACGATATAAATGTATTTGTATTAGAACTTAACGATCCACCTAGTATCCATCCTAACAATGTTTTCTGGAGAACCGGTTTTTTATTACCTAAATGAATAGTGCCATTGCAGTGTATTTCCCAAAATATTTCAGCATTCAATAGTAAATCTATTGTATTTGTTTTATGGAAGTCTTTGTCGGCTAGTTTTATATTACTGGGGATGTTTAAGTACGTCCGGTTTAAGGGTTCGTTTGGTACCGAACCTGTTATCTTGTCAAGAACCAGACAATTTATGGTTGTTCTATAGTTACTACTTTGAGATTGTAAAATAACAGTAGATTTGAACTTAATCATTGAACTTGTTTCATTGATCCCTTTGACGGAAATATCGATTTCATGCATTGGCGCATTCAATTTTTTACATAGATCCGTAGTGATAAAATTTGATTGAGATCCCATATCTAAAAGGGCTCTCGCAATAACTGATTTACCATTATAGACTACTTTAACCTTTGCCGTTGATAATAACACTTGATGAGAAGCTGGCATTTTCGAATGATTGCAATTAGTTGCTTCAGTGACGCTAGTAGTCGGTTGCTCAGTTTCTACTTGACAGTCTCGATTTAAATGCAACAATGAATTGTGCCTTTTTTCGCAATATCTACAATTATGTTTGGAAGAACAGTTTTTGACAGAATGACCCTTTCGTAAACAATTAATTGTAAAGCTTCATACTGCAGGAGTGTCGGAATCTTGCAGATCTGATTGTTTCAGTTCAACTTTTCATTAGTGGTAAGAATCTAGCCGACAATTATAGGCCAATTAGGCATGATCGAGGCACATTCCATTCGCTAATATGGAAGTTTGACGGTTTACGTGCGGAAAAGTTGAAATAATCTACAGAGTTCGTAAAGTCTGGTGAATTGTGGGGTAGCTGATGATTTAGAACCGCTAGGTTTGTTTCAGGCGCATAATCGGGTATCGATTTGTGACAATCCGAATACTCTGTTTATTTTCACCCGTTTCATATCCACTGTGCTGTCAGATTAACAGTTCCACTTTCCACAAGATATTTCAGTTTTCATGTTATTTAGTTATGTATTTATTTATTGAAAAACCAGATAGTTTATACGAGAAAATCCAAGAAGTTCGTTGGACTGGTGATAAAGTATCAATAATAAATAATTCTACATACTAAACTTAATATAACAATACAAAAAATTACATTATATTGAAAAGTGAACAATAATTTATACTACAATTTTACATTTCTTTTTTTTTCCTTTTCACATTTTTGCCCACTCAATTATATAATATAGTTAAAACATAAGTTCAACAGTTATGTGTGATCCATTCTTTGAACTTAAATTTGTTATATTTTACATTTTTTATATTTTTGAGTGACTATTGAAATCTATTGAAATTACACACAGCAATGTAGAAACTCATTTTTTTGCTAACTGTTTTTTCCATTAGCGGAATCGGTATTCGTTTTCCTCTAGTTCTACTTATGAATTGAAGATATTTATTTTTCAAGTTATTAGAGTGATATATAATAGATTCATATACTCGTATAAACATTTGACCTATACGCGATGGGTTTTCCTCAACTATGAAATAATTTTTGTCAACTATTTTTAACAGTCTATTCCGAAGTCTTTGTATAATGTCCAAATTATTTGTATATGCATCTCCCCAAGCAATTATTCCATAGCCGGCAATACTACGGAACAAGGCATAGTATATATTATCATTCTTAATGTCTCAGTTAACATAAATTTTGATAATTCATGAAATATAAAAATCAAGTACTTTGTCTTACCAACAATATATTTAATATGTTTCTCCCACCTTATATTAAAATCCAATACCAATCCTAAATATTTACATTCATTAACTTCTTTTATTTTGGTCTCATTTATTTTTACAGTCATGTTACTTGGTACACTATCACAATAATTTCCAAAAGTCATATAAACTGTTTTGTCGACATTCAAAGACAATTTGTTTAATGCCAACCAATCTGATACAGTAGCAAGATATTTATTCATTTTTGTTTCAACTCCATTCCATGTATTATCAGCTGATATTATAGCTGTGTCATCAGTATATGATATTACAGAGTTCAAAGGCATTTTAACTATCAGATCATTGATTTAATATAAACAGGAGAGGCCCAAGTATAGTTCCTTGAGGAACTCCTATGATTACATTCTGATATTCCCCAATGATTCCATTGACTTTAACACACTGTTATCTCTTGTTAAGGTAATCAGTCAAAAATTGATGAGGCAATCCTCTAATTCCATAGTTGTAAGAAATTATGATCAACAGTATCAAAAGCTTTAAATAAGTCAAGAAAAGTTATTGCTATAGGACCATTTTTGTCTAAGTTACTGTATATCATATCACTAATTGTTGGATCGCATCCTTTGTTCCTTTTTTTTCATAAATCCAAATTGTGTATCTGTTATTATTTGATGTTTATTCACAAAACTAATTATTTTATTGTAAATAATTTTTTCAAGTATTTTGCTAAATTTGAAATTAGAGATATTGGTCTATAATTTGAAATATTGCTTTTACTTTTATTTTTCTGAATGAGTGTAACTTCAGCTCTTTCGAGTGCATGAGGTCATGCCGCTTTTTCAATACATAAGTTGATCATGTGTTTTAGAGGTTCAACAATATACTGTCGTAGTTCTTTTAGAGTTTTGACATGAATGAAATCCACCCCTTCATTTTCAGGTTTCATTTGAGATAAAACTAAATTTCCTCTACCGTCATTCCTTCAAAAACAATGGAATGTACATTGCTTGGTGGTAGTTCATAATCAGAAGTAACAGGTTGAATTATTTTATTACTTAATCCTCTGCCAATGCTGCAAAAAAATGTTCATTTTATTGGCTATTATATGAGGATCAATAATTTTATCTTCCTCACATAAATACCTGATATTACTTTTTCTATCACTGTTTTCGCCCATCTTAGAATTAATAAACTTCCATAGCTTTTTGATATCACTACTATTTTTTTCTACTTGTTCCTTTTCATACATTAAGTTTGGTACAAAAATTATTTTATTCAGTATTTTTGAGTATTGTTTGTATATTCATTTGGCTTATTCATTATTAGGATCAGTTTTCCATACTCTACACAAATTATCTTTATTGTTACATGATACCATTATAGCTTTAGTAATCCAATTACTCCTGGGAATTTGTTTTCGTAAATTTTTGTAATTTTTGTTTCTTTTCTGATAACTTTATGCAATTTTTTTATTTTCTTTATAAATTCATCTATCGCAGTATTAGGATTTTCTATCACAAAGATTTCATTCCAATTTTCATCTTAGCCACATTTTGTAATCTTTTATAATCTATTAATTTGAATTTATTCATTGGCTTTAAATTTCTTAAGATAGAAGCAATGTGTAGTGATCCGTAAACGGTGAGTTATTTTTGGGGTCTGTATGAAGACATTTTCGGACCTCACAAATACATTATCAATACATGTTCCCGTAATGTTGTTATTAGCTGGCCTTGTTATTCCTTGAAATCCTGGAGTGTGGCCATTCTTTAGCAGGATAACTCTTGACTAAAGCTATCTATTGTGAGAAAACCTATTAATAAAGGGTTTTAAAATTTTTTTTTAACAGTCATGTATTATTTTATAGTTTGAATGAAGTAAATCATGTGATTTATAATTAGCAGAATTTCTACTGTTGTATTATTTATTAATTTTATGCAAGAGTTAATAATTTTAAGTCGATTCAGTTCAAAAATATTAGTATCCCCATCAATACTCTCATGAATATAAACCACTACTCCATCCGATTTATTGATTCTACTGTTGTTATAAATTTTTTTATTTAATAATCATTGAGTGCAAACCAATTATAACAATCCAAGTTCCAAGTTTCAGCACAGATTATAATACTTGGTTTATTATATTCTAGTCTTTTCACACATCAAATAAACATTTTTTCCCGATCTTCAGCACCAATTACTCTATATCGCATGCTTTTCCTGTTAAAACTGAAAAAATTGTTTTTTTCGACTTTTTTCGATTTAATTATCCTAAAATACTTTCAATGTTTCAGTTATCTTCTTTGAATATTCTCAAAGGCATTATATGATATGAAATTGATTAAATTTCCATAAAATTGACACGGCCTTATGAGAAGAACGAAAAAATGAAGAAAATATTGAAATTTTTTGTAGAAATTCCGTGACCTATACTGAAAAATTTTTCTTTCCGATTTCGGGAATTCGGCACTTTCCTCAATTTGCTCAAAAAGTTTTTATACTTGCTTGGTATTGTGAAGAAACTAGTTTTTTTGTGACAATACATTAATGGAATTTTGAATAACTAAATACCTCGAATACATAAATGATAAACTATATCACAAATGTAGACTCTCAACTCTATAAATTATAAAATTGGTTTCATATACGATACAGTTTACTATCAATAAGTAAATGATGAAATCATTAGAAGGAGAAAAGTGAAGGATGATATCAAATGACTATTTTGTTCATCTACTGATATACCATTTAAAAGCAATTTGGAACCATTACCTTTATCGAATTCGTTGTACAAATGATGTTCTTTTTTAAACATACAACCTTAGTTTTGATATGCCATGGCACGTGAAAACTGAGTATATCCATTGTGCCTTTCAAATAGTATTTGTTCTTTTTTCATTCCTTACATCACTTAAAAAGATACATATAATTAATAGAATCGCAAAAAAGAATGAAATTTCCATCAGCTAAAGTGCCAGGTTATCAAGTCGTGATTACTACAGACATGCAATAGAAAAAAATTAGAAACTATGTAAGTAAGTAATACCAAACAAGGTTAGTTTTAAAAAAGTTCCATTTCTCATAATAAGTCAGATAATATTAATGAATATACCGTGTTCCTAAACTGAGTCGTCAAGTGTAGAAAACCAACACGAAAGAAATAATTCGAATTCTCGTATTAATTGCGGCCGACATTCAAACATGTTGGGCCAGCATAATTAGCTAGCTATCAGAAATATTCTGTTTGTGTTGTATATTTCATCCACGTTCGCACGATATTCGCATGTTAAGATTCTATTACGGCTTCAGATTCGGTAGGTATAAATTCATTGATGAACGAAAATTTCCTTTCCAACAAATCCTACTAATGAATTACAGAGAGCCAACAATGTCCGTCCGCTTAAAGTGGAACTAGTTTAGCAAAATTGATTTCAATGGAACGAGTACATCAACTGACATTAGTTCATCCCAATTTTGTATCCTCTTGTCGCACGACCACTTTTAAAGTACAAATGGACGTTTTCCTTCTTCAAACAATTCTGTTGCGAGCTGTAATACGTTCAGTCGGTTTATGTTGGTGAAATGTTGTAGTAGAAGTTGAAATGGTTTTTACGGTTACTTTGAAAAAACAATCCATTGTTCGAATATCAGATATGGTTATCGAGGATTGGACTCACATATTCAAAATTGATTGTATCCCTCGTAGAGAGGCCTCTTCTAGTTTGAATTATGATGCCTAACATGGATTTGGAGGCATAACATTCATTTATATTCATTGAAAAATTGAATATTTCATTTGTGTGAACCTACGAGATATTGTAAGCGATTCAAACGTATCGTTGCTGTTCGACATGGAAAATATAATACAATATTGAAACCTAACGGTATATTTGAGGGAATTGTCTAGTCTCATTCGAACATGTTGCTTCATCTAATATTGATTGATTACAAGCATCATTTAATTTTTTATTGTAATGTGTTTTTAGTAGCTCGATTCCAGCTTTCCAACGAATACGTATTGTACCAAAATACTACGTCTGCTATTGAATGAGTTAATGAATCACGAACGCAAATACAAAGGGTTGAATTAAGGAAACGCTGTCGGTGGCTTGGTGATAAATTTATTTAAAGTTCATGTTCCCTTCCCATGAATAACATATAATGGTGAAGAGGATTACCTCCTTCCAGCAATTATCATAGAAATAGTATCTTAATTTCTAGTGGAGACTTACCCTTATGGGATGTACAAATTAATAAAGAAGGCATTTCCCTTATCGAAATATTTCCGACTGTTAGCATCATTTGCATACGGTTTGTCAGTATGAATTGTCGAACAATGGTGCCCATTCTCGAATTAGGCAATGTTCGCGATGTTCATTTCAAGTTTAGAACACGGTACATACGGAAGTTATGTTACTGGAATATCGATAGGAAACTGTTTGAACAGCACAACATGGGACGCACGAAACCGCGAGATTAAGAGGATGACGCTACTTCATGTTCGGCTGGAGCAAATGATCTGCGTAATTCCGACTAGGTAATATTCAACCCTCCCAACATGCCCCCGAAACTCCACTTCTGAAATGTGTAACCTTCAGAATTTCCGCCCATTAGTCGAGTTTATGGTACACTTCCTGAAAGACTTGTCTTTTAAGGAGTCTTCCATACGAGAAACAAACTTACTTGCAGCGGTTAAAACTCGATAAGGTTTTTTTAATACCACATCAACTGATACTTGCGGTTATCAACGAGTAATGAGGGCAATAAGAACACGGAGGGTTAACATAAGACATATCCAGTTTCATTTTTTTTTTGTTTTATGCCTGCCGATTTCACGACATGAGCAGATTTGACAGTTGAGGCTACTTTATCAATGACGAGCGCGGAAATATAGGAAGAACGTATATTATTAAACAACGAAATTATGTATGGACTTCAAATACAGTTTTTATTAATAAACGTTTTAATAATACTAGTACTAATGATACCCAAAATCTCCAATTTGTTTCGTAGAACATCCAACGCTTGTTAATAATATTGCAATAGTCTTCTTTTTTTGGTTTGAAAATTAGTGCAAACTAACATTATCAGTGATGTACGTCAACAATGAAATAACTAGCTCCGCTCCTTTAGAGCCAATTCAGGATAACTTGAACAAAGATTTTGGATGCGATCAGTATTCTTACAACAAAGCGAATATCTTAAATAGCACCAGAAATACGAAAAGAAAAGTGTCAGACTTTTTATAAAGTGAAATTGAGGGAATTCTCAATAATTGATGTAGGAAAACAGGGGGACAGAAAGTCTAAATGAACTTGGAACAGTTTTCATTAATTATTTTGATATATAGAATTTAAATGTTATCTCCCAAAGCGTTATAAGATTTCTTTATTCAAAATATACCTGAAACTTTTTTTTTCAGTTCAAATTTTGCCTATCTCATCCCATTAGTCGTATTTAGTCAGAATTGAATAATCTGAAAAGAATATCATTTAAACCCAAATTTTTATTTATTCTGGCGACACTGAAGCTTATTTTCATTGAAAAATTCCAGTTTTCTTATATAACATAATTATGAAGCATAAAATTATGAATAGGAACTTATTGATATGGAAAGAAGGGTAAAGAAATCTGTTCAACAACATACAAAAGGACATTTCTTGATAAGTTATTATTTGCTTCTTGCATATACGACAATTTATAGTTCGTTCGCGACCTTGCAAGAAAAGTCCCCAATTACATGCAACAGTTCGGGAATGTCTTTCCCGCACGGGTAAAACCGGTTTGATCCGTGCGGCAAAGTGGTGACATCGAAATGAAACCTATGCCAAGTAGATAGAAATAGATGAAAAGTTTAGTTCGTATATCTCATTGAATATTAATGACGCAAATAAGGTAACAGAACTTGAGAGAACATATCGTACCATTAACGAAAAGCATAACTTGGTTCAATTCGCCACTTTTTCATTTCTAGATTCATGAATATATTAGGTTAGGTTTTCCTGTCATCCTTATAGTCAAAGATATCCTGAGTACAACAACGTCAGGACCAGACATAGATGAGATATTTTGTTCATATGCCTAACACTGAATATTCCTTGCAAGAATGACATTAAAGAACAGAGTTGATTTGGACTACTTCGTGCAGCTCGATTTAATTTGCTGTGATAGACAAATTGGATTTTAAGTTGTCACCACAGATGAGAAATATATTGTGTGGTTATCATTTCTCAATAAAACGTAGTTAATATTGTTATATTAAAGAGCATTCATTCATCTGAGCCGAAAGAACGTTTATGACATGTAAAGTGACGGAAATATCCTTCCAGAAATAGTGAGGGATGCTATAAGTATAAAACTCATGAAAATTATTGTTAACAATGAAATAAACAAATAGTTATCTATTATTTTTGCTAGAACGCCATCTAGAAGCTATTTAGTTCTACTTGGATTCATGAATAAATTAGGTTAGGTTTTCCTGTGTCGCGTAGTATCATCCTTATAGTCAAAGATATCCTGAGTAGATCAAACATCAAGACCAGACATAGATGGGATATTTAGTTCATATACCTAATATTGAACATTACAATGACAATAAAGAAAAGAGTTGATTTGATCTACTTCGTTCAGCTTGGTTTAATTTGCTGTCATAGACAAATTTGATTTTAAGTCAAATGACAAATATGTTGTGGTCAATAAAACGTCGTTAATATTGTTCGAAGTGGTTCAAGTATTATCGAGTATTCATTCACCTGAGCCGAAAAAAAACGTTTATAAGATGCAAAGTGACGGAAATATCCCTCCGGAAATAGTGAAGGCTGGCTGCTATATTATTGCTAACAATTCCAAGAGAAAGGTAAGAAATAACATAAACAAATAGAGTTGTCTATAATTTTCGGCAGCACGCTATCTAGAACATGAAGAATGAATAATTTAGTTCCACTTGGGATGAAACGTTCATTTTCAAAATAATTTTTGTGGTCGCCTGGAAAGTGTCGTTCATTACTCGTGGAAAATAAGATTTCATTGCTTGTGTGTAGCCTCAGTCGACTCCGCTTCGCCTAGTTCGTCAAACTGACTTTCTGCACTCGTTATGAAATATGCTATTTCAGACATTCATCCCCTGTATGCAAAGTTTTAATCGAAAACCTACAAATATTGACACAAAGTTTAATTCGATAAACCATAGAGACCTCTGCGTTGAGATTCATTATTTTAAGAGAAATGTAATTGAACAAATGATCATTGAATGAAATGAAGTTTCCAAAATTTTTAAGTTGAATACGTAATATTTATGAATATAAGCTGAAATTTATGTCTCTAGACTAGAAAATCTTTTATTTTCCGATACATATCTTCGCGTGGTCATTTAAAAATAAAAAATTTTCAAGTCGTATAACTACATGCTCCAAGAATAATAAATTCCTCTTCAAGTATTTATAACAGAAGGATTGATACCTGAACGATAGAATGATTGAGTTTTTGTAAGTGGACAATCTGCAAATGTGAAAAGCGAAGTGGGGCCTTAATAATCAGTTAAGAAAATCGAAATGTCTTCTTTACATAAAATAAATAAGAGATTGCAGTTTTGTGAAAGATCCTAGGTTTAGTAGAAAAATTGAAGACAATTTATGGTTTTGTAGAAATTCATGTAACTTCCACCTTATATACTAGAGAAAGTGGTTGAAACGCATAGTGATGGCATACAAAGATTGAATACGTCCATCGTTTTCAAGAATTGGGACGATTCAATCGGATAATCTATTTTACGCGCCCTATAATTTTCAGTAGGGTTGGGTTCTTTGAAAAATGGCCTTGATGTCTTCAATATTTACATACAAGTGATAATTTCTTAGATTGTGTTCAGAATGCCCCTTCCAGTTTATCGTCGACACGGAACGATAAAAACGGGAAGTAATAACGAGGAATGGTTAAAATCGATTTTTTTGTCGAAGCAAGTTATTATCAAGCATGCAACTTCAACACAAAGAAAACGAACATCAATATCCATTCGATTTTGTTATTTTTATAGAAAGGAAAAACCTTGGGGCTAACACATTAAAACAATTTATAAAAAGTTTATGTATACGCCCCGCTTGTGATCCACTTTAAATTTGCAAACAAATCCGTGAACAACCAAAAAGTAGGTAAACACATGGGCACAAACGAAAACGGAATCTGATGTATTTACAGATAAATGAATTAACGACTCGGTAGGTTGTTCAATCCCGTCCTTCGTTAGCATGTTTACTACACTACAAGGCTTAATTATGAAAAAAGCTGAAATCGCGAAATTGCAACAGCCGACAATTAAGAGACGATTCGTTTCAGTCAAAAGTTTGAGGAATTTCGTCTTGAACGTAAAGAGGAACGAAGCTAGAAAACAACGGGGAAGTAAAACTGAGGAACAATTATAGTTGCCGGTGGCGGTAGCCGATGCCGAAATAGCCCATCATCCCTAAAGCGTTGTGGGGGTGTTGGTATTGATTTATCTTCGTGCTTAAAATCCTGGTGGCGCTTGATGCACACCTATCTTTCCCTCAACTCCGAATCTAACCAGGAAGTATACCTTCAATTTCAATTCTATGTCATACATAATTGATTTGAATTCGTGAATTATTTATGCTCGAGTATTTGCAACTTGTATAAACACTTTTTTCGGAATAATATTCACATAACCGCGTGGTTATACGAATGGAAATGAAATGTGCATTCACCTTGTAAACTTGGTGAATTAGTAACAAATTACTCCAATCCATTTGGCGGATACATAATAATTCACATAAACGAAAACATAAATTCACTTTCTATTTTTCATCGAACCTACAAAAATCGCAACAATAGAACTTTAAGCTATGTTGAAATAGATCAATACAGGGAAAAAGATTGAAATCGATCGATAGTTTATTATGCCACTGATGTTTATGGCTGATAATCTTGAATCACCTTCGTGCATGTAAAAGGAAACCCGCTCTCCCCTTCTTTACTGAGACCGTAACAATAACATTCTTTCCCCATCACGAGTGTTGATCGGAAGGATAGGTTGCAGGATATAATTCGAAATAATGCCGAAACATATATTTCTCGCAGTCCGATGATTTCAACAGGAGGCGACGATTACCATGGAAATGATACAAAAGGAAGAAATGAATCATACAACAACGGAGAAAGCGACCGATAAGTTCGCTAATGCTATTTGAAAACGATGTTGACAGGAAGAAATGAAACGGGAACTGAGAAGGAGTTCGACGAAATTATAAATGTCTTCGGGAGACCCGATGAATTATTGAAATTGAAGCGGATGGATTATTTTCCGTCTACGGGTATGGGAAATATAGTGTACGAATACCGGATCACTTTTCAAAGAAAATATAAATTCGCAATTTCCTTCGGAAAAGGAATGTAACCGTTTCTGCAACCCAACAAACGGAGGATTGAGATGTATGAAATGAATACCCATACCTAGGTTCTTTCAACACGACCTTTTGTTAATATTTTGGAAGTAGCCCATAACCCTTGACAAATAATGGAGCTTCTTTTGTTGTTTGCTTCTTATGAGCTTTTTGAAATATAATATTCGTTGATCTATAGTTGAGTATGAAACATTATCTCCCCCAAGTTTTGGCAGCATAATTACAATACATGCATGCTGCGGGATCAAAGACGACGGGACTAGAAATGAACAAAAGAATGCGGAAAAATTCCCTTTTTCATTTTCGTTGCATACCTAGTTTATTTTCATTTAGACAGCCTTTTGTGCAGTTATTATGAAATATTTTACCTTTAATAGAAGGTATAATAGGAAGAACAACTATTATTGAATGTGGTTTCAAACTAATAAAACCTTTTACATCGTCATTTCTCTCGTAATATTTAAACATCGTATTTTAAAATGAACTATTGACATGTTCGTCCTTTAATACGATGGTGTCAGATTTCAACTTGATTTTCCCACACCCATACATAGTGAGACCTTTGTTGAAGTATTTCTACAGAAAATTTTGGTTTGACTGTTTGAGTGATCTCTATACATGTTGCTAAATTTCATTTCCCAAATGATCTTGATGATCCGAAATGAATACTGCGAGTTTCATTGATACATTTTTCATATTCGTATTCGATTATAACCATAGACATAAGAAATATAGACCGCAAATGCACGATGACCCCTACTTAGAAAGAGAAATAAGATGGAGTGGATCGTCGTTCTCTCTCTAATCGATGGAGCTACGTGCCTCTACCGACTCCCCACCCAAATTATTAAGCATACGGAGAAATTGAGTGTTGCCACCTCTACCGATCTTTCGGTAGATTTACCGATTTTCTTCTCAATCTATCGATCCACCGAAAAAGCACATAAATCTACCGAAATTTGATGGAGTGAATGTATGATCTGGTATTCTAAGGAATTCTTCCTTATTATCTTGAGGATTTCCATACCATAACATAATTTGATACATAATTCAAGTTATACTTTGATCTATAAGGCAAAGCATACTACACGAAATACAGATTTATGTATTACAGGTTGCCGCTTTCCAAAATTGATAAATACCACGCTGAGAACTGGGAGCAGTTTGTGATTTCCCTTATATATATTTAAGTGAATCCCCGCATCCCTTATATAAAGCATGTCACCATATTTCGGTTAATTTCTGAGTTACATTATAGTAACGTTCCAGTGATTCATTAGTTGAAGTTATTTTTTGTATCAAAAGAAGTGAAAAGCCAAAATTCAACAGAATATCTATTTTAAAGTTATTATTCATATTTTTATGATAAGAGCCGCTCAATTATTTTCATTTCGTTTCAAGGAATATCTGAAATAGATCCAGATAATTCATCATCAATTTTTTAAGAATATTCATTTTTAGTTTCAAATATAATATGGGTGATTCTTTTTCAAATCAAACAGACGCTCGCAATTTTTTTTGGAAATGCGTATGGAGATGCACCTTGGCGGAAACGACAGCTCAAACCTTCAGCTTCTTCATGCTGTATGCTGTTTTCTTTCAATATGAGGATTGAGGCTGCCCTGGCCGAAAATAATGCTCACTACCATCGAAAAAAATTAATTAGCCTCAATTTAAGTGACTTATTCCTGAGGTTATCATCTTTGGGAGTAAAGATTCGTATTCTACATGGAAAAACAAAGAAATTCTCTTTTTACAACTTTTTTCAAAAACTTCTCATTCCGTGCAGAAATTGAGCGAGAAGAATTTCCGAATTTTTAACCTTCATGGGGCTGAAACTCGTTTCTACGGTAGGATCACAAAAAAAACATAAGAAAAAAAGTATTTAGTTTTTCGAATTAAACAAATTTTTCATCTCCAGCGGCAAATTTTATTATAAACATAATTGGAATTTTAGAACAAATGGTAAAATTGGAAAAAATCACTTGGGTTTCAAAAAGGATGCAAAGTCGTGTTCCTTATTCACGAGAATGGGGCGTCAAAAATGTAACGTGCAAAAATAATATTTTTCTTCGATGCCAAATGAATCTGACAAGCAACATCGCAGAATTTTGCTTTGGCAAGATTTTCTTTTCGTCTTACTTTTTTATTCTATGAAGTATAATAAACATGATCTAAAAAACAGTCTTAGCACTTCGCACTGATGTGATCACTCGCGCCGCAATTGTAACAACAATTTTTCGATGTTTTTCCGGGAATTGTCTTCGATGTTCCAGGTACGTTGCGTTGATATCCTGAACCTGAAGGTCGTTGTTGATCTCGTGCAGCAGATCTTTCGCTTCTTGCTTCATATTCTCATAAAGACGGAAACATTCCTTCAATTCTTTAAGATTCTTCGCATTGTAAAGGAGGGATTTGTTTACTGCGCTATCTGGAATTCCTCTATGATGTATTGTATTGTCGATCTGATTTCTACGTTCGCGCGTGACGCAATTTCCATCATTTTATAAGCGTAAAAAGTATTTAGTTTTTCGAATTAAACAAATTTTTCATCTCCAGCGGCAAATTTTATTATAAACATAATTGGAATTTTAGAACAAATGGTAAAATTGGAAAAAATCACTTGGGTTTCAAAAAGGATGCAAAGTCGTGTTCCTTATTCACGAGAATGGGGCGTCAAAAATGTAACGTGCAAAAATAATATTTTTCTTCGATGCCAAATGAATCTGACAAGCAACATCGCAGAATTTTGCTTTGGCAAGATTTTCTTTTCGTCTTACTTTTTTTATTCTATGAAGTATAATAAACATGATCTAAAAAACAGTCTTAGTATATCTTTGAATTACAACAACAATGTTTGAAGCATAATAAACACTTCAACATCAATTTTACCATTTTTTCCGAAATTCCAATTATGTTTTTGGTACAATTTGCCGCTGGAGATAAAACATTTGTGTTTAATTCGAAAAAATAAATACTTTTTTTCTTATGTTTTTTTTTTGTTATCCTACCATTGAAACGAGTTTCAGCCCCTTAAAGGTTAAAAATTCAGAAATTCTTCTCCCTCAATTTCCTCACGGAATGAGAGATTTTTGTAAAAAGTTGTAATAAGAGAATTTCTTCGTTTTTTTCATGTAGAATACGAATCTTTACTCCCAAAGATGATAACCTCAGGAATAAGTCACTTAAATTGAGCATAATTGATTTTTCTCGATGGGAGTGAGCGTTATTTTCGGTACGGGCAGCCTCAATCCTCATATTGAAAAAAAACAGCATACAGAATGGGGAAACTGAAGGTTTGTGCTGTCGTTTCCACCAAGGTGTATATCCGTACGCATTTCCAAAAAAAATTGCGAGCGTCTGTTTGATTCGAAAAAGAATCACCCATATATATAAATTTTCTAATTAATAAAATCTAATTTCAATTTTGCTTCCTTCGAAATAACCTTCATGACCAATATTTGAAGTGGATAGTATTTACCCACGAAACAGTTGAAAAAATCTCAAAAATCTACCGAAATCTACCGATTTTTTCAGAACTCTAGGAAGGTGGCAACACTGGAGAAAGTGAACACTACTTCTAATGAGTCACCTGTGCGGTGTTAGTTCAGGACTTGGCTTCAAATCCTGTTTAAGAAAACTTTTTTGATTTTTTTGTTCAAATTTTTCTTTCAAATATCTTAGAAGAGTTCAATGTAATTGTTGATAAATATATTTTATATAGTAGAAAAATATGAACAATATGAACAATTATTCATTATCGAATTATTTTTTAAATGACATATGTAAATTTTCGTCTCGTGGAATTTGTAGAGTGCGGCCAATGAAACAACTCCAGCTACTCATTGTTTTTCAATTATCAATAAAGACTATCAGTTGATTGATTCACATCAACAATAAAAAACAAAAAAAAAACAATTTATGAAAACACCGAATGAAAATTTTGGTATTTACTTGCTTTGCCGATGTGCCTAACATCTACAAGTCTTTGCTTGTTCTTATTTTTCGCTTGTTCCACATTTAAAAAAAAATGAACAAAACAATCTAAAGTTTGTGGCGCGGTAGTTTAAAATATGTATTTACCATTACATTTTTTCGATGGGCTTCGGTTAAAAAATATTTATAATATGAATTCAAAATCTAATCAACTGATTAAAAAAAATGCAACTTAAAATGTAAAACTATTAATACAGGAAGAATTCTTGTTTACGGATACAATTAACGACTTTCAGGCTAATAAACGATCAGATATTTCTATAACCATCACTTTATAAGTTCTTGACGACAAAACGATAGAATGATGAAATGGAATGAAAATTATAATTTTAATTTTCAAACGTATATATGTTCGAATACAAGTTTGAAGGTAAATAAATTACGGTTATCAAGGAAGCACATAAAAACCCCACTGGGGAATCTGCTGCTGAGTAGTGAGAAAACAATGCCAAAGTTGCGATATTTCATTCCTAAGATTTTCCAATGTAATTAGGATAAAAATATCCAAAAAAACTTATATACTGTACGTATATAAGTTCTTCAACTGAAATTCTAGCGTCTATACAAAACACAATTTATAAAACTGCTTGATAATCAATAACTGTTCATATTTTATTTTGCCTTTCCGACTATATAAAATATATTTATTTACTGACATTTATATTAAATTATATTCTAAGATATTTGAAAAGAAAGTCGAACAAAAAAAAATTAAAAAAAAAGATTTCTTGATCAGGATTTGAACCTAGTCGTCCAAGTTCCGGACTAAACACCTGACTCCTAAGCCAACACCGCAAACGTGCTGATGTAATAAAAGTAGTGTTCAAATTTCTCCATATGCTTTATTATTCGGGTGGAGAGTCGGTAGGAGCACGTAGCTCCGCCGATTAGAGAGAGAACGACGTTACAATCCATCTTATTTCTTTTTCTAAGCAGGGGTCACCGTCCATCGTTAGATCCGCGGTCTATATTTCCTGTCTATGATTATAACAAAGGTAAAAATAGTTCAGATATATTTTAACTCGTTTGAAATTTACATCAAGAGAAACTGAAAATTATTTCGGTCCAAAAAAAAACCGTTCGACGTCTTTTGGCTATACTGAATGGAAATTTTTGCTAAGAGTTTTTTCTGTCAAAAAACAATGTTCAGAATGCAAGCCGTTCTACGAACAATATTTAATATTTAAGAGGTTTTTTCTGCATTTTTACACATATTTGCATTTCATAGAACGAAGTCGTTATGAGACAAATTCAGGCAATTAATTATGTGGAAATAGGAAATATCTATAACCATATTGTATTCATTGCTGTCATACCTATAAGAATGAATAAATCGGAGGCAATTCATAAAAATTGTTTTTAACGAACTGTATCAGAATCAATATTTTTGTTCAATTATAATAGAATGGTGTCGTATAGGAGTAATATTTTTTCCGTTCCATTAATGGTAAACACGATTAATTCCAAATAATTCAATTGATAATCCATAAAAACAGTCAACCTGTATATAACATGCATCGTATATGAGTTGAAATGAAATGAGCGATAGACATATTCCAAATTTCCAGAAGAGCTACCACAATACATCTCCCGTTTCAGAGACCCATACTTCAAATTCATTCGATATTCAATGAAAATATGTCATATGAATGGCAAATCAAAATTGACATTCCAGTTCGATATTGCATGCAGGAATTCAAATCCCTCAAAAAGTGTACATGCATGTCATTCACTAGCAAACTACGATAAATTTCTGGAATTCACCTCTACTTTGCGTTTAGTCAGATAATAACATAAAAACGAAAATACTGAAGCATCCAGAATCACTTACCATGTACTTCAGGGAAAACGTTCTTCACTGAAAGAATTAATTATGTCAGTAACAGAAGAATAAAACGGATTATTTATTTTTAATTAAAGGTAAATCGTAGCACCGATGCGAAAGAATGTAACAAGATTCGAGAGGACGACCTAACTCAATTGGTAAATTGTTCATTAGGGTTGTTAAAAAGTTTCATTTTTATAAACACCGTGTTCTCCATCTTGACGACGGTAATGTAGCCGAACGAGCGCTCCCAAGGGATGGTTAAATGTAAAGGAATGAGAGATGAAAATGAGGAACAGAGGGAATGGAAACAAGAAACAAGTGCAGTGTGGAAGATATGGACTGATCGTGTAGCGTCCCGCGATCGTTTTTAATTTATTTTAGCGGATATGAGATATGGCGATTAATCAGAGTGAAAATGCGCATCATTAATCTAAGTAATTCATATTCACTCGCCCATTAAGAGTAAAAAAGTCTTTACAGTGAAAGACCTGCCAATATTTCACCAAAGTCATAATTCATTCGGCGTTCAATAGGAAATGTTTCGTATATTCGGCTTTCTTTACTGTCAACAAATAGAATATAGCAGCACATTGTGTATGAATAGGTTGAAAATTTCTATTATTTAACGGAGGGAATTCATCATCCGCATTTCTTTCTTCATTTCATTCATTATGTGTCTTTACTATATCGTATACCAAATACCAATTAGGTTACAATTAGATACATTACCAAACCTTGAAAAAACCTAAGAAAATGGGAGATAAATCAAGAACACGACCGGCTGCTTGGAATACAACGTATTTTTTGTATTTATGATTGAATAGGCGTTCAACAATACCGATAGGAATTGAATGAATTTGCATCCGTCAGCATAATTAGATTTAATACTTCATCGAAGTGCATACTATTTAGATACCGTAAGTATAAGATCACGTCATTGTACATTCCATTGAGCATTAGACTTTACAATTTAATTAAAGTCGTGAATTCTCGAGACGCTTTAGAAAATGAAACGTCTCGCGGAAAAACACCAAAATGGTTCGGTGACAACTAAAAGGAAGAAAATGGAGAAGATAAATCAAACAGTGGGGGTGAACGAAAAGGACACAATAAAAAATTCCAAGGAATTTGCATGATCCTAGTGAAAATCGATAACAAAAAGTGATTTATTCATCCGTTTAATTGTGCCTTTTATATTATCTAGATTTGAAGGGCTGGGTGAAGTGTGCCCAACGCAACGGCGGGTGAAAATAATCAACTGACACAATCTTGTCAATAGTCCTCGAATAATTCTGTTCAATATTTGAATAAATTCCGTAAGTTTGCACGGGCACCACTGACCTTTCTTTAATATTAATTTTCAATCATTGGAATACCGAATTGCCTGCCTACCGTCGCACCACGAATTCATGGGAAGTTTCCAGCTACAATCGTTCACTCCCTACATTATTGGTCTTCATTCCATGTCATGATTGCACCCCAGCCCTCATTTATAAATGACAACAGTCATTTCGGCTTATCAGACCGTAGTGCATTAGGGCAAACATTAAACGCCTATCAGTGCTAGAACGGTCAACGACATTGACACATATAAAATTATAATTCATTCTTTTATTGAGAAAAGCTACTACGAAAGCAATATCAGAAACCGTCCCGAAACTCCCACTTTAGAGTAATCTCAAAAATACAACTTCGAGCAATGGAAAGAATGTATTCTGTTTCGTAATTTTGAAATTCCGATAAGAGTAACTGATGAAAAAATTGACTCGCCCTCAACAACATTTCTTTTGCAACAAATCACCATTACGATCAATAATATCGTTTCAAATAAGGCGTAGTGCAACGAATTTCCTTGCGCAATTCCATTGGAATATGTTAAGAGATAAAATTGATTTTTTTCGTGAAAATTGCGTTTGTCTAAAAGACTATCTTCCATTTTTCTGATACTCCAAGCATACAATTACATTTCTTGCTAAACCGATACGACTGGCATAAAAATATCAAGTTATGCGAATTGTTCGAAAACGATCATCGTAAAGATTTAAAGAGTAGGACGTATATATGATCTTTTACAGCTGCAATAAAATAAAAGTGATAACGAATGAGGTAGAGAACGGAAAATATCCGCCCAACTGCACATTCGTACATTGTTATTGCGGTCTATCTAAATATTTTCAGAATTATTCAGGCAACGTTCAAGGATAATTATTCGAAATATGGTGAAACATCAATTTTTTCTGATGTATTTGATTATAAAGGGTTAATAAAGATTCAGTAATTCAAACAATATATCATCGACGTTTCGGGTTGAACCATTTTTCAAGATATGACAATTTAAATATTTGAAAATGTTGTTATAATAAGTTTTCTTAGTAACAAAAATCTAACAAATGAAAAACAAAAAGATGGAGACTCGATATGAATTATTTGTTCAGAATAAAGTTGAGTATATTTGATTCAAATTTCGAATATCTGTTCTGTCATTAATTGCTTCATAGTTTCTTTTGATGTGAATCATTCCAAGAAATTCTTTTGCTTTTCTGTTTTTTTCGTAATCTAGAATTTTCACTGTGTTAAAATCAAATGTATGTTTTAATGTTTGTTCATGTTTATGTAATGCTGTTTGTACTTTGGAGTATTTATGTACTTTTATTCTTTCCTTCAATTTTTGTTTTGTCTGTTCAATATAAACTTCGTTACAATCTTTACATGAAATTTGGTATACGATGTTAGATTTATCATTTTTTAGTGTTTCCGATTTTAATTTCGTAAAAAGTTGTTTTATTTGAATGTGTGGTTTATGTGCTATTTTGAAATTTGGATAAGGTTTGAAAATGTGGTTATTTTTTCAGAAAGGTTTCGTGTGTTTGAGATTGGAATATATATTTATGATTTTTAGGATGAAAATCTCGTTTTTAAAAATAAAACGCTGCACAATGTGGATGAGGTGTTTATGGTTTGATATTCTGATTTATTCTGATTACCAAAGAGCGCCTGTGCCATTTTATCGTTTAATTTTTACTGTCCAAATTTCAAATCGATGTCCTAAACCGTTTTCAGTTTAGAAGCAACAAATCTCTCTTTAGAGGTGCGTTTTGACTTTTTCAGAAACTTATTACGTTTGAGTTCAATGGTAAAATTCACTTTATCGATTGACTATTAGAACTAAATATGTATAAATATCGAACACCAAATTAAATAACGAAATGTATTCGACGATGAAACAGACAACCCTGTCGGCATCTGCCAAAGTGAATATAAATAGAAACTATAGAATCTGTAAATAGCAAATATTCATTTAAATAATATGGATTGGAGCCGGAGAAATGCCAGTTCTACATAATCATGACAAAAAAACGCAATGTTTGTCTATATGTCTTAAAACAGCCACTTAAAAACCTTCACATGTACACACATATACAGAATTTTCATTTTGTTTATTATAAGGGTATCATTTACCATTATGAATATAGTGATTTAGAAATTTGTTTTCCATAGTTGAAGTTATCATCGCAATCTAAATTATTTGGCGATATTGGTTAGAAGGTTATTTGTTGTATTGTACCGTACTGTATTGGTTGGTCCAAAAAAACCGGATATCGGTTGGAAAAATACCGGTACATTAGAATATCTTACCGTTCCGAACATCCCCATCCAAAGATTCAAAAAAGTTTGGTAAGTAACTTTAAAAGTTGGCACAGTTAATAAAGATTGCAAAACGGTACAACATTCGCTAATTTATTTTTTAAATTGCGACAATTTTTTTAGCTACTTTTTTTCACCTATTCAAAAATAATTCTGATGTACACGTCGCTCTCTTCTAGGCCATGAATTTGAAGATTCCAGTTAGAATGAGACGGACTGAATATTAAACATTCGTTATGCTTGTAATAAACAGAGTATTCCATTTATTGATGTTTAGTTAAATCATTTAATTTCATAGCATCACTATTTGTATCTCTCTCATTTTCAGTGACTACCTGAGATAGTCACTTGAAGTGAGAGAGATACAGATAGTGACGCATTCCAACTGGAATCCTAAAATTTATGGCCTAGAGGGGAGCCACGGGTACATTAGAATCATTTTTGAATAAGTAAGAAAAAGTATTTGAGAATGTGTTATACTGAAGACAAAAAAATTACCGCAATTTAAAAAATAAATTAGTAAGTGTTATACCATTTTGGAATCCTTAGTGACTGTGCCAAATTTTAAAGTCACTTGCCAAATTTGCGTGGTACATTTTTTTTTCAGCATGGTCAGTTGACTCTGGACAAAGTATTGATTTTGAATCTTTGAATTGGCAATAACCCAGCTGGAGCTGGGTTAGAGTTTAAAGACGAAGTATTCGGGATTACATAACAATAATTGAAAAAAATATATTTGTAATAACAGGAAAAGACCGTCACAGGAGGTAGATTTTCTCGATTTTTTTCAAATGGCCATATTTTTTTGAATACGTTACTTTGATTTTTTTTTATTTTTCTGATAACTATCATGACTTACTCTATTCGGCTTGACGTCGACTTCTCGGACACTCTGTATATTTTTTTCAGCATTTCAACATAACGAGATTTGTATTTTCGCAATAATTTATTCCCTTGATGGAACAGTCTTAGGCTTTCAATTTAGGAACTGAAAAAACCCCTGTCACTTATAACAAACCTGTTTAATTTTAAACGAGTTGGATGGGTAATATTCAATGAAATTGTCGCGCAGCTGATGGGATTGCGAGCTCTCGAAATAAATAATAAATAATTTCCCTTCTTCCGGTGATTATATAAATCTTTCTTTACTAATTCCAATTCAATTAACTCTGTCCGGATTTGCTTAAATACATAATATATTGAAATTGAAATAAATAAAAGACCAATCTCAGATATTTTCGGGTAAATAAAATTATTCCATCGAATTTCATCATTTCAACGTTTCTACTAACAAAATATACGCCACCACGTTCGCTTTTGAAATAAAATTAATTGTTTTTTTTATTGGTCATTTGAAGTTGATTTTCAAATGACTATACACAAATTTTGATTTGCACAATTATACAATGTTGTTAGTAATATTTTTCCTACTAAAAATGATAATACATTTATATACTATAAAAATGTTTAATGACATCATTTACCTCAACTTTTAATTCTTCTGTATTTCAACAATCAAACGGTGATTCTGCAACCGTTGTTACCCTGCCATAATAGTAATGGCATGCAATTTGTGCAGATATAGCGAATTTTATGTGAGAAAAATTTAGAGCACTATAAAACACTAACTGAAGCGTTCATCAACTCCTACATTATTTCCTTGTGCAAAACAAAAAAAGTCATTCAATATAATACGATTACAGGGGGAATTAGAATGGAACTGAGATAATATTCATCGCTGAATAAAATTTCGCGGTTGACCATCGACATCCTTTAATACCGTAACAATTGCTTGGAAACGGTTCCCTAATTGGAATCGCCGTCGAGGGAAGAACAGGAAAATATGTACTAAAACAGCTTAACGTTATTCATTCAGTCATCTATATAAAGCTGATTTCAGCGAAGTTATTGTTTTTTAAGTGATCCGATGATCTCGAGCTTATTCATATTCCGAAGTAGAGAAGGCAAAATCCGAGGATTTCAGGCGTCGTGATTTGCAGATTCATCACAGCTAACAAAGTCTCTCGTTACAATGTGTGAGCACATGAATGCAAAATATTCCCTTGAACAGTCTGCCAATTTATCTATTTACCAACGAAAGGGTCTGATTTTCTTTATGTCCGATGTTACGAGTAAAAACTTCGAGACTCGTATACGCGCATTATATGTTTGTCACGTAGATACATGTCAAAATTTATTTGGCTTCAGAACCTCATTCCAATGGAAATACTACATCAATTTCACTTCACTGTGATTTCATCGAGCAGCCGCACTTGATTGAATAAACTACAAACAGCTAAAGTACATTAATTTTTTTCCTGCTTGAATAAACATATGACATCGACTTTTCAAACTTCGAAGAATTCGTCACCCCTGAAAATTAAACTTGTATGTCGCGCCCCATTCTAATCAGAATAATTCCAGCGATTTGTCGCTTGACTTTGTCAAACCATAATCCGTTCGGTATTTTATTGACAAGAATTTCCTTCGGATTCAAAACATTTTCCCCATCAAACCAATTCAGCCCGTTTATTTATTTAATACGACTCATCCGAAGAAGAATTCGGGATCTCTGTGGGAAAGATTTCAATTGCTGACGAAGATGAGGACTAGGAAGATATTTCATATTTCCGCAATATCGATCGACTGTCGCGAGCAGTGGCTTGAAAATAAGTAGGGGGAACTTTTTTGCCATATCCATAACGGATGTGAAAAGGATTTCATTCTTTATGACGCTAATGGATTCTCACACGAAACCTCTCTAGAATTACTAATTCATCTCTTAATTTTAAGGTTTTGTTGTTGCGCATTAAATGCGCAGCGTCATAAGGGTTTGTTAGATGATACAGAAATTCGGAAAGAAAAGATATCGTAAATAAAACTGAAAACAATATAAGTTGTAAGGGTTAATGCAAATTCTCAGCAAAAACGTTCTGCTATTGAGCATCTCCACCACATCTAATCGAGTAACGAAGCAAAAACAATTTTTAGATGAAGGAGTTAGAAATTGTGGCTTATGATTATTTCAATATTCTGGGTTACATTACAATCTTTCCTTCATAATAATATAAAGTGCCGTAGTGATCTGAAATTTTCTATTGATCGTAAAGGTTTTTTACGAGCAATTTCACCAAATTAAAGTTCACGATTTATACCATCAGTATAATTTAACAATCAGCTGAAGAATTAGCTTTGAATGGTTAATTTTGTAGCGATTTTTGTATTACGAGCGGAGTATCCTTTCGGGAACAATTAGTATGTAATTAATTTCCCAAAAATAAGGTTGCTTTGATCTCAAGAAAAATTAAATACCGAGTTCTTTGACGAGATCCGTATTATGTGAATAAAAGTATAATTAAAATCTCGATGGCTTACAGTAAACACTGCAAATGTCGCTGAAAAAAGATTCATTTTGTTCCCAAGATGAAACGAAGCTAATTTCAATAATTGTACGAATTATTCATTATCAATAAAGATAACTGACCTCGTAGGTACGTTTGGCATTAACACGTAGACGCTTAGTTGAAATCAACTCACATTTATTCAAAATATAAGTTATTTATTTATTTATTTAATTCCCAACTTACAATGAAGAACAAATTTTCTTCTCAAATGTAACAAATTCTGAACACAACAAATTAACAAGTAACCAAAAGGAGAGAAAATAAAAAAAACAAAAATCAAAAATTAAGATGTCTTCCAGCCTTTTCTATTCACTCTTCTTTAGTAAGAATTTTTCGAAGCGATGGGTTTATATAACCTGTGTGCTCCTCTTTTCTATTTTATAATTTCTTTTGTGGTTATGTTCTTACCAAAGAGAATTTTTCGTGCTACTTACAAGCCGTAAGTTTGACAAGCCGCCATCTTTGACAGGGTGACAGTAACAACTTCATACCCGGGGTTTAAGTTAAACATGAGAATAGCTTTCAAACGAGGTAATTGCTCCAGCTGAAAAGCAAATGTTATTTATTGCCCATCCAAAGATTCAAAATCAATACTTTGTCCAGATTCAACTGATCATGCTGAAAAAAAATTTACTACGCAAGTTTGGCAAGTGACTTTGAAATTTAGCATAGTTAGTAAGGATTCCACAATGGTATAACACGTACTAATTTATTTTTTAAATTGCGGTAATTTTTTTCAGTATAACACATTCTCAACTACTTTTTCTTACTTATTCAAAAAATTTTCTAATGTACCCGTGGCTCTCTTCTAGGCCGTGAATTTTATGATTCCAGTCCAGTGGAATGCGTCACTATCTGTATCTCTATCTCAGATAGTCACTTGAAGTGACTTGAAGTGACTATCTGAGATAGTCACTTGAAGTGAGAGAGATACAAATAGTGACGCTGTGAAATTAAATGATTTAACTAAACATCAATAAATGGAAATTTTACGAGCATAACAAATGTTTAGTATGAAGTCCGTCTCATTCTAACTGGAATCTTCAAACTCATGGCCTAGAAGAGAGCGACGTGTACATCAAAATTATTTTTGAATAAGTAAGAAAAAGTAGTTAAGAATGTGTTACACTGAAAACCTAAAAAAATTGTCGCTATTTAAAAATAAATTAGCGAGTGTTGCACCATTTTGGAATCCTTATTAACTGTGCCAACTTTTTAAGTTACTTGCCAAACTTTTTTGAATCTTTGGATGGGGATGTTCGGAGCGGTACGATATTCTAATGTACCGGTATTTTTCCAACCGATATACGGTTTTTTGGACCATACAGTACGGTACAATACAACAAATAATCTTATAACCAATATCGCCAAACAATTTATATTGCGATGATAACTTCAACTGTGGAAAACACATTTCTAAATCACTATATTCATAATGGTAAATGATACCCTTATAATAAACAAAATGAAAATTCTGTATATTTGTGTACATGTGAAGTTTTTTAAGTGGCTGTTTAAAGCATATAGGCAGACATCGCGTTTTTTTGTCATGATTATGTAGAACTGCCGTTTCTCCGGCTCCAATCCATATTATTTAAATGAATATTTGCTATTTACAGATTCTATAGTTTCTATTTATATTCACTTTGGGAGATGCCGACAGGGTTGTCTGTTTCATCGTAGAATACATTTCGTTATTTAATTTGGTGTTCGATATTTATATTTAGTTCTAATAATCAATCAATAAAGTGAATTTTACTATTAAACTCAAACGTAATAAGTTTTTGGAAGAGTCAAAACGCACCTTTGAAGAAAGATTTGTTGCTTCTAAACTGAAAACGGATTAGGACATCGATTTGAAATTTGGACAGTAAAAATTAAACGATAAAATAGCACACTATGGGAGTGTGCTATCAAAAGAATTTTTCGTGCTATGTACTTACAAGCCGTAACTTTGACGAGCCGCCATCTTTGACAGGGTGACAGTAACAATTTCATACTTGAGGTTTAAGTTAGACATGAAAATACCTTTAAAACGAGGTATCACACGACCCCTTTCTATTTAATTTCTTCTTTTTCAAAATGGCGTCCCGCCACCATTTTGCAACATTAGGCTGTCGGCTTTACATCAAATTGCAGTAATTTATGGTTTATATTGACCTTCCAAATATCAAATGATGATCTGTGGTGTGCGTGTTTCATAACCTCAGTTTGGGACTATGCTCTACGTTGTATATTGAACGCTCAACTTGTAATGAAAATTTTGGAAGAAAAAATACTAAAAAATCATATTAATGATATGGACATTTTCAAAAGGTACGTTGATGATGGTCTTATTACCACTTCTGAAGATAGAATATAAACGATATTAAATAATCTCAATAATTTCCATGAGAAAATTCACTCTCGAAAGTGAATCGAAAAATTGCTTAAATTTCTTGGATTTGACCATTATTAGAGACGGAAATAAACTCACAACAAAATGGTTTAGGAAGGAAAATAATACAAATAGGATTCTCGATTTTAACACAACACATCACATAAAACAAAAAAAAGCCATCATTATAAACTATATAGACAGATCAATCAAACTAACCTCACTAATTCACAGACCCACTATTCCACACTCCATAAAATCATTACTTTTGAAAAATAATTATCCCATATAATTCGTGAGCAAAATCATGAAAGAACGTATACACAAACTGTACAACACGTTAAATACAAATACCGAGAAAAAAGAAGAGAATTCAACATATATTCCAATCCCATACATACGAAACCTTTCAGAAAAAATTACCAAACATTTTCAAACCTTATCCAAATTTCAAAATAGCACATAAACCACACATTCAAATAAAACAACTTTTCACGAAATTAAATTCGGAAACACTAAAAAATGATAAATCTAACATCGTATACCAAATTTCATGTAAAGATTGTAACGGAGTTTATATTGGACAGACAAAACAAAAATTGAAAGAAAGAATAAAAGGTCATAAATACTCTAAAGTACAAACGGCATTACAAAAACATGAACAAAACCCTAAAACATGCATTTGATTTTAACACAGTGAAAATTCTAGATTACGAAAGAAACAGAAAAGCAAAAGAATTTCTTGGAATGATTCACATCAAAAGAAACTATAAAGCAATTAATGACAGAACAGATATTCGAAATTTGAATCAAATATACTCAACTTTATTCTGAACGAATAATTCATATCAAGTCTCCATCTTTTTGTTTTTCATTTGTCAGATTATTGTTACTAAGAAAACTTATTATAACAACATTGTCAAATATTGTCAATCGATAAAGTGAATTTTACCATTAAACTCAAACGTAATAAGTTTCTGAAGAAGTCAAAACGCACCTTTAAAGAAAGATTTGTTGCTTCTAAACTGAAAACGGTTTAGGACATTGATTTGAAATTTGGACGGTAAAAATTAAACGATAAAATAGCACACTATGACTGTGTGCTACCAAAAGGAACTTTTCGCGCCACTTATAAGCCGTAACTTTGACGAGCTGCCATTTTTGACAGGGTGATTGTAACAATTTCATACTGGAGGTTTAAGTTAGACATGAGAATACCTTTGAAACGAGGTATCCCACCCCCCCCTTTGAATTAAATCTTTTTTTTCAAAATGGCGTCCCGCAGCCATTTTGCAACATTGTCGGTTTTACATCGAATTGCAGTAATTTATGGTTTATTTTGACCCTCCAAATTTTAAATTGATATCTCAAACCATTTCCAATTGAGATGGGGGCGGGGGACTTTTTACGTTCGTACTGTATATTAACTTTCATTAGAATAGATAAGGAAGTTTATAGAATAGTTCTAATCATTATTTGTGTTTCAAACATGAAAAAAGTTTATTGTGAGGATGATAGTAAACTACTCCGCGACTTCGTCATGGATTTAGCAATTCATATTGCCTCATCTATCTTTCTATATATATTACGATATTGTGAAAAATTTAAGTGAGAAACGATTAGCGTTTCAACAAAACTGTTCATTAGTTTTCAGGCTACTAAATGACGAAATTTCCACAGCTAAGAATTCCGATTGTGCTCGTGTAACCAATACAAATCAAGTTGGAAATTGATCCATTATCAGTTGCTCTTGTAAAGCGGATTTGACTAGAACTTGACCCCGATTCAATCGACCGTTAGTTTATTTGGTGGAATCTGTCCTAAGATTTCTGCCCTTTGGGTATTCCGACGGCTGCTGAGGGACAAATCACTTAAATTCACGCACCGCGGCCTTCCGACTGTCGGCAAAGTAGCTGAAATTTCAACAGCCCAGATTACATGAAGCTATCTTTTACGGGCGACAGGAATTTCCAGCTATTCGCCACTACAACGTTTCCTGATTAAATTTTGATTGATAATTTCATTCATACATAGAAATATTGGTATATTCTTTTTCTATTTTTATGTTCGGAGGTCTATTTCTATTTTTATTTTTTCCAAACCTGGTTACAATGACCTGTGCATATAAAAACAGGAATAATCGATAATGTTTCATATTCATGAATTATTTTATCGCGATGAATGACACAGTGGCAGTTAGTTGTTCGCTGAATTTCAATGACAACATTGCCTTCATCGCAAGGTGTTAGTTGTCTATTGTATTAAGAATAAAATATTTACGGCCAGATATGAGTAAGTGATAATAGATTCGAAGTTGCACTTGCAGGCCTATTCTAAACTGGGGGTTCAGCTCCCAACAGCAAAGTGGAGAAACCCTCGTGTCGCTAGAAAATCAATAGAACGGTATGCGGCCAATTGTGCTTGGGCCCCAAGCCTTGGGGTCTTGCTACAAGCAATGCTAAGCGCTAAGCTTACCTGTTCCAGCCGGGGCCTCTCGCCCGTCACCAGCTGCTCAAACTGTGAATTCTTCGGCTATTTCTATGATTTACGAGAAGACAAGTTTTACTACCATCGCTATCTTTTCTTTATCTGACGTCTCAACCTTAACTCGGGCAAACGCCGGCGTCGAATTGCCAACTCATTTTATTACTACCTATTCCAAATATCCCCTAATTAGACGCGTAAGAAAGCAGCGATGACTTGTTTTATAGCACCTGGACAAGAAATGCCGTTGGAAAATTTCATTACTGAGCTTGCCAACTCAAACAAAATCCCTATTAGGTACATCAAATTTTGACGACTATAAATATTTGATATCCCCCGATTAGAATTGACAGTTATGAAAGAATGGTAAGAGTATCGATGAAAATGTCGTTCTCATATTGTCATACGGCCATGACAGAATACCATCCATAATACATATGAGAAAATAACACTCCTTCGTAATGAACACACATCGAATAGATATCTGCCGCATGATATCCATAAAAAACTACTCGAGGCAAATTTTTCAAATGTTATAGCACTCGTCCATTACACAAAAATATGACGAAAACGAAATTCAGCAAACTTTCAGAATTAAACACCTTTTTCAAAGGTTAACATTGATGAATTTCGACATGGATAAATTGACGTCAATTAATAACAGTTCTTTTGTATGACTGTTCTTCAAGGTCATCAACACTTCTAATAATCAGGATGTAAGAAACAGCAAAGCCAAGAAGTAAACGCTTATTTCAAATTTATATTGAAAATTCAATTTTTGGAAAATATGAGAAATATAAAACTTATACTACTTGATCAGGCAAAGGTCCTGTGGATGGAGAAGAAATTAATGAAGAGGATGTTTCTCGAATTGTTGGAGGTTAGGTGCCATGAAGGTCATCTTAACTTATTAGCAGATTCTTATGGAACATTTTAGAATTAATTAAAGACCACAAAAAAAGAATAATTTAGACTCTACATAGTATCGTTGATGTCGTTTTGGATGTTTTCTGTGCCGGAAATTGTGTGTTCTGTGGTTACGCTCTCTGGTTGTCTGTGACTTAACCTGAAAATTGTCAATGATGTGGTTGTTTTTTGTTACGATTTAAAGAAATTAAATTAATCTTTTATCAACTGAATACTCTTCATATGTACTCTGAAGAAATAGTTGTGTTCATTTTTGTGTTAACTTTAACAATATTTGACTGATGAATGACTATGAGACAATTGTTTTTTTTTACCTGTGACGTATGTTCATCTCCTGACAGTTTCGGTCCCTAAAATAACTTGTGTTGTTGTAAGTTCCGTCGATAGAACAGTTTTGTAAAAAAATGTAATAAGTGAATGTTTCTTTCAGTACTCCGGAAGAGGGATGAGTTCTCAACCGAAAGCTCGCGTTTAAAACAATAAAAAGTTAAAATAATACGCCTTTTTGGACTACTGTCCCAAGAAAACCCAACACTGTGTTATACTACTTGGTTATTATTTACCTTGAATTTCAATTGACCAACCTCGACCTGGGGTAAGCGCACATAATATGAAATGAAATGAGAATCAAAATAATCAAAATAAATTGAAATTTCCAACTACGAAAAATCGCGTGGAAATATTGATAATGTGTTTTTTTTTAACAATTTACTTCTGTTTTGGTATTTCATAAACATCCTGTACAATAAATATCGGTTGTGGAGCTGTGGGATAATATGAACTGAACAGAAATTATATTCCACTTGATAATCGATTATAATCTACCCACATAGACAGACTGGAAGGATTCATTACTCAAACAAATTTTTCAGATAAGAAATCACGCAGTTGGTTATGCAGGCGCATTATTCTATGAGTTAATGAACAAGTTGCAATAATGCAATTTTATAAAAATCATACGCTATCACATCAAAATGCATACTGGCCTTCCTATAATCTTCCCATGTTGGAACCGAACCGAATACATATTTCGATGTTTATAAAATAGGTTTTTCTTCAGAGAAAAGCAAGTGAGACGTCTTTTACCAGTCGCTGAAAATATATTTCAGAGCAAGGACATAAGGAATAAAAGAATGTGGGTGTTGGAACCGTGTAATCAAATAATCTTAATGAACGCTCGTTTTCCAGATAGCGCTAATAGAATTGGTAAAGGTATCATAAAACCGTGTCCTTCCAAAACGTTTCTTGAACCCGTAGGCAGAGAGTTGATAAATGATTCCAAACTGAAAAGTTATTATAAATTATGAGAATATTAAAAAATTGATAGGAGCGACATATAAAAGCACTTTAAACCATAAAATAATAAATTTCTTTAATGAATTTTTCGGACGATTGATAAGTTCCACTTTAATTCGCTTTTATATCTGGCTCGTTTATATACTACGGTCGTGCAATGAACTCTGAAAACAACTTTACGCGCGATTCGACTGATTCTTTGGTCACATGGCGTGGAGAGAGTATTTCAAAGAAAGCCAAATAAATGATGTATCACTTAAGCTACAATCTATAAGCCTTGGAATGCGTGATTCAGAAAAAAACGTGCCTCGTGAAGACGAGTAGTGTTCCTATCAAAACATTTCCCAACAATAAACAATGAGAAAGCTCCGCAACGAGCATTTTGTTCGAATTTCGTCGAGGTCCAAGATGGTCTGACGGTTAGCGCAAACATCATGGCAAGGCAAACGTTTTGATGGGGAACTAATTAGGTAGCATTCGGTTTGATGAAATCGGTCAGAACCGAAATATCTTTGAGGGAACTTTCAACAGATACTTTAACGGTATATCGATCTGTCTGCTAGTCAATGTTTTGCTTTCTCCAAGATTTCAAACGTTACAGAAATTTTTGATAATTCAACTTATATGAATTGTATTACACGATTGTAAATTTGTCGAATTTTTTCGGGCCTTTTGGCGTCCTACTTTGTGATTAAATAAGATTCCTTAAAAATTGTATTTCATCATACTTTCATTAAAACGATCAAGCTTCTGTCTTAGTTTCGGGCCTACTTGATATACGTCTAAAAAAACCGTATCGATTCCCCTATTTACAGTGGAAATTGAACTCTTTCGTCTCCAATAGCCCCTAACAAAATCGATTTGGGAAACCCAATGAATAGTTCTTCCCTATATACACTATTGCTCATAATATAAGAAAAAAACTGAAATTCAAGTTAATTACTAAGACAACAGTTATAACAATTCATTGATCGAGCCCTCCTCAAATTGTACGTTACGTTAATGCATATTAGAATTCCAATTATAGTTGCGATATGATTCATTTTGCGGTTACGAAATCTTATAAGATGGAAGTATTAGAAACTTCATCAATATGCAAGAGAAATTCATTGCCCTATAGAGTTTCCTAATTAAATGCGTCAACCAGTGAAAAACTTTCCCCGAGTCTCTCCAGAGTTAACAAGTAGTTCAAAAACTAAAATTGTGTAGAAGTTATTCGATGTATTAATACTTTTCGGATGCGCCAGCCAGACAAAATTGAAAACTTATATTAATTTGATTCATGAGATTCATGAATGAATTCGGAAGAGCTGTAGGAATTTTCTATAATTAGAGCAGTCCAGAATATTCACCTGTTATATTTGCGAAGAACCGAAATGAAATTTCTTGAAATGCACAATACATAAATCAAGTCACATCATAAATTAACATCAAGTTAGTACACTATGTGTATATAAAATTGTTACTTCGAAATACTGGGTGTTTCAACGCTCTCTCATTCTAAAATATTTTCAATTGTACCGGATATTGATCCCCACTTCATTTTTTTAAATAGAAAGCTATTTTTTCCATCAATTCTTATTTTTTATCGAAAAATGAGCCTACTTTATTCATACAACTCACAGCTGATTCTTAATCGTTTTCAAGTTATTTCGACTTTTGTGATTTTTTGGCACTTGGAGAGCTTCACTAAAACCTATTTTTCTTCGAAATCCATTGACTTGAGGAGTTGAAAAAATCGCAGGCTATTAAACACTCGATAAACTAATTATTGATAATACGAACGACAAAAAAAAATCGAGTAAAATATGTGAAAAAAAATCTTAAACAGCCGGCATTTAAATCTTGGATAACTTCAGTTTTTCAGATAGCACGGCATACTTTTGATTGCACCGTTTAATAGCTACATCAGAACGTGACAAAATTGATGTACATAGTTTCTATTTCAAATTCATAGTTCCTAGGTAATTTGAAAAAACTAGAATTTTAATCAGAGCTTATGGTAAACTTGCTTTAGATTATTTTCCTTCATGCAATTACTATGGCAACGAGAAATATGCATAATCTCAGTGTGATAGAATTTGTCAAATGTCTCTCAATTATTCTTTGCATTGCGAAAAACTTATTGGTCAAATGAACTGAAATATTGAAGTGGTTTTCGACTTATACTTGGTGAAAAATTGAACAAATGGTCATAAAATCCAACAACAATTATTCTGATTTTCCAAAAGTAGCTCGGAGCAAATTCGGAAAAATTTAAAAATGCTCAAAAAATTTTTCTGTTCCTGTCACTATAAATAAAAATGTCTTGTGTAGGAGTTGTTTTATATAATTACATTATATTGCCCCATATTAATCACATTATACTTTAGGCAACGCAGACTGTATAGTAATTACGTATTTCTATCACCACTCATTGAAATAAGCCATTACGTATTTCTATCTCCAGTGATTGAAATAAGCTAATTACGTATTTTTATCAACACTCATTGAAATAAGCTAAGTATTGAACTTATAAATACGATAGGCGCTCTTTGGTAATGAGAATAAATCAGAATATCAAACCATAAACACCTCATCCATATTGTGCAGCGTTTTATTTTTAAAAACGAGATTTTCATCCTAAAAATCATAATTATATATTTCAATATCAGATTGATACATTCAAGCAATGATCAGAAGTTCAGGAAAAAATTAATTTTATTCGACTTTTACACTGAAAATTAAGATTATCTCGATAAGTGCTCAAAATGCTTGTTCCGATTAGCATCCAGAGGGCGATCGAGCTGAAACTTGCTAGACATACTTTACTCGTCACCGGAAGTCGGAAAATTCACATGACAAATTGCGCACGCGCAGAAAAATGCAAGCGCCGGAGGCACTTGTGCGATCTGAAAAGTCTGGCACTTGAACCCAGGTCATTGGGTTATACGATCAGACTAGATCAGATTTGTGTCAATTATTTTGGTTTTACTAATAATTTATTGGAAATAGTGATAACTTATCAAACATAAATTGATCTCCTAAATGGAACCTTCATAGGTTAGGTTAGGTTAGGTCTAGGTTCGGTTGCACGTGATTCGGTTGCACGTGATTCGGTTCGGTTTTATATCGTATTTCTTGTAGAAAAAAATTTGAAAAACTTCTGCGCATGCGCATGCTAGGATCCTTTTTTTTTCTCTTTTTGCTTGCTAAGGATATTATTCACGAAGTTTCATCTCGATTTCTCACCGGATGCTAATCGGAACAACTCCTCCGACTTCTCAACATTAAAAAATTCTCTTGAGAGGACTACTTGAACCGCTTTTTGACTTATACTTGGTGAAAACTTGGGAATAATTGAACAAATTTTCAGAAAATCCGACATTTATTCTGATTCTCCAAAAGTAGCTCCGAGCAAATTCTGAAAAATTAAAAAAATGCGCAAGAAATGTTGCTTTTTGTTCATACAATTGTCATTATAAATAAAAATGTCTAGTGTAGGAGTTGTTTTATTTATTTTAATATCAAGTTGATACATTAAAGTAATGAATAAAAGATCAGTAAAAAATTAATTCCTTTCAATTTTTACACTCAAAACTAAGATTATCTCAATAAGTGCGCAAAATGCCCTCCTCCAACTTCTAAAGATTTCAAAATTCTCTTGTGGACTGTTTGAACCGCATTATTAGTTTGATCCGGTGTGACCTCCTGGAAGGCCCTTCGAATGCGTGTCTCTAATATTTCTATGGTCTCAACTGGACTGTCGTACACTTGAATTTGAAATAACCCCATAAAAAAAGTCTAAAGGCGTTAGATCTGGCGAACGTGCTGGCCAATACCACGGACCTAAGCGTCTAATCCAACGATCTTCAAATAACGTGTTCAAAACATCAGCTACAGCGTTCATTGAATGAGCTGGAGCACCGTCAAGCTGATAGGTCTTGGATAATGCATTCAAAAACAGGTTAACCAAGAAGTCCTGGACTGCAGTTTTGAAAATGTCTATATGAAGACCACTGCACAAATTTTTGAGAAAGATTTTGAACAAGCAAAATACATTAAAATTAAATTTTTCTTCAAAACCTCGTACGTGAGTTGCATGTGCGTTGGAATCAGACCATAAATGACAATTTCAGCTATTGAACATTCCTTCTCTATCAAATTTAGATTCGTCCATCCAAATGATATCTTTAAAAAATAAATTTTTGTTGAAATAAATTCGCAGAAAGTCACTCGCCTGTCTTAGACCAGTGGAATTGAATGCTGGTACAGAGTGAATTTGTAATTGTGCATTTTTTTTTTGACAATATTCTTTGAATGGATGGAAGAGATACACCCAATGCATCGGAGGTGCTTCTCAGTGATCCACTGAGATATGCAAAAAAGTATCCTAGTACCAAAAGAACGGTGTCTTCATCCTCCGTAACCATTTTCAGCTGAACAGGCGTTTTCTTCCATTGACCAGTAGTCAAAAGAATTTGTTGCATTTTTTTGAATTTGCCACGAGTCATTTTTGGTAGACCGGGATACTTCTCGTTGACATTTCTGCAAGTTCGTTCAAGTATTCTTTGACTCCCACTAAATATTGCAAACAAGTCCAAAATCACTTCATTGCTGTAATTCATTGCTGCAGTAGAATTTGTTTGCAATTCAAATAAATAATACAAAATTTTTGACAGTTTGGCTTTGGACACATTGAATTCATAATATATTTTTCTCGATTTTTTTTCGTTTGTATTATCAATAATATGTTTGATGAGTTTTTGATACCCTGCGATTTTTTCAAGTCCTCATGTTAAGGGGTTTCGAAGATGAATAGGTTTTAGTGAAGCTCTCCGAGTGCCAAAAAAAACACAAAAGTTGAAATAACCTGAAAACGATTGAGAATCAGCTATGAGTTGTATGAAAAAAATAGCTACAGGCTAAAAACACGTAATGATTAACCCGCGTTGAAACACCCGGTATATTAGGCGGAAGGACAGTAAATGTTCCTTCATCCTTGCTGCTGTTGACGAATCGTTGAAAAAGTAACATGAAGAATGATCTCTTCATGACCAACAACCATAAACAATAGGATGACTGCGTAGATCATTTTACTAGCCGAGATTCCGATTGAAATTTTTTTATAACGCTATTTAAGTTGACTCGCTATTTAAGATGAAATTCGATTGATGGGAAGATTGTATTGGGAAGAACCGTAGAACGCGGTGGCTAGGTACCACGAACCAGGAAATGAGAGTACCGACTTTATCATTTTGTCGGTTTCGTCTTTTGATATATTTATGAGCTACCGTAATTACTGTAATTGAATATCATTATTAGGTAACCACTTAAATTTTTTAATAGCACCGCTATCAGATAGATTATTCCGATATAATTGTTCCACATTATTTTGGACTTTTCAATTCGTATAATCATTTATAACTGTAAACTGAATACCAATTTTACAGTTCTATCGTAATGTCTCTATATATCAGTAATGGAATCGAATGGATTCAATTTAACAGATTTAATTCGAGAACGAGATCAAGAAACACGCGAATAGGTATTCTTTATTGACTCTCACAATAAAAATCAAGAAGTATTCATAGGACCCCATGAACATGAAATTTGATTGGCAAGCAGTAGTAAAATCCACCCCCATTTCGTTACTTCCGTCGCAAGAGATCACAGATGGTTTTGTATTTTTAGAGGGTGCTCTCTGAAGAAAGTCGTTCTAAGAATGGGAAGAGGGTGAACTGAAGCGAATGTCGAGTTAAAAATGCTGCTCTGGGAATAATGATGAAATACACATCCAACAGACTACTCTCCACACTTTATCACGCCTATCCATCCGAAAATTGATGCGTAATGAATTAAAAACCGAATTGTGAATGAAATGTGTTATTCCGACACCCGCAGAAGCAGTTTGAATAGATCCGAACCATTCGTAATCGCGGCACATTTTTCATTTTTTTCTCCCGGCATTCGCGATACTCGTTTGATTCCATAGAGGAAACGATTTTCTGTATCGGCACGATAACCGCACTTCTTTTTGCAAGTGATGATTTATGTCTCATACTCGTGTGGATAACAGGTGCCAATAAAAATGTTTCACACTCGGATGAAATCTATAATTTATCAAAACAGCGGTTCGAATGTGTTTTCAAATGTGGAGCATGAAGGAATCTGTTATCTGCATAATCAATTTGGAAAATTTCGTAAAATACGGTTAGGGTCGATGTTGTATATTTTTGCGAAGACTTTAAAATCTGGCTGCATGAGTGGATTCAAAAAATCATTCGATACGTAAATCATTGAAAAGAGGTTTTATTTATTCAAAGGAGCGCCTTTTTGTGAAATATTCAACTTATCGACAATGGTTCCGGGTTAATTATTCACGAAAATGCAGCGCCGTTAATTTCGTCGGCGAGGGTGCATAATTGTACATTGGGGGTAATAACGGGCATAACAATTAAGGGTTGGAACTTTTAAATGCGGGTTTTTCGGCGATTAGTGGCTTTATATATTCGATTCTCGAAGAATAAAGCTGTACTTTTTTCGAATCTTGGTGCTACGCTCAGGCGTGCTAAATTCTTAAACCTATAAAGTTACCAAATGACTAATGAGTAGGAAAATAATTAGAAATTTTAGTGGATATATACGCAACGATTCAAGAAACTTCCATGTCAACATTTTCTGGAACGCCTTATCCCAAAAAACAATTGTGAATCTATTTAATGAGAAGAAATATTTTTAATGTGGTGCATATATTTAGAAAATAAATATTTAAGGGATAATTATTATTGTATATGGAAAAATTAAATCCCATTTTCACTCTGGAAGTACGCGTGAAGGTAAATGTTTGTAATGTTTGTGTTAAGGGTTCATGAATTTAACCAGTCGGTGTTTTAAATCAGCTTTTCAGCGACGTTCCGCAAACACTCTTATTTAATCATTTGAGTTTATCGAATGTTAATCTGTGAGAATGGATGCAAAAAGCTAACTGACGACAATACAATGTTTTATTTATATATAGGTAAGTCCCAATTCATAGTGATTGTGATCTTTTTGTATGAACGCTGCAGTTCAGCCTTTCCTAGACTTATTATAATCATTGCGCGAACATCAAACAAAACTTCCATTTTGAACACTTGTTTAGTGCATGAAACTGCGCTCTTCAGATGCTCATGAAAAAATCGCAATTTCATTTCGTAGGTGAACTGGTAACAACCTACTTTAAACCCCGCAACTCTCAATTATCACCCCAATTATTCCTTCAACGTTCCTTCTTCCGCAACCATCAACGGAGCGTGTGGCGCTGTACTTTTGTGAATAATTAACAATGTACACATGGTAAATTATTCGCAGAAAGGTACGCAAAATCTAGTTTGACCGATAAGCAGAGGCAGCCGTGCATTTTCACCTCCAAACACCTGAGGTCTTATAACGAAAAAATTCCCATGCGAGATTTTTTTAAATAACTTTCATCCGTGTAGGAAATTGAGTTTAAGGCTCTTCTCTTGAAGTTGAAATTGAGTTCATAATTGAAAACGAAAAATCTCGCTGCTCACTTGTTTTTCACCGCTGTATATTTATCGTTTTCGTTTGACGAGTTTCAGTATCCTAACCTTCAGGCTATACAACGTAATTTATAAATCAATGAAATTTTGTTGAACTCTGGGATTAGGATGGACTACATGCAAATTAGCACTGTGGAATGTTGTAAATGTGGTAATGTCAATTATCTTCGTTATAAATATATTTAGTTTATTTGTTTCAAAAAATATAGTTGTACATACATCTCATGTAAAATAGCATTTTTTCCTGAACGAGCTGGTCAGGACTTGTTCATTTAACTTCTAACATAATATATGATCTTGCCATCGTGGAAATACCAAAATAAGTAAGAGACACATGAATATATCAACAAATCTTTCATAAGTTAAAAAAATGGAATTCAATATTCATACTGTAAATGAAAACTTTTTTCACTAAAACCAAAAATGGGCTGGACTTCCGAAAAACGTCCATCAAGAAACACGTTTGAAACTTCACTTATTTATTTTGCGCACTGAACTCGCGCAACTCATTGTTTGCGCATGCGCGTACTTACATTTTTAAGCACAAGCAAGCAACAACGTAGATGACGGTCCTCTTTTTGGATTGAATGAATATTCTTTGTAATTAATTCAATAAAAATTTAGCTATAATGATAATTAGGGATCTTACGGAGGTGGTTTGATCGGAGTCGGAGGTGTTCCGAAATCGGATAATAAAATTAAATTGTTCGCCATACAATAAAGTTATAGAAAAAACCATGGTATACGTAAATATGAACTGAAATATATATTAGAAGAAATAAAAAACAAATATATTAGTCAATAACGAAAAATAATTTCACTGTTTTGCCTTCGTCTGACCTACTTCAAGAATAATACAATTTCTTCTGCAATTTCGGAATATATCTCACTACAAATATTGTGAGTGAAAAGCTGGCCACCCCATATGTTATAATTGTGCGCCAGCGTTCGCATGAATTCAACAAATTCCAAACTTTTTACAAAACTAAATGGCAAATCGTCTAAAACGACGATCTACAAAATTAATTTGTCAATTTCTATTGATTTTGGAAGCGATCCATCCCCTTTTTGCTTCTTATCAAGAAATTGATACCTGCTTCTTAGCTTCGGTCGATGGAGTTCTTGAAATACCATCTTCTTTCGAATTTTTCATTCGATATTAATCATCTTCATACTTATCAACCTGCATTGATTTCAAGTGCCCTTTCAATGGAGTTGTGGTACAACCTTTCCTATAATATATTTTTTGGCAAGTATTACATTTCGCATTATCCGAGTCAGTTTCACAGAAGTAATTCAGAAACAATTCAGGAACAATGAACTAAAATGAAGGATCAAAACACCCAGAAATCATTTCGCTCAATGAGATACAAAACTACTCGCGAAAGGCGAAACGGAAAAGTCTCGTGAGCTCGTGAGCGAGGTATTAAAGAAATATAAAAGAATCTGAAGACAAACCAGAAATTTATATCATTCTCATCCCTTCTTGCCTTAAGAACAAAAAACATATTAACATACGCGAAAATGAGTTCCCAATAGATGGGATTGAGTTTCGGTTGACAAACGAAATATCTTTGCAAAAAAACAACGATTGTCGGAGCCGAATGTTGAATTTCCATCGGAAGTTCCGATAAATCGGAGTCGGAGTCGAAGCTTCGTGAAAATCCTAATTATAATATTGCTAATTTTATAGTTTGGGTTAGCTTAGTTTAGGTTAGATTAGGTTCATTCTAGAGCGGTCCGTAAACCTCAGTAATTCAAATTGACAGAGATTCTGCGCATGCGCAACTATACACAAATTTCAATTGCATAGTGTAGGTTAGCGTAATTTAGATTAGGTCAAATCAGGTTAGATTAGGTTATGTTAGATGCAATCTATAGCGGCACGTAGACCTTACTAACTCTAATGTAAGAAAAATTTCCGCATGCGCAACTTTTCACCAAATTTTTTGGTAATCTTCCGCCTTCAGGAACATCTTCAGTAAATTTCACACCTTTCTGTTAATGGACGTTATTCGGAAGTCCCTCCCAAAAATGTATTTTTTTTTAAATGCCCGTATGCACCGCAACATAAAGCATGACTTATGTATAGAACTCGAAGATTTTTGCCGCCCTGTCATCGAAACTGCATCCTAAAGTCAGTAGCAACCCTAAAAGTATGTATTAAGTCAGTCGAAATGCCAATAGATTTATAGGAATATAAGAAAAACCTATTTCAGAAGACATTGAAGTGTACAAATGAAAGTTAGAGTATTTCTAGATTTCATCCTTGTCGGTGAGGTGCTAATTAATACTCATAATTCTCAAGTAGAATCGAAATAAATTCGTTCAAAACTTTTTGATTCACTAAACAAGTAATATCCGACGAAAAACTGCGTATACTATATGTGTTCTCATTAAACCGGCTTGTAATATTATTTCACACAAATATCCAATTAAACATTTCAAATTTCAATGATAACAATGTTAAACGAATTTTATGATCTAGAGGGAAAAATGGCATGTGAATCCTAGTTCGAATATTTTTTGCGTGTGGACAAGCTATTTGAATTAAAACATCAAACTTTCAAGCTCAGGTTTTCAGGGACGAAACGTGCGAGGCAATAATAATGGCAAATTTATGCGGAAGCGTTGTCGAATAACAACTGTCGCGAAATTAAAATCGGAGTAATTTCTTCCGTCCCTAGTTTCGCGAATGGAAATCGATTTTTTTATCATGTCGTAATTGCATTTTCCTGACGATTTTTAATTAACAGGACAGTGACTAAATTAGTATCATTCTAAAAATGACAGCTCGACATTTCCAGTCTTCTGCTTGGGCAGTTCTTTTGACATAACTCGATGACAATTGGTATATGTATTAGTGCATATTTTATAATTAAACAGTACGTTCCCGGATCGACTTTAAAAGAGGAAACAGTTCTTTGTTTTTGATTTATCAAAACGTTCCACTCTTGATGATCTGGCCTGCTTGGATTCAAACCCCCAAAATAAAAGTTACTTTTTACTTAACTTGAACGGTTCTGGAGATAATGTAATTTTTCTTCAATAATTTGATTTATTTTATATGCTTTTTTCTGAAGAAATCCAAATAATCGTCACATGACATGAAATTCTCAAAAAGTCAACGGTTAATTTTCTATTCGAACAGTTCCTCTTTTTTCTGCACGGATTTCAGTGCAAGCTCTAAATTCATTGAAACCCCGTCTCATTTATTCGATTGACAAGAACTAAACTCCACTTCGTATCCTCTTCATCATTGTCTCACTGTAGACAATTTGTTTTAAACGACTCCACAGATAAAAATTCATTATTGTGAGATCAGGACTTCTCGGTGGCCATAAAATAGGACCATCTCTTCCTCTCCAGTTGTCCTGGAACACTGTATTAGGCCATTGGGGAATAGTTATGGTATAGTGAGCAGGACACACATCATGCTGGAAAAACGTTTCAATTCTGTAGTTAATTGGCAATTTATCCAGTTCATCACTAAAAAATGTTTGTGGCATTGCAAAATATGAATGACGGTTTAAATCTTGGTCGAAAAAATAGGGGCCATGTTACGAAACCGCACACCACACATTAACTTTTTTGAATATTGCTTGTAGCAATTCTGAAAATTGGATGCTGGTGCTTCGCTTGCGGAATGAATGGCGAGAACTGAAGCAACTTCGACTTCTTTATCTTCAAAATCGAGCCTGTTCTTAGGAATTTGGACATCAAATTTTTGCTCCGACATGTGAAATGGCAACGGCTGGATATTTTTCGTTGAATTTTTTAATAACAACTCTGCAGCACTCTTTGCCCGTTCCGTAACATTGAATTAAATAAATTCTTTGTCGTAAAGTCAACATTATAGCATAGAGTAGATTAATTCGCAGTTTAAGTGATTTGTTAGATTTGGCAATTGCTGTCTGTGGTTTTGGTCAACGAAATCCGCTTACCAACCGTACTTCTAAAGATTATGAAAAAAAGTCTAATTATTGAAAAAAGAATTATATTATCTCCAGAACCGTTCGAGTTAAATAAAAAGCAACTTTTGTTTTGGGAGTTTGAAATCAAGCAGACCAGATCATCAGAAGTGAAATTTTCTGAGAAATCAAAAACAAAAAAGTTTTTCCTCTTTTAAAGTGGGTCAGGGGACATACTCTATAATAGAATCTTTAGATCATGCAAAAATAAGTTATTTCTGAATGAAGTAATATATCCGTAACATCAATTTTGTGATTAAATCAAGATAATATTTGCAGTCTCTGCCAATTTGTTGAAATCAAATTCTGATGACCTAGCGTATAAAATTTTCCATTATCCGTAGATAGAACGGCTTCAAGTTTCGAGTTTGAGTAATAAATGTGGAAAAACTTTTGTGACTATAACTTTCTTCATAACATTTAATATTCATGTCTCATTAATTATTAATTATTAAAATTTTGTTTTCGGCGTATGTATAAAAGCTTTCGTGTTGCATTACGATTCTAATAATTTCTTTGGAAAATGGGAAAAGTAGACTTGGGGTACAGTGGCGTAACCAGGATTGTCTCTTGCACCTGTTTGCATTGTTGCAGTGAAAAAAGTCTGCACTCTCGGGTTCGTGGTGACGCGGTGCTGTTTCGTTTCGAATGAGTTAAAAAAAGTGTTCACTCGACCAAGCTGTTGGGCTGTTGGAGCGTCCCCCTTGGTTGCGCCACTATCGGGTAATGAGGCAATGAGTAAACTGATAAAAGACTTTTTGCTCTAAATGAAATGACGATATCCTGTGTTCCTAAAATAGAGTTATGAAAGTTTTCCCGTTCGTTCTAACTAAAACTTTGGTCAATATTGATGTTTAATATATACAGGTGATCTTTAAGTTTTGCGTTTCATTTTTGCAGGAATATCGCTGAACGAATAATTCCATCCAATTAGTTTGTTAGGCGCCGGAGTTCTAAAACAAATAGAACAGGGGAAAAGCTATTAAAGTGTATTTCATGTTTTGTACATCTGTTCGAAACGTTATTCGAGAGTAAAGGTATGGAGATGACTTGTTTATTAAAATATTACAAAATGAACATGGAACGCCTCCGTTTGCTGCAGGCGCTATATGGTGGCTCTATTCGAAGTTCGCAAAGTTCGTTAGTATTCCTACCTCCGATACTTGCTTCGAATATGGTTTCGCGGCCAGCCAGAAACGTTCCGTTATTAACAAATATTCTGTTGATGGAAATACTTGCGATAAAACTTCGTGCTTCATTGTAGATTCCTTTTTCCAACCTTTTAGACTAAAAGATAGCACGCTCGCTCCAATATTCATTCCAAACGATCCACTTCTATATCGATTACGGAAACCATTCGTAGTAAATGTTTGATTTCAAATGGAATAACTCCTGAGAAGCCTATTCAAATAATCCTTCGAACCTCTTTAAATCCCTAATTTGATTTGAAGTATAACTAATCTCCTTAACTCGCTGAAACATACTATCTGTTCCAAATCAAAACACACAACTGAGGTTTCCGCGTTCATCTCATATACGAATACTAAATTCCTTGGGTATCGCCTTTTTTCGACGAAACATAATTGATCAAAGCGTCCGCAATTTTCATCGGGGCAATCTACAGAACTTTTCATATAATTCTCAAACAAGCACACCAATTCACAATTCAAATTATTAAGGATCGTGTAAAACTGTTGGAAGATCAAAAGAAAAGATGAAGTGATGAAGAGGAGCCCCAAATTTTCTGAAACGGAAACCGCGCAAGCAAACGCACTTACAGGCAGAACGAATCAAATATTCAGAAGACGGGAGTTGCCAGAAGGGTGCAAAAAAGACTATGCTATTATATGCGGTATGCTTCCATTTCCCGAAACACGATGTACAAAGTTTTTTGGCTTCGGGAGCAAACTCAATTTAGGAATCCGTAAAAGTTTACCGACCACTTATGTTTACATGGTATTCATTTGGAAGGGGGAAGGCGATCGGAACAACATAGTTTCATTTCATGATCGAAATTCAAAGCATTGTCGGCGAAGCTCCACAAACATTATATACCGGAAAAACTCATCACCCACACAGTTACACGATATTTGATATAAGATCGACTTGCATAGGTGAGATGTCCACAAATAACAGAAAAAAAGAAATTTGAAATGAATGTTTTTTCTAGAAATTATCTTCAGTGCTCATAAACATTATTGATAGAAAATTCGTTGAAATTTCTGGTTACATAAAAATTGCAGACGAATTGGCATTTCCGAGATAGTTTGGAATATTTTTAACAAACAAAGTAAACAACTTCTATCTCTTAGGTATGTATGAGCTCCTCAATTATGGAACACGGGGAGGTTACAATTGTTCAAACGTCACTTGAATATTTAATCACAATTAACGGTTATAAGTTATAATTCCCTTCAACTTACAAATTTCCAAACTTGATTAGCCTAATTCTACTTAATAATTTCTTCACGATAGTGATTAATGTCTTATCTACTCTTAAACTCTGGTTTTAGCCAACATGAGGTAATCGAAAAATTGATACAAGAAAAAATCTGTACAACATTGGGTTTTTGCTAGTTTTATAATTATCATCGCCATGAATAAACAACTTTTATTTGCACAATATTAATTTGTGCTCTTATTGGGATAGGAGAAGTCTTGAACACGAGCATAAACGTGCGACTAAAATTAATAATTTTTACGCATGTACCTAACGGTTATTATTCACTTTTGAATTGAAATATGAAAAATTATTTTTCAGGCGACCACGTACGAAAGTGATATTTATCGCCACGCTTACCAATTGTAGACAGTTACCAATTGCATGCAACTGTGCGGGAATGCCTTTCCCGCACGGGTAAAACCGGTTCGATCCGTGCGGGAATGTGGTGATATCGAAATGAAACCTATTCCAAGTAAATAGAAATAGAGGAAAAGTTTAGCTCTTGTATCTCATTGAATATTCATGACACGAATGAAATACCAGAATTTAAAAGAACATATTGCACCATTAACGAGAAGCATAACTTGATTCAATTCGCCAATTTTTCATTTCTAGTTTCATTAATAAATTAGGTTAGGTTTTCCTGTCATCCTTATAGTGAAAGATATCCTGAGTAGAACAAACGTCAAGACCAGACAAAGATGACATATTTAGTTCATATACCTAACATTGAATATTACTTGCAACAATGAGATTAAAGAAAAGAGTTGATTTGGACTACTTCGTTCAGCTCAGTTGTCACCACAGATGAGAAATATATTGTGTGGTTATCATTACTCAATAAAACATCGTTAATATTGTTTTATTATAGAGCATTCATTCATCATCATGGATGAGAGGTTAGGGAACCTGTTCGCTGCCCGCGATGTTCCTCAGGGTAGTATATTGGGACCTTTGTTATTTTCAATTTATGATTTTGACCTGCCCCAAGTCCTGAAGTCCTGCTTTTTTCATTTTTGCGTAGATGATATACAGTTATATATAAATTGTAAAGTAGAGAATTTCTCGAGAACTTTAGCTTTGATTAATGAAGATCTTCATAATCTTAATATTTGGCTTGAGAATAATGGTTTACAGGTGAATACTTTGAAGTAAAGGCAATGCTGATTGGAAGCAGGTGTGTTGTTGATAGGGTTGATCTGGCTTTGGCTTTATTGTCAATGAACTTGGAAACTTTCAGGACTCTGGTAAGAAATCATTTACTGGGATAATCTTTGGTAGTTGGGTTTTACTTTTGATTTTTCTTTTTTTATTATTGTATCTTGTTTTTTCTTTTTCCCTTCTTTTGTTAAGTGTATCTTCTTTCCAATTGTAGCTAGGTTATAAGAAGTAGTTGAGTTTAATTTAGTGTATAATTTTTCACTCAATTTTGTGTATTCTGGGCAATGTGCATATTTTTTCTTTTTATTTAAGCTTTTGATTGGTAGAGTGGAAGATTGGCGTAAACCAAACTCTAACCCTTTGTATAGAGATTGATGTAAACTTTATTCAATAAATAGTATTATTATTATTATCTGAGCCGAAAAAACGTTTATAACATGGAAAGTGACTGAAACATCCTTCCAGAAATAGTGGGGGATGCTATAAGTATAAAACTCGTGAGAATTATTGCTAACAATAACATAAACAAATTAAGTAGTCTATTACTTTCTCTAGCACGCGATCTAGAAGGTGAATAATGTATTATTCAGTTCCACTTGGGATAAAACGTTCATTTTGTGTTTTCAAAGTAATTATTGTATAGTTCTATTTTTGTGGTCGCCTGAAAAATGTCGTACCCCCCTCGTTCGTCAAACTGACACTCGCATGAAATCATCGACTTTCTGCACTCGTTATGAAATATACTCTTTAAATTGAATTGAAAAGAATATTCGATTTCATTGATTGCACCCGCTGTGAAATAAATACATATAGTTAGATGAAGAAATTCGAAAAAACATTTGCACATACATGATTTCAGATATCTCTAATATTTAACAGAACCCAAATATAAATATTTTCTTTTGGAAATGTGGTAATAAGTTCTTTTCGGTATATTTGACGACAAAACAATCATTGGACATAAGTATGTACATATAGAATATTTGTGTTTTGGTGGTGCCAAATATTCTTGGATTCCTATTTTATCTTCCACCATTGAACAATTGACCAATTGCGTTTCCCAAGAATTTAGTTTGAAAAGAAGTTTTTGATTTAACTTCAAAAGTTATGCATGTAAAACAATAACAAATATTTTAAAAATTGAAATAATCGTGTGTTGGAATTTTGTAGTTGGAAATAAAAACGATGTTTCCATAAAATTCATGAATTCTATGTGTTACAATAAAACATAAAAACAGAGCATGTGTAACAAGAAAGTTTTCATTTCAATGTAACATTCATTCTAGCAATGTACCGCTTTTCATTGGGCCAAATATTTGTTGTCCAATGTGCGGTTCGTTCCTGAGACCTTTATAATTTGCAATTAACTACAAAAAATGACTTACCTTTTGTCATAGCTTCCGATATAACCACAAAAGAGAATAAGAGAAGAAGCAGGCCGGGCCTGACCTTCCCATGCCAGGCCATGGCACTTCACCCTGCAAAAAGAAAAATGCTACAGTGGTAATTCATCACAATTTTCATACATTTTTTCATTCATACCCTAATAGATAAATGAATATAATCGTAAGGAATGCTTTATGAAAGCATAAAATGCAACATGGAGTTTATTCCTCTGGACGTCTTTCTGTTTTGAACAAAGATGTTTTTCTACCGATCCGTCTGTGACCTAGATTATATTATTCGGAAAACAAACCGGCTGTTTCATAGGAAGAATCTAGGCGTATATTGTTTGTTTTCACATTGGATCTAATCAGCGAACGAACACAGAGAGGAATCATCAATTTGGGTCACTAACCTTTAATAATCGATTGTTCTACACGAAAGTGGTGTTGCGATCTAAGAAATCATCTGGCACTCGGAAGATTAGTTTAAAAATGTCAGAAAAGCCGCAAAAAATTCTTTTGTTCAATGGCGAAATTTAATTTATCATCATTACGGAGAATTGAACAACGAAATGTGAAAACCACAGAAAGTAATGAAGAGTACAGCAGGCGAGGATTACCATACCACAGCTTGGGCTCGACATAACATTTCAAAAATCGATCGACTATCACAACAATCATATTCGAATAGGGTGGCCTCGCGGTAGATTTTCTCACGAATCGTATTAGCGTTTCGTCCTAAATTGAGAAAATAGCTGAAAGGCGCGCGATGGAAATTATAATGGAATTTGAAACTTGGCGAAATTGCGAATTTTAAATTCTACATCTGCATCAAAAAATATTTATATTTCCAAGAATGCATCCTAGAAGTGGAAAGCAGACGACGCCTCCTTGGAGTTCCTTCCATTTACGAGCTGTCGGTAAGAAGCAATTTCCTCAAACTAAAAGCTTGTTTACGAGAAAAATAAAGAATTGCTCTAGTTTTCGTCTATATCACACTTCGCTTAACGCCACCAACCTCGTCGAGCAAAGAATAGATTCAAAGTACAAGATTTATATGTATTGTCTAGCTCCAGCATTTATCTCGAAATGTACGTTCTACATCTTTTCTTTTTTGGGACGGAATCACTTAATCTTTCAAGGATAAATAGATTCGGTGCAGGGCCATTTTGTGCAGACTCTGAGCTTGGTTCTTTGTAGGATGATTTGTTGCATGATAGGAATCGATATTCCGGACTAAATGTCGTCGTAATAAAAACCGGACTTCAAATATCACGAACAGAGAACCTGCGAAAAATATGTAAGCAAATATCCGATTGGAATACTGACAAGTGTTGCAGCTGAATAATACGTTCTACGGCCGTTTAAAAATTATTTTGGAATAATGGAATACGCAAGTTGAGTTTTCTCGATCCGGTAATTGCTGAAGGAGATCAAAGCGAGAAACCGCCGAGGAATTGAAATTTGTTCAACAACATCCATTGTTATCTACGAAGTGTTGTTAATTCAACTTCCACGATGGCTCAAAAATTTAACACGATTGTTTGCTTAGTTCAGCCGTATTTTCTCACTTCGCGAGGTAGTTTTTGGAATTTAGTTAAAGCAAGTGGGGAATATAATCGAGCACCCTCACATAAATATTTTTCACTTTCAATGTTTGAACACTCATCCACGCTGTTGATGAGGAAAAAACGAGTTTTTCACAATCAATTTCCCGACGTTCATTGAAAAGGGAAAAAAATGAATAATACGTTTTCCGTTGATTCCGTGTTCAAATAATATCCCCCGAGCGCTACGTGAAATGTATGAGAAGTTGAGGAAAACGTCTCGATCGGTCAATTTCCCCACTCAAATAAGTTAGCGAATGTCAATCTCTTTAAATTTCCCCAAGAACCGAGTTTCCAATTTATTATATAACCTGAATATCGAAAATAGATGTGGAGCGGAAATTCCGCTGAATCGTACTGCAGAATGCGATATCGTAGACAAATAGAAATACTGCGGCATTCCAACAGAAGGACAGCCGTTGGACCGATAAACGTAAATATTATTGGCTTCTGTGGTTACAACCGAAAACGTCAGCCCCGCAACAATGTTATTCTTCACTTGTTCGTATTTTCCCAATGCGGGAATTCGGAACAACGAAATTTCTTTAGAATGAAATTACGCGGAAGAGGCTCGAACAATCATTCATCTCCACAAATCTTTTGTTTGGTTCGAACTCTTGAATTCTATTGAAATGAAAAGGTTAAATTTATAGGCCCGCTTAATGAGTAGCTCCAAGTTTTCGGCACAATCGACTACCTGAGGAAAATTGAAGAACCGTTTTTACATCGATTCTGCAGTCTTGGCTAATAGAAAATAAGAATCTCCATCGGTCCTGGGAATGAATGCAACGGGTGCTGATTGCGTTCAACTGATTGAATCTTCGGATAGTAAATCTTTGAGCCGCAAATCGATTGAACAACTATTGCAATTGTAATCCCCACAGGTTTGACCTTCAAGCGGTGGCTTAATGAATTATTCAATAACAAAAGGCGGATTTTGGTCTCCATAACAAGTTTTCATGACCGACTCGAACAACCGTCGGTTTGTCAAATTTTATTTCGCGATACAATGCATCGCTACCAACTCGAATGTTTCAAAATAATGAGTAAAACTAACGAAACTTTCGCACAAGTGCTACATCCGATGCGACGGCCAATAGTAAACTCAATGCCCGTGACACAAGGATTAAGATAAAACATTTTCTGCATACGTGCACAATGTTTGTGAGCTGCTGCACCTGCTAAAATGTGTTCTGCTTCCAGAAAAACAAAGTAATACCTAAAGCCCCTGATCCATAGGGCGAGCTAACCACGGCTTTATTCGAGCAGCTGTATAAGCTCGCCACTGAATCATATCGACGAACCAACAAGTAAAGCCGTCAACATGCCACACCGACGTGGCTTTAGCTACATAATATGTATCTTGTATAGAAACTTTTATGAGGCTAAAAGGGCAGTTTACTAAAACACTGAATAGGAGAAATTTTTAACTAGATCGATCTTGATCTCCTGTGGCATCGACATACAAAAAAGAAGAATTTGTACTTCGCTTAGTTGATTTTATGAAATAGATTTACATAATCATAATTATCAAAGATCGACTATATAAATTATTTCCATGAAAACTTATAACGAACTAGAAATTCTAACCAACCTTCTAGTAAAGGTACAGTCATAACATAATGCGGTTTAGCTCATGCGACAATGTTCCAATAAAATATTTGTCAAGGAACATACATAATAACAGAAATTATATCAGTCAAGATGTATCCGAAATATACCGGGTGTTTCAACGCGTGTTAATCATTAGACGTTAACGTAGAACGATTGGGTGTTTTCAGCTTGAAATTTGGGTTATAAGAGTTTGCGCCTACGCTCGCTCATTCTGAAATATTTTCATTTAAAAGGCACTTCTGGTTGTACCAGATATTAATCCCCACTTTTTTTTAAATAGGATTTAGCTATTTTTTTCATCAATCCTTATTTTTCATCGAAAATTAAAGCTACTTAATTCGACTTTTGTGATTTCTTTGGCACTTGGAGAGCTTCACAAAACCAATTCATCTTCGACGCCCCTTGACATGAAGAGTTGAAAAAATCGCAGGGTATTAAAAACTCATTATTTATAATACGAGCGATAAAAAATAATCGAGCAAAATATGTGAAAAAAAATTTTAAACAGCCGGCATTTAAATCTTGGATAACTCCACTTTTTAAGCATGGTATACTTTTGATTACACCGTTCAATTGTTACATCAAAACTGGACAAAATTGTTCGTACATTGTTCGTATCTCGAATTCGTAGTTCCTAGGTAATTTCAAAAAAGTAAAATTTTATTCAGTGCTTATATTATTTCTTTTTCCAAAATTGCAATCTACAATAAAAGAACATTTGGACGTTTCAATCGCTATACGATCATAAACTTGTATTTGTTCAATTAAAAAATTTTTTTCCATACAACTTTTGAGTGTGGTTTGACAATTTGATGATGTTAATAATGTTGCTTAGATCACAGCTTACTGTTTAACAATAACTTTAAAATATTCCATTATAAATTATACTTCAATTTTTACTATCTGTTCTAAAATTGACAGACTTTATTTCTTTTTCGATATGTATCATCTCTTTGATTAATCGTTTCTGATAGTTTCATTCTTTATCAAGGATTGTCACATTATTGAAATCAAAATTGTGGTTTAACTCATGTTAATGTTTACTAAGAGCTGTACATTCATTATTTAATCGTAAAGAGTATTTAAAGTTGTAAATTCTTTCATGCATATATTGTTTTGTTTGTCCAATATATTGCCCTGGACAATTTATACAAGAAATTTTATATATTTTCATCTGTAGGGTCTTTTAATTTAGTGAAAAATCTATTTAGAGTGTTGTATGGTTTTTTTGTTAGAATAAGATTCACGTAAAATTTTTTAGGTTAATGCCGGAATGTCCGGTATACTATACGGTATACTTTATATTAGAAGAATCTAATTCATTATCATTATGATTATATATTTTGTTTATTCTTTCTTTTATATCGCTATTTATTAAAGAAATGAGATAACTGATGTCTACTAAAATATTTTTTACTTTGTTAATTTGTTCTTTGCGTGTTGTTGGTTCAGTTAATTTCACTCCTATATCTATCAAACCAACAATAATGTTCTTCTTAAAAATTTTTGGTACAGTTGAATTGAAATTGATATATCTTCCACAATTTATGTTTTTGGTAAATCATGTTGTATTTATTTTGTTTTCATCATTATTATAATCGAGAGTTAGATCTAAAAAGTTTATAGTTTTGTTGTTGTCCGTTTCTATTGTGAATTTAATTGTATTGTGATAATTATTAAATGCTTGTAATAGATTGTCTTCTTCATTGATTGGGATTAAAAATATTATTATATCATCTACAAAACGTTTGTATATTGGTATGTTATATGGAATGGTAGATGAAATATTTTCTTCAACAAATTCCATTACTACATTTGCAATGGGAGACGATAAAGAAGATCCCATCGCTATTCCATATATTTGGCTGTAGCAATTTTTGTCAAATATAAAAATAAGTACAACTCAAACAAAGTTTTGTACCATTTAAAAATTGTTCTTTTGTTAGTGTAGTATGTTCTTCTAATTCATGCCATTTCAAATTTAGTATTTCTAATGCAACCTCAACTGGAATCTTTGTGTATAATGAAACCACATCTAGTGAAATAAGTCTATAATTTTGTGGAACATTTTTTTACTGATGTATTCTTTGAAATGCCAAGAATCTCTGATGAAAGATTGTCCTATACCAATAATTTTTGAGAGTATTTGCGTTAAATATTTGAAAAGGTTGTAGAGGGGGCTGTCAATAGAACTGACTATTGGTCTTATAGGAACATTTTGTTTATATAACTTTGGTAAACCATATATTTTAGGTGCTAATCCATTATTACAAATAAGATAATTTTTAGTTTCAATACTAATATTGCTACTATCATCCCAATCATTTATCATTATTTTGAGTTTGTTTTGTATTTTATTAGTTAAATCATTTCTTTCTTATTTGTATGTATTTTCATCTTTTAAAAAAGTTTCCATTTTTTGGTTATAGTCCAGTTTACACATAATGACGGTTTTATTACATTTATCAGCGTTAGTGATAATAATGTCTGGATGATTTTGTAAAAATTGTTCAGTTTCTTCCAGAATATGTTGGATAAGTTTATCAAATGTCGTAAAATTATCATTTCTTTTTATTATGAGAACTTGCTTGAGATTATTTTCCTCCATACAATTACTATGGCAATGAGAAAAATATATTAGGAATTCAATGTGTCAAAAGCCAAACGGAATTTTATATTCTTTATTTAAATTGCAAACAAATTATACTACAGCAATGAAATGATTCTTGACTTGTTTGCAATGTTTGGTGAGAGTCGAAGGATACTTGAAGTATCCCGATCTAATCGAATAAATCGAATAAAATTAATTTTTTACTGATCTGTTCATTACTTGAATGTATTAACCTGAAATTAAAATAACTCCTACACTAGACATTTTTATTTATAATGATATTATATGAACAAAAGAGGAAAATTTGCTCCGAGCTACTTTTGGAATCAGAATAATTGTTGTTAGATTTTCTGAAAATTTGTTTAATTATTCCCCGATTTTCACCTAGTATAAGGCAAAAATCACTTTAATATTCCAGTTCATTTCACCAATAATTTTTTCGCAATGCAAAGAGTATACCGAGTTGATTATGCATTTTCTGGTTGCCATAGTAATTATATGAAGGAAAATAATTTAAAGCAAGTTCTCTATGAGCGCTGAATAATTTTTTTCACATATTTTGCTCGATTATTTTTTAGTCGTTCGTATTATCAATAATTAGTTTGATGACTTTTTCAACTACCCATGTCATGGGTTTCGAAGATGAATGAGCTTTAGTGAAGCTCTCCAAGTGCCAAAAAAATCACAAATGTCGAAATAACTTGAAAACCATTGAGAATCAGCTATGAGTAGTATGAATAAAGTAGCTTCATTTTTTGATGAAAAATAAGTATTGATGAAAAACCTACATTCTATTTAAAGAAATCAAAATATTTTAGAATGAGAGAGCGTAGGCGCAAACTCTTATAACCCAAATATCAAGTTGAAACACCGAATAGTTCTCCGTACACGTCCAATGATTAAACCACGTTGAAACACCCAGTATGAAAAAGTTTCAAGTTTTTCTTTGACGTAAAACGGAACTGAAAATGTAATTTAAAGTAAAGTACTTTAAATATATTCCGGCCAAATGAGATATTAGTGTGAACTTAATAAAAAGTATGGGCTGTGCTGATTATAATATTCATGTGTGTTTCCACTTTTTGCCATCAATACGTTTATGTACCATTCAATCTACACTATTGAAAAAACTGAATACATGCACGCAAGTTTTATATAATTACCTCAGATGACGGGAAACTGAACGAATTAAATATTGTCAACCACAGATGTAACGATAAATTTGCACTTGTTCAACCGTGTAGTGGGTAAATCAAAACGTTATTGTTCTATGGTGCGTGAAAAATTTTTCACATTCACGATTTAACGAAAAGTTTCTAGATGAAACCTTAAAAACTTGAATTTTATTTTGTAATATTGGCATGATACAAAATTTCGGGTAGTTCAGTTAACGAAACCTGATTACGTTGGGTGCGAAGCTTAGGGCAAGAAGAGAAATGGCGAAATCTCGGACTCAACACACACCAGCTATTTCTATCTAATATCTTTTTAGTCATCTATCTGAAATTCCACAATAAAAAGGGCCAATCGTTCTAGAAGTTGGGTATATAATAAAGTATTCAATTTGTGTAATAGTGGAATATATTACATGCGGATATTTCAAATCGACGTGTATACATACGTCAAGGGCAGATAGGAGGTCTAAAATGCAAGAAATTTAATAGATTTTTTAGGGATTTATCGGTATTTACTCAAATTTACATTTAATGCCAAATAAAAAAACTACATATTAGAATAGGTACCATCGAAAATGATTTTGTAGCTGGTACTTTAATTAAGCTATGAACATAATTAAAACTGCTCAAATAAACAAAATAATGATGATTTATTGATTTAAGTATAACATTTTACCAAAATTTACGTTTAACGCTTCAAAAATGTTGTTTCATCAAAAAAAAGTATGCCACTAATCGTACAAATAACTAAAAAAAATTACCTATTCTGTAAGCTATCTAAAAAGGTAAAAAAGTCAATTTTAAACTACGTAATTCGTGGCATGGATGTGGATTGTGTTTGCATGAAATAAATGGCATTGAAATCAAATTTTATCACAAATTTTACACATCTTGTTCATAATGAACCTATTATGATTGCAGGTGCGAATCCTCTTTCTACCTTCGGTTTTAGTCACTCTTGATGTGAAGGTTGTTTTCATCTGTCGCACCGCGTTTTTTACTTGCCGTCGAAATTCTTCGACCGCCTTTATAAGCCCTCAAACATAAAAATCAAGTGGTGTGATGTCAGGGCTTCGTGCTGGCCGCGAAATTGGGCCTCCCTTCCAACCCATCGGTTTGGATATCTTTTGTCTAGTCACTGCCGAACAGTAATCCGGTTGTATTTTATCTCTTCGGGGACATCAGCCAACAAATCTTTTTGGTTGTTTAAGCGAGGATCCTAAACTAAAACACAGATGGTTTCTGTTCCCATGCCGATACAAACACCCATCCGTGCCGCGAATTACGTAGCTTAAAATTGACTTTTATACCTTTTTAGAAAGCCTACAGAATTTTTTTAGTTATTTGTACGATTAGTGGCATAGTAATTTTTTTGGTGAAAAAACATTTTTGAAGCGTAAATTGTAAATTTTGGGTATTTTAAGTTCTTTTAATTATGTTTATAGCTCAATTAAAGTACCAGCTACAAAATCATTTCTAATATGTAGTTTTTTCATTCGGAATTAAATGTCAAATTTCAAGTAAATAACGAAAAACCGCTAAAATTCAAATATCTCGAAAACTATTAAATTTCGTTCATACATGTAGGGGGTTGCATTTTGGCCCCCTAGCAGCCCCTGGCGTATATACGTCAAATTGCCAGTAACCCTGTATAATAATATACATATGAAAACGAAAATCCAAAAAAATTTTCCCTTTGATAATTAATCCCAACCGATTCAATTATATACTATGGTTATTCTTCAATATATCACTTTGAAGAAAAACTGCAGATAAGATTGTTTGAACTATTTCTCCCATATTTTGCAGCTAACAGGAAAATATCGGATAACTGCAAGTTATAATTACATTATGACCATTTTTTCAAGTAGAGTTCTAATGAAACATGATTGTTTCAGAACTATAAAAAACTTTTGAATTAAATTTCAACCGAAAGTTTTCGGTATTGTATCAAATATACACCAGCTGGAGAGGGCATTCTGGTTTCTATTTCAATTTTCAGATTGTGATAAGAACTGTTCCAAGTTCCAACTATTAATAATAGTTGGCCAAGCGAAAGAGTACGAAGGTGTAACTGAAACTGGGGCGGCGTATTAGTATTACCCCAATTGCGTGTTGTCTTATCGTGTTTTACAATACTACACGTATGTAACTATTTAACATGTGATGTGTTGCCGTAAATCAAATGGTCCATTTGTTACGATGTTTTTTCAGATAACCCAGCTGATATTGTGTAATCATCAAACCATCTAATATGACAGAATCCATATCACCTTATCCTTATTGTATTTCAACAGTGATGCAATGAAAGTTGAGAGAAGTGCCATGCGGTGAAAAAAGAACTGGTTATAAACCCTATACACGTAGGTGTGTTCGGTCAGTTTCAGACCAAGACTATTGGAAATATAGAAATGTTAAATATTGTTGGTGAAAGGAAAAAATGAATGATATTCAACATGAATGTTATATCTTTCGGCCTTCCAAATATTGCTGTCTGTCAGGCCCCATATTGTTTATTAGAACTATCCAAGTTTTATTAGGAGCCACATGAAAGGATCAAAAATAAATTTACATAACTGTGAGACGATTAATAATATACATGCTGTGCTCTATGATAGATGCTGTGTTCTGCCATCAAGACTTGATAGTCACGAAATGAAATATCACTGAATAATGTCTGTGTTCCCGTCGATGAAACAAAATTTTATTTGAATAATCATAAGAATACCACGAGCAGTCCAATTTCATACATAATCGGAAAATGGAAAATGGTGCTGATATGGTAAAGTTTCCAATTATTCGGTAAAATTGGACTGTCGATCGCGTACAGATAAAATAAAGCATAGTACGTTTAATATTTCCCATTCGAATTGATTTGAAAAACATGATTTTTCAATTAATAACTGAAACCAACTTTTATTAAAATCATAATTCTAACATTAACTGTATCTTATAAGTGCAGATGTTCATGGTTAGCTAGTTTATTCGAAATTTAGTAATGATCGATGAATTCCGAAGCGCCCACCGATTTTTCCCTCAAATACATTTTAGACCACCAAGGTTGGGTGGAAGCGGAATGATATATAAGGGAGGAAAAGAGGCATGTCAAGGCGGCGTGATTAATACTACGGGGGCATGCGATCAGATTTGTGTAAATTGGCAAATATGTGTAACGCCGCAGCCGCAATTTTTATAATCGATAATTCAATAGTCGAAAACACATTCCATTTCACGTTTCCATGCGCCCTCAATTTTTCGGCTCAACATTTAGTGCGGTTTACTCTATTTCGGCTTGCGCTTACGTATCAGCACAATTGGATTCCCTTCACGAATTAACAAAAACTTTTCACAATCCATTATAACTCGAATATTTTCAATTTTTCTTTAAAAAATGGTAACATTTCAAAACCGCTGAACCTGATCAGTGGATAAATCCTAGTCCCCGCTGCGTTTCACTGTTCTCATCTTCTGCTCGATGTGGAAGGGGAATACTTCTTGGCGAGAAAATAGCGAACTGGAGGACAGATTTTTGCATGCATAATACAGCATATTACGACTTAGTAGAACGATGACTAATCTTATATTGACCTGGGTAACAACTCAGCTCGTTCTCAATTTATGCATATTTTATAATCCCTCATAAAGTCAAATCTAATTCTGAGAGCGGTATTCAAATTTGAAGATACGTTTCAGATATTTCGCCTAACGGGGTTTTGCTCTCTCTCTCTCCTTTTAGGCGTCAACGACTAACTTTGCCAGCCCATTATGGGTTGTCTTAAAAAGCTTTCTGAGCTTTTCTTTTGGAGCAAATATATTTTTTAGATTTAACAATAACTTTATCTCTGAAGATGTATCAATTAAAGAATGATTACAATACAATTGACAGACATAATATCCTATCTACAGTATTTTTATCATAAAATACGAAATACGTATATATTACGAGTGAAAATGTAACAAATTCTCGAAAAATATTCATCCGAGGTGAAATAACCACTTCTTCATTTCGTTTTCATTTTAGGTCATATAAATAAATGAATTATTTTTATTCTTTTCTGATGTATTTGATTATAAAGGGTTAATAAAGATTCAGTAATTCAAAACAATATATTATCGACGTTTCGGGTTGAACCCTTTTTCAAGATATGACAATTTAAATATTTGACAATGTTCTTATAATAAGTTTTCTTTGTAACAATAATCTGACAAATGAAAAACAAAAAGATGGAGACTTGATATGAATTATTTGTTCAGAATAAAGTTGAGTATATTTCATTTTAATTTCGAATATCTCTTCTGTCATTAATTGCTGCAGAGTTTCTTTTGATTTTAATCATTTCAAGAAATTCTCTTGCTTTTCTGTTTTTTTCGTAATCTAGAATTTTCACTGTGTTAAAATCAAATGTATGTTTTAATGTTTGTTCATGTTTATGTAATGCTGTTTGTACTTTAGAGTATTTACGACCTTTTTTTCTTTCTTTCAAGTTTTGTTTTGTCTGTCCAATAAAAACTGCGTTACAATCTTTACATGAAATTTGGTATACGATGTTAGATTTATCATTTTTTAGTGTTTCCGAGTTTAATTTCGTAAAAAGTTGTTTCATTTGAATGTGTGGTTTATGTGGTATTTTGAAATTTAGATAAGGTTTGAAAATTTTGGTAATTTTTTAAGAAATGTTTCGTATGTATGGGATTGGAATATATGTTGAATTCTCTTCTTTTTTCTCAGTATTTGTATTTAACGTGTTGTATAGTTTGTGTATACGTTCTTTCATAATTTTGTTTATGAATGATATGGGATAATTACTTTCTAAAAGTGATGATTTTATGGAATGTAGAATAACGGGTCTGTGAATTGGTGAGGTTAGCTTTATTGATCTGTCTATATGGTTTATTATGATGGCTTTTTCTTGTTTTATGTGATGTGTTGTGTTAAAATCGAGAATCCTATTTTTATTAAATACAAATACCGAGAAAAATGAAGAGAATTCAACATATATTCCAATCCCATACGTACGAAACCTTTCTGAAGAAATTACCAACATTTTCAAACCTTATCCAAATTTCAAAATAGCACAAAAACCACACATTCAAATAAAACAACTCTTTACGAATTTACAATAGGAAACACTGAAAAATTGAAAAATCTAACATCGAATACCAAATTTCATGCAAAGATTGAAACGTAGTTTATATTGGACAGACAAAACAAAAATTGAAAGAAAGAAAGGAAGGTCATAAATACTCTAAAGAACAAACAGTATTACATAAACATGAACAAACATTAAAACATACATTTGATTTCAATACAGTGAAAATTCTAGACTACGAAAAAAACAGAAAAGCAAAAGAATTTCTTGAAATGATTCAAATCAAAAGGAACTCTGAAGCAATTAATGACAGAAGAGATATTCGAAATTTGAATCAAATATACTCAACTTTATTCTGAACAAATAATTCATATCAAGTCTCCATCTTTTCGTTTTTCATTTGTCAGATTATTGTTACTAAGAAAACTTATTATAACAACATTGTCAAATATTTAAATTATCATATCTTGAAAAAGGGTTCAACCCGAAACGTCGATAATATATTGTTTTGATTTACTGAATCATTATTAACCGTTTATAATCAAATACATCAGAAAGGAATGAAAATATATAAAAAAAGGGTAAATACATCCAGAAAGAATAAATAAATTATGAATACATGGGTTATATTATTGAGGATCCTAAGAATTTGAATAATAATTTTGCTAATAAAATATGAATATACGATGAATTAATTTGTATTAAAAAAAACAGAGTTATAAGATTGTTCGAACATACAAACGGTTCAACCAATTTTCATTGGAACTTTTATTAAAAAGAAAGGTGAATGGTTGCCACCATAGACACAGGAAATATAGACCGCGGATCTAACGATGCATCGTGTCTCCTGCTTAGAAAGAGGAATAAGACCGAGTGGATCGTCTTTCTCTCTCTAATCGGCGGAGTTACGTGCCCCTACCGACTCCCCACCCGAACACGTATTAATGCATTGAAAGTAGAGTTCAAATTTCTCCATATGCTTGATTATTCGGGTGGGGAGTCGATAGAGAGAGAACGACGATCCACTCGGTCTTATTGCTCTTTTTAAGCAGGGGACACAATGCATCGTTAGATCCGCGGTCTATATTTCCCATGTCTATGGTTGCTGGTTCCCTGAAAAGAGTGTTACTCATCCTCAATTATTCATTTCCTTGAATAAAATTTCCGATCAGCTGTATCAGCAAATACATCGATTCAGCGTTGTTTTCATTGCGATGAAATATATTTGAAAGTAGCACACGTTCTTTGTATTCGTTTATATCGAATATTCTAAAGTCCAGAATATTGAAAAATTATGCTTGTTTTAGTAACACATATCACTAAAAGGACAAATCACATTCACTATGTGTCTTCATACAATTAGTTTGTCTTAAAAAAATAGACACCAATCTTCATTATACTGCTTTCGTTTCCCTATCTAAGTTACTGGATCAGTCTAAATAATTTAAAGATGTTACAACAAAATTTCAACTTTCCAAATTCGTTTTATGACGTCGGCTCGGAGGATGTCGAGTTGTAAATCCCGACGGCCAACGGCAAAATTACTTCGACCAACTTTAAAGAATGTCAAATACTTTAGAACATTACATTTTTGCGAGTTAACGCCCTATATTTAAGCTATATATATTTATATCAACTCACAAGAAAATTTTTCGATGTAAAGAGTCACTTTATACAATAATGTTGCCCGAAAAGTGGACACCAATGAACTGACGGAAGTGTCTTCCGAAGTGAATCATGAAGTAAGATAAGACACCTTAACCTTATCATCAGATAAATTCAATATTATGACTCGCTTTGACTTGACTAGATTGATTATGAAATTTTAATGCTTCCTTAAAAAATATTCCGTTGGTGTTAATGGTTGTTTTTTGTGTAAAAGCTCGGCGATCGGAATGGTCGCGGTGAACGCCTGAGGGACTATATTCGATCCTCCAAAAAATGAGGCCCAGTTCAGAAATGCGTCATAGGGAGGAAAACGAAACTCAATTATCTTGGGGGACTACAGTCTACAGATATGAATAGCTTCGCGAAAAAGAAATTTTAAATTAGGAAAAGACCGCTACGCCCCAAGCGATATGAACAACGGAATGATAGATTCAGTTCAACGAAAAAGCGCCGATATATGCCGGCTTCGAGCATTGAGGCGATATATCGTATCGAACTATTCAGATTGAAATCACTTCGGGGAAACCAGTTTTTGCACCGAAAGTAGGGGTGGCCCCGCTACCCCACGATCTGTAATTAGAAAATTAAATGTTTATCTTCCCCAACCTTACAGAACTCGTCACATACTCGAAATCACCCCTAAGCACAGTTTTACCCAGTGAGCCGGCATGAATTTCGATTACTATACGACCATTACGATATCGTTCCTAGATGAGAATGAGATTTATTAGAAGGACCGATCGAGGGAGAAATAAATTCTTTTGATCATCAACCTGACACTTCGATTGCACCGAGAGGTAAGTCGTCGAGATAAAAGACGAATGGAATCTTGAAGGATAAGAATAATCCATTTTATCGTCTCTGAATCCGAGGAGAGATAAATTATTAAATCTGGACAGCAATTTTGAGGTCGAATTTCGTGGATTCGCAGAATTTAATATTGAAACTTATTTTCGGTTCTCGCTTGTGAATTTCGTCTATTGAAAATCGAATTTCTCGCTATATAATTATGAAGAAGGAACGAACGCTTGAAGTGATAATTTCGAATGATTCGAAATAATTCATTTTTATTTCATTCTGTTACCTTAATGGATAACAAAGTAAATCCAAACAAGAAACAATGATATCATAAATCTGATAACGATCAAAATGTTAGTTGATTCCGCTCTGTTGGAACACCCATGCTTATTCGAAATTATAATTCAATTTTTTTTCTCTTCATTATTCTATGAATGGCAATGCTTAAACCAAGTGATGTACAACTTTATCGGTCACGACTTCGTTGAGGGATTTTGAGACAATTAACGCACACTTCATCAATTTCTACTTCCATTTTTTATGCTGGTACTATGTTTTCAGCCAGGGCATCCTCATGTGATTTGCAAATATGTACTTAATGGTAGCAAGAGTCGAATCTGAAGAATACGTTGGGCGCGGAAGCAATTTGAATGGTAATTCATGTAATTTTGCTACATAAACCATTGACTTGTGACAGGGTGCATTGTCTTCGTTGCCATAGTTTTATTTTCATTTCATCCTTGAATCATTATAATAACCCAAAGGAATATTCGATTTGTAAGTGATGAACAAGAAAACATAACTTTTTGGATGGAAGCACACCGTAGACTCTTATGCAGTTTCTAATTTTAAGAGATGGATTTATGTTTCAATTATTCCGATGAATCGTTTAGAATTAAATGTTTTGGTTGTGCAATTGGATCAAGTGACCTCGTAAACCTTATAAATTTATTCTATATGACTGAAAAATGATTATAATCTTTTTGGAACACGTGTTTTCGCTAACTCGAGTTAGGTTAACGATTACGCACTGAAGGAGACGATTCGATTCAATGATTAAGATGAACCAAACGTATCCGTGTTTTTCAAATTGTGATTCATGTATGATCCACATTTTAAAATCTGTTCCGCTTCAACGTTTTCGTGTGTATCCATTGGAATGTACAAATACCTTTACGTGTAATTCTGCAAATGAATTCGTCAACACCGGCCTATTGGTCGATAGGTACACTGAGTCTACCTTCACCCACCAGGTCGCGGGTTCGAATCCCGTTTCGGTTTTGGATATTTGTTTGTGTCTACGGTGGTGGGGGATATTTATAAAAATTTGACCAAGGTATAAATAACTGAAATTGTGGCTGCAGCACATATAAAGAGAAAAAAAATTTGTCAACTCGGGTTCCAAGTTCCAACTTGGGTTCGACTTCATGATGATAATAATACGCGTGCGTAAGTGCCAGTTGACTTGTCGTCCGGGTTGGAATAGTTTCAACCCGAGTCAACAAAGCTCGTTTAAACCAGATATATAGGGGCAGGGAGAATGAGCTTAGAAGAGTGCGCATCCAAAATTTAAGGAACATTTATAAGCAGCTATTTTTAGGTTATGTCATTTTATTTGTCAAAGCAGATTCAAAACAAATACCAACAAGGAAACTTTCAAAACTCAATATTTCAAAAACATTCACTTTTTGGATCTAAAGCTGTTGATCTTGCAACTACCAGTATTGAGAATATTTCTTTTAGTTTTAGGTTATTCCAAAAAAATTCAGATACGAAATGGTTCGCTCTTTCGGAAATATCAATATATTATTTCATGCAATGATTTTTTATAGAAGTGGTATGCAATGCTCTATCAGACTGTCACAGTCGAAAATGGTCATAAAAGAAAGGACGGTTGAGATAATTTTGGTTACGAGCAAAGTGGGCAATTGTCGAAAGGCTACAAAGAATATAAGGTGTTTTGCTCATACTTATGAACATTACATGTGAATTGTTGTATGTTTGCTAAGACAGAGCAAAATTGTTAAAATGGATACAGTTGGTATGACTATATGACAAAGAGTTGAATGAGGTTCAAATTATTTATAAGATATATTGACTTCAACCCTATAAGTTTTGCTGTTAACTATTTCTGGTTTCTGACTGCCGGTTCCTGAGCAAAATTTCGACACTTCTTACATAACCAACAGTTCAACTGTTTTCACCTTTGCTGCTCAGTTTTGATTCCAACTGAAATAAGTTCAATATAGCCCTAAATGCAATGGGTCAGTTATGTTACTCATTTGAAATGTAATGCCTATTTTAGTTTGCAATTTTAGTTACTATTTTATATACTAATTACTCTTGATTTAGTAGTTGAGTTTACAATGGAAGGTTTTAATAGGCAAATTATGTAATAATTATTGAACAGATACAAATTTGAAGAGGAAGTCATAAATCGAATATATCACCCATAAGTTTATTCATAAATTGTCAATATGCAACAAAAGCTCTTATTTTGTAAAGAGGGAATTAAATTATATTTAGTCATTCATAATCTGTTAATACAGTTTCTCATATAAAATGAATTTTTTTCAAAATTTTGTTTCAACACCGCAAATCATAAATTTATAATACAAATAAATTCCAATATTTTTATATTTGGCCAAAAACATATTTTTGAAAAGAATGTTTTCACTTGTGGATTAATGTTCGTAACATAATATTACATGAGCAGCAAGCAATGTATTCTTATTGTTACAGAACTAGTCAAAAGGATTTTATGCACTAATTAGATTTAATTCAGTAGTTCATAATTGGAGCTTCTAATAATGAAGTTATGTAATCCGGCTAGAAATTGAATCAAGTTATGCCTGCATTCATTATATTTTCATTATATTTATGATTTATTATTCGTTATATGAACGATAAATTTTCACAACACTGATTATTTCACTGAAAAATTGCAAAATAGTATATTATATTAAAAGGATTAAAAGTGCATATTTTTTTTAACGAGCAATATTTGCAGTTGCGAGGCGGAGCGCAGCGCAGCCAAGCGAATGCAAAATTGCGAGCAAAAATAGGCACTTTTAGTACGTATGATATATACTATTACTTAAAATAAATTTAGTTATTCAAAAATTGTTCGAAAATTGTAAGTGATAATTCCAGTGGTGCTTTGAAGTTTGTTTTACTAAGTTTCTAAGAGACAATGTTTTTTTCTTCAAATTTCAGTTAGAGAGCTCAAATGCAATTATTTTTAGTCCTGGTATTAAAAGTAGCGTTTTTAATCCTAGGATTAAAAGTGTTGCACCTGAGAGTAGTACAAAAATGTCAACATTTTTTGACGGTTGGAGAAAAAGAATATTTGTTTCTCAAACTTTCCGGACATCCTCTATACATATGAAGTTTTTGAAGGCCCCTCGTAGTTAAATCAGTTGTCATTTCCTTCTAATTTGACATTTGACCTGTAAATGGCGGACCTATTTTCTATACCTAGTGCGCATCTCGAAGCTCATTCTCCCCACCCCTATATCTCTGGTTTAAACTTAACTCGAGTTAAAATAATTGCATATCAAGTCGACTTGAAATGTATCTACTAACCCGAGTTGAATCGGGTTTGAGAATCGAGTTGGCACATCTCTATTCGGAACTACTTTCCTTACTTTTAATGAAGACCTGTCATATTTTCAATTTTTTTAATATTTGACCAAGCGAAATTATTTATATCACATTATTTTTAAAATATTTTTCAAATCCTCTAATTTGCCTTGACCGTCAAGTTTCTGGAAATGCAAACAGAAATAAGTAAAATAAAAATGCAGACGAGATACATGATTTTTGTCATTCCAATAGACTCGATTTTATATTCTGAAATACTTAATAGTTTTATGGGATAAATTTTTACCACACGAACCTATAATAACTGGAAACCGTCAAATAAAGGCTTCCCTTTTGTCGATTTCAGATAATAAATAGGGTATATATTAATATCAATATATACCATACGACAGATCATACAAAAGAATTGATTATTATGGTCAAACTCACCTCACATATACCCGTATGCATATAATAAACGATGATACAATTCCCAAGTATGTAATGTCATGAATTAAGTCTGAATGGTCCTTCGAGACGATTCACGTTCACGGTTTCATAAAGACAATTACCTTCCTCGAAATAAAAGTTTCAATCGATGGGAAATAAATGTCGCGAAATTGCTTCTGAATGAAGCACTCACATGTGCCGTAGGTTGAACGTTTTCAATTTGAACTTACTATTTCCTACCAAACAATTCCTTCTGTAGTTTTCATTAAGCAGCAATCGGTCGTCTTCGTATTCTATTTTCCAAGAAAACCCATCCGTTATTCATGTTGAAACGAAAGTTACTGAAGCGACCGTAGAATTGGGTTTTTCCAACTTTCCTTTGTCCTTTCGACGATTAAAACATAGAAAAGGTGTGGAGAGACTCATCTCGAAGAACCTTTTATTCCAGGCGAAATAAATAAAATTGTGACTGGCTACTGGACGCTTGTGTTTTCATACGCTTTCCACTTAGTGAGCGAGCAGTAATTGAAAGGTCAGTACAGATTTTTTTTTTCTGCTAATGAATCTCCAAGATTATATTGCTACACTCCGGTATATTGTCAGCTTGACAATGTGTATACTGTCTGTTAGCTCGTTGGGTTATAATAATAAAAAAGGGTTTATAAACTATGCATATTGCATTTATGAGATTCGAAAATGGCAGGTAACATTTGTTACGGCTTTAAGTGCGAAGTGGCCATGACAACAATGGGCCATATCCATTCTGCTTCCACGCTGACCACTACAGACATGCCCCTTGAAATGGCGTTCTATGAAAAACGTTTCTTATCAAAGCGATGCTTCATCTTGTGGATTCCATCTTGATTTTTAGTATTAAGTTTGCTTCAAGGCATGATGGAAGAGGGAACCCAATACGATTAAATAAAATTTTGTTTTCGATTTCACGTGAAGACATAATGAAAGTGACATCAATTGCAAGTGGCAAAAATTTGATATACGGTATGTTGTTATTAACGAGATCGGGTTGTTTCTCGCTTTCTGAAATACTTTGTGAAGAATAAAGGCAAGGGCCATTAATGTCGTAGTCGACCATATGAATCAGTTGAAAGTAATGGGAAATGGAAATATATTTTCCTACCGTGACATTATCCCACTTTCATTCTGATATCTAGAGATACTTTACATATTTCATTTTAGAAATCTGTTTAAAAGGCTTTAAAGCGTTTGCATTTCTAATCTGCGAAGTCTGTATATTTCCTACTATGGAATGGGAGTTGAACAAAAAAACGAATCTAACGCTAAGAGTTATATTTCAAGATATCCCACGATTTTTGCCGGTACCGAATTCCTTGATGCGAGAATTTGAGCTCAATGGGATAATTAGACGAAACGTCACAGGAAGGCGAGTCGGGAAAATTCTTTGGTTTCTGTTTAGTGAGAATCCGTGGAAACGGGATTGAAAATACACTGCACGGAATATTTCAATAGGTCCCATTAAACATTCCCATCGAAATATCCGTTACTATCGAGATATCTATGCGCCTTGCTGACATTTCTAACATTATTTACGATTGGATTTAAATTTACAGTTTTATTCACGTGTTTCCCCTGTAATCTGAATATCGTTGCTCTGTTCAATCAACTGGAAACTCCTTCGTCCAGATAATCGACTGAAGGATAGAATTGAAGGATGACTTTTTGATTACCCGCTATGATTGATAAGACCGACCGAAAGGCGAAAAAAATTGATAGGAATTCAAAAGTCCCACTAGCTTCTTTCAGCATTGCTATTGAAGAATGGATGCTACAGTGAACGGTAATTTCTCATTAATTGATCATGAATTTTACAACGGAGCGGTTGAAATAGCTCAAAACTTCAGAAGCAGTTAACGGAAGAGGCAAATTACGAAGTTATTAACCAATCCGCTCAGAAAATAATGTTCATTACCGCCCATTCAGATTTTCAGGCGTCTTTTAGAGTCTCTAATGGAAAATGGAATTGAGTTTTTAAATGTATGGCTTGCCAACTTTTCGTCTCGCTCGTAATGAACCGCAACCGAATGGAACATCTTGTGAATCTTTGAACTAAAAATACCCTGTGTATCTTCTCGGGTGGCGTGTCAAGCTATCAAGGTGGTAAAACGCTTTCGAGATATGTAATTTGAACAATTTCAAGCGCTTTGGACTCGGAATGTTTTCACACAGCGATCTCGCTTTCAATTTTATAAAACGAACTTTAGAAGTAAATTGAAATTTCCTGACATATCAAATAATGTTTGATATCGATATTCGATTTGTATTCGTGTTTGTGTGTACGTGTATTTTCTTTTAATTGAATATTCAACAAAGGAATCCTTTTCCGCGTTGAAATGTTCCACATAAAACTTTTAAATAAATTGTCGGCTTTGATACATCAACTATACGGTGTATAAAACTCGCTGTTATTGTCAGTCCGTTTATGACTACTACTTTCGGCCCTTTGGTCCTTCATGGAGCCATTATAAGTTTATGTTGAATTTAGCGGATAGTTCGAGCTACTACTAAAACTATCGGTCATTAAACTTGAATGAGTGATGGACGTTCGGGCCGAAGTTTTAGGAAAACATTTGGAACGTTTATTCTTCATCAACAATCTTCATTGCCCCAAATTGATCTAAACGGGTTGCTTTTCCGATTCCTTTGGCGGAATCGTATTCACCTTCATTTTTTTCACGATTCTTCTTCCTTCATCGACAAGTTTTAACGATTGTTTTCAAGTTTTGTACTCAATTATTTCGGACTGGTGTGTTTTACTCTTCTCGGAAATCTTAGATCGATACCGCTTCGGACTTCAATTTACGGTTTTCCCAAGCCGGACATTCCAGCATTATAGCTCTTATTTTCGAACCGATGTTCAACTTTTTCCCTAGCTGCAACTTCTTCGTATCGAGTTGAGACAGGGATTGATGAAGCGTAGGTTCGTTTTCCTTGCCTGAGAATTAAAATACCTCGGATATCGCGGCATATGCGTGATATACCATGGGAAATCATCAGCTACAAATTGTTCGAATAAAGATGAGATAATTACAAAAACTAATACAACTTTGTTGTACGATCTGCAAATGCGTTCTATACATGACATTAAAACCGCGAAATATTGCCATATTCAAGGGGGCCAAATTTATTATTGTTTCGGAAATGTTGATTTAATAATATGTAATGGCTAATAATCGTCCAATTTCGACGATATAATATCGGAAAACGGTTAGCCGAAAATTGAAAACTAATTACGAAATTACTTTTTGGAAGGTCGCTCGAAATATAACATATTACGAACGAATATTTTGCAATTAGCGTATACTTATCGTCCTAATGCCGTTCGTAGAGTAGCGGAAACTCACCTGTAACAAAACAGATATTATTAGAAATTATGTATTTTAATGATTTTCAACGTAAAAGAACAAGTTTGATATTCAGCAATTGGAATAAAAAGTATTGTACCCTTCATAATTAAAACAGCATACAAATTCAGAACTGCAGCTGTCGAAATAATGACGAATGAAACAACTTTATGACTTTGTGTACCTTAGCAAGTTTATAGATGAAGATTATTACGTTGTCATTCTGCTTCAAAAAATTGAGGGTCATGGCTTTAAGGGGAATATTTTAGTTTCGTTTCATGATTTTCTGATCGATTGTCTGATACAATTGAAATTAATAATGGCGTTCCACAGGGCAGTGTCCTGGTACCAATTTTATTTCCTTTGTATGTGAACGATATACATCTTTTTGCTGATTGTGATTTGATTATTCTCCTTGCGGATGATACGCATTTCGGGTGTTAAGACAGGAAGCAGGAAAATACTGTAAATAGAGTGAACGTGGCACAAGATTCATTGAAAGAGTACTTGGCTAATAACTTAAAACTGAAGTTGCTGAGACGAAAGGTATGATTGTTACTACTGCATTGATGTTGAGTCTCTAAACTTGGAGATCAATGGTTCGAAAATTGAGGTAGTGACCAACATTAATATAACTGGGTTTTCAGATAGATAATTTCTTGTCCTTCCATGATCATTTGAATCATGTGAAAAAGAAAAATTCAAAAAATTTTCATTTCTTTTTCAGATTTTCCTGTTGTTTATCTCTGCAGTCTCGAGTCAGAGTCGTTTAGGCTTTAATTCAGCCTCATTTCGGCTATTGTGCGAGCGTTTTGTTTCTGTTTAACACAGGCCAGTTGTCTCAGCTTCAGAAACTTCAGAACCGTAGAATTTGTATTTCTTTTTCCAAAATTGCAGTCAAAAATAAAAGAACATTTGAACGTTTCATACGACGTTTCGATCGTTATACGATCATAAACTTGTATTTGTTTAATTAAAAATTTTTTTTCAATACAAATTTTGAAGGTGGTTTGACAATAATGTTGCATAGATACAGATTACAGCTTACTGTTTAACAATAACTTTAAAATATTCCATTATAAATTATACTTAAATTTTCAATATCTGTTCTAAAATTGACAGAGTTTATTTCTTTTTTAATATGTATCATCTCTTTGATTAATCGTTTCTGATAGTTTGATTCTTTATCAAGGATTGTCACATTATTGAAATCAAAATTGTGGTTTAAGTCATGTGAATGTTTACTAAGAGCTGTACATTCATTATTTAATCGTGAAGAGTATTTATGGTTGTAAATTCTTTTATGTAAATACTGTTTTGTTTGTCCAATATATTGTCCTGGACAATTTATACAAGAAATTTTGTATACTACATTCGTTTGTTTATTTCCATCTGTAGGGTCTTTTAATTCAGTGAAAAATCTATTTAGAATATTGTATGGTTTATTTGTTACAATAAGATTATATTCACGTAAAATGTTACCTATTTTTTAGATAATGCCGGAATGTACGGCATACTAATATGCTTTGTATTAGAAAAATCTAATTCATTATCATTATTATTATTAAAAATTTTGTTTATTCTTTCTTCTATAACGCAATTTATTAAAAAAATGGGATAACTGTTTTCTACTAAAATATTTTTTACTTTATTAATGTTCTTTGCGTTTTGTTGGTTCAGTTAATTTCACTGCTCTATCTATCAAACCAACAATAACATTCTTCTTTATATATATTAATAGTTTTGTTGTTATCACAATAGAGACTGATAACAACAAAACTATAAATTTTTTACATTTAAATCTCGATTATAATAATGATGAAAACAAAATAAATACAATAAATAAATTCTGGAAGATATCTCAATTTCAAATCAAGTGTACCAACAATTTTTGAGAAGAATGTTATTGTTGGTTTAATAGATACAGCAGTGAAATTAACTGAACCAACAAAACGCAAAGAACAAATTAATAAAGTAAGAAATATTTTATCAGAAAACAGTTATCCCATTTCTTAAAAAAATAGCGTTGTAGAAGAAAGAATAAACAAAATATATAATAATAATAATGATAATGAATTAGATTCTTGTAATATGAAGTATTTTAGTATACTGTACATTCGAGCATTATCCAAAAAAATAGGTAACATTTTACGTAAATAAAATAAACCATTCAACTCTCTAAATAGATTTTTCTTTAAATTAAAAGACCCTACACATGAAGATGAACAAACTAATGTAGTATACAAAATTTCTTGTATAAATTGTCCAGGACAATATATTGGACAAACAAAACAGTATTTACATTGAATAATTTAAAACCATAAACACTCTTTACGATTAAATAATGAATGTACAGCTCTTAATAAACATTCACATGATTTAAACGACAATTTTGATTTCAATAATGTGACAATACTCGATAAAGAATTAAACATCAGAAACGATTAATCAAAGAGATGATACATACCAAAAAAGAAATAAACTCGGTCAATTTTAGAATAGATATTGAAAATTTAAGTATAATTTATAATGGAATAATTCAAAGTTATTGTTAAACAGTAAGCTGTGATCTGTATCTAAGCAACATTATTGTCAAACCACCTTCAAAATTTGTATTGAAAAAAAATTTTTAATTAAACAAATACAAGTTTATGATCGTATAACGATCGAAACGTCGTATGAAACGTCCAAATGTTCTTTTATTGTTGACTGCAATTTTGGAAAAAGAAATAATACAAGTGCATAATCAGATGAAGAGAATGAGGATTATTTTGCGTTGTAATAGGTACAGTCCAGTACTTACTATGTTGGGTACTCTCAATTGGTTTTCTGTGAGACAAAGGATATTCTTCATGATTATGATTCAAAAGATCAAAAATAGTTAAGCACCTGGTTACTTGGTTGATTTTGTGGTCTCTTCTAACTAAATTCATTCGTATGGTCGTCGAAATAGAGATAATGAATTCGCTTATATTTAGGGGTTTTAATGAATTTAATTTGTTTCCTGGAGACGGTAAGTCTTGTGCAATTATCGATTTTTTGAAGGGCGTTCAAGTTCCTATATCCGCCTGAACTTTTTTTTATGTTGTTTTATCTTGAATTTAATTTAATGTTCAGTTATTATGTTCCTCTTATTTGTGAGTTTTAATGGATTTAATTTGTTTCCTGTAGATGTTATATCTGGTGTTACTATCGGGATTTCTATTAGTTTTTGTTTTATTTTGAATTTTATTTTTGTGTATCTTTAAGTTCTTTTATTTCATTTCTTGTACTATATAATATGGTCTATAATGGAAAATTGTGTTTATATTGGGGTATCCTACTTAATGAACATTTTTATAATCATTAACGCAGAATACTACATTCAAAGCCTAATCATGACTTGAGAGCAAAATCAGGTGACGAGTATATATTGTAATTCGAATGGTCCAACAAATACCGGTTTTATAAAAATTTTCTAGATCAAGAAAAAACAATCAATAGGTTATCACCTATTTATGTTTGTTATAATTCAGGTAACACATTCATCTATATGAAATATCGAAAACCATTAAGGAGTGCCATTAGTATATAACACAATTTCCTCGAAAGAATTATGTGTATTTTATTTGACTGGAAAACATGACAATCATTTGGAGTGTTTCCAATCATTCACGTAAAACGAAATTATCACAACAAACAGCTGGAACGTGGGCGGAGGATAAATTATGCAAAAACTGTCAGGATATTGACGTAAAAAAAATTAACGGCCGTAACAAAATAAAACACCTTACTAATTATAAGGGTGGGTGGTGAGGTTAGGATGTTACATTTATCGCTTATTATCATTTTCCATTAAATCTTCTCTTGGGTTCATCAAACGAATTCAATAACATTAAAACGTGCAGGGATGGAAACGTCGGCGAACAGATAGGGCGTCTTGATTGAAAATTAACATGGTGGAAATTTGGCAACTTTCAATGCCCTTTACGGTTCTGCTGCTATGTATACCCATCACTTTCGTTAATTGAGTATCTTATAATTTCAATTAAGATATAATACTAAACTAAGTAAAAAGAAATGAAGCTAGTTGCATCATATATTATGCACGATCGTGTGTGATAGACAATATGGAAACAGAGAGGAGTAAAAGTGAATAAACATTGGATAAAAGGCTACAAATTGGATTTACCTTTAGATTTAGATGAAAGTTAACAAAACAAAACCCATCAATGACCATGAAATTTCAAGTCTATGTATTTTTGATAGAACAAAAATAATCTTCCAAAAAGGAAATTTGAATTCGATGAAAAGGGAGACGAAACAAGTGTTCGGCCATTTTTCATGTCTTTAAATGGTGCGGAGCGGCAGTTGTATCATTCAACGTTTTCCGACGCCCCTTTAGAGATTACATGCTTTAGAAGTGCATCGGAAGTGATGCATCCGCGAATAAACGAAATCCGCGACGCTATTTCCAGTTCAGATTTCCAACATTAATATTCACAATGGAAAATCGTAACTATGTTCTTTCTAAGTGTGCCTACATTTCGAAAGAATAATAAGAACCCTTTTGGACGGAAATTGAATCAAATTAATTCCTGTACCACTAATGGCATTCTCACAGTGACAGTGCATTTTACAACTAGAAGCACGTCTATGTATTTGCTGAGTCAATGTTTGAATATTCCCCTTTGCAATTTTCTCCATTCGAGCTGGTAGGCAACAGATTTTTTTTGGAAATGGGAAATGCAATTTCCTTACTATTTTTCAATGGTATTTAAAGAAAATTTTCTTCTCGGTCAATTTTCAGTATCTATTCTAGATTTTAAATGAAATATTTTTTTCTGTAACATCGAAGTAGCATAATGTTACTAACTATTCTTTTAATGCCGCAAAATATTTATTTTTAAAATGAAGTACAAAATTTTTATCTGATAAACTATTGAACGGATAAAGCAATTAATCATGCCAAACGCACATAAAATCAAGTAAAGTGCCCTCAATCACTCCCAATTTACTTATACACGTTATGAGTGATGAGCGACGTACGAGTATTAGTTATAATTAATATTCCTATTTGAAAGGGATTGAAATAAAGTAACAAAAATTCCGTAATTGTATTTACTAATATTTTCGTGAGAACCCAAATGGTCATAATGAAATGTATCAATTGAAGTCGCGATGTTATAGGACACATAACAATAATTTTCGAAATTTCGAAAACAACATTGTTGGAAACTAACGGAAATTTCTTTGGTTGTAAAAAAATTCGCACATTATGGGATGAAAATAAAGGGTGTCCCAAACATGGCGGAAAATACCTTCACAACATTATCAAAAGGACCCCACAGAGAAGCGGAAAAATATTTTAAAAAATCCCTCTTCGCAGATGGACAAGATATAAGCATTTGTATGAGTACCTAATCTGCAATGTCGGGTCCTATTCCTGTTTGTTAATTTAAAAATTGATCATATTCACTTGATTGGCTGGGGAGAGAAAATGTCAATCAATTATTTGAATGATTTTCTATCATTTATTTATGGTGCTTAATTAACTAGATCATTTCCCATTTACATCAAATGTTGGAAATTTGGCCCTTCCGATGACAAAAAATACTGATTTCTTCGGATTGCCAACCATTCCAGGTGTAATTGTTGTTGCCGCTGCTTGGACTCGATCAAAAAGATCTTTTGATCCAAGACACGTGCTTTGTATACTTTATATTCAACGTATTTGACCATTATCTTTAATCTTTGTTTTTTTTTTATATGTATGATCTGTGCACAGAAGAATATGTTATTTTATATTCATATTAAGAATTCATGTACTGCCCACACACAAGTTTTACTTTTGTGGGAAACAAATGTTTATTTAATAAGTGTAAATGTATACAAAGTGTTACACTGCTGTAATTTTGAAAATGAATAAACATTATTATTATTATTATTATCTTTAACATATCCCCACACAAAAAAATCGAGGGGGGTTAAATCCGGAGATCTTGCTGGCCAAACAGGCATGTCCGGCATGTCTGGGACACCATGTATTTTGTAATTACATACAAAATAGACTCAATACCAAAATAGAATATGCTTTTATACCAGCATTTCACATGCAAATAATTAGTTGTAACATACTTATAATCAACTGCCGTTATATTGCGAGACATGTCAATCTTACCGAAATGTAGTACATTAACATGTGATAAAAGTATGGTCGAGAAGTAGACTGCCGTTGATTTTAATAGGACTATAAAAATGTACTTTCCCAGTTGATTAAGAACTGAATAGTTTTTTTATGATTCAAACGGCCGACATGCACTTCGTAAATGAATGTCTGAAACTTAGAAGGCGAGTTTTGAAAGATCGATATCGTCGTCGCCGATGGTTATAATCAGTTTATCGTAAATTATTTATGTTTCCGAAAAAGAAAGTTGACAGACTCGACGCCATGTATCTGTCTTATTTCAGAAATATTCCCCCAGTTCTAAATCCTTCAGCGACATATTCAAGTGTCAGTTCATTCCAGAAGCACATTAAGGAAGACGAACCTGACCCATGTTTCCTGTTGAATTTCAAACAAGTCTGATGGCTCTTGCGATGTATGTTTTGAAGTTTAGGCTTTACAGCTATAACAAATTCTAAATATAAATAAATAAATAAATTTCCGTTTTCCCTTCGAGCTTTCAGTATTCTACCTGTACCCCGCTCCGGTAAGTTTACTTTGATTGGGGGATTTCAATTTCAAATAGGCACTCCACCTTGCAGCTCCATTTACTAAATATGAACATAATTCGTAGGGGATTGGAACATCAAAGCTAGATTGATACATATTCCGAAATCCTATAAAAACATTGTTGATTTTGTGTACCGTTCGCTGTGTTTGTTGGAAATATTAAAGAACGAAGTCAATCTATTTGAAGATTTTTAAAATACGGAGATAAAATTGCACCATCTTTTTCAAATATGCTTCACCTCGCTCCGAAATTGGATTCGTTTGACTGTATAGGTATCCCGGAGATTAGGACAACTTTCCCGAATTCAGATGAGAATTTGGTCTATTCGTTGTATATCTAACGGGTGAAACGAAAAGTTTGGAAGTTGCATAATTCGAGAATTTTATTCTGCACTAAAAGGGACAGAAAGTTCGCGGATTTCCTTGTTTAGAGATGAAGAAGTTTACGACGTTGTTATTCTGGATTATTCTTTTTTCAGAAAAAATCCATCACGTGTTCGCTTGTATTTCGAAAGCGCGAATACTGCCGTCTTCGTTGTTAGTTTTACGATCACCAACTCCACTCAGTTTACGATTCAAATTATTGGTTGTTTCTAGAATAGAATGGAAAACTCAGGGGAAAAACTCTTTCGGACACGTTTCTCTCTTCCGAGACAAATAGCGGAACTATGTACGTTGAAAAATTTCCTCTCTCAATGCGAATAAGTCACGTTTTTCTTGTCGAGTATTCTGATTGAACTTTCATTTTTCTATGCGTGAACGGAATTTTACAATTTTGACGTACGCAAAAGTTGTCAATTGTAATTGGTGAAATAGGACCTCGTGGGATGAGGAGTTGGCGTGAGCGAACAAGTTAGTTACAACTCAGCTATATTGCGTGCCAAATTGGATTTACTTGGCTACCCCTGTGTATCGCGATTGAAAATTTTTCGAATGTTTCCGAATTTACCGATCGTTACCGTAATTCAAAACAAAATTGTTGTTGGAAGGAGAAAACGTCCACTCTTATTTTGCCGTTAAGGGAGAATATGTGAGACTTTCCACAGGACTCTTATGGTGTCTTAAGGAAGAGTGAAGTAGAACGAAATATCAATAGCACAAATCGGGATAATGGATTTTACAAGTAACTAGCATTTTTGGAAGTTGTTTTCAATTACGTAACGCAGGTTAATTTATTGTTCATAATTAAATGAGCAAATCGATTTGTCTAAGGTTACCGCAACGACGACATTACGTGTTGCAATCGGTATGTATTCCTCAATTGTGTAATATTATGTATATGCTTAGGTATGTTTGCTAATCATCTTGCTTTTGCATTTTTAAAACTCGCTATTACTTAGTATCCTGTCTTCAACATGAGCTTGTCAAGCTATTTTTGCGATAAATTATCTCGGTAACATCACATTATACTGCATATTTAAAATAAAGCTGGCTCATACAGGTACATTATTTTCTGAATGCGGAAGGTACGTTGCATTTAGAAAGGGAATATTCAAGATAAATGTCCAATATTTTCTTGGATTAACAACTAAACAATTGGTACCACTTCGCTTTCGGTAACTGAAGTATCCCATAAACTGTTTTACGAGCAATTAGTAACTTTTGTGTCAGTACCGTCAGAATAAAAAACACATGTATTGAGCGTGAACAAGAATATATATTACCCTGTCAGTCTTAATTAGCGGTAGTTAAAAGCTACCCGCTTGTATAGTACCTACCAATATAATAAAAACACCCTGAATAATCTGAATTATAAAACGATAAAAAATTTAACAGGAAAAACATTTTTTGGGAACATTTAATAGTAATTAACGGTCGTAACGAACAGTTTCAGAATTATTAACATTTTTAAATGGAAACAGATAAAAGCTGACTTATTTCACAAAAAGATTGCTAATACGACATTCTTTCGGCGTTTAAATTGCCTGAAATTTTATTTATCCCAATTTCCATTTAGTTAGTTGGAGCTCGTACGCTAAGAATGAGAAACATTGGGGGAACTTGGAAAAAAACTTATACAGTCTCGCAATACCATAATCATATTCCCGGCAACAAAATAAATGTAAACATTTAAATCATTGGGGACTATCAGAATGTAAGCATCGGAGTTCCTCAAGGAACTATACTTGGACCACTCCTGTTTATATTATATATCAATGATCTAATAGTTAACATGCCTTTGAACTCTGTAATATCATATGCTGATGACACAGCCATAATATCAGCTGATAATACATGGAATGGAGTTGAAAATGAATAGATATCTGGCTACTGTATCAGATTGGTTGGCAAAAAACAAATTGTCTTTAAATCTTAACAAAACAGTTTATATGACTTTTGGAAATTATTGTGATAGTGTATCAAGTGACATGACTGAAAATAAATGAGACCAAAATGAAAAGAGTTCATGAATGTGAATACTAAGGATTGGTATTTGATTGAGATGGGAGAAACATATTAAATATATTGTTGGTTAGACAAAGTAATTAATTTTTATATTTTATAAATTGTCAAAATTCGTATTAACTGAGGCATTAAGAATTCCTTGTTCCATAGTATTGCCTGGGGAGGTACATATACAAATAATTTGGACATTTCACAAAGATTTCAAAATAGTCTGTTAAAAATAGTTAACAGATATCATTTAATAGTTGAGAAAAATCCATTGCATATAGATCAAATGTTTATGAAATTTATAGGTCGAATACCAATACAAATTATAAAAAGTCAAATGTTTATATATGAATCGATAATAACTTAAAAAATAAATATCTTGAACCCAGAAGTAGAACAAGAGGAAAACAAATACCAATTCCGCTAATGAAAAAAACAGTTAGCAAAAAAATGAGCTTCTAAATTGCTGTGTATAACTTCAATAGATTGCCAGTCACTCAAAAATATAGAAAATGTAAAATATAACAAATTCAAATCCAAGGATTGGATCACACGTAGCTGTTGAACTTATGTTTTTAGTATATTAATTAATTGAGTGGAAAAAATGAGGGGAGGAAAAAGACAGAAATGTAAAATTGTAGAACTATTGAAATAGGAAATAGATTATTGTGCACTTTTCAATATAATGTAAATTTTAATTGTAATTTTGTATTGTTTGTATTAATTTTAGTATGTAGAATTATTTATTATTGATACTTTATGACCAGTCCAACGAACAGGTAACTGCGTTTATCTCTGTTGAATTTACTTGAGTAAATTATCTGGTTTTTCAATAAATAAATGAATCAAAAATTCTTTTTTCATATCAATTGGGGTTTAATTGAAATATTTGTGTTCAAGAAGTTGTATTTTTATACCACTCCGTAAACTTTCTTGACTTAACAAGGCAATTCATTGAATTTACAGAAATAAACTGCTTATAAAAGATTGGAACTTTGTAGGACCATGTTTTCATTATTAAACGACATGAAAAAAATTATCAATCATTCAAATGTGAAAACTAACACAGGTCAGTAAACGGAGATAGCGAAAATCGCGTGCGTGAACAGTATGCCGCTTGCCGTGTTCGTTCCTTTTCCACGTTAACTAATTGCAAAAGTATGAAATTAAAAAAGCATTATTTCAGGAAGTAAGAACACAATTTGCTTCTAAAATAGTACGCTTATCAACAAACACCAATAAATCATTTCGATTCGATATAGATAGTGATGCCGCAAGACGACTCGACACTGGTCTCGTCTCGACTTTCGAGACGAGACCAACCGTCAGTCTCGTCTCGAGAAGTCGAGACCATAGTACAACACACAAAAAATCGAATTGAAACGCTCGTTCAATGTAAAAACAATTCCGTCATACATTTCTGATATTATGAATTATTTTGAAAGGAAACAACTGAAAATATTTCTGATACTTTTCAAGAAAATAAATAAGTAATGGACCAGTTTTTCTCGGTTGAGATGGGAGATGAAGTTGACAAGAAACTAGTTTTCAAGTTTCTTCTCAATAAAAAAAACTATATCAAGCAAAAATTTTGTCCAAAAATAAAATGAGTAAGGTAAAAGATCTGACGTTAATTTCAACCGCAATTTTTCTTCAAACTACGTCTTCTATTGATATGCATTCTAATAAAATTGATCGTTTTATTTTGTAAAAATATTTCCGTCGTACATTTTTGATATTATGGATTATTTGAAACAAAATAACTAAAAATATTTCTTTCTTGATGTATTTATTCTTTTTGTAGTTGATTATAAAGGGTTAATAGAGAGATTCAGCAATTCAAACAATATATTATAGACGTTTCGGGTTGAACCCTTTTACAAGATATGACAATGTAAATATTTGACAAACGTTATTATAACAAGTTTTTTTAGTAACAATAATCTGACAAACGAAAACAAAAAGATGGAGACTTGATATGAATTGTTTGTTCAGAATAAGGTCGAAAATATTTGATTCAAATTTCGAATATCTGTTCTGTCATTAATTGCTAATTGTTTTTTTTGATATGAATCATTTCAAGAAATTCTCTTGATTTTCTGTTTTTTTGGTAATCTAGAATTTTCACTGTGTTAGAATCAAATGTATGTTTTAATGTTTGTTCATGTTTATATAATGCTGTTTGTATTTTAGAGTATTTATGACCTTTTATTCTCTCTTCCAATATGAACTCCGTTACAATCTTCACATGAAATTTGGTATACGATGTTAGATTTATCATTTTTTAGTGTTTTCGATTATAATTTCGTAAAAAGTTGTTTCATTTGAATGTGTGGTTTATGTGCTATTCTGAAATTTGGAGAAGGTTTGAAAATGTTGGTAATATTTTCAGTATGGGATTGGAATATATGTTGAATTCTCTTGTTTTTTCTCTAAATTTGTATTTAACGTGTTGTATAGTTTGAATATACGTTCTTTCATGAATTTGTTTACGAATTTAGTTTGATTCATCTGTCTATATAGTTTATTATGATGGCTTTTTTCTGTTTTATGTGATGTGTTGTGTTAAAATCGAGAATCCTTTTTGTATTAGTTTCCTTCCTTGCCCATTTTGTTCCGAGTTTATTTCCGTCTCTAATAATGGTCATATTCAAGATATTTAAGCAATTTTTCGATTCAGTTTCGAGAGTGAATTTAATTTTCTCATGGACATTATTGAGAATATTTAATATAGTTTGTGTTTTATCTTCAAAAGTGATTATAAAACAATCGTAAACGTACCTTTTGAAAATGGTTATATCATTAATATGATTTTTTAGTATTTTTTTTTCCAAACTTTCCATTACAAGTTGAGCTATGGTGCTGGAAATGGGTAAGGAAAAACTATTATCTGGTCTCTCTGTTTCCAGGCAGAGAATCTCATATGGGAATTTATACATCGGGGCTTACCTAATTCCAGACCCTAACCTTAAGTGTGACAAATTTCTGTAACAAAAAACGGCCTTTGATATTGTTGATATCATCAAAAGAAAGTTTCGATCGCTCGGCAACACGAGACTAGGACAAGAAGAAACCGAACCGAGTAACATGGTGATTTTGAAGCAGTCGCAAAAGTTGCGTGTCGAACAAACCCGTATTTCCTTAAGAATTTATTCATTAGGTAATTCATTCGTCTTCTCAGATAACCCTTCTTTACGCATGAGAGACGTTATGATAACCAAATTGTGTGGAATTCTTTCATGAAAAGCTATAGTGCCTAATCGTAAATACGTGTTTCTTGGACTGAACCGTGTTAATGTTATATTCGTTAGTCAGGTCGCCCGCCCCTAATGGAATTTCCCTATCTTCCAAGGAGGTTCTACGAAACTAGGAGTTCAGTCAGGTTCTACAATTGAATCGTTCGGGTGCGAAGCGCGGACGAAATGAATACTCGTTTCCTGAAAAACGGATTTAATTATTTCTGCACTTGTGCAAATGGGGTTATTTTTCTTCAGAAATATTTGAACGCCTATTCATTTATGACTCACGCCAACTTTTGACTTGCGAAAACTTTTTCGCGCTGTATTCATATTCGCCACATCTCCGTTGGCGAAATTGAAACTTTATCTTTTCAATGAAGCACACGAAGACAATCTCTATTTCAATGAGATTGAGCTGCAAAGTAGGCTATCTTTCCAACAATTTCTCCATGAAATCTTCATCCAAGTCATCAATTTTGCCGCAACGATAGGATATAAGTTTTCAGTTCGGAGACTGAACAATGGCCCTAAAATACGGCAACCAAGTGAATCGCCCACCAATAGAAAGCTAAAACCAACATCCCCTAAGCATAGGGAGTACGACCGTTACACGTGGATATATTGCGAGCTCACACCTGACGCTCTCTTCTCTTTCTCGAGCGTTTTCGACGTTGTTAATATTTACTCGAACGGAATGAAAAATGTAGCCACGTAGCCATTATTCCGTTAAAACTATATCTCAAATTAAATCCCTCGAATGCAAATCTCCATTTAGACAGTAATTGGCATATTGATAACATCTTCGGGGTTCGGAAGAGTTCAAAGTCAAATTTAATACAACGGAAAAAACTCTTCTCGGCTTCGAATCCAATCTAACTTCATCCGTCACAATGATCACTGCACAATCAACTTTATCAGAACGATCAAATCGTATCTAATCTTAGTTCGTGGCTCACCTTAACAAAGCATAATTGAATGCTAGATGATTCGTAGAACACAGAAAAATTCACATGTTCAAACATTTAATTGTGCCTAAAAAGTTATTGTTTAAACTTCATGAATTAGCTATTTTCTCACTTCCGAGCTTTTTATAATAGTTTTACTATATCAAAATCAACTTGAATACCATTTCGAGGTTATAAGAAAAAATTTGCAAGTATAATTGGTAAATCCAAAGAAGCAATTGCGAAATTAAGAGGATGAAAGTAAAAAATGCAAATGCAGCAAAAACGAATTAATTGACTAATGGAATCGGAGGTGAAATTAATTCCCTGTCCCGTTTGTCATGATGAAAAATGGGCAAAATAAGAATCTCCAACCATTTCATTTTTTTAAATTTACAAGTAGGGCAGAGGATTAATTTTACCGGTTCGGTCAGCAGTTGATTTTTTGTGTTGAAGATTAATAATACTTTGTAAACGTACATATTTAATTTCAGCCCGTTCTTTCGATAATTAGTTTAGGGGTGTTAATTTTCACACTACATAATATAACCAATAATTTAGAATACGTAGAAACAGTAAAAAATATTAATAATAAAACATGTATAAAATAATTGAAACAATTTCGAGGAAACTTGCAGGTTGAAAGTGTATGCATATTTTTCAAATATATGCCCTTATTAGGCCTAAGTTTATTTGGTAATGAGAAAAAGAAACAAAATAACGATTGTTACAAAATTAATTGTCAAAAAGGATATTCATCTGATTCATCTACTTGAGGCAGAAAAATACAATAGAAAATATGAAAAAAATTGAATTCAAATAATTATATTATTCGAAAAACGAAAACGAGTTGTGACGAAATCATCCCAAAATAAATATTCTGATTAATCAATACAAGGTTATGAAATATTTTTCTTTTTTCCTTCGTCGTGGTAAATTGACTCACGATTTCGTCCAAATAGAGTTAAAAAAATTAACGTAACTTATTTTTTTTATACGATAATTAAATCCCCACGACGCGATAATCAAATTGAGCGAAACGGAAGAATCGTATTAAAAAAGTCCGTGAATCATTTTTACGTTGGAGATTTTAACGAAATCGGTTTACTTTCGTAATATGGATCAACATACATAAACTGGCGCTCGTTCACCCTTTGGATTACATAATAACCATACAGAGAAGCGCGTTGGTACGTTTTTCGGATGGGATCACGAAACCTCCTGAAACGAACCGATTCGTGCGTGATCTCCTATATTAATCCTAAAATTATCAATTTTGATGGGGTAGCGAAGTTACAAGTGTAGGGGATGATAACGCCCGTATAAACAGGGCGAGCTTAATTCTCAAATAAGCGATACATATATGATCGTTCGGACGAAAACAATAATTTGCCACGGGTGAAATGTTCCCGTTAATCAAAAGAAACAGAGATTTGTGACCGGAACGTGTTGATCGTGAATCGCAATATTTTCGTTCTTATACAATGACATATCGTATTTTTCATAAGCTCAGCATTATAGTAATAAATTTTAATCATACTATGCAAATATGGATGCATATTGCTAATCCCTTGTACTTATTAAGGTGAACGGTTGAAGTCATATTTTGCATAAGTTTTTTGAGCTTAACATATATAAAGCTGATATTCTGAAAATCGAACATGCAAAACATATTTCAGTGAATTTTAATCGTTTTTATCCTTGAAATCCTCGGTTTAAATATTCCTGATTAAGTATCCTTCAACTTATAAAGGACGTTAAAGAAGACTAAAGACCTATTTCTCTTAATATAAATTCGATGGAATAAATTCTGTTAAATTAAAACCTTTCAACGCTTATATACATGTGGAACATTATTGATCTGGGTGCAAGATGCGATCAGACGTTATTTCGAATGATCATAATTTTTTTAATTCTAAACGTAAGAAAAACAAAAGAATTTTTAGTAATGAAAATTATATAACAAATGTATAGCTACACGACTCTCGAGTAAATAACAAAAAAATTTATATTTACCGGTATTAGCAAGAAAGTGATAAAAATCACATTAATTTCTATAAAAGAGCATGTACCGGAATTTCCAAACTTCTAGTACATCGGCATCATTCGAAAATCTTATATCTGAAAAAAAAATTAATTCAAGTCCCAGTTTAGTGTAATATCATTCTTGACCATGTTAGTTAAGAAGGTGCAGGAGTTATGAAATCATTCCTCATCTATGAGTATGTTGAAAACGTTTTGTATACATATGTAATACAACTCGCATTCCGTTATGCAAATATATAAATGATAGTTGTCAAAATGTCAATCATTAATTGATTATATACGTTTCCAGTGCAGATCTTTTATATCGGCTTTTGCTTGCTAAATAATTTTCGTCCTTTTGCATTTTTCAACGTTTTAATTGATCAGTTTTGAACAAAAAAAAAACTCCTGTTCTATTAATAACATACTGGGATTTAGCCCAGTTAAATTTAAGATTTGACCCGGACAAAATTTTAAGTAGCAATTTTTCTTCGGAATTCGATAGAGGATATCACTAGAAGTCTAAATTTCGTTTTGCGTGGTAATCCGTTCGTTGCGTTTTCCGCCATCTTGAATTTCTGTCTCTTGGACAGATATCTCTGTGATTTTCGATTTGACGCAAAAATAATTCCAACAAAAGTTGTTCAGAATTTTATTTCCGACTACTTTTGTCTCGTTGAATTTTTTTCTAGGATTGATATTTTCCGACTTATACCCCAAAAAGTGGAGGGGTGAATTCTTGTTTAATCAAAAACTCGTTCATTTTCGATTCTAGATAGAAATTGTTAAACAAAAAGTTGTCTAAAATATAGTTTACAGCAGTTTTGGTTCCATTCAATTTTTGGCTAGGACGGATATTTCCTGACTTATACCCCAAAAGGTGGAGGGGTGAACTTTTGTTTGATGAATAACTCGTTCGCTCATTTTCAATTCTAGATAAAAATTATTATTGGGAAAGTTCTCCAAAATTTAATTTACAGCGGTTTTGGTTTCATTCAATTTTTGGCTAGGATCGATTTTTTCCGAAAAGTATGAGGGATGAAGATAGTGAAAATTTTTTTCATACATAACTCGTTTATTTTCAATTTTACGTCAAAAATGGTACGGAACAAAATTTTAATTTGGGTCCTATCCAATTTTTTGCTAGGAAGGATATTTTCCGGCTTATACCTCAATAGGAAGGGGGAGGTGAAGTTTTGTTTGAATAACATCTTTATTTTCGATTGTACACGAAAAATTGTCACGAATATATTTGTTCGTAATTAAATTTTCATCAACTTTTTCATGGGATGGATATTTTTTCGATTTTTACTTAAGAAGTGGTGGGCACAAAATCTTATCATTGCATTATCACGTTTAATTTCAGTTTTGCAGAAAAAATTGTAATTATTAAAGTTGTTAAAATAAGTTTCCTACAATATTGGTATGCATCAATTTTTCCTAGTATCAATATTTTTCAATTTATACCTCAGCATTGATGGGGACAAAATCTCATCGTATTATCGATCAGGTGGTGCAATACTTTTAGAGGTACCATTGCCATTGGAAGGGGGGTTGGTAGGAATTCCAGATCCCTTTGTTCATAACAATTTTTTTCGTGAAATCGACAATAAAAGTGAAAAAATAATATTTTGTCCCCATCACTTTCCAGGTATAAATCGAAGACTCTCGATTGCAACAACAAATTTAACGAGAACAAAATTGTTGGAAAGTCAATTTCGAAAAACTTTGGTGATTACAATTTTTTTGTAAAATTGAAAATAATTGAGTTATTGATCAAACAAAAATCACTGCTCGGCTTTTTGGGGTATGAGTCGTAAAATGTCGATCCTAGCAAAAAATAGATGAGAACAAGAATATTGGAAATTTAATTTCGAACAACTTTTTTCATTACAGTTTTTGATGTAACGTTGAAAATAAACCAGTTATTGATCAAACAAGAATTCACCCCTTCACCTTTTAGGGTATAAGTCGGAAAATATCTATTGCAACAAATAAATGAATGAGACCAAAATTGTTGGAAATTTAACTCCGACTAATTTTTGATATAAAATTGAAAATAAACGAGTTTTTGATCAAACAAAAATTCTCCTCTTAACCTTTTGGGCTATAAGTCGGAAAATATCGATTCTAGCAAAAATTGGATGAGAACAGAACTGTTGGAAAATCAATTGCGAATAACTTTATTCATCACATTTTTTATCTAAAATGGAAAATAAAGGAGTTATTGATCAAACGCAAAATCACTCCTCTACTTTTGGGGGTATGAGTCGTAAAATGTCGGTCGTAAGAAAAAAATAGGTGAGAACAACAATATTGGAAATTTAATTTCGAACAACTTTGTTCATTACAATTTTTGATGTAAAATTGAAAATAAACGAGTTATTAATCAAATAAGAATTCACCCCTTCACCTTTTAGGGTATAAGTTGGAAAATATTTATCCCAACAAAAAAATGAATGAGATTAAAATTGTTGGAAATTTAACTTCGACCAATTTTGTTGTTCAGAATTTCTTTTCGTACTACTTTTGTCACATTGAATTTTTTTCTAGGATTGATATTTTCCGACTCATACCCCAAAAGGTGAAGGGGTGGATTTTTATTTGATCAATAACTCGTTCATTTTCGATTCTAGATAGAAATTGTTAAACAAAAAGTTGTCTAAAATACAGTTTTGGTTCCATTCAATTTTTGGCTAGGACGGTTATTTCCTGACTTATACCCCAAAAGGTGGAGGGGTGAATTTTTGTTTGATGAATGAATCGATCGTAACTACAAATTGACGAGAACAAAATTGTTGGAAATTCAATTTCGAAAAACTTTGGTGATTACAATTTTTATGTAAAAATTGAGAATAATTGAGTTATTGATCAAACAAAAAATCACTCCTCGACTTTTTGGGGTATAAGTCGTAAAATGTCGATTCTAGCAAAAAAATCGATGAGAACAAGAATATTGGAAATTTAATTTCGAACAACTTTGTTCATTACAAGTTTTGATGTAAAATTGAAAATAAACCACTTACTGATCAAACAAGAATTCGCCCCTCCACCTTTTAGGGTATAAGTCGGAAAATATTTATCCCAACAAAAAAATGAATGAGATCGAAATTGTTGGAAATTTAACTCCGATCAATTTTTTTATTACAATTTTTGATATAAAATTGAAAATAAACGAGTTTTTGATCAAACAAGAATTCTCCCCTTAATCTTTTGGGCTATAAGTCGGAAAAGATCGATTCTAGCAAAAAATTGGATGAGACCAAAACTTGAAAATAACTTTATCCATAACATTTTTTATCTAAAACGGAAAATAAAGGAGTTATCGATCAAACAAGAATTCACCCCTTCACTTTTTGGGGTATAGGTGGAAAAATATCGGTCTGGACATTTTTTGTAATAACCATTTTTCATGTAAAATGGAAACTAACAGGTATTAAATAAACAAACATTCACCCTTAAATTCAAGATGGCGGAAAACGCAACTAACGGATTACTACCACGCAAAACTGGACTGGGCTTATTGTAGAATAAATTGCTCCAAAAGACTTTTCAGTAAGCATTTTTTATGAATTGTCAAGTTGCGATTTTGAATGCTCAGGTTGAGATCCGAATAGATCCACGGGGTTACAATACGAACACGATTATACATTGAAAATCTCTGGCAACGTCACCAATCAAGCTCGAAAAACATCAGACGACTGTGTGAAGTCGAATGCACCATTCGCCGTCCGTTTCGGAACGAAATTTCAAAGGATAGCGTTCTGTTGTTCGGCAACGGTAATTGTTTCCAGAAACAACAGATTATTCCTAATTCCGTAAGTTGGCAGAACGAAGTTGGAATGCCTTTTAGAAATCAGATGAATTCTTTGTACTCCTCAATCTACTTAGTTCATATCTGCATCCGAAATAGCGATATGAAAACATACGAAACAACTTTCCACTTTTTGGATTGCATGTATATGGTTGATAAAAGCTGAACATTTTCAAGAATGGGGCTCTCGGAACCTAAGTAGATAACAAAACGTTTGGGTATAGGCTCGAATTCGGGGAATTCGAGTCAGGTAGTCCGGCAGATGTCAGCGGGCATAAGAAGTACCGACTTGTGTACCTATCATTCTTTCATCGGCTTTTAGAATTGGACGCTTTCTTTCATTTTCGAATTTATTGATGTAACGTTTTTATTTTTTACTACCGCCGAAATATAGTTGGTTCAAGGTTTTATGAAACGGTTTCGCCGAAGAACCAATTATTGGTCGACAATGGTGAGCGAAATATCGGAAGCATGATACACCACATCGCCGGGATCGGCAAGACGTTTCGGCGGTAGGTATTCACTTGACAAAACAGGAACACCAAGAAACAATCTAGTTCGGAATGTTGTCTTCAGTTTTAGAAAAAAAAAATCTTGACCAAAATTTCAAGAACTGTTTCAGTCGGACATCGATCAGTCGTGTGAATCCCTATTTATTATTTTTTTTCTGCTATACAATTCTTGTTTTTACTAACCGCATTAAAATTCCAATAACGAGAATTTGGCCTTGTAGTCTTTTAGAGCGCCATATATGAAGGCGCTTTTTTAGCATACGAGACTATGAATAATGCTTTCCCTCTCTTAATAGGATCGACTGACTGATCAGCATGTAAATAAATAAGTGTCAAACGTAGAATAATTCAAGCGCGAATATTATTCAAGTGGCGAAAAAAAGGCCATTCCGGTTTCTTCACGTCCAAGAAAGATTCAATTGATTCCAAGATCTACATAATAGTGCAAGGTGCTTGACTTTGCTGTCTTTTTGTTATTCATCCAAAAGGAGTAGGTACTGTGAAAAATATTAACACAATATTCGCATAAGACGGTATAATTACTACACACCCATGTCGTCGACATCAACTTGAAAGGTACCATCGATAATAAATTCGAAAAAATGTGAATAGGTGAAAAATCCCTTTCGATTATTGTTGCTGTTCATTACGACGTGAATGCTTGGGAACGGAATTAATAACGGAATGAACAATAAAAGCAACGAAAATAAATTAATCGGAACTGAGCTCTTAACTCCGATATCACGTGGAGATAGCCCGCAGAGAGAGGTCATTTAAAATGTTTCTCAACTCCAAAGAACAGATCGGGAAAGAAAGATTTGCTATAATTTCATACGGAATTGGGCGTTTCAACTAGCTTTTTATCCATTTGACACGGAACAATAAATTTCTCGAATTCCGACCTTTTTGGAGACGGGACTCCTTCAAGCGTGTTCTAAGTAAAAGCACTTACAATGCGAAAAAACGGAGGTTCAATCCCGCTCTTCTATTGTTGCAGCGGCGGGATTGGCTTCATAGGCGGAAAGAAAATAGCGAACTATCAGAGTAAATTCCTGAACTATGGCGCTCTTCACCTCATATTCTGGAGCGCTCAACAACGGATATAACGAGCTTTCTGTTTGAAATAGGGCCGAACTTCGGAATTGTTTGCGTTATTCGTAGAAATAATCAACACATAAGATGTTCCGTTCCGGGAACGAAATGAAATCCTACGATAGTTGCAAAACGGAGATTCAAGGGTGTTGTTACTTAATTGCGAACAATAATTCAGCGTGGAGAATCGAGTTCAAGTAATGCAATAAAAAGCTATTTGGTTAATGGATTTTCTACGTCGCTTTTCAAATTCGGAAATTAGGTTTTCGTGATAGTAAAATACCGTGTAAAGTTTTCATTTCCATGGCCGCTATCGGCTGCTGGTATTTCGACGTGAAACATATCAAAAACTTTTATTTGGCAATTTCGTTGGCGTCAGGATGTAAACGATATCTCCTCCCAGGTGAACGAAACCATGACAACAGTGCACTTTACGATAGTTGCCGATGGACTTTCAAAATGCAACAAACTTACGGTTTAGTAATTTCATGTCCAGAAGAACAGTTGTTGCACTTGAATAATTGGAAGTAAAATCGTTAAATCCAAAGGCACATCACATAATTACATGATAAAGCTTGCCGCATCTGTACAAACGTACACCAACACGCACCCACTAGAACTGGAAACGAGAACCGGAGGACCGAGAAACCAAGAAGTAAAAGCAGCCTTCTCGCTCGCTCGACGGCTTTACCTCGGTATTACGCTGAAATGACGACGGGACTGGTACCCGCGCTCGTACCCAGACCCAGAACCCAGCCACAAAACCATCGACATTCTGTTCCGACCACGGCATGGGCATGGGCATGGGACTACCCAACTCTCGCTCGACACACCGAGTAGGTACCAATAGCGACCTCGAGTGGAGAAAATGTTAAATTTCTCAACTGAAATCTACCTGTGGCCGCATCTGCTCTTTTTTAATGATAGCTATATCTAAAACAATTACTTCTTCCTCTCCCCGGGGTATTAATTTAGGCGCATCGCTTATATCAAATGATATTTTTACACTCGCACATTAGAAATTCAACTTTTACCTAAATTATTCTATTCGAATACTATTGAAATATGTATTTCAGATGAAAATGAATGCCATCCAAACAATGATTCTAATATTTTCATGGCTGCGATCAAATTCAACCTACCATAAAACGAAGTAATCCGACAGCACTTATTCAGAAATATTTGAAAAATTCCTTCAGTGTTATCGGATGTAAATTGTAATACAAACTAATGAAAAGAAAAATTCGGCAGTGAAAATGTTACGCGGTAACATGAACGAATATAAGAATATATTGTCCCAAAATTTTTCCAAACAAAAACATCTTTAATATCCTCGCCCAAATATTATAATCAAATTGCAATTCGCTTAACTCAAACACTTGTTTATTGAAAAATGAAGGATGTAAAAACTGTTTTTCAAATAAACCATTTTAAATAAAATTTGTACTAAAATTTAAAGGAATAAATTCATCGACTTGTAAAAATGAAGTTATCAGACGACTACGTCACGCTTACTTGTAGAAAATTACCAATTGCATGTAACTGTGCGGAAATGTTTTCCCGCACGGGTAAAACCGGTTTGATCCCTGCGGGAAACTGGTGACATCAAAATAAAACCTATGCCTATAGTATATAGAAATAGATGAGAAATATATTTCATTAAATATTAATAACGCGAATGCGGTCACAAAACTTAAAAGAACATATAGTACCATTAACGAAAAGCCTAACTTGATTCAATTCGCCAATTTTTCATTTCTAGATTCATGAATAAATTAGGTTAGGTTTTCCTGTCATCCTTATAGTCAAAGATATCCTGAGTAGAACAAACGTCAAGACCAGACATAGATGAGATATTTAGATCATATACCTAACATTGAATATTACTTGGAACAATGACATTAAAGAAAAGAGTTGATTTGGACTACTTCGTTCAGCTCGGTTTAATTTGCTGTCATAGACAAATATTTTAAGTTCTCGCCACAGATGAGAAGTATATTCTGTGGTTATCACTTCTCAATAAAACGTAGTTAATATTGTTCGAAGTGTTTGAAGTATTGTCGAGTATTCATTCACCTGAGCCAAAAAAACGTTTATAAGATGCAAAGTGACGGAAATATCCCTCCAGAAATAGTGGGGTCTGCTATATAAAACTTGTGAGAATTATTGACAACAATTCCAAGAGCAAGGGACCAAATAAAATAAAAAAATAGTTCTCTATTATTTTCGTCAGCATGCCATCTAGAAGATGAAGAATAAATTATTCAGTTCTACTTGAGATGAAACGTTCATTTTGTGTTTTCAAAGTAATTATGGTATAATTCCATTTTTGTGGTCGTCTGAAAAATGTCGTTTATACTTGTGGACAGTCAGATTTCATTGCTCGTGACTAGGTACATTCGTCGAACTGACACTCGACTTTCTGCACTCATAACGACATGACAATAATTCGATAAAACAACAAACTTGAGACAAAATAGTTAAAAAAAAAGAATACGTCAACAGACAGACTTATAAATTTTCATTCTTCACATCATCAGTCACAAAAAATAAGCATAGCAAAAAATTTTGTAGACAGAGCAATAGCGCTTACATCTCCCAAATTCCGTACAGAAATTCGTAGTGAAGTAAAAATAATATTTACCCAAAAACGATTACCCTGATCATATAATAAATAAAATTATCAAAGAACGAACTCATAAATTTTACAATCAAACATCAACTAATTTTCCTGTCACACAAAAGAAATATATTTCAATTCCTTACATTCCCATACTAACAGAAAAAATTTCAAAAATAATGAAACCATACAATATTCAAATTGCATACCATCCTCAAAAAAATCAGATAAAACAAATTTATACAAAACTCAAAAGCAAAATTCCTAAAGAAAAACGATCACATGTAGTATACAAAATTCCTTGTATGAACTGTAACAAATTATACATCGGACAAACTTCCCAACGACTTACAGACAGAATGAAAGCCCACAAATATGCGAAAACAGCCAATACCGCACTAAACAAGCATAAAAAATCATGAATTTGATTACAACAACGTCAGTATATTAGCAACAGAAAAAAACATGAAATCTAGAGAAATTCCTGAAATGATACATATAAAAGAAAACGAAAAAGATGTTGTAAATGATAAAACTGACATAAAGGGACTAAGTACAATATACTCTTTTGTACTATAACGATACGTTCCACATAATTTCGAACATTAGACGAATATTAAACGTCACTGAACTTTCTGGTGAGATATTTTCAGTATCAAATTCGTTTTCCATTTTCATATGTGAATTATTTTATTTGGGATAGTTGACAAAGATAGAATCTCTATCGAAACGTCCTTAATATTGTAAATTGTTTAAAATAAACCTGGATCACCAAAAAACTCGAAGAGTCTTATAGTTAATATAAACCAGGTACGAAAATAAAAGCCATACACTCATAACGAAATAGTCTATTCCGTAAATCTTCCACATTGAAATAGGACTTTACTATGGTAAAAATGAAAATATTGACTTCACTTCTGATGTGACCTTTGCAACAAATAAATACATAAAACAAATTATAAACGGATTCTTCTGTTCTCAATTCCGTTATTTCCAATTTCAATTACTTTTATATGAAAGTATGTAAGTATATAACATTAAAATTATTGATTGTCTCCCAAAAAAATGGATGGAAGGTATGTACAAATTTCATAAAAACACTTATTCTACGAACCTGAATAATGAATACAGTTTTACATAAGAAACCGCGAGTAATATGCATAACTTATTGCATGTTATTTAATAACAAATAGGTTTTAAAATTGTCTACAATAGATAAGAGAAGAAAGGAGAAATTTCCTATTGTTAGGAGGACTCGTGGCGCATGAAAGTAATGCGGTCGACTTGTACGTCGTAAAAAATGCCGTTTAAAACCCGAAGAATGTACATGAACGATATTAGTAACTCTAGTAATAAAAACTGGCTTTTATTCAATCTTATCGATATTTTATTTAATAATTGGCACGATAAATTGAAGTAAACAGATGATTCACTATCACATGTATTTAAACAGCAAAAAATCGATGTCGTTATTCCACGTAATGTATTTATTTACCCGACGACAAAAGTATAATATCATGTTATTATACATAAAATTTATGATTCACCAATTTCTTTTTGAAGTTCTGCCAAATCGTGGTGTTTATCAAGAATTCTTTTCAAATGAGAACATAGTTCGATGTTTATCTTTCATCGTATTCCATTATATGTTTATATGTTAGCACTGATGGAACGGAACTTTCCACAAAACTTTCTTCGATAGCCATTCTGGACGATTTGGTTGGCAAACGATGATTCCTACATTTAGCGTGAATCGTGTAAATTCTTCCCTTTTTTCAGAAATGGGACGAGTTTATCAAAACTGAAATCACCGAAAAGTTTAATGACGAGATTGTCTTCAGTTTTTATAAAAGTAGCCGTGGAATTTTGTTCGGGACGCGTTTAGTTGCGAGCACACGCTTTCCCGCTATGAATTCGACCAGGATAGAAGAAATCCAATTTTATGCCAACACGAGTGAGCAATTTAATTCCAACTGTTATTTTTTGTGGTGACATTAAATTGGTCCAAAAAAAATGTGACGCTATTTTTGCAATAAAATGCAAAAAGAACGAGCACCCCTTCAAGCAGTTAATTGTTTATTTTGCATCAAACTTTCAGGTTTTTTTCATTCGAATCGATATTTTGTGTGAAAAGATGAAAGAGGAGTTTTACAATCAAATCAGGCAGCTATCGAATGGATTAAGAGCCATAGGTAGCCGAAATCGAATGCCGAATATCGAAGGAAGAATGATTTCCTCATTAATCCTGGGAGTGATCTCCGAATATTCCGTTCAGGAATAAATGGAGAATGCAATAATCCACAACCAATCCTAGCAAGAAGCTTATCAATATGAAACAGTGGCTGGAAAGGGGCCCTTGTTATTCATACAACAATGGTTCCCAAGGCGCAGTGCGGCGTTCGAGGTCCTCATTTTATGTAAAAATTACGGAGAGAATGGATATCAACCCCTATTTATCTTTGGAATTATAACTGCATGTCATGCGGCGTTAGTCATCTACACGCGCAGGGTGCAACAAACATTATCAAAAACCGTATATGTTTATTTGCAGCTTGTCGTCATAGAAAAGCAGCATATGCCCCGCTGCTGCTGCCTATATCAATGATATATTTGTAACTGTTCCAGGCAATTTGCTACGAATGCTGCTTATAGTGCCTTTGAACCCCTTGATCATCTTATAGCACGCACGTGAACACGCACATCGTTTTCACTACGAATTGCATGAAAATTTGCACTGATAAATCCGCCCGATAACTTTGACGCTGACGCAGTCGTTTGATTTTGCTGATCAACCAACACGATGTTAATATTCACGTACCCTACTTTTTTTATATACGCTCTGCTGTTCTACAAGGAAACAATATAACAATCCACACGGAAATGTCAAATTAAATCTACAGTTTGTACCTACTTCCGATATAATAATAACAATATGTAGGTATGTAGGAATATAGATAGGTACTATTGGACCCCACGGAACCGATATTCATTTCACTAATTTACTCACGATTTGAGGTTAGAGAAAACCACCTGATGCTATCAATCATACCTGAAACAAAATGAGACTTTAAACATCAGAAAAATAATATCATTTCAAGCTTAACCAACAAAAACATGATTTGATTCCAGTTAATAAAAGAAAACACACAGCAGGTCAGTGGGTAAAGAATACCTATTCTAGATTGTGTAAACCTATTATGTGAAATCTGATTAGTATCCTTATCCAATCCTGTATCTACAAATACATATACAACCGAAAATACGACTGGAAAAATTCATGTATATTATCGTCTACATGATACCATAAAAAAACTAATACTGAAAACAAAAGACGTGTCCGTATTGTTTGTGGACATTGTGCATTTTTATAAGGAAAAAATGGACACCTGGATTTCGTGATAGTATTCGATTGATTTTGTTATTCCCCGCTGCTTTACATGATTCATTTGCATTAGGTGCATGATGATAACGGCCTTAATTGCGAGCTCGCCTCACTCAAAAGCTAATGAAATATTAAGGAGCTCTCTTCCGTCGATAACTGCCTTCCTGATTAAAGAAAGCAATTTACTAAACGCGTTACGAAGTCACAAAGGTTGCTTTATACTAAAAATTCAAATTCTCGAAAAAGAAAATGAAAAACACCTATTTGTATGCTGAGGTAACTGATAGAATAGAATAAGAAATACTTCATCTATCCTCGGTGCTTATGGTGCAACCTTCGATCGAGCTAAAAGGTGATAAATTGGAATGATTTATGGTTAAATGTTCGATAAGAAATATTGTATTATATCGTATTTCTCAACTAAGCGTTAATGAGGATATTATACTGTCGATATCTCGTAATCATATTTGCTGTAGGGGCAGAAAACGTGTGCCCCGAGAACATTTTCATCATTTGGGGAGCACTGAACATATGTATCAAATCTGGGGTTAGTTTCACACCCACAACCTCGAATTTCTTGTCGTTATTTATGTATCTAGGAAACCGTAATGATCGTATCTTCTCTCATGCATTATTATTCTACGCCATCTGAATGGTCCTGATTGATAACCGGAGCAGCTGTGATCCAACCGTGACCAAATCCGATGTTGTCATTTCATTATTTTCGTCGAAATTTCTGTTTACGTTAATATTGTCATTAATCAATGTTGGCTGGTTTCTTCCAGTGAAACTGGGAAACTCAAATTGAAATACTTTACGAGATAACGTTCTGTAAAATAATGACTCGTTTAGTTATTTTGAGTAGGTATAAGATGAATTTTTGGCTATTATGACATGAGATTTGAAGTCAAAGAAAATGGTTGTGAAATACGACTTTTTTCTGAAGAAAGTGGAAGGTTTTTCATTATTATCAAATGGTTTTATTGGATCAAAAAGAGAACATAATATTATAACTATTATATAGTTTATATTAATAGTATTTTCTCTTACGATGGAGTGATTTTTTGTCAATAGTTATGATAAATTACATTGATAATACATAAATTATTCAACAAAATTTTCAAAACATCAGAATTGTACGATTTAAAAAGGTTTTATACACGTTGATGTTACTTCATTTGATATCAGAAATATATTGAGTATCCTCAATTCAAATCTTCTAACTTATTGGACTGGTCAACACAAATTTCTTCAAACTTTTATTAGGCGTTACATACTTAATGTCCGTTCATTACATCATCTCGTGCAAAAATTTCAGGGACTAGTAATGCCACGGGTCGAGACGAGACTTGTGGCCGATCTCGTCTCGTCTCGAACAACCGAGACGAGACCGATCCTTAGTCTCGTCTCAGGGCAGTTCAGTCTCTTCTCGTCTCAAAATATGAAAAATTTTTCAGCGACAAAGGTAAATACTGTAACGTGTTGAAAATAACGAGAACTGAGTTTACATTTCATCACAGACAACGGTGATATTGATACAAAATTCAAAGCAATATTTTATAAGAAATAGAAGAATGGAAGGTGAGTACAAAGTCTTATATGAAGAACAAGAGTGTGTATATGAGATCGATGAGAGTTTCTCGGCGTCACTAGTTGAAGCACACAACAATAAATTTTCCGATCATATTTCCACACTTTCAGTGCTCAATTACCTATACGACTGGCTTATCGGGAATAAACGGATGAAATTCAAAACCTCGAACCATAAATTGGTCGGCCGGTCGAAGTATGAACGACGGTTTGGAATGTTCGCAATTCCAAAAGCTTTTTAATTGAAAATATTTCCATTTTTTTCTCAAGAGAGAAATCGGCAAATTCGTTCGGTTCGTTTCGTACAGGTTTAAAAAAAGATTAATACTTCAGCTTTTCTCAAATAATCATATTTCTATTTAGCGATGATATTCAGCTAAACAGCGAGAACTTTAAATACGAACGACGGATGCATGAAATTCTTAGAAAACCAGATTCAAAATGTGATACGTTGAATAAGGGCCCTTTCATATTAGGATTCGTGAATCGGATTCTCGTAGCCCAGATTCTAATGTTACGTTGCAGCAAATGGAGCTTTTCAGATTACGATTCCGATTCTTAATAGCTTTGGGATTCTTTATTGCTCGGTTGACACGTTCTTGTGTTTTTTGCTCCGGTAGCCGAATTCAAAGTTTACGTTAGAAATAACATAGAAAGATTGAAGCCCAAAAAAAGGGCTATATTTGCTATCGATATCGATAGCCTTAATTAGACGTAAACAAAAAAAAATCATACCATTATAACATCGGAATATTGTAGTAGTAACTTGGATAAAACTGAAAAAGAAAACTTTCAGATTTTTAATGATAAAAAACTGTTTTTTGGAATTGCTGGTCGATATTGCATTCAGTCAAAAACAATTGAATGTAAAAGTATTGCGAAATGAAGGGATGTACAACACTATTTTTAGTAGTTACTTCTTTTTTTGGCAAAATTATGAAATTTGAATCAAAACGTTTCTCAAGGTATATATGGAGCACTATTTATACTTTTTTTTCGGTCAGAAATATTCAGCTTATTGGTTTATTTCAATATTACTATTCTACTGCCTGACATATTGACATATTAGATATTGGATGCACTAATTTAACTTTTAATAGGACATAAAAAATCGTTATGAAATGGGATGCGCATTTTGCATGTTGAATTTGACTATGATAGTGGAAGGTCAGAAAATTGAAAAAATTATACTTTTTTGTAAACTAAATAACCAATTCAATTTAAAACTTCATTAATTCCTGTTTATATTTTTATTTTTAATGCAATTATATCAAATATCAAATGAGTCCATTTATTATCAATGATTGCATTTACCAATAATAATTATTCAACCATAAATAGGAATTTATGTTACCACCAAAAAATCATTTTTTCCAATTTTATAATTTTCCACTATTTATATCATTTTTTTTCTATACTCAATATGTGATATTAAATTTTCTAATATATTTTTTGATCATAATAGGAATTTGTCCCTCTGCGCTTATTTTAATTGAATAAATCAATTAATGAATAAATAAATAACATAATAATGTAATTTCAAAAAAATGGACTTCAATACAACCTCATTGTCCCGTCAGTTTGGACATTTTCAAACAAATCATCTGGATGTGGTTTAACACAAATGTTTTTTCGTATAGAGACAAATTTTTCAAACAAAAAGAAGGAGCTGCTATGGGTTCTATAGCTTCTCCTATAGTAGCTCAATATGTAGTGGATGATATCCTCGATCGCATTCGTCAAAAATTACCATTCCAACTTGCTTTTTGTAAAAAAATTCGTTGATGACATTGTAACTGCTGTTCCTTTCAACCAAAAAGAAGAGATTTTAAATATAATTAATAATATAGAACCAAAAATTCAGTTTACAGTAGAACAAGAAACTCAAGGAACAATACCATTTTTAGACGTTAAACTTATTCAAAGAGATGACAATACTATTATCACTGATTGGTACACTAAACCAATTGCTTCACAAAGATACATACATTATTTGCCTTATCACCCATTCAGAATGAAAATAAATATTATTCAAAATTTAAAATCTAGAGTTTGTCGTTTATCTCATTCAACATTGAGAGATTTCAATATTAAAAAATTTAAAGCTATTTTAATTGAAAATGGTTATCCAAAATGTTGAATAAATTGAATAAATTATTATATCAGACCGCAGAACGAAGACAGCGAACTATTGAAACTTCACGAGATCCTTCAGAACAAAACAGAATAAAAACTTATATAACTCTGACATATATCGAAGAACTCACAGAAAAATTTAAAAAACTTTTAAAAAATGAAAATTTTGCAATAACTACAAAAAACATCAAACCATTGAAAACCATTTTCACTCATTTGATAGATACTACACCTAGCTTTCAGAAAAGTGATGTTGTATATAAAATTCCTTGTAGTGAATGCGAAAAAGAATACATTGGTCAAACAACTACTACATTAAAACAAAGAATAAGTCAACACAAGAGTAATATCAGAACAGGAAAGAATTTTTGTGCTTTCCAAATTTCAATGAAACAAAAGTTTTGAACAATGAATCTGATTATAGGAAACGTATTATCTTAGAGATGATCAGGATAGCACAATCAAACAATTCCAAGAATTCCAGGTCTGACATTTCCTGTTTGAGTAACTGGTATTCATTATTGATTGAAATTGATAAAAAAAGAAAACTTTGATTTATTAACACATAGTAGCTTGAACTACAAGATTCAGAATATTTGACAACATCGATTCTAAAGTCAAATTTTTGATCGTATCGATTTCGAAAACGTTCTAACGATAATTGTTACATATAACATCTAAAATTGTACTAATCTCAATTTTGTAAGTATTCTTTCATTGTTAATAAACGATTTCTTTTCCTACCACAATTGTAGCTTCTCCTGAAGAGGGAATAAACTAATTCCGGAAGCTCGAGGAAAAGAAAGAAGAGTCTTCTAACTTGTATTTAATCAGACTGATAACCCAAGATTTCCTTACTCATAAATAAATAAATACATATCAATAGAAGACGCAGTTAGAAGAAAAATTGCAGTTGAAGTTAACGTTACATCTATTACCTTACTAATTTTATTTTTGGACGAAATTTATGCGTGATATAGTTTTTTTTATTGAGAAGAATTTCAAAAATTAGTTTTTTGTCAACTTGATCTTCCACCTCAACCGAGAAAAACTGCGGATCTTCCATAACCTATTTATTTTCTTGAAAAGTATCAGAAATATTTTAAGTTGGTTTCTTTCAAAATAATTCATAATGTCAAAAATGTATGACGGAATTATTTTTACATTGAACGAGCGTTTCAATTCGATTTTTTGTCAATTGCACTATGGTCTCGATTTCTCGAGACGAGACCGAGACGGGACTGAAGGTTGGTCTCGTCTCGAAAGTCGAGACCAGTCTCGAGTCTCGCGGCATCACTAGCAACGACATATGTAATTACAATTTACTCGTTTTTACAAGGAAATAAAGTTCAGAAAATTTCCATTTGTAGATGAGGTGAAATTAAAATTTTTATAGGCGATGGTACACCTTTCGAGTATCCCATGTTACGCATCCGTTACCTCAGGAAAACCTCCCCCCAGTTTAAATGGATTTTTGAAAATTACAACCAATAAGAACGAAGAATTTAATTTCAGTTATAAATCAATTTCATGGTTATTACGTTTCGACTTGATATTAATCCAGAAATTAAATTCTGCACCTGATCTCCTGTAACTCAACTGCTTTCCACCCCTCCATTCGGAGCAATCAAAAATCAATAGAGAAATATGCAGAATAGAAGTTCGTTTGCACATAGCATCGAGAGAGGTTAGGTATGCTATGGCATAGTTGTGTAGGTGCACATCTTGACATAATCGTAATGGAATTTTTGTTCGAATAAATGTCGTTATTCGTGAACATTTCGTTTCGTAGGAAACATTTTTCAATTGAAGAGCATCTCGTAGTAAGTCGACAGCTTGTGATAGTGTCGGTAGCGAATAGGAGCAAGTTGAAATGCCCGTCTGAAGAGCGATACTAAACTCAGAATTCCAGATAAAATGCGGGAACGTGGAAGTTTGAATGAAGTTAAACGCTGCTTGTCAGGAAATATTATTCGTAATTCGAAATAAATGCCAAAGTTCGCATTTGTACACAATTATAATTCAAATTGGAGAATATACGGCAGATCCATTACAGCACGACTTCCCGAGGGTTTAACAAAGGCCATTTCGGACTCCCGGTTTAACTGGCCTAGGAAGTGGATTAGTCATGTGAGGGCATTATAACCAGTGGCTTTTCTATTTCCATATTGATTAACGTATTTCGGTACACGATTTGAGTGTCGTAATTTTTCCCTGTACACCATGGATAGCGATTGGGAATTTAATCGCCCCCGATGTGTATGGAATTTTTCGATAATCTTTATTGCTTTCCTTTGCACCACATGCGTCGCGACAAGGGCATACCCACCACTCTTTGCGTTATTACATTTGGTCGCCATAATAAATAGAATCTCGCTGGCAAAGAGAATTAATGGCACTCTAATTACAGGCGTTCTTCTTGGGCGCTATAAAAAAGGTAGGTATAACACCAGTCCCCCAAGCAAAACCTATCAGTAAACACGAACTAAATGCAACGTCAGGACCGGTTCCGCGCAAATACTTGCACTGATTAATCGCTTCGATATGACCAGGCGGTAAGTTGCCAATGCGTATGAATACGACATACTGACGTATTTGACCATACCTATTTTTGGTACTTGGTACTTACTATGGCTGGAACAACCCCATCTACTATCGGATTTGTTATGAAGTATGTATTCTCAATTTACTTTTTAAAAACACGGTTTATGTTATCCGTGGTTCTAGTGAAGAAATTTAACTATTTTAAATAACCAAACAAATTCGACGAATGTCTACACAACATTCCAAGTTAAGTAACATCTTTCTTTAAATTTTTCATTAAGAGAATTAGCTAAAAAATTTACAATTACGTATAATTTTCAAAGAAATTCGAAAACATAACGACTACATTCAATCTGGGGGGCAGCTGTTAATCAGTGAGGTATGTGAATTGTGAAACTGCTTGGTCTTATTTGGTAATCCTGATTCCATTTTTCAGTCTTTGATACGTAGGTACGTATATTCAACTTAATACCGGTGCAGACTGAGTCAATAGATACACAAACTTATCGAAGATTATGTGTTATAAAATCAATATTTGAAAAAATGAACGATAACCATTGTGAACGCTTGACGCATCAATAAATTTCGAAGATACATTTTTGTCGGTTTACAAATCAAGTTCGATCCCAAACTGTTTTCTCTATATTCGTGTTTGCCAAGTATTTTGAGAAATGCTGGAATATTGTTCCGAACGAATGTTTCCCCGAATTGATTTCATTGTGAATTGAAGGGAGTATATATACATGGTTTCGCTTCACCATGCTGAAATGTTCCATTTCTGCGATCACTCGGCGAAAGGCGATATTCCGAGGAATTGATATATCAGAATACAATCCCAAGAATTTGAAATGCTAATATATTTGTGTATGTATTGAGATTATGATAAGTCTGCTTATATTTTTCAACGAATTGCAATTCGATATTGCTGTCCCCTTATTACGTACATTCAAATAATTATGGACGTCATCATAAAGGTAAACTGCTCGCTTGCATCCATTTTCTCCAACTAACCTCCATAGAGCCAACACAATAATGAAAATGTTATTCCAACACGTAAATGAGAAAGAATTTCACCAAAAAAACGATTTTTCATGGAATACGTCAGGTGTCGGTGTCCTGTTCCAGATAAGACATTCAGAGAGCTGTTCCAGTTCGCTTCGTAGTTACAGAATTGATTTATCCAATCCGGAAACTCACCCGGATAGTACGAAACTAATCTGAAATAGACGAGTTTTCCGCAACCGAAAGAACTCAGCAGGAACGCTTTCCGATTTGAGCGTCCGAATTGATTCGACGAACATTTTGATATTTCTCCAAGCAGCCTGCAGTTCTGAGTGAATTGTAATTTAATCGGTGTCACTGGGGTATTTGGAGAATGTGTAGTTTATCCATGAAATCAATTGAACCTGCTTGCGCGAGCACTATCGCTGGTTCTCAATCTGAGCTTGTTATGTATTGACGACTTTTTTCGTCTTACTTTGATCATTCGATTCGTAGAAGTGGGTGGAAAATTCATTTCAAACAGAAAGGAACAAAATGACGAGTATGACTGGTAGATACATCATTTGCGTCAAAGCGTTTGTTATAGGATTTCACTTTATCTCATTTCTGGGCGATACCTCCCATGTGGATAAAAAATGAATATTGAATAAAAGTTCGCCTCGTGAATTCGATTTCAAACATTTCGATCCTTCTCTGCCTTCATGCCAGATGTCGACGATGAGGTTATGATAAGAGCATAATTTTTCTACAGAAATATTAGTACCAATTATTGTATAAAGGTGCAAAGACAGGTGAAGTTATCTGTCAGTTCCTATCCACTGTTAAAATACGACACTAGCATTTATAATTATCAAGAATGCCGGTTGAAGATCTTGGTGATGATTACATATAGATGTAACTAATTCACTTTAGAGCTTGAATGCGAAACGCTCGTTTTTCAGTTGACAATAAACAAAACAAAATACAATGGTAAATTTGTAGAATCCTGGGATTATCTTTGAGGAAACTCGCGATTTTCTCGTCGCGAAACAATACGAGCGGAATGAACTCTGTTCATTATACCCTTTTACATTTCTATTCCAATTATCTCGGTGGTTTGTTTCTGAAGTTTCATTCATCTAGAGGTAAGTAAAAGGGATGAGGTTCTAAATAAAAGCGCGCAATTTTATGGAACTGGGGAATTATGCGTTCATGGTTCCAAACGAGATAAAACGGAGATCTGAATAATCACCTTTCGGTAGGGTTCAGTATGGTCCAAGAAACATGAACCACCCATTAACACATTTCCAATTTTGTCAGACTCAACTTATTCTTAACAATACCAGTGTCTCATTAAAAAGTCAAAGGAATTTACGTCTGGTAGACGTGAAATTTTGGAAAATCGTTAACGATATCTTCCGCCAGACCCGATAGAGCAATTTGGCTAACTAAACTGAATGGGAAATGTGATTTCTCGTTTATCAAGCTGAACTATCATCATCAGGCGGGGTAGGAAGTTTTAAATAATTTTTCAAAGCCGCATCCTAAGAATCTTTTCGTTGAAAAACCGACTCGGTTTCTGCTCTTCCCAAAAGGCATACAGATTCTAGAAACCATTTCGATTTCTGATAGTATTTTTCTCATGTAAACAAACTAGCTGTTCAAAAGGCTCTTTGCAACATACGTTACACAAGCCCTTGAATCGGAATGGGAAAGAAATCCCCAGCGCACCTTTCAACTCGATGAAATTTCTTATTCAACAATAATCGATGCGCGAGGAAATCATAACAATCAACGAACAAATATGAAAATATCCAATTGTTGGTTGAAATTTAACATGATTCCTTAGAATTCGAAAAGTACTTTTACGACGAAGTCGGGCATTCAATTCAGAATTCAACGATGCGCCAGAACGTGTAATTGGAACACCGAAGAAAACTCGGTTATTTGAGGCAATTCGAAAAAATATGCGCGACGATTATTCATCATTCGATTTTGCGATATTAGAAACCAAAGCTCTGTAATTGACGTATTAAATGCTCGTTAAAACCAATAACCATAACATAATGCTACACTGAACTCATCAAAAAAAAACATGGGTTTCTTTCTGAACATATATAGAGTTCTATTATCCGATATATTCGAAAACTTTGGAAATAACCGAATAACTTTAAAACATATACAATCCCCCATGTATCCTCGAAACAATGCAAACTTGGATCGTAAACGGCGTCGAAAACTTTCTTTTCCCGGTCGGACAACTTAGGTTTCCACTTTCATGTCCATTATTAGGGTTTTTTTTTCGATTATCTTATGCACAGTGTTCGAGAGACACGAGGACAATTTTTGATTGCGCTTGTTTACATCAAATAAACAAGATTGGATGTTTCAGTGCCAGGTAATGAAACAAAAATATTCAAAAACTCATTCTTCGATCTCACTATGAACGTTGTTTCATGAATGAACTGACTGAAGTTATATTAGTGGACTTTAGTTGGAAAAATTTTTTAAATTTCAAATCTATTCGTTTTTTCTTTTGTTCTTCAATACTTCTTTGATTGTGCGGAATTGGGAAGATATAGAAACATCTTTTTCAGGAGACAATTGCATGAATGCCTTTCCACTTGCATGCGGGAATGTCTTTTCCGCACGGATAAAACCGGTTTAATCCGTGCGGGAAATGAAACCTATGCCAAGCAGGGAGAAATAGATGAGAAGTATAACTCATTAAATATTAATGACGCTAATAAGGTGAAAGAACTCAAAAGAACATATCCCACCACTTACGAAAAGCATAACTTGATTCAATTTACCAATTTTTCAATTCTAGATTCATGAATAAATTATATTGGGTTTTCCTGTCATCCTTATAGTCAAAGATATCTTGACTACGTATGAAAGTTATAAGTTGACATATTGTCAAGCTTACCTTTTGTAGGAAGTAACCAACTGCATGCAACTTTGCGGGAATGTCGTTCGCGCACGGGTAAAACCTGTTTAATCCGTAAGTAGATAGAAATAGATGAGAAGTATATCCAATTAACGAAAAGCATAACTTGATTCAATTCGCCAATTTTTCAATTCTACATTCATGAATAAATTAGGTTAGGTTTTCCTGTGTCGCGGAGTATCATCCTTATAGTCAAAGATATCCTGTATAGAACAAACGTCAAGACCAGACATAGATGAGATATTTAGTTCATATACCCAACATTGAATATTACTCGCAGCAACGACATTAAAGAAAAGAGTTGATTTCGACTACTTCGTTCAGCTTGGTTTGATTTGCTGTCATAGACAACTTGGATTTTAAAGTGTCAGCACAGGTGACAAATATATTCAAGTCACCAATTTTTCAATTCTAGATTCATGAATAAATTAGGTTAGGTTATCTTGTGTCACGGAGTATCATCCTTATAGTCAAAGATATCCCGGGAAGAACAAACATCAAGACCTGACATAGATGGGATATTTAGTTCATATACAATGACAATAAAGAAAAGAGTTGATTTGGTCTACTTCGTTCAGCTTGGTTTAATTTGCTGTCATCGACAAATTTGATTTTGAAGTTATCACCTCAGATGTCAAATATGTTCTGTGGTTATCATTCCTCAATAAAACATCATTAATGTTGTTCGAAGTGGTTTGAAGTATTGTCGAGTATTCGTTCACCTGAGCCGAAAAAACGTTTATAGAATGCAGTGACTGAAATATCCCTCCAGAAATAGTGATGGCTGCTGTATAAAACTCTGTATAAAACTCGTGAGAATGAATGCTAACAATTCCAAAAGGAAGGTACGAAATAATAACATAAACAAATAGAGTTGTCTATAATTTTCGCTAGCACGCTATCTAGAAGATGAATAATGAATTATTCAGTTCATTTTGTTTTCAAATTAATTATCAAATAATTCCATTTTTGTGGTCGCCTGAAAAGTGTCATGGAAAGTCAGATTTCATTGCACTCGACTCCCCCTCGTTCGTCAAACTGACACTCGCATGAAATCATCGACTTTCTGCACTCGTTATGAAATATACTATTTCATTTGATTATCAAGTTACTACTGTATTGATTATATTTAAAACCTATCTGAACAGGTGATACACATGTAATGTGATTCGTATCAAAGGGTTCCTTAGATATTCCAATCGTAAGTCTTCGTTTTATACAATAGTAAGAGAGAGTTTTTTTTTAAGCAGAATTAGGGCTAATTGATACGTATCAAGGTTGGAATATTTGAATCCGGTAAGTGTTTGAAGAACTGCATTTTTCAATTGTGCCTGTTGTAAATTATCAATTCAGCTCAAACCATATGAATAATATTAATAAACAATGAAATGTGATGTATCATGTTTAATATTTTGGAACTATTATTCTTGTAATCCTGAATGATATATTTTTTCGTAGAGCTCAACGAAAAAATAGTAGAACAAGTCGGGTAATATCTCGAATATATATGTGGACATAATTCGTGGATTCGATTCCGTAACCCGAACTTCTGTTGGGATAAGGCAATTTCCAAGTTTAATTAACGATTAGAAGATCTTTTAATCAAATCCTCTCGTGAAGAATGTTCTACCCTCACCTTCCAGAGGTACACGCACCCTCGGAACTAATAGATAACGCAACCGCAGTTCGGTTAACATGCCATAACCCACAGGAAGCGGAGATCAGAGACAATTCCTGGTCAGGGTCGGTCCTGCCCGCCTAGATCGAAATCCATGACCGACCGATGATTATCAAATCTGCTAGTCGGCAAAAATCGAATACGTTCCAAGTGTCCTAAATTGTCTTCATTTCTTGTTATCCTACATCCGTAATTCCGAACTACACTCCTGCTCAGTGACAAGTGGTCGGTATTAGCTATAACTCACTGTTTGTATATTTGTACGTATTCTCATGGGATAGAGGAACTCAAATACAACTATTAATTCACAATAAACAGTACAACTCAATTGTTTGCAAACGTTCCAATTGAATATCAAAACATTCGTCTCATGACTTACCACTTAGAATTATGCATATAGTGGCGAGGCTTATTGAATTGTCAACGTATTTAGAACCGCATGAATAACAAAACGAATTGTTTTTTTATAAGAGCATCATTTTTGTGACTTTTATATATGGATATGAGAAATGAAGAAGTGTCGTCACACTTCTGAATAAAATGATCTATTTAGCTCATTGGCCAAAATGTCGAGGACAATACTAAATATGATGAATAAGGTACTTATATGAAATTGGGTTAGACCCTATATAAAGTCAAAATCACATTTTTGATATTTAAGAAAAGAGAATAAGCATTTTTCCAAATGCTCAAAACATATGCACAATGATAGTTACTACGTCTCAATCACTAGCGGATCGAAATGAGGGCATTAAAAATTACAACTTCATATAAACTTGATAAACGTTGACAAGAAATATGATATTCTGTGACATGTGCTACACTGAATAATAAATTAAATAAAATGATGCAGTTATTGTACAATGTGGATAGATAAGCTTAAGGGATCAGTTTGTAGCACAAGTACAATATGTAACTGAGATTTTATTATATCAGGAAGTCGTAAAAGCTGTTAATATTCATCATATTGTCATCGGAGTCTCCAACTAACTGATATGAAATTTGAATGATTATCATTTTCGGTATGTTACTAAAATTGTCATTCATTTAGTTAAAAAAGATTCTTGGGAGTTATCTAAGAATTCTCAATTTCAATAATAACAGCGATATTGGTTTAATGCAGCATAGTATTAAAATGAAAAAATGTAAGAAATACATCCAATTTCATCCCTCACGGCAAACCTTCTAAGAGCACTCCTTTCATAAACTTTTGACAATGCCATTTTCACACCCATTTCCTCCTCCAAAGAAATTATATTTAATTTCTTTCTCGTTGGGAACAAAACGATTTTCGGATTTTAGTTTTTTCTGAGAAATTAGCAGGCCTACAAAATTAAATTCTGAACTCATAAAGATTTTTGCGGAAGTTTTGGAACGAATTCTTAATCATGTACCCGAGTGGAAGAAATAATACGGAGAATTTGTTCTTAGACATGAATCCTACTCATACAAAAATAACTTTAAAACTGCTGGAACTAGTATTTTTTCCAATTGTCAGACTTCTTGCAAAGTATCACTTATTTTTTGTATGTGCCAAATTGGATGGTTTTCAACGGTAACTATGTGAAATATTAGGAATAGAAAAAAACTATGTGATTTCGGGGAAAACTCCATTGGTTAAGTAAGATTTGAGCTATCGTCTTTTGTTTTTGAGATATTTCGGAATTCTTGATTTTGGCCGACTTCGACTTTTGCTGATATCTCGGTTATTATTGAAGTAAAGTCAAAATGGTCTTGATAATCTACAAGCACTCTTTTGAGTAGAATGCAAAGGGCTAACAATAATTTTTTTTTGGGTTTAGTTCTTGAGTTATGAAGTAAACTTGTATTTTTTTAAATACGATTAGTATCTTTTTTTATTATTCGAAAGAACTAATTTTTTCCTATTCAAAAATGTATCGCATGATATGTTTTTTTTTTATTTAAAAATTTTGATATTTCTAAATTTTTCTTCAATCTCAAACATAGCGGGCTCATGCGGTTAACAAGTTATTTTCCGTAACGACGGCATCAAGAACTTCTATTTCGGCTTCTTTCGCGTCTGGAAGATCTTGCTCCTTGTAGCATTAAAAGATCCACATTCAATCAGGTTTTGTTTCAATCTATTGAATGTTGTCTTCTTTCGGGAAAACGATTCAAATAACTTCCTCCTGCTGCATTGGAATTGTATCCACTTTGAATAAAACAAGCCAACATGTCGAATTTTTCATTATTATTGAAAAGTACAAACAGTTTTTAAAACGAATTTTAGAATCAGATGCAGTAAGAGCAGAAATGGCAGAGTGCTATTGAAAATAATTTTTTGACCTACCGAATAAGCCCTCTATGTTTGAAAGAAAATTTAAAAATATCAAAATTTTCAGGAAAAAAAATTCAAATGAAAATAAAACATATCATGCGATCCACTTTTGAACAGGAAAAAATTAGTTCTTTCGAATAAGCATAAAAAAAGTTACTAATCGTATTCAAGAAAATTTAACTTTATAACTCAAGAACCAAATCGGAAAAAAATCCTTTGCATTCTACTCAAAAAACTGCCTGTAGAATGTCAAAACCATTTTCGATTTACTCCAATAATAACCGAGATATCAGCAATAGTCGAAATTGGTCAAAATCAAAAATTCGAAAATATCTCAAAAACAAAAGACGATAGCTCAAATCTGTCTTCACCAATGGAGTTTACCCCGAAATCACATCGTTTTTCTCTATTCCTAATATCTCACATAGTTACCGTTCAAACGCATCCAATTTGGGACAGCCTGTACATGTTCAGTTTTTTAACAAACCTATGTCAAGTACAAGGGGAGTAAATATTTATGTGGAAATAAAATGTCAATCAGAAAAAAATATTTAATATGGAAAAAATGGATGCTTTTATAAGATGATGAAATGATTCTTTCGATTCTTTTATTAGACAGAAAAAAGATACCTTAGTTATTGATAAAAAATTCAAAAATCTGATTCAGAAGTTCGACATAACAGAATTATCACCTATTAACAGAAATCAGAAATTTTTTGGCCATAGTTCAGAAATTTCAGAAATAGACACAAGGAAATTATGTTCGTATAAGATTTTGGCATCGCGTCTATAGCAGAATTTTTTCTGAAAGTTTCATATAAAATCGAAATACGAAATTTCTCTGAAACGCGCTGAAATATCACCAAAAATTGAATTTTTTTAATTTCCATCAGAAAATTGTGTTTGTGTAAGATTTTGAGATTGCATCTATAGCAGAATTTTTTGTGAAACGAGATCGACCGGCAACACATATAAAACAAAGTGAATAAACTAAAATACATTTTTCAGATTAATATTTTTACGGCTGTTCATAAAATCTTTTTTAACGAACAATTTATATTTCATGTATGTAAAAAATAGTTTTTTTTATTCTTTTCTGATGTATTTGATTATAAAGGGTTAATAAAGATTCAGTAATTCAAGTAATATTTTACCGACGTTTCGGGTTGAACCCTTTTTCAAGATATCACAATTTAAATATTTGACAATGTTGTTATAATAAGTTTTCTTAGTAACAATAATCTGACAAATGAAAAACAAAAAGATGGAGACTTGATATGAATTATTTGTTCAGAATAAAGTTGGGTATATTTGATTCAGAGTTTCTTTTGATAGGAATCATTTCAATAAATTCTCTTGCTTTTCTGTTTTTTTTCCTAATCTAGAATTTTCACTATGTTAAAATCAAATGCATGTTTTAGGGTTTTGTTTATGTTTTTGTAATGCTGTTTGTACTTTGGAGTATTTATGACCTTTTATTCTTTCTTTCAATTTTTGTTTTGTCTGTCCAATATAAACTCCGTTACAATCTTCACATGAAATTTGGTATACGATATTAGATTTAGCACGTTTTAGTGTTTCTTTTGATATGAATCGTTTCAAGAAATTCTCGTGCTTTTCTGTTTTTTTGTTATCTAGAATTTTCACTGTGTTCAAATCAAATGTATGTTTTGATGTTGGTTCATGTTTAGGTAATGCTGTTTGTACTTTAGAGTATTTATGATCTTTTAATCTTTCTTTAAATTTTTTTTGTCTGTCCAATATAAACTCTGTTACAATTTTTACATGAAATTTTGTATACGATGTTAGATTTATCATTTTTTAGTGTTTCCGATTTTAATTTCGTAAAAAGTTGTTTTTTTGAATGTGTGGTTTATGTGCTATTTTGAAATTTGGGTAAGGTTTGAAAATGTTGGTAATTTTTTCAGAATGGTTTCGTATGGTTTCGTATGTATGGGATTCGAATATATGTTGAATTCTCTTCTTTTCTCTTGGTATTGGTATTTAACGTGTTGTATAGTTTGTGTATAAATTCTTTCATAATTTTGTTTCCTTCCTAAACCATTTTGTTGTGAGTTTATTTCAGTCTCTACTAATGGTCATATCCAAGAAATTAAAACAATTTTTCGATTCAGTTTCTCATGGAAATCATTGAGATTATTTGATATATATTGGACAGACAAAACAAAAGTTGAATGAAAGAATAAAAGGTTATAAATACTCTAAAGTACAAACAGCAGTACATAAACATGAACAAACATTAAAACTTACATTTGAATTTAACACAGTGAAAATTCTAGGTCACGAAAAAAACAGAAAAGCAAGAGAATTTCTTGAAATGATTCATATCAAAAGAAACTCTGCAGCAATTAATGACGGAACAGATATTCGAAATTTGAATCGAATATACTCAACTTTATTCTGAACAAATAATTCATATCAAGTCTCCATCTTTTCATTTTTCATGTGTCAGATTATTGTTACTAAGAAAATTTATTATAACATCATTGTCGAATATTTAAATTGTCATATCTTGAAAAAGGATTCAACCCGAAACGTCGATAATATATTGTTTCAATTACTGAATCTTTATTAACACTTTATTATCAAATTCATCAGAAAAGAATAAAAAATATATACAAAAAGGGTTAATACATAAGAAAGAAAAAAAATAGTTTTTTCACCAGTTTCTAGAAAACACTACGAATATCAATGAGCGATGTGCTCAAGGTTAGTTTCAGCGGGAAAAATATCTCATCTGTAAAAACTTATCATGATTGTGTTCAATAAGTGTCAAAATTGAGAAACAATTAGCGTATATGCACACTTTGCAGATGAACGTATACCGTGTGATGTATTTTTGGATAGAGAAAAAGAGAAACAAGAGGTGTTCCAATCAAATATTCGGTGTAACTTGTATAAGTCGAGAACTATAAAACCATTGTTTCTGGCGAGACCAATCACAATTTCAATGATCGATATACTGCCACTTTTTCCTTCACGCTCCGCGAAACGTGATGGCATGCGCTATCCACACATTCTGCATGTGTTGAGTTATTTCCGTTCCTTTTCAGGCTGGTGACAATTGAGTGGAACTAATTTTCCTCTTCCATGGCTGCTTTTCCATAGAACCGTATGACGTTGAACTTCATATGATCTTTCGACGAGCATGGCAGTTCTTTGTCTCTAGACAAATTTTTATTCATTCAATTAGACAGTATTCAAAGCAACGAAGTTAATTGGACCACGAGAAAATTCCTAACATCACATAGCAAGGATGTTTGAGTTCATTGTCGGCTACGGAGTTGCGTGCGATTAACAAATTTTATCACAATGTCGAAATGAACTGAGCTAATTTGTAACGACTAACGTAGCCGATCATTTGATAAGACATTTTTTGAAGTCTGAGAATAATTTCCCCGACTGAAATATAATAAGCATTTCGTCGCTATCGGAGAATCGACGCGACGATTTCCCTTCGTTATCATAGAGCGGCAGAAGGTCTTCGTAAACATATTGTTATCATCGATTATAATTCAATATGGGAAACGGAATCCGGACAATTTGTGAATACGTACGGTGGGCGTTAGGAGATCAAAACAACAAAACAAACACATAACTGTATATAATAAGACATAAACCAAAATGAAATGTCGAAAATAATATGACTCGAATTATGAGAAACAAAACAAATATCGCCTGAAGCAGAGCGACGGTTTTTTATTTGACGTAGGTGCTGAACATATCGAAATCCACGATTAAAATCGTGATATAAAAATGGGTTTTAAACAAAAATCACTTTTCGTCCTTTTTGGTCATGCTTCCAGACACCATGCAGAGTCTCGGCACATTAGGCACTTATCTAGCTTTTGCCATCTGCTCATCTGGCAAAAGAATAAGACGACAATAGTCCTTATTGAACAGAGTACCGAATTGGAACGGGGGACCGTAACCCCCTATGCTACAGCTGTCTGTGCTCCATTCGAATTTACGTCACCGTAGTAATCCGTTGTTATGGCCCAATAGAAGTAGAATAAGTAGGTGAACTGTCCATTTCAGATATCTTTATTTCATCCCTAGAAAATTCAAGATTCTCATCGGGACCGGATATCACATTCACGTTTAATGTGGTTCTAAAGGGATTTTCTAGTTTGCTAGCAATTTCGATTTTCTGAGTCGAATTTCCAACGGTAACATAAGTCGTAAAATTAGCATATCACATGAATTCGATTCAACCTGCTACAGTGTTCTTAACATAACAACGAAATACTCCGAATTTGTGTAATTAAAGTAATAATGGCGGCATGTGGTGTTGATATTTCCTCATCGTAAATCAAAATCCTTATTCGATTAGACCGAAACTCCTAATATTTTTACCCCGAATTACGTCACTGATTCACTGACGTGATAGAAAGCAACCAAATTGAAACAACAGTATGTAATTGCTTCACATTTCGTTGTTTACCAAGCCTCCGAAAGCATTCGGAAATTAGACAGGCCACTATGCAAATTCTTCTTGTTATCGAATGAAAAGCTATTGGAAGTTTCAATCTGACACCCTTGCTAAAGTTTGAGATCAAATGCCCTTTTAGAAGCTCATGGAAAACTACTATGCTAGGCTCGTAGGGTAATTCCATTTCCAATCGTTGAGAACTTTGTTGTACAATAGTTTGAAATTCTAAGCTTCATCAAACGGAACTTCCAAAACGAAAAAAGGTGGGTCGTATTTCGAAGCTACGCAAACTAAGTATGTTATTTTGGATTAAAATGTTACTTTGCAGCAGATGCACTTCTGAGTCCTGTTAATCAATTCATCAAATTTCTTGCATCCGAACGTCAGCATCTGTAGTTTATGTTTGTCAGACATAGCTTAAACCTGTTATTGAAAATTGAATTAGGATGAATTATTGCTTCGGCACCCCCGAAAAGTACCACATAAACGAATTATAAGGATCCTCGTCGTGACAGGATTCGCCATTTTTCGCTATTCAAGTTTTCATTTCCGTGGGGAGCGATATTACAATAGAATTCTCAGACCGACGACCTCCGCTATTCCATTGGATTTCAATAATCAAAGAAGTATAACAAAGCGCACCATTTTGTCTGTAGCACAGATTTTCGATCCTTTAGGACTTCTCTGCCCGTCGACGTTAATACCAAAATTAATCATCCAAAAAATATGGTCGCTCAAATTATCATGGGACGAATCCATTCCCAGTGTTCTTCAACATGAATGGATCACTTTCCGAAACCAATTGTCAATATTCAATTCTTTACGTATTCCCCGGTATGTAATTACTCCTCATTCTAAAATAGAACTGCATGGCTTTTGCGACGCGTCAGAGAAAGCTTACGGCGCTTGCATCTATTCAAGGAGCATCTCTGAAGACGAATGCAAGACAATTTTGTTATGCGCCAAATCGCGAGTAGCTCCTCTAAAAACAATTAGCTTACCACGGCTAGAGCTTTGTGCAGCCTTATTGCTAGCAGAACTCTATGAAAACGTAAAGGCATCATTAAACATAGACTATTCAGACGCATATTTTTGACTGACTCAACAATTACATTAAGTTGGATCAAATCTGACTCAAACAAATGGAAAACCTTTGTAGCTAACAGAGTTACAGAAATTCAACGAATTACAAGATCAAAAGAATTGGATTCATGTATCCACCCATGAAAACCCGCAGATTTAATTTCTCGCGGTTTAGAGCCAAACAAGATAATGAAATCAAAATTATGGTGGCATGGACCGCATTGGCTCAACGAAAACTGTACGCTTCCAATATGTCTTGATATAGAGCCGACAGATCTCGAAAACGATCTAATAAATTTGTTTTATTGCAAACAAGTAACAATTTTTGAATTTTTAAATTACTCTTCTTACCGCAAGCTGCAACGAGTCTTTGCGTATTGTTTCAGATTTTTAAATAACATTAAAGGTAAAGGTAGAACGATTGGTCCACTAACGGTTGGAGAAATAGAAATATCATCAATTTTTCTGATTAAAGGTGCACAAAATCAATAATATGTGAATTATTTTGGTTCGAACTAATTGAGAAAGTCAGAGTTAGGTCCCTTCGCCATCACCAACAAAGGGAGTCCCCTAACGAGCTGTAACAGGGACAACTAGGAAATACTGCCAATCGCAGCAATTACCAGGATGACATACAAAATCGGTAGAATGCAGGTTCGCGAATAAGTGTGCGTTTGGGTGCCATGTTATCAATAGTATACCCTTTTCGCATATTAGTGTTTTCAACTGACTGGAATAGGCGAATTATGAATTCGGTTCGTAAATTCGTAGTTTGTCAACGATTAAACTTTACAACGTCTTGAAACATGAGAAGAAACAATTTGATTCCAACATTGAATTGAAATTGAAATTTTTTCAGCCAAAAAAAAATTTAGGTACAAAGAAAATTTTTGTTCATATTCTTATTAATTGTTCACTATTTGTGTCCACAGAAAATCAGCTTGGTACTGACTATTGCGATACCACAAAAAAGACCTTTTAAGTAAAGGAGAAAACCACCAAAGTATATGAAATCCGTAAAAAAATTAATAGGCTCAATATTGGTTGCGCAATCGTTTGATTTTCAATGAACAGTACAGATGTTCGGTTTTGTATGAAGTACCGGTATTTAGGTATCGTATAGTACCGGAAACAAAACACCGGGTCACCTTCATATCGTTTTGTTTTGTACCGGTGTTTGAACTGTCCAATTTAACGGCTATCGAAATTTCGACTGATTATGAACTTGTATTACATTACTTCTTTTTCCAAAATTGCGATCAACAACAAAAGAACATTTGGACGTTTTCATACGACGTTTCGATCGTTATACGATCATAAACGTGTATTTGTTTAATTGAAAAAATTTTTTCAATACAACTTTTGAGTGTGATTTGACAATTTGATGATGTTAATAATGTTGCTTCGATACAGATCCAAGCTTACTGTTTAGCAATAACTTTAAAATACTCCATTATAAATTATATTTAAACTTTCAATATCTGTTCTGAAATTGACAGAGTTTATTTCTTTTTTCTCTTGGATTAATCGTTTTGGATACTTTGATTCTTTATCAAAATTGTGGTTTAAGTCATGTGAATGTTCACTAAGAGCTGTACATTCATTGTTTAATCGTAAAGAGTATTTATGGTTGTAAATTCTGTTATGTAAATATTGTTTTGTTTGTCCAATATATTGTCCTGGACAATTTATACAAGAAATGTTGTATACTACATTCGTTTGTTTATTTTCATCTGTAGGGTCTTTTAATTTAGTGAAAAATCTATTTAGAGTGTTGTACGGTTTATTTGTTAGAATAAGATTATATTCACGTAAAATGTTACCTATTTTTTGGATAATGGCGGAATGTGCGGCATACTGATATACTTCATATTAAAAAAATCTAATTCATTATTATTTTTATATATTTTGTTTATTCTCTCTTCTAATTTTTACTTTATTAATTTGTTCTTCGCGTTTTGTTGGTTCAGATAATTTAAAAATATTTTAGTAGAGAACAGTTATCCCATTTCTTTAATAAATAGCGTTTATAGAAGAAAGAATAAACAAAATAAATAATAATAATAATGATAATGAATTAGATTCTTCTAATATAAAGTATATTAGTATATCGTACTTTCCGGCATTATCCAAAAAAATAGGTAACATTTTACGTGAATATAATATTATTCTAACAAATAAACCATACAACACTCTAAATAGATTTTTCACTAAATCAAAAGACCCTACAGTTGAAAATAAACAAACGAATGTATCATAGTATACAAAATTTCTTGTATCAATTGTTCAGGATAATATATTGGACAAACAAAACAATATGTACATAAAAGAATTTACAACCATAAAAACTCTTTACGATTAAATAATGAATGTACAGCTCTTAGTAAACATTCACATGACTGAAACAACAATTTTGATTTCAATAATGTGACAATCCTTGATAAAGAATCAAACTATCAGAAACGATTAATCAAAGAGATGATACATATCAAAAAAGAAATGAACTCTGTCAATTTTAGAACAGATATTGAAAATTTAAGTATAATTTATAATGGAATATTTTAAAGTTATTGTTAAACAGTAAGCTGTGATCTGTAACTAAGCAACATTATCAACATCATCAAATTGTCAAATCACACGCAAAAGTTGTATTGAAAAAAAATTTTTAATTAAACAAGAAACGTCGTATGAAACGTCCAAATGTTCCTTTATTGTTGACTGCAATTTTGGAAAAAGAAATAATACTGTCCAATTTAATAATCTGTTCTTCGAAAGAAATAATCTCCAGATGGAATAAAATTTATAATCATAGTTATATAAATTGAAGAAATTAAATAAAATATAGACACGGTACCATAGAGTAAATGAAATGGCACTAAAGAAGAGAAAAAATTAGATATTATAATTATAAATTTTTTTTTACTAACATCTGTATTTTCGATTCAACACGAAAAATTGTCATGAATAGATTTGTTCGTAATCAAATTTCCCAAAATTTTCATCAACTTTCTCGTGAGATGGATATTTTTTCCGATTTTTACCTAAGAAGTGGTGGGCACAGAATTTTATCATTGCATCATCAAGTGTATTTTCCGTTTTGCAAAAATATTGTAATTATTAAAGTTGTTCGAAATTAAATTTCCCACAATATTGGTCTGCATCAATTTTTCTTAGGATCAATATTTCTCAATTTATACCTCAGAATTGATGGGGCAAAATTTTATTGGAGGGGGGGTTGGTAGGAATTCCAGATCACTTTGTTCATAATAACTTCTTTCGTGAAATCCACAATAAAAGTGACAAAATAATATTTTGTGCCCACAACTTTCTAGGTATTAATCGAAGAATTTCGATCGTAACTACAAATTGGACGAGAACAAAATTGTTGGAAATTCAATTTCGAAAAACTTTGGGTGATTACAATTTTTTGTGTAAAATTGAATATAATTGAGTTATTGATCAAACAAAAAAATCACTCCTCGACTTGTTAAGGTATAAGTCGTAAAATATCGATCCTAGCATAAAAAAAGATGAAAACAGGAATATTGGAAATTTAATTTCGAACAACTTTGTTCATCACAATTTTTGATGTAAAATTGAAAATAAACCAGTTAGTAATCACACAAAAATTTACCCCTCCACCTTTTAGGATACAAGTCGGAAAATATTTATCCCAACAAAAAAATGAATGAGATCAAAATTGTTGGAAAATAAACGGGTTTTTGATCAAACAAGAATTCTCCCCACCACTTTTTGGGCTATAAGTCGGAAAATATCGATTCTAGCAAAAAATTGGATGAGAACAAAACAATCAATTTCGAATAAATTTATCCCTCACTTTTTTAATCTAAAATGAAAAATAAAGGAGTTATTGATCAAATAAGAATTCACCCCTTCGCGTTCTGGGGTAGTGGAAAAATATCGATCCTAGCAAAAAATGAATGAGACCATATTTGTAGGAAATTGAATTCTGGGCATTTTTGTACTAACCATTTTTCATGTAAAATTGAAACTAAGAGACTAATTTGACTGGGCTAAATTCTACCTAAACATAACAAAAAATAAGCGTTAAATGCTTAAAAAATTCAGATATACTCATATATTCGGAATTGTCATTTTCTTTATTATGAGCAATTAACACGTAGAAGTGATTTTTTTAATTTCGTATCATTTACCAATAGCACAGTAGTGAGTCAGAAATTTTTCTGCCTTAGGCCGGCCGCACACGCACGGGTGTCTGAATCTGAATTTCGGATCGATTACACGTTAATAACGACACCGAACACGTTCAAAAATTTTCGTTTCGAATCATTTCATTGTCGCGCATGGAGGGTTTATATGATATTTTGAAATATTAATTTATCGGACTCGTATTTATTACGTTGGTAAGTATTATGATAAGGCACATCGAAAACAACGTCTTGTCTTTTTTTTTATTATTTTCCGATAACAAATACGCAATGGCAGTTAGTTCTTCGTCATTCATCCCGATACGAAGGTCCGCTGTACGCTACTGAACTGCTTGAAGCCTATATTCATAATATAAACAACCGAACGTGTACGTTCGGTTGTTTATATTATGAATTTTTGAACGTGTTCGGTGTCTTTATTAACGTGTAATCGATCCGAAATTCAGATTCAGACACCCGTGCGTGTGCGGCCGGCCTTAGTTTAGTTATTATCGCAATATAAATTCTTTGACGATACGGGTTAAACGATACTTGTTATTGGATGTTGGACAGTAATGTATCGGTTGAGTCAGTACAAAAAATACAGGCACAGTAGAATATCGTACCGTACCGAACATCCCTAATAAATAGTAAATAAACAAGAATGAGAATCATTCAAAGAAGTCGGATTATGTTCTTAGCGATTAGGGAAAAAAACGATCAAGATGGGTTGTTGAGGGCCAACAAAATAAGTAGATTATTAACAAGATATCAGACCAATCCATCTTTCCTCGACCAGACGGGAGGAATAAGTTCTTCAAATTGTATGTATTTTTCTTTTACAAATGATGGCCGCAGAAATCTGAATGTACAAAATAAATATTAATTTAATTGATTACACGTAAATCCCCAAGTATTAAAAAGGGGACTAGGAGGAGTTCAACAGGAGATGTACAGTTCTCACGCTCAATTTTCCATATTATTACTCATTTTTTGATAATAATATTATAAGAGTAACTTAATGAAGTCCGCTCAGAATTCATGCAAACCAATTTGACTGGATTTTTGGGATATTTAATGAATGAATTTTTTGGTTTATTCCTGACAACAAGTTTACAGCTCAATTCGAATCCTTCATTGAGTCTGCTGAAAATATATATTGAGCTAATTTCAATCTAAAAAAATTGATGAATATTGAAACTTATAGCACATCTATTTTTTTCATTTTATCAATGCCAACAGTCGAAAAGAATTATTGATAAAGATAAAAATGTTCTCAAAGATCTTGTATAAATTGAAAAAATGCAAGATAGATAAAAATAAGTAATATTTACCTTCCGACTGTGTAAAATGAACCAACGCAAATATTTTGATGATAATTCAAAACCACCTCATTTCTCCAATTCGGAATTACATTCACCTCAACGCCAACGGTACGTAATCAAGAATTGTCGAGATCTTCGTTGTCAATAAGATATCAAACGCGTTCCCTTTAACGTTAATTTTATTGATGCTAACTGACATTTACGGGATTGTCCAACTGAATATATATTGATGCTAAATCATTGTTGTTTCAACTAGATGCGATATTAGATCCACATACGATATTCTATGATATTTTGTCGGTATTGCCCTCCTTTAGTTTTGTGTCAATATAAATTCTCAATGTCTCATAGAAAATAGAAAAACCCCCAATCAATGGAAATGAGTAAACTACGTCGAAGTGTGAAATGGGAGTATGTACTTCAAACTAAATTTGACACGATTATTTATGTTTCCTGATTAGTGTGGTAGGGCTCTCAGGTCTACCGATGGAATGCTGGCACAGAAGAGTGGTTGCTTGGCGTTCGGCCTTGCAAGTCGGCGGTCGGCTCAAATAAGAGTTGAACGGCCGACGGTGACCGACCATTTTGTTTCATGAATAAAGAATAAACAATATTTTTATTGCCTAATACTCGAACCTGTAGATCACTTGGAGCAATTTTCGATCCGCGAAACAGTTACTTTTTAGCAGATTCTTCGATTGCCACTGATTTAAATATAAGGACGTGTCAGATTTTACCGGGGCATTTCGTTTAAAATCATTTCATTTCCTGTTGTTTATCGACTTGTACATTTATAGCACATAAAACAAGAAAATGTGCATGCTTTTAAATCATTGGGTGCCATAACATGAATTTCATTGAGACAGCTCTGTTGTTTTATTATTTGACAACCAGAACTGTTTTTTCAACCCACCAGGTGGAAATTCGGGGGAAATGATATATATTAATAATTTGAGCTTTAAACTGAATTAAGGTTTTTAATAACCATATTCGATCGAGGTGAAAAGTATTGTTTTCAAGGCTACTCGACGGATTAGTTAATTTGCGGGTTCTACACACATTGTTGTTACCCTAAAGGCTATTAGTAGCATCCGCAAATATAAACAATGATAAGGGTCTCATTCCAGTGATAGTTGATTACGTTAAATTTGCTCATTGCAAATTTACATGGTTGTGTGGACACAAAATGACGTCTCCTTCATCGAGTGCATATTTATTATTACGAAATTAATTGTGTGAATGATATTCATAATCGATCCAACACTTACAACATTCAATCTATATTTTATTTTTATAACGTCATCTACTTACATATATTAAAAGCAAATAAATAATTCAATTACAGCAACACAGAATCGTAAACGCTTTAATGGTCACATCATAAGGACGTTTGAAAACACTTTAGGTATGACTGGAAAGGAAAGTGCCGATGAAGTTCTCTAGTATTTCTTTTCCAACTATGTTCAACCAGCAATACACAACCCGAGTGGAAAATTTGTATGTAAATGACAGTGTTATTTATACGCATCAAGTGCAACTACATTTGAACACAAATATGGGTAATTCATAAATATTAACAGTTGATAGAAACACATTTCTAATTCCCACGTTGAAAATATGCATATGCCTTTAAAAATAATTATGTATTTTATTGTGTTTTCAGGAATTCCCTACACTTTTAATTGAGGCGATACCAAAAAATCCAGAATTCACATGTTTACGCTTTTTTACAACATTCTGGAGATAATGAAATTCAATTTGATGACAAAAAAAAAGTTGCCAACCAAAATATGTATACTTCCATCGTAGCAAGGTTTCTTGGGGATCTGGAGTTTTCTAATTGCTCTTCCATTCGATAAGCCACGGTTGAAAATTTTCAAGTTGTTTTAATCCCGCTTTTATTCATCAATATCCGAACAAAACGGTGAGGCAAAAGTCTTATTTTCCATAATCCGTGGTACGTAGCATCAGTGTCGGCGGTAGAAATTTAAAAACAAAGTTTGTCGGTTAATTTATTTTTAATTCTAGGACCTCTTCTCGACCAATCCTGAATTTCGCAAGAAGCTTAATGATTTCTCTCGAACCAATAAGCTCGAGCCAAATATCATCACAAGCTTCCCTGAGTTCCGCTCTTCATGGTTGCCTCGTTTTTATCGTCTTCTGAAATTGCACTTGATTACAATGCTACAAAATTTGATTTTTTTCTTCATTATTTTAGAAGGAATATACGCAATTGCAGTAATATCCAGTCGGATAATAATTACGAGCAGCAGAGTGGAGCCGAATGGCTTCTATTCGTACCACGCCTACGGCATTCATTCTTCTTCACGTATGGTTGGTTGGTGATGGTGAAGTACTTAATAGGTGGAAAATGGAAACACATTTCCTAAGACTTTTATTGTATGTCAGGTCTGGATAGGTTATAAAATTAGAGTAATTTTGCAATCCTTCAGTGAAATGCAATTAAATAATCCATCAATTGCTGGATCCTTCCACGCACCTTTATTACACTTGATAATACGAGAAAAATGAAATACTTTCAGGAACCAAGTACGATGATTATATTCTCAAATTAAATATTAAGGAGAATCTCGAGAACCGCATTTGTTTCAACCAAGAGTTATAACGACATTTTTAAGTTGAAAAGCTTCAATGCCCCATATCTAATGAAATTTTCTCAGAATGAAAAGGGCAATTCATCAGCAGCTTATGAAAATCAAAATTCAACTCTTTTGTGTTGTAAAGTCTAACATAATTGGCGTCACCAGTCTTGAATATTGAAGAATCAATTACTCGGGAGGAGGGGGAGCGATTCACCCGGTTGAATGGATGTTTTAAATTTTCCTTTAAAGCATATTTTCGGCGATAATTCTTAGCGCCGCAATGCAAGGGCAAAAAGGGAAACAGAATATGCGAAGAATAAGAGTGCAGGAACGTTATTATTTATTAAAATATGAATATCGATTTAAAACCGTGAACACGGGGAGTTAATCGCTCCGAGTTTCGATATAAACCGCAGTTTTAATTAACTCTAGTTTGTGGACATGATGATTAATGTAAAATGATTTTTATTACGCGACAATCAATTTCCCGATCTCTCATCAGGAAAAGCTTGGAGTTCTTGCAATAAAAAACGAATGTAGCATTGATTTGTATATGAGTAATTAAGGTAAAATTAATTTACATACTTACATATAGTTATTTATAATCAAATAATAATAAAAATGCTTAGTGATGCCGCGAGTCTCGAGAAGTCGGGAAGTCTCGTCGAGACCATAGTACAACAGACAAAAAATCGATTTAAAATGCTGGTTCAATGTGATATTTTGTAAAAATAATTCCGTCATACATTTTTGACATTATGAATTATTTGAAAGAAAACAACTGAAAATATTTCTAATACTCTTGAAGAAAATAAATAGGCAATGGAAAGCCCGCCATTTTTCTCGGTTGGGGTGAGAGACAAAGTTAACAAAGAAACTAGTTCTAACTAAAAAAAAACTATATCACGCAAAAATTTCGTGCAAAAATAAAATTAGTAAGGTAAAAGATGTTAGGTTAATCTTAACCGCAATTTTATTTCAAACTACGTCTCCTATTGATATGTATTCTATGAAAATTGATCGTTTTATTTGAAAAAACCACTAGAAATATTTCTGTCTTGATGTATTTATTCTTTTTGTGTATATTTTTATTCTTTTTTGATGTATTTGATCATGAAGGGTTAATAGACAGATTCAGCAATTCAAACAATATATTATCGACGTTTCGGGTTGAACCCTTTTTCAAGATATGACAATTTAAATATTTGACAAACGTTGTTTAACAAGTTTTCTAAGTAACAATAATCTGACAAACGAAAACAAAAAGATCGAGACTTGATATGAATTGTTTGTTCAGAATGAGGTCGAGTATATTTGATTCAAATTTCGAATATCTGTTCTGTCATTAATTGCTTCAGAGTTTCTTTTGATATGAATCATTTCAAGAAATTCTCTTGCTTTTCTGTTTTTTTGGTAATCTAGAATTTTCATTGTGTTAAAATCAAATGTATGTTTTAATATTTGTTCATGTTTATGTAACGCAGTTTGTACTTTAGAGTACTTATGACCTTTTATTCTCTTTTTTAATTTTTGATTTATCTGTCCAATATAAACTCCGTTACATGAAATTTGGTATACGAAGTAAGATTTATCATTTTTTAGTGTTTCCGATTTTAATTTCGTAAAAAGTTGTTTTATTTGAATGTGTGGTTTATATGCTATTTTGAAATTTGGATAAGGTTTGAAAATGTTGGTATTTTTTCAGAAAGGTTTCGTATGTATGGGACTGGTATATATGTTGAATTCTCTTCTTTTTTCTCGGTATTTGTATTTAACGCGTTGTATCGTTTGTGTATACGTTCTTTCATGATTTTGTTTACGAATGATGTGGGATAATTATTTTTTAAAAGTAATGATTTTATGGAGCGTAGAATAGCGGGTCTGTGAATTGGTGAGGTTAGTTCGATTAATCTGTCTATATAGTTAATTATAATGGCTTCTTTGTTTTATGTGATGTGTTGTGTTAAAATCGAGAATCCTATTTGTATTAGTTTCCTTCCTAAAGCATTTTGTTGTTAGTTTATTTCCGTCTCTAATAATGGTCATATCCAAGAAATTCAAGCAATTTTTCGATTCAGTTTCGAGAGTGAATTCAATTTTCTCATGAAAATTATTGAGATTATTTATTATCGTTTGTATTTTATCTTGAGAACTGATTGTAAGACAATCATCAACGTAACTTTTGAAAATGGTTATATCGTTAATATGATTTTTTTAGTATTTTTCCTTCCAAATTTTCCATTACAGGTTGAGCTATGGTGCTGGAAATGGGGGATCCTATTGCCACACCAAATGTTTGTTGATAAAATTTTTTACCAAATTGAAAATAACAGGATCCTAAACTTAATTGAAATCTCAATGAAATCTTTTCTTGAAATAAAAGTGTGTGCTCAGATCGATTGCCAATTTTCTTCAATTATATTCGGTATTACAGATGTGGGAATGTTTGTGTATAATGATGTGACGTCTAATGAGAAGAGTTTATGATTTGAAGGAATGATTAATTTGTCGAGTTCGTTTTTGAGTGTGAAAGAAGTTTTTGTGTAATATTGAAAAGAGAATTCAACATAGATTCCAATCCCATACATACGGAACCTCTCTGAAAACATTACCAACATTTTCAAAACTTATCCAAATTTAAAAATAGCACATAAACGACACATTCAAATAAAACAATTTTTCACGAAATTAAAATCGGAAACACTAAAAAATGATAAATCTAACATCGTTTACCAAATTTCATGCAAAGATTGTAACGGATTTTATATTGGACAGATGAAACAGAAATTAAAAGAGAGAATAAAAGGTCATAAATACTCTAAACACAAACAGCATTTCATAAACATGAACAAACATTAAAACATACATTTGATTTTAACAAAATGAAAATTATAGAGTACGAAAAAAACAGAAAAGCAAGAGAATTTCTTGAAATGATTTCTATCAAAAGAAACTCTGACGCAATGAATGATAACAGATATTCGAAATTTGAAATATACTCGACCTGATTATTGCTACTAAGAAAACTTGTTATAATAACGTTTGTCAAATATTCAAATTGTCATATCATGAAAAAAGGTTAAACCCGAAACGTCGATAATATATTGTTTGAATTGCTGAATCTTTCTATTAACACTTTGTAATCAAATACATCAATAAAGAATGAAAATAATCTTTTTCTTCATATAAGATTTTTTACTTACCTTCCATTCTTCTATTTCTTATAACATATTGCTCTGAATTTCGTGTCAATATTACCATTGTCTACGGTGACAAAACGAGACGAGACCGAACTGCCCTGAGACCGATCCTCGGTCTCGTCCCAAATTTTCAAGACGAGACGAGACCGGACTCAAGTCGCGTCTCGTCTCGTCTCGCGGCAACACTAACAATGCGACAAAAATATTTTATATGTTGTACATATAGAAGTTGAGGATCCATTTTTATACAGGAATCTTCAAATGAATGCAATTGTTTGGTAAAACACAAAGACTACGAAAAAGAAATTTCTATAAAAACCTAACAGAAGCTTTTTGTTTGATCAAAGAAATCAACAAGATTGAAACATGTACGCAAAATAAATTTACATGGTTTCAAGAGGTTTCTTTTTTTTTGTCAAGAGATACTTGCCTGAATTCAGAATCGAAGTCGAAAATTCATTTCGGTTTAACCGAAATAATTACCAGCGATATTTTCTTAATAAAAGGATATGGATTATTAGCTTCCTAAATGGAAATATGATACGAACGTTAATGAAAAACCTATTATTATTTCATTCATTGAAATAGTGAATTCATTACTTACTCGGAATAATATACTAATGAAGATAATGAAGTCGTAGGTTGCCCTAGGTGGCATCAATAGAATTTGTTCAATAAAAACGAAGCTTGACGATAGGCGAAATTACGCAACGTATTTCGGCGTAGCTGAATCCCTACTGAGAAGAATAGTAGCTCCCTAGGATTAGTGCGGTATAAAATGAAATGAACGTAGGCGTCAAAAGCCCTAATGAGATCCATTAAAACATCGAAAGTATGAAATATAGAAGTCGTCAGTATCCGTGATATACAGCTATATACAATTCGATCTCCTCTTCATATATTCATTGATAAGAGCATTGCCATCAATTGTGAATATACTCACAAAACTTTAATCTGTTTTTGATACCTGTATATGATTCGAACAAGCAAACAGCATTACGCTATCTTTGAGTCCATTAATTTCAGCAGACTGAATGCTTATCCTGCCAAAACACGAACCAGTGGCGTCTCCGGAAATCTGATTCTCTAATGAACTTATTGTTAATTTTCAAAGACTCACAATGGAATTAAATTTCTTGTTCCACATCGCGCCAAACCTGTCTGTCATTGAATGAATCTTTTAGTAAACGAAGAAATAGATGAACGCGTTCCAAATACCTATTTGTGATGATTTCGAACTATCTAACGCTCGAAATCAGCCGTTGAGTGATACATTACACACTTGGCAGTCCTCCAAATCTCGGTGGATAACTTCTTGTCACGCATATTAAAATAACAAACAGTGTTCGTTGGAGGCGAATGACAAAATCTCGAACAGTTCAAACTTTTCTCCTCCACATGAATCACGCTAGAAGGAAAACTGAATATTCCGCGAGGAAATTGATCTGGAAATGGGTGATAAATGCAATGAAACTTTTCATATAAGAATATCGGGAGGAGAAATGGCTGTTGATATCGACTCATTCTTGGCTTCCTCGTTTCTACATCACCGAGCGGACATCATAAGCGTATGATCTGATTTCCGTGGAGACGGATTTCGCGACTTTTCGAGAAGAAAAATCAACGCAATCCTGCGAGCGGCGCGATATTTCCAATGCTCGAATATTTATTCCGAAAAAAAGAATCTAATGAAGATTGATTTTCTATTACTCACTTAGGTAAGGGGTGTTATACGCCCATGGAATACAGGAGTGTTTTTGACGATCACGGAGCACAATGTGTCATCTGCAGACTCACATAAAACGCCTGTAATATATAAGTTACATGGACCTAGAAACGCACAAGTTTATGATAGGTACACTTGATGTCACCAATGTCCAGTTAGTTCTTACTCATTCTGTTAATTGTGAATTATATATTTTGACATCATATGCTTCACGAACCCTATGAAATACCTATTTTACATGCTGTGATAAAACCATTGCGTTACTCGTTCAATTCGAGGACAACCTTCCCAAAGGTATCCAATAGCACTTTTTATTTGGAATTCCGTTAGTCGATTTGACGCTAATGATGGTTTTGAGAGGCGACGTAAATGCATTTCTAATGGAGCTGGCAAGTCACATTATTTTTTCTTCATTCCAGGTTCTTTTAGTCCGTTGCAATTGATGACGAGGATGGACATTCTTCGTATAGCATTTTCAGGAAAAGAGAAACGGGTAAAAACTACTCAAATGCTACAATGAAAGCGATAAAATTTATTTCTACTGCGCGTATGTCAGAATGATTCGTATCCTAGAAAAATAGGTTACCCATTAGTTCTTTGAAACGAATCGTCGTTATTAAATCAGGAATGCCGACTGACGTCCGACGAAATTTATCAAATCATCATTGACGGTGTGATTTTGGAAAGAATAATATCTGTACGAGCAGTTTTTCGCACCATCTTTCGCGCCCATTATTTAGTGATTATTCCGAAATGTTTTGACAAAAACGAAGAGTGAAAGAACCATTCTATGTTAAAAACAGATAATGTGAGACGGCGAACTGATAGAAAGGTGGGATCGATTTAGACCATTAAGTCAAATGCCCAGACCGGCTTATAATTATGGACATACCTGGTTGGTTTACATAATGTTATTAAAGAGGATAATTTCCACATTAAAGAATGAATTAGTTATAGTCAGGTTCCGTGAGACAATTCCTCTCAAAATGACTCAACATCAAACGTCTATTCTTCCGAACGAAATTTGAGAATTGATCTGTTTCAACTTTCATCAAATTCATTTCGATTGTTGCTAGAAATTTGTATTACATATACGGGGTGCCCCATAATTAGACCGACAAACATTTATTGGATGTAGGTTGATTCGACCAAAATCACGTAATCCAAAAGTGCTTCGTTAAGGAGCTGCTGCCCTCTGAAGATGATCTTCAGGCAACACTTCATCTTCAAAACAGCTTCATCAAAAGTTTTGAAATCTTAAACTTTGGCTAATATGAAAAATACGCATCGAATAGTTTGAATGAATTTTTTCCATGTCAAGCAAGGCGTATCTTTTTGGGGTTTACCTTTTATTTTTTTACAAGTTATGCATCAAGTTCATAAACTATGATATTTTTTCTTGCTCTTACGTGATATCGCCCAGATGTACAGGTTTTGAGAAAAATCGATTTGAAGCTCGGTTTATTACTCAATACTCGTTATCTAAAGAATCATAATCAAGTAAATGAAATATCAATTTCTTGTACTTCATTTCTCATATGTTATTGAAACTTTACCTCATAAAACAATTGTTACGAAATACGTGACCACCATTATTTTAAATGCAAGAATTAATGCAATTGTGTTGCCGCAAAGAATAGTAAAAATTTTCCGTGTTAATTTATCTCATTAATTAAATTGATTTTAATAGTTGTCTCATGCTTATTTCGGAACAATTTTTTTGAATTCAGTTTCCCTAAACACAAAAACCGCTCTTTATTATGAACACTGAACTAATAGATCTATGATATAGAATAAATGAATATTTACAAGTCAGAGTTTGTCAAAGACAATCGTCAACTAATAAATTGATTTCTTACTCTCTTGTTCTCGTAAAATATTACAATTATTTTAAAAAAATGGTTTATAGCAACGAAGATTATGCCGATATGCATCTAGTGTATGGGGCAATGCAATGTAATGCTAGAGCAGCGGCACGTAGATATGTGGAAAAATTTCCAAACAGAGGGCATCCTCATCATACAACGTTTACCAGAATCCATCAAAGACTTCAGGAACGTGGATTGCTAGTTCCAAAACGTATCCATGCAGGACGAAGTGCTAATATAATAGAGGAAACGAAGATATCATTCAAGCAATCAACAACAATCCAGAGATAAACGTCAGAAGACTGAATTCGATGCATCCTGTTGTTTCAAAGTCCACAATATCACGAATTATTCGCAGGGAAAACCTTCATCCATACCATCTCACGAAAGTACAAGCTCTGAATGACTACTCTGCTAGAGTTCAGTTTTATACTTGGTCGCAAACTTAGAGATTTTTCTTCATTAATTCTATTCTCCGATGAAGCAACCTTTACCAAAGGAGGAATATTCAATATGCATAATTCTCACTCTTATGCATACTGGGGAGAAAACCTTCATAAAATGAAAGTAACCAATTTTCAAGACAGATTTTCGATGAATATCTGGATAGGAGTAATAGATGAACATTTGCTTGGACCTGTTGAGCTACCAAATCGCTTGAATGGAGAAAACTATTTCAATTTCTTGCAGAAAATACAACCACAATCGTTTGATGATGTCAACATTTATGTTCGTCAAAATCTATGGTTTCAGCATGACGGATGTCCAGCGCATTTCACAAGAAAAGATTTCTTGAATAATTCATATGACCAACATTGGATAGGCAGGGGAGGACCAATTCACTGGCCAGCAAGGTCCCCCGATTTGAATCCTTGCGATTTCTGTATTTGGGGATACCTAAAAACAAAGGTTTATTCAAGACCGATAGAAACACGAGACCAACTGTGGACATCGATCCAACAAGCCTGTATTTAGAAATAATGTAGGAATTTTTGGGCGAATACGGCCGTCCCTGCATAAAAGAATAAATTCGTGCATTCAAAACAACGGTGGTCACGTGGAGCAAGGTTTTTGATAATTTACTGTATTTTTTTTGTTTATGTTATTTAGCATCGGTTAAATTTTTATTGCAACATGATTAGTTCTTTTAAGAATAATTGACAGCATTTCGATATTCTAACAAATAAACCATACAACACTCTAAATAGATTTTTCACTAAATGAAAAGACCCTACAGATGAAAATAAACAAATGAATGTAGTATACAAAATTGTCAAGGACAGTATATTGGACAAACAAAACAATATTTACATAAGAGAATTAACTATAAATACTCTTTACGATTAAATAATGAATGTACAGCTCTTGGTTAAATATTCACATGGCTTAAGCCATAATTTTGATTTCAACAATGTGACAATCCTTGATAAAGAATCAAACTATTAGAAACGATTAATCAAAGAGATGATAAATTGTCAAACCACACTCAAAAGTTGTATTGAAAAAAAATTTTTTAATTAAACAAATACAAGTTTATGATCGTATAACGATCGAAACCTCGTATGAAATGTCCAATTGTTCTTTTATTGCTGAATGCAATTTTGGAAAAAGAAATAATAAAGAATAAACATGACAAAATAAATTATTTCGTAACAATTCTTTTATGAGGTAAAGCTTCAACAAGATAATATAATAAATCAAGTGTAATAAATTGATATTTCACTTACTTTATTATGATTCTTTAAATATCGAGTATTGAGTAATAAACCGAGAGAAAATTTAAAATCAATTATCTCAAAACTAGAGCATCTGGGCGATATCACACACAACCACCTTTATTCAAGAAAAAATATCATAGTTTACGAATTTGATGCAAAACTTGTGAAAAAATAAAAGGTCAAGAAGTTTCCAGTGACAAAATTCATTCAAACGATTCCATGCGTACTTTTAGAATTAGCCAAACTTTACAATTTCGATACTTTTGGTGATGCCGTTTAGGAGATATGTGACAAAAAGTATTGACTGGACCTCATCTTCAATGGGCTGCTTAACGAAGCATTTTTGGATTGAGTGATTTCGATCGAATCGACCTAAAATAATGTCTACAACAACTACTAAAAATGTTGGTCTATTTATGGGACCGCCTGTATGTCAACTCAATTAGGTCATTGATTTTCATAATAATACTAATTAATGATGATTTTGTCGATACCCTCCATTTTTTCGAAATTATTTCTTCAGCATCAACTCACTCATCGGAAGCAATTCAATAACATGTTTCCAATGATTCGGATTAACCCAACATCCGGAGTGCCAGTATATGCGACACCTCAATTCGATAATTTCTCTTTACTGAAAACATTCAACATGATAATAACCAATAATTCGGAACGACGAAACAATTTTAAATCCGTTAAAGTACTTCGAACAAGCATATTTCATTGTTCACCAGATTATTTGCGACTGCAAAATCTCATTATTTTTCTGAATAATTCCGCACTTCATCTGTTCATTCCGGATACCGTTTCCACTTGGCATTTGAGGCAATATTTCTTCCCTCTTTTGTACTTCATTGCAGCAACCTGCCTAGTTCAATTCCGATTGTAGTTTAATCTCCGAAACTCCATTAAAATTTGGAAAGATTGCCTATTCCATAAAGATAATTTACATCCAGTTGAAATGCAAAATTAGTACTTGAGCTCCCATTCCTCGTTCCAGACAGGAAATCCGGAGAAGAGTAGAGACTTTGATTAAGTCATTATTTCTTGAAAACAAGTAACATGTCATCGTGAATTTGTGAATTCGTGGACTTGTTTTCGATCAACTAATAATCACTCTTTCATATATTTATTGCGTTTGTGCTACGTTTGGCTGAAAGACGCACGTTAATAAAACACGTTTTTGAACACGTCGAAGCCGAAGGGAACGATTTCGAGCGTAATGCATCTTTGGATCACGGTATTTGCTGTTTACCACGGGAAGTTTCGACTTGATGAAATTCTTCGCAGTTCTATGGATCGGTTCCGAAATGCTTATAATGAACTTGCTTACTGTTCGAAGAAACCTGAAGTGAATTTCACCGAAACTGAGAATGAAGTAATCTGTGCAGCTTAACAACTATTCTCCTGAATTATTCTGGAATTAATCAGAAGAATGTATAGTAAACGGGTAATGCGATTCGCAATGTGAACATTCAAAAGTTATTGAAATAAGTGATCTTTATTTTTCTTCATCCCAGTGCAAGTGACAAACATCGAATCAATTTGATTAAGGTAAGGTTGATATGACAAATTTGACTACCGGCAAGATCAGGTTTGCAAAATGAACATTAAATCATCCCATTCAGATATTAACAATTCAAAATAGGATGATTATGAATTATTTATTATTGAAATGCAGCATGTAAGTTTATTCAGTTGGGTTTTAATAAATTTGTCTATCGTTTCACAAGTTAACGCCTACAGGATGAACTACAAAAATTTCATCGAGGTTATTTATTGATAACGAAACATGAGTCGTAGTATCGATAAAAAAATAAAAGAGATAATTCAATGTAGAGCGGTTTCTACTTGGTTGAATGAATTTGAATGATTTCTTCTTTCAATCGCACTTTTTATAAGTTCAGGTCAATTTATAATTCCATTTAATTCCGCAAGATGCATTTATTAAATGAGTTTAGTTTATTAATTTTCCTTGTAATAAAAACCCTTACGATATACGATCGAATGAGCATATTATGGTAACTAGTCTCAAAGCCATGCCAGCACAGGATGTTTATGGCTCTAGAGTTTACATGTGAAGAAAGGCAAAACGTAACATCAAAAACAGGCACATAAATAAAAGGATGAACGTAAGTAGTTTGAAAAAGTGGTTCATCACCGTGCTGCCGAAGAGATTCTAAAGAAAATACATATTCGGAATAATTAAGTTGGCCTCGAAGCTTTATTGATGGCAAACTTAACACAAGGGAAATATCAACACAATTATTGAATACTATTAAATCTTTAGATTTAGACAAATATGACCATTTTTTTAACATTCAGTATAGGGAACAAATTCTCTTCCGTCATCAAAACGAAACGATCATTTTACGTTTCCCATTTCAGAACTCAATCTTTGAACATGCCACCCATTTTCGATTACACTCAGACTATAAAATCAAAACGCATAAAAAAATAATGCAGTCGTTTCAAACGATCATAATTCGATAACCGGCATAGGAAAGGCTGAAGCTAACAATTTTATTCAGGGGTGATACCATAAATTCGTCACAAGTATAAAATATTCCACGTTTTTATAATGATAAATATGGTGAAAATACAAAAAAAATCCGGTTTTGAATCCAATATTATTTAAATGGAAAAAAAGTGTATCGTCTGAGACAATCGTAAACTACTTGGATGCTATACAATAGTCAACAATATTGGATGATTACTGTCCTACGCCAGGTAAACTCGGCAACTTTGATTTCGAGATAATGTTGATGACCAATTGTTCAACGTCGATAACATCAAGAGGAAGACGACTGACATAACTGAAAAGATGATTTTTTTACTTATTAGTCAAGGTCAGTCCTATTTTACTTTAGAAACAGTTGAAGAATTATGAGCGCATGTTTGGAAGAAAATATTTTCAATAATTTACTAATTGAAATGATTTATCTTGCATATATTTGATGAAAACGAAACGATGGGAATTAGAAAGAATACTTGAATCGTAGCTTGTATGTGAATGAATAACTAAATAACTTTTATTAGAAAATAGACGAAGAGCAATAGTGTCCTCTTCATGAATCATACGTACAATTTTATTATGGGATAGATACCTTCCTCATATTATTTACCCTTAGCAAGACTAATTAAAAAAGAATGGCGATCCACGAAATCATTAAGAGATAATTTCAATCATCACTGTAAAACTTTTACCTGAACAACTACAACCAGTACAACTATTTAGATTTTAAGATAATATGGATGAGAACTCGTCAAAAAGCAATTGTTTCCCTTTGATAAAATCACAATAAATTTGCCCATAATTTTAGAGGTGTCTTTTTTGTACTTATTTGTCACAACATAAGGTGTGATGATGACTGCCAGTCATCAAAAAATTATTAAATAATGTATAAATTGGGTGAAAATATTATGATAGTACATTTTCTATGTACAGTGCGCGTCTAAATTATGGTGCCCCCCTGCTGACTTTTTAAATATATTTTTTTCCATAATTTTTGAAACGCAGTATTAAATAGGACAACTGAGGCAATTTTTTGTCTCTTGCTTCTTGCATCTATTTCCCTCCACGCAGCTGCTAAGGCGAAAGGGCCATTTTTTTTAGATGTGAACATACGTCGAGTGACACCTTAAATTGAAGGTATTTCAAAACTGCATTCAACGCAGCAATGCAATTGAAGATCTATCGATCAGTTTTTGAGAAACCGAGCAATATTTATTGTATTCAAAAATCAAAAATTGAATTTCGAAAATTAAGTTTTTAGATTGCTTATGCACATTTGAAGGGAAATTGTTTTGCACTTTATGTATTTTCATTGTTGATTGATTCACTAACCTTTCCAGATGTGATGAAGGAATTCAAGGGCAGATTACATCTTTGTGAAGATGAAAATTGTGCTCCTTTCGAACATTTAATTAGAATCATTCATTTTTTATGTATTATCAACACATTAGTTTCATTTTGCTCATGTATTTTGATACTGAATTTCTCCTGCTATTTACGAAATTCAATAGTTGATTTTTGAATACAAATATTGTTCGGTTTCTTAAAAACTGATCGATAGATCGTCAATTACATTGCTGCGTTGAATGCAGTTTTGAAATACCTTCAATTCAAGGTATCACTCAACGTATGTTCACATTAAAAAAATGGCCCTTTCGCCCTAGCAGCGGCGTGGAGGGAAATAAAAGCAAGAAGCAAGATACAAAAAATAGCCTCAGTTGTCCTATTTAATACTTCGTTTGAAAAATCATGGAAAAAATATATTTAAAAAGTTAGCAGGGGGGTACCCCTAATTTAGACGCGCACTGTATGTAAATCATTCAGTAGAAAGAAGTTTGGAAAAATAAGAATGTCTGGAATTCGTGGTTGGACAACAACCTTGATCTTGATAATATATTAATTTAAAATATAATATATTAATCGAATTTCAACTTATATAAATTCTGGAATAATTATATAATAATCAATAGTTTCGCGCATTTGGTGATCCTGATAATGAAAAGGACTTCTTGAATATTATCCAGACTTATAATGTTATTTTCCCAAGAACGTCAGAATGAAGACGCTCCTAAAACATTGGCAATTGGCAAATTTTTTTAATTCAAATTCCATTAAATCATGACTACAAGGTACTTTATTTGCAATTGAAATAGCAACTAAATTAGTTATTGAGTAACATGCCCCGAATAAATTTTAATAAGTTTTAATAAGAAACTTTTGTGACCGTTGGTAGTGTTAAAATGATATAATTTTCGAAAAAATGATGTCAATTCATTCTCGTATTTATCACATCGATTACAAATGCGTGTAAATTGAATTCTCTTTTTGTGCCGAGTAATACTATAGAGTGATTAGTTCCTCAGTTAAGTGAAATGAATTGCAAATTTTTCATGCACGAATATAATTAAAAATTTGTTTAGAACCCGCTTTTCAAATACGAAATGAATTTGTCAATACCGCGGTATAAATAAATACAAAGGACCAATTAAACAAAACTTTTGATCAACAATGAAAGTGTTATCAATAGGTACTGGCGATGTTCAATGATGTTATAGACAATCAGATTAATCTCTGGAGGATAATTATAAGGATTTTGTGTAACAACCCGTGAAATCTGTAAACACTAGAATGAGCAGAAATTTCTCCTATAGAGCTTTGAATTATTAAAGCAGAATAACATTGTGTATTCCAGACAATTACATAAAAGATGAAAGTTCAATGTTTAATGTTTTTATGTCCCGCGTAACAGTTTCCGATTAAAGTTCGATCCACCAATGTTGATAAAACGTAACGACGTTGTTATGTTGGAATAATTCAAATAGATAATTTGTTTGTCCAACGAGAATAGTTATGAAGGTAGTACGTTGCATCTTTGTATTTGTTACACCATTCTGCATACGTTAGAAATTATGGAAGAGATAATTTCTAGAAGGCGAAGCACAATATGACGTTATAGCACTTTTATGAAGTAGCAGTGGCGAGATTACTGCACGTGGAGCAACTCGTATGAAGAATGATACAAGATTTAATCTATTGATGTTTCTATAGGTGATGGTGGTCCACGAGAATGAACGATCATTATTAGTTTCGAATTCTTTTTGCAATCAATACCGCTTTTGTTCATAACATGGAGAGAGTGACCCGAATATGTTTGAATCTTTGATTTAAACTGTATGTGAAAGCAAGCGCGTATCAACCGCGAATTTCTAACCAAACACGTATATCGAAGTACATTTAGATATTAAAATTTTTTTATACCTAGTGTTGAAAGAAAACACTCACCTCAAATTGTTAAATTAATTTCACTGAGTCGTCGAACTTCTGTTCATGATTCAGGTATCACAAATCCCTTGCACAAACACTTTCAAAACACATTTAAGAATCAAAAACAATATAACGTGCAGATGAACATTGGCGGTCAGGTAGCTTCTATCCTCATGGACTCCGGTGCAACTATTTTCACTTTTAAGTCCCCGAACTACAACCAAGGGTTTCCAAAAAGATCCGGTTATCGTATAAAATATGAAATTCCGAAGAATTGGAGAACGCCGGAAGATTTCTAGTTTATGAACAGATTGACCGTAAACACGGCCGAAGCGCTATTTCGCAGTGCACGTTGGGAATAGAGTGCGAATAGCGCCTACACCACATCCAGGAACAACTCAACTGACTAAAATATGAACAGGAATGATGCTGAAATGCCGACTGAAACATCGGTTGCCGAACGCGAGCGACACGAGGCGAATAGAACACGCCGGTGTGCTTGCTCAGCTAAGCCATCCGCCGTCGGCGGACAGAAATAGCTAGAGGAATGGGGTATTGGGCATTAGTATTCAAAATCGAGCTACGCGTTGTAGACGGAGGATCTTCCAACACCTTCACCGTCATTTGGGCGTGCCCCAAGGTTCTGTTATGCTACTTCGTCTGTGACGTGAAAAATTCGTACGATTCGAGACTACGCATATTTTTTTATGTGTATATATTGCAATTGATTTTTTTCAGAACGTGATGACGGTTTTGCAATCTCAAATTATATATTTTTCTATAAATCCCGCTTTATCGATTTTTCGATTAACTAATTCATCTTCTTAAATAACCGCATAAACTCATCGTCTCTATCAATATAAAAAGTGGCATTCAACCGGCATGTTATAATTTACTTTAAAATTACTTCGAAGCGGTCCAAACTTCAAATTTTACTGCGGTTTTATTTTATTTCATTGATAGAAATAATTCAGGAAATTATTTATTTTTACGGCATCGGATAAAATTATTTCGAAGATTTTTAGTTGGAACGTTAATAATCAATGAACAACTAGATATGTATTCTCAATTCTTTACTCAGAATTCCATAGTTTTCAAGATATTAATTATCAGATTCATGAATTTTTACAGGCGAAGCCTCATCTGAAAACTTCCATTTTTGCTTTACATTTATTCACTATTAATAACACAATAGTATCGGAAATAAAAATCAAAATAAAAATAGAACTTCATTATAATGAAGTTTTATTTTTATTTTGATCAAATATTTAGACGCTTTTTGCTTGTGACAGATGTTTAATAATTATATTTATATTGTTATTTCTGTTTCGACTCGCTAAAATACCAAAGTGATTATATCAGATCGAGCAAAATTTTCGATTGCTCGAGTGGTATTCGATATATTATACAACGAATAAATCAATTATAATGAGCTCTTCTTCACAAAAAGCCATGAATTGATTCCAAATGTATTTGTGTGTTTTCATCGTATTTGTCCAAAATGACTCATTTTGATTTTGATGAATACGAAACTTTTGACGTTTGTCGATACAATCAAATATTCACTTCTGTGACAGATATTGAAAAATATTCGATCAAAATAAAAATAAAACTTCATTTTATTGAAGTTTCATTCTTATTTTGATCAAATATTTAGACGCTTTTTGCTTGTGACAGATAATAAATCAATTATAATGAGCTTTTCTTCACAAAAAGCCATGGATTTATTCCAAATGTATTTGTGTGTTTTCATCGTATTTGTCCAAAATGACTCATTTTGATTTTGATGAATACGAAACTTTTGACGTTTGTCGATACAATCAAATATTCACTTCTGTGACAGATATTAAAAAATATTCGATCAAAATAAAAATAAAGCTTCATTTTATTGAAGTTTTATTCTTATTTTGATCAAATATTTAGATGCTTTTTGCTTGTGACAGATATTTAATAATTATATTTATATTGTTATTTCTGTTTCGACTCGCTAAAATACCAAAGTGATTATATCAGATCGAGCAAAATTTTCGATTGCTCGAGTGGTATTCGATGGGATTATACAACGAATAAATCAATTATAATGAGCTCTTCTTCACAAAAAGCCATGAATTGATTCCAAATGTATTTGTGCGTTTTCATCGTATATGTCCAAAATGACTCATTTTGATTTTGATGAATACGAAACTTTTGACGTTTGTCGATACAATCAAATATTCACTTCTGTGACAGATATTAAAAAATATTCGATTAAAAATACTTCATTATGAATTTATATTGATCAAATATTTCTGTTTCGACCCGCTAAAATACCCAAGTGATTATATCAAATCGAGCACAATTTTCGATTGCTCGAGTGGTATTCGATGGGATTATACAACGAATAAATCAATTATAATGAGCTTTTCTTCACAAAAAGCCATGGATTTATTCCAAATGTATTTGTGTGTTTTCATCGTATTTGTCCAAAACGACTCATTTTGATTTTGATGAATACGAAACTTTTGACGTTTGTCGATACAAACAATCATTCACTTCTGTGACGGATATTAAAAAATACTCACATTTATATCGTTATTTCTGTGTTCGTTAGTTCAATCGACCCGCCAAATACCAAAGTGATTATATCTCGGCGTGAAGGAGTGTATTCACTTATCTGTACGCGGTTGCTAAGGAAAATGCTCGATTGCTATTGGTCCAATTTATCATGAGTTCTATAATCTCGTTTATATGTAGGTATATGAAATGATTCTTTCTTGATGTATTTTGTATCTATTTTTATTCTTCTCTGATCTATTTGATTATAAAGGGTTAATAAAGATTCAGTAATTCAAACAATATATTACCGACGTTGCGGGTTGAACCCTTTTTGAAGATATGACAATTTAAATATTTGACAATGTTGTTATAATAAGTTTTCTTAGTAACAATAATCTGACAAATGCAAAACAAAAAGATGGAGACTTGATATAAATTATTTGTTCAGAATAAAGTTGAGTATATTTGATTCAAATTTCGAATATCTGTTCTGTCATTAATTGCTTCAGAGTTTCTTTTGATATGAATTACTTCAAGAAATTCTGTTGCTTTTCTGTTTTTTTCGTAATCTAGAATTTTCACTGTGTTAAAATCAAATGTATGTTTTAATGTTTGTTAATGTTTATGTAATGCTAGTATTTATGACCTTTTATTCTTTTTTTGAATTTTTGTTTTGTCTGTCCAACATAAACTCCGTTACAATCTTTACATGAAATTTGGTATACGATGTTAGATTTATTATTTTTCAGTATTTCCGATTTTAATTTCGTAAAAAGTGGTTTTATTTGAATGTGTGTTTTATGTGCTATTTTAAAATTTGGATGAAGTTTGAAAATGTTGGTAATTTTTTCAGAAAGGTTTCGTATGTATTATATGTTGAATTCTCTTCTTTTTTCTCGGTATTTCAGAACATGATAACTGTTTTGCGATTTCAAATTATATATTTTTCTATAAATCCCGCTTTATCGATTTTTCGATTAACTAATTCATCTTCTTGAATAACCGCATAACCTCACCGTCTCTATCAATACAAAAAGTGGCATTCAACCGGCGTGTTATAATCTACTTTAAAATTACTTCCGAGCGGTCCAAACTTCAAATTTTATTGCGGTTTTATTTCATTTCATTGATAGAAAGAATTGAGGGAATTATTTATTTTTACGACATCGGATAAAATTATTTCGCCGATTTTTAGTTGGAACGTTAATAATCAATGAACAAATAGATATGTATTTACCCAGAATTCCATAGTTTTTAAGATATTAATTATCAGATTTTTGGATTTTTTGCAGGCGAAGCCTCATCTGAAAAATTCCATTTTTGCTTCACATTTATTTTAATGCTTTTAATGTTTGTTAATGTTTATGTAATGCTAGTATTTATGACCTTTTATTCTTTTTTTGAATTTTTGTTTTGTCTGTCCAACATAAACTCCGTTACAATCTTTACATGAAATTTGGTATACGATGTTAGATTTATCATTTTTTAGTGTTTCCGATTTTAATTTCGTAAAAAGTTGTTTTATCTGAATGTGTGGTTTATGTGCTATTTTGAAATTTGGATAAGGTTTGAAAATGTTGGTAATTTTTTCAGAAAGGTTTCGTATTTATGGGATTGGAATATATGTTGAATTCTCTTCTTTTTTCTCGGTATTTGTATTTAAAGTGTTGTATAGTTTGTGTATACGTTCTTTCATGATTTTGTTTACGAATGGTATGGGATAATTATTTTAAAAGTAATGATTTTATGGAGTGTAGAATAGCGGGTCTGTGAATTGGTGAGGTTACTTTAATTGATCTGTCTATATAGTTTATTATGATGTTTTTTTTTTGTTTTATGTGATGTGTTGTGTGAAAATCGAGAATCTTATTTGTATTAGTTTCCTTCCCAAACAATTTTGTTGTGAGTTTATTTACGTCTCTAATAATGGTCATATCCACGAAATTCAAGCAATTTTTCGATTCAGTTTCGAGAGTGCATTTAATTTTCTCATAGAAATTATTGAGATTATTTAATATCGTTTGTATTTTATCTTCAAAAGTGATAATGAATCTTTATTAACCCTTTATAATCAAATACATCAGAAAAGAATAAAAATATATGAAATAATTCATACCTCAAATAACTATGTGTATATTGGATAATACAGCAAAGGTATGACGATGTCGGGGTGCATTTCAGACATGATGGTGAGTATTTTCCTTGCGAAAACATGCAAGCAATCTGTGTTGTAATTTACAGAATTCAGTGTTCTGATCGCCCTACGTTACAACTGGATAACTCACGAAGTTGACTATAGAATTCGCACAATATCAATAATTGTCATTCAAAAATGGTTTTGCTCGGTTTTCCATTAATCCAACATGACATTCGCAGAAGTCAAACGTTCACGTAACATCCGAGATGTACTTTTAGTCCGGTCAACCGTCACGTCGGTAACCTCAAGAATATTCAGAATAAGTGATAAGGTCCGAATTCAACCCGGTTCAATCCACTGAAAGTGAAACTGAACCGATACCAGATAAGGTGATACGTAGCACATTAAATGAAAACAAATATTCGAAAATTCCATTGAGTTAAATGGCAACCTGCGTGGGTAGTAATTCTTTTTAATCAGTAATGCTGAGTGGTCGAGAAGAACCTGTTGGAATTGAAAAGATATAATGTGATGCGGGTTCTCAAAATGAAGACTTTCCAATTTAGCTCCGATAATAGTCTGAAATTTTGAATCTTATCGAACTTCCCAGCAACGAGGAAAATGGCTCGGAGCATTCCCCTCTAAAATGTTGTACCCACTTGATGAGTTATTGTTTACGTCGATTCATCACGAATTTGGGAACAGTTAGAAAATGTCTCGATTATAAATGATGTTAAATATTCCCCGCTCAATTTGACATCATGTTAGCTAAGAGAGACAAAGTCGATAACTTTTAATCTCACTGGTATCAAAGATGTTTGATGAGAATGTCAGTCATATATCAATATGTTTCAAAGTGTAGACGAATATGTCAACTTCATGAAGATATATGATGTTGGTGTCACTATATAACGAATAGCACAAACCTTATGCCTCACCTATTATTATTAGTGAACATGCACCGGAATGTGGTCACAGAAACCTCAAAACACGCGGAATTACTCCATCGGACATGTTTTTATCTGGTGGTGCGGATGAACATATCAAGCTCCGGAGGATGAAGGAAAGCGTTCCGTTTTTCATTCAAAAAACCATTTCCATCGCAGTCTCCGTTTCTTTTTCATCTCTACGATCAATACTTCATATTATGCGATACATTACCAACCAATTTCATACTTCCGATGTTCGTAAAGTTCGGACCACATTAGCTGAAAAGCTACAAGAAAGTGGCATATTTCACATACTAAAACGAGAATTGTTATTCTATCGATTCATTTAATTGGAGCAATATCGAGCCATCGCATTTATTGCATCAACCTAAGAAATATCTTGGGTTTTTTGCAATTACATTGACTTGGTTACGAAGCTGCAACGAATTCATGTGATATTTTATTGTAAAAACCTATTTCATGGAAAATTGTTGATCTTCTAGATGAGAATTCTCTCTCGGATATAAAATTAATCACTGTCAGTAAATTTTCGAAAGGTTTGCATTTTTTTCGTTTTATTGAATTGCAATTTTTCCTATTGCTACCCACTATTCTACACTCCATAAAATCATTACTTTTAAAAAATAATTATCCCATATCATTCGTAAACAAAATCATCAAAGACAAACTATACAACACGTTAAATACAAATTCCGAGAAAAAAGAAGAGAATTCAACATATATTCGGAACCTTTCTGAAAAAATTACTAACATTTTCAAACCTTATACATATTCAAATAAAACAACTTTTTACGAAATTAAAATCGGAAACACTAAAAATGATAAATCTAACATCGTATAGCAAATTTTATGTAAAGATTGTAACGGAGTTTATATTGGACAGACAAAACGAAAATTGAAAGAGGGAATAAAAGGTCATAAATACTTTAAAATAAACATGAACAAACATTAAAACATATATTTGATTTTAACACAGTGAAAATTCTAGATTACGAAAAAACAGAAAAGCAAGAGAATTTCTTGAAATGATTCATGTCAAAAGAAACTCTGAAGCAATTAATGACAGAACAGATATTCGAAATTTGAATCAAATATACTCAACTTTATTCTGAACAAATAATTCATACCAAGTCTCGATCTTTTTGTTATTAAGATATTATTGTTACTAAGAAAACTTGTTAAACAACGTTTGTCAAATATTTAAATTGTCATATCTTGAAAAAGGGTTCAACCCGAAACGTCGATAATATATTGTTTGAATTACTGAATCTTTATTAACCCTTTATAATCAAATACATCAGAGAAGAATAAAAATATATACAAAAAGGGTAAATACATCAAGAAAGAATCATTTCATATACCTACATATAAACGAGATTATACAACTCATGATAAATTGGACCAATAGCAATCGAGCATTTTCCTTAGCAACCGCGTATAGATAAGTGAATATTCTCCTTCACGATGTGATATTTTTTGATATCTTTTGTATTTGGCGGGTCGATTGAACAACCGAACACAGAAATAACGATATAAATGTGAGTATTTTTTAATATCTGTCACAGAAGTGAATATTTGTTTGTATCGAAAAACGTCAAAAGTTTCGTATTCATCAAAATCAAAATGAGTCGTTTTGGACAAATACGATGAAAACACACAAATACATTTGGAATCAATTCATGGCTTTTGTGAAGAAAAGCTCATTATAATTGGTTTATTCGTTGTATAATCCCATCGAATACCACTCGAGCAATCGAAAATTTTGCTCGATCTGATATAATAACTTTGATATTTTAGCGAGTCGAAACAAAAATAACAATATATTTACAATTATTAAATATCTGTCACAGAAGTGGATGTTTGTAGCAAAAAGCGTCAAAATATTTGATCAAAATAAAAATAAAACTTCATTACAATCGAAAAACATTCGATTATTCTCGATATTATTACTATTACTATTACTAGTGAATAAATGTAAAGCAAAAATGGAATTTTTCAGATGAGGCTTCGCCTAAAAAAATCTAAGAATTAATATCTTGAAAACTATGGAATTCTGAGTAAAGAATTGAGAATACATATCTATTTGTTCATTGATTATTAACGTTCCAACTAAATCGGCGAAATAATTTTATCCGATGCCGTAAAAATAAATAATTCCCTCAATTCTTTCTATCAATGAAATGAAATAAAACCGCAATAAAATTTGAAGTTTGGACCGCTCGGAAGTAATTTTAAAGTAAATTATAACATGCCGGTTGAATGCCACTTTTTATATTGATAGAGACGGTGAGGTTATGCGGTTATTCAAGAAGATGAATTAGTTAATCGAAAAATCGATAAAGCGGGATTTATAGAAAAATATATAATTTGAAATTGCAAAACCGTTATCATGTTCTGAAATACCGAGAAAAAAGAAGAGAATTCAACATATATTCCAATCCCATACATACGAAACCTTTCTGAAAAAATTACCAACATTTTTAAACCTTATCCAAATTTCAAAATAACACATAAATTACACATTTAAATAAAACAAATTGTTACGAAATTAAAATCGGAAACACTAAAAAATAATAAATCTAACATCGTATATCAAATTTCATGTAAAAATTGTAACGGAGTTTATATTGGACAAACAAAACGAAAATTCAAAAAAAGAATAAAAGGTCATAAATACTAGCATTACATAAACATTAACAAACATTAAAACATACATTTGATTTTAACACAGTGAAAATTCTAGATTATGAAAAACAAGAGAATTTCTTGAAATGATTCATATCAAACGAAACTCTGACGCAATTAATGACAGAATAGATATTCGAAATGTGAATCTAATATACTCGACCTTATTCTGAACAAACAAATCATATCAAGTCTCCACCTTTTTGTTTTCGTTTGTCAGATTATTGTTACTAAGAAAACTTGTCATAATAACGTTTGTCAAATATTTAAATTAATATATTAATGCTAATATATAATTGCTGAATCTCTGTATTAATCCTTCATAATCAAATACATCAAAAAAGAATAAAAATATATACAAAAAGGATAAATACATCAAGAAAGAAATATTTTTAGTTGTCTCCTTTCAAATAATTCATAATATCAAAAATGTACGACGGAATTATTTTTACAAAATAAAACGATCAATTTTGATAGAATACATATGAATAGAGGACGTAGTTTCAAATAAAATTGCGGTTGAAATTAACCTAACATCTTTTACCTTACTAATTTCATTTTTGCACGAAATTTTTGCGTGATATAGTTTTTTTTATTTAGAAGAAACTCGAGAACTCGTTTTTTTGTTAACTCTCTCTCACGTCTCTCACCCCAACCGAGAAAAATGGCGGACTTTCCATTGCCTATTTATTTTCTTGGAAAGTATCAGAATTATTTTCAGTTGTTTTCTTTCAAATAATTGATAATGTCAAAAATGTATGAGGGAATTATTTTCACAAAATATCACATTGAACCATCACTTTGATTTGATTTTTGTCTGTTGTACTATGGTCTCGACTTTCCGAGACGAGACCAGTCTCGAGTCTCGTGGCCTATTGCTAACTCGTATAAGTTGTTATAATTTTTCACAAATATCTCAAACTTCCGTGCAAATTCGACGCATTAACGAGAGGACGTCATTAATGTTAAAGAAGTTTTTCTGCATTACGTTGACGATTTTGCAATATATAGCCAGCAAAAATCAAAGAAAATAATTCATTCCCGTTGATAAGCTGAGAGAAATTCATTCACTCAGTCAATTGCTTCCATTTATCCTCTTTTAATGTATCGTGTATTTCGGATGGATTACTGAATGATTGATTAGCTGTTTAGAGCGATCCTATTTGGTTATACCGAATTAATCCTTTCAACAAGGTTAATGGAAAAGTGTCTCCACTCCCCAAATTTCTATCGAATTGTTTTCCCAATTAAAAAATGATTCGATATTTCCACCAAAACCGGATATATCGTTTCGGATATGCGTGTCATTTGGATGAGATGGATAAAAATGATGGGTGTGGTTCGTAAGGATAAAAATCACACTTTTCGTTTTGTTACTGATTCATTTCAATAAGCATAACTGAATCAATCGGATTTTGTAAGTTTGAAATTGAAAAATTCTCATTTCCATCTGTCACACCACCTGCAAATTTATTGCGAAAAACCGGATACAATACTCTCGCCTCTCAAGTCAATATATATATTATTACCGTTTGAAGCTTCGATATGAGCTGTTTTATTACGGCAAAGCGAAATACACATATCGGGGATGTAATATGAAAGGAGGAATTCATTATATCCATTTGAGTGTCGCATCAATTCGAAGATGAAAGTGTTCAGCATCTGCTAATCCCAGGAATATGTACAGGACTTTCCAGAACGGAGATGCATTAATAAAGGATCAAGGAAGTTCGGCGGAAAGAACATGGTTTCATGCACTCACATCATGAATTCCCCGTCTAATTGTTCGGTTTGACCACCAGCTGCTCGTACAGACGCAGAAAGAATATATAGAAGGTACCTACATAATATTATCTTGAACAAAATTACGATCGACCGAGGAATACGTTTTCAATGTTCGAAATAACTGTCCTGAAAGACGAGACCAAGAGATCAACGGTAATAATTTCACTAATAAATGGCATATGATATCAATAAAGAAAACTAATGAATATGAAAAAATACTCATGGAAGGTTAATGCAATAAAAATTATTTTAATAAATGAGGTCCAAGTTTTTCTCTATAGGTGGTATCCAACAGGTTCGTTGGGAAGTGAGCTAGTGCGTTGTTCAAAGATCTGGCCACGAATAAAAATCCGATTTTACATTAATTTTATCGATATTTTCCAGAACGATGAAATATAAAAAGACATTTCGAATATCTTCAATAAATTCAATCTATATTTCTCTTCCACCCATGGAGATGCATCACCTGGGATTATTGCTTTTCGCCTCAGCAGTGCAGCTCTCCTGCACCCCCAGTTATATATGAAAAGTGCGATCTCACAGTGCAGAAGTACATTTCAACGCTAACCGATACGTTTAGAGCATAATGGAATGGATATTTATACGATTCGCCATAGTACTTCTGGACCCTTTTTTTTTTGTCTATCATTTATTCGCAAACCTGACACAACCTTTCGTCTGTTATTTCATGGACGATATTCAAGCTGCGTTCGCTTTTTTTAGCCGTTATTTTCGAACACTACGCCTGGCTTCGGTGAATTTATACGAACATCTTCAGAATTAGCATTCGCGATTCTACTCGCTCTTTGGTGAAATAACTCACTGATCCTCGTGGGCCTTGTTCTGCAAATTTCCGCTATTTCTGATCGGGCGCACTGTTCATTACCTAAACTGTGGGTATCTGATTGCGAAATAAACTGAACTTCAATTATGCAGACGTAAGAATATATTTCTTCAGATAACAATTATTCATGAAGAATAAGTAAAATGAACGCCCTATGAGTTGTTTTGCACAAAACGAAACGATTGAAAACGTGGAACACAACAAAACGCAGTTGGTTTCAAAATTTCCCCGCGAAAGAGACGTTATCTAATCAGAAATGGATTTGTACAAGTGAAACTTCGAAATGAAAATGCAATTATGGAAATGACGAAGCTGGTATATAAAAACGGAACGAATGCAATGCATGTAGACAAAATAGAATCATTAGTTGAATCTCAGCGGTCGTCATATTGCCACAAACCGGTTCGCTAGACATGAGATGCCTAATTAAACAGAATCGGACTTGAAAACTGCGCTCCGGTTAAAACATCCACGAACATCGGTTTGAGCATGGGTGTGAAGTATTCGGTTTTATAAGATCCTCCGAACAATCGCCTACTGAAATTTTGCGAAGATCTCCCATTGTGGAATTTCAGTTGAGGTTTTTGAATATCTCCTAGACGGTAACAACATCTGCCAACAACATCCATGCGATGAACTCCGCTCAAGTTCAGTTATTCGTTTCCGAATTTATGGGCGACGAAATTCGGCTTATTGTTAGTTGTTTTAGTCGAAAGGTGCATTTTCGAGAAATTTCTGTGAATTCCTTCGAGCAAAGAGAATATGGAAGCGCAAGTGGGTGTGTTTCACGCACGAGGAAATTATTTATCGGCTTCGATCTCGTGTGAACGTCATGCGATTTGTGGTCAGCGCCCGTTGTTCCACGTTTTTAATAATTGATTCAAGAATTGGACCGAGCCACCCGCTGATTTTGATAGCGATTAGTGTTTTCGTCTTTCATATAATTAAACAATTATTTATTCGCCATCTCGGGATCACTAAATTCACAGTGCATAGTGTGGGGACCACCCCCAAAAATCGTACGGCTTATTTATTATTTGAAAAATCGATGTGGGAATACTTGGCCTGCAGCTTCTTTCCGATTCTCATTTTCGGGTTCGACAATTTTATCGAGACAATCGTGAAATATTAACCGATTTATTATATATTTGTGTTCTCTTTATTCTCGTGTACAAGGAAGCGACGCGCTGCTTTCAACACTATATTTTTATGGCCACGCGTGTACTCTATATAATTAAACTCAGGCCAGAACAAATTACACCCGCGATAACTAGAATGAACGGCATATTTTTTTCTCGTATCAGTAATGCGACGCCTGATTTATTTCAATAAGCGATCTTGAGCCCGATTAATAAGCGGACGCTGATCTTTTCACGCGAAATAATCAGCTTGCCGTTGCGGGAATTCAAAATAAGGGCAACGTCGCGTCGCGTCGTGTTCTAATGATTTTCAGATCTATAATTTTAGGTGAACATGGAAACGTTGCCAAAGGAATACGAAAACTTTTTCTCATTTCCTCGCTACAACCCTAAAACCAATAACCAACGTTCGTTCTAATATCTACATCGATATTTACTACGAGTCATCATCCGCTAGCTTATTAGAGAGACAGTTTAATTTCAGTAACGAATCACTTCACAAACGAATTTACCTACCGATCGAAAGACAGACTGTGGAATAGTAACACAATGAATAATGTATTCAACTGAACAAATGCTAAGGATAATCAGAAGGCAACTTTCGAAAGAAAAAAGCCGACATGTGAATAGAAGGAGCATTTAAGTTGATTACAGACAAGACTCAACGGATATTATTAGAAGGTGATTTCGAAATCAAGAATTTATGGGGAGGGTTGTAATTCTATTCTAATATTATCGCCGCACATACATTAAGAAGTACTCGTCTATGTCATTATTTGTCAGGGTGTAACAATCATTAGACTTCAGAATGTGTGGCGATTTATACATTGTGTAAAACCATCAATATCACACCCTTACTAATTGTGAAGTTCTCTTACCGTCGTAATAATAACCCTTTATTACACAGAACAAGTTTCAACCGTATACACAAGTGACATGGCAATCATTTTACATTAGCTCAATATTCATCAATGTCTAAAATAAAACTATGTGGTAGATATATTATGTATTGGGAAACGCAGTCAATATATGTGGATATAGTCCAGTCAATAGAGAAACGTTCCAGTGCTAAATAAAAAAAAATTAATTACAGGTAGCGACCTAGTGGAAGCTGTTGGGGGTAGTGAGTATAACATGAGGTTTCCATAAGGACTGCTATCGAGCGTCCTAGGGGGTGGGGGTGCAGTTCAAAGTTTCGAAATCACACGTTTTCGCTTGTAAATTTTGAACTATTGATTTTATTGAAAATGTCTTCGAACAAATGTTTTAGATACTAAGAATACCTTCCATTTGAATCAGGTTTTGTTCAATTTGGGCGAACGGTTAACAAGAAAACTGCAAAAAACTGCTCAAAACAGGCGTTTTTTGCAAAGGTGATATTTACGACGCCAATTTTTTTTTGAAATTTTTATCATCTCAAAATGGAGCTCTTAAAGCATCAAATTAAACTACATGGAAACAAAAATTATTACATTCATCATTCACGAGATATAGTAATTTGTTTATAAAAATCTGCCTTTTCCACAGGGGAACGTGCTAGTTGTCCGCAATATTTTTCCATTTTTTTTTATTGAATATTATAGAAGAGTTATATTTTACTCTACTGAAAAGTTTCAGACTAGAAAATGCGGAAAAGACTACTTTTCATAACATGGAAAAAAAGGTACCTTTTTTTCCAAAAACAAATTGCCTCGGGCGGTTTATTTTGATATTCAGAGGTTCCATTTTCTCGCGAATGAAAATAGTTATTGAAATAAAGAATTTGACCCTTCAAGAAATCTTCTACGACCTTTTGAACGCCAGTTGCATTTTTTTTTTTAAAACATCACAGTGGCTTTATAAATAAAAATGTAGGAATTAATTCGAGTTCATACTTTTCGTAATGAATTATATTTTATCATTTTCAAAGAAAAGTAAAAATATGCCTGTTCTTGATACAAATAAACAGGTGACAATTTGATTCGGTCAAGTTGCATACTCATTTGCAATCCGAATGGAGGGGGATTCTATTCCGTCCCGTCGACGTAGTAGGCACTTTGCTTTGAAACTCGAGTGGGTTGTTGTTTGTAATTTTGGATTAAGTTTTTCAAAACAATCGCTCGAAGATTATGAAGGCAGTCACGACTACCATACGCGCCGAACTGCTATTCCTTTCAAGACCCCATCGACCGCAAGACGAGAATGCGACGACCCGTCCACATTATCATCTTTTTTCTTCAACAAACACATGGATTATTTCATATTCCCCTAAAGCATCATCAAATATAATTCATTACGAAAAGTATGAACTCGAATTAATTCCTAAATTTTTATTTATAAAGCCACTGTGATGTTTTAAAAAAATGCAACTGGCGTTCAAAAGGTCGTAGAAGATTTCTTGAAGGGTCAAATTCTTTATTTCAATAACTATTTTCATTCGCGAGAAAATGGAACCTCTGAATATCAAAATAAACCGCTCGAGGCAATTTGTTTATGGAAAAAAAGGTACCTTTTTTCCATGTTATGAAAAGTAGTCTTTTCCGCATTTTCTAGTCTGAAACTTTTCAGTAGAGTAAAATATAGGTCTTCTTCTATAATACTCAATAAAAAAAAATGGAAAAATATTGCGGACAACTAGCACGTTTTCCTGTGGAAAAGGCAGTTTTTTATAAACAAATTACTATATCTCGTGAATGATGAATGTAATAATTTTTGTTTCCATGTAATTTAATTTGATGCTATAAGAGCTTCATTTTGAGATGATAAAAAATTTCAAAAAAAAATTGGCGTCGTAAATATCACGTTTGCAAAAAACGTCTGTTTTGAGCAGTTTTTTGCAGTTTTCTTGTTAACCGTTCGCCCAAATTGAACAAAACCTAATTCAAATGGAAGGTATTCTTAGTATCTAAAACATTTGTTCGAAGACATTTTCAATAAAATCAATAGTTCAAAATTTATAAGCGAAAACGTGTGATTTCGAAACTTTGAACTGCACCCCCACCCCCTAGGACGCTCGATAGCAGTCCTTATGGAAACCTCATATTATACTCACTACCCCCAACAACTTCCACTAGGTCGCTACCTGTAATTAATTTTTTCCATGAAATTTCTCTATTGACTGGACTAATAAGAAAAACTCTCGTACGCGAAGCGGACGAAGATCACTCGGTCTCGCCTGTCCGCGACACGCACGTCAGGCGCTGACGACTAGCTTGAAACATCATTTAAACAGTACAAGGAAGACTATTTGAATTTGAGAATTTAAATTTGCTATATGTACTTACATATAATAATCATCATTCATTTATATAAATATAAATACCTATAGATATTTTATGGAACATAGAAATCATATGATGATAATATACATAAATCCTCAAATCCTTCTCTAGATAAGGTGCTGTTGAAAATTGATTTGAAAAGTAATTTCTCGTTAAATTATTTGTTCTTTCAATATTCAAACATCTACAATCTCGTTTTTATAAACAATTCCGAAACTGTAGAAAAATAAAGGTTGATCATTTAATCGTCTTTTTCATAATTATTTCTATGTTTTATGAAGTGTTTTTCAACATGAAAAATGGCAGATATCTGCAATTCAAAATAAAATCCAAATACTGAATATATGGGAAGACACAGAATAGATAATAATATTAATTTTAAATAGTTGATGGTGAATGTAGAGTTACCAATATTCAAATGACACCAGAATATATATGTATATATTATGATCAAAAACGATATCGGATCACCAAAATTACCCACAAGAAGAAAGGATGATAAGAAATATACTAAAATACAATGGATACAGCAGAAGAGTTATTAATAAAGTGTTGAATACTGAACCAACAAGAAATACAAGCGACTTAAATGAACTATCAAGAAGTGCCCTTCTTCCATACGTAAAAGGTACTACAGATAAAATTGGAAAGCTACTTCAGAGACATGAAATTAAAACTATTTTTACAACTGAACGAAAAATTGGCGATATTCTTCGGAAACCTAAAGACCAAATTCCACTCGAAGATCAAGGGGTCTACGAAGTTCCATGCCGAAATTGTAATCTTTCTTATATAGGACAGACCAACCGGAGAATTAGTACCAGAAGAGATGAACATAAAAACGCTGTGAGAAATAAAGACACCACATCCTCTTTAGCTAATCATGTGATAAAGACTGGTCATCACATTGATTTTGAAAACACAAGACGTTTACAAACTTGTGAAAATTCAAAAGCCAGGATATTAAAAGAAGCCATTGAGATGGAGAAAAGACCAATGAATTTAAACAACAGAAACGACACCAGTCGTTTACCACATGCTTGAAAAATATTTTGACTAGATTCCGAGTCAATATAGAGGAACGTCAACAACCCTTGATTGAAGCTCCTGCATCAACGAACACCACGATGAGTAGACCAAGAACTCGAAGTCAAGTTCACCATGAAACCGATTCTTTGCAATGAACTAACATCATCTAGAAGGCCGTGTAAAAAAAGTGAAAGTCAGTGTCAAAGTGAAATTTTGTGAATACGAGTCAAAAAAAAATCGCTCTGATGAGGGCGCATGAGACTGCGTCGAAACGTCAGTATAATAATTGTACATATACACGTGAAACTCGAAATATAACGGAAATATATTATGTATGTCTTCCTCCTCGTAACTGCCAAATTCTATTTTTTAGATTCAATAATTCGAAATTCTGCTTCAAATGATGTGCGAAATAAGCTTCCCAATCAAATATACGGTTCCTCCTGATCTGCGCATTATGAAATCTTCACAAAAAATTTATTCCGAGCGTTTACTGTTCTGCGGTACTAAAATTCTTTTACCGTGGAAAACATGTTAGCTATTTCTTCTGCCTTCTGAATGCTTTACCTTATTCATCATGAACAGAAATATTACAGCTGAAGGCAGAAAACATGTTTGATTTGATAATTATTATTTTTAAACATTTCTCCATCATTGCAAATTATAGATGAAAAATTATGATAGTGACAGAATTGTTTTTTTCTATAGCATAATATAATTGAATAATTTTTCTGATTTGCCTTCGATGACATGAACATGGAAAATAACTTTGGCGAACGCAGCGCGTCTTCGAGTTGGTAAAACATGTTGATTGACAAACTAACGATCAAGTGTCATTGATACTTGACAAGGAACGTCAAGTGCTTTATCTATGGAAACCATATGAAGAGTGATAAATCTGACCGTTTCTTCTATTGCGTCAAGAGTTCTGCGAGGAGAGGAAGTTTTATTGCTCGGCTGTTTTTCAGTCGTTTCTCAGTGTTCCCTATAGACGTTTGCCCGTATACAAATAAAAAAATTCATAATGGAAAATGTTGATACAGAACGTTTAATTGGAGAGGTGCGCCAGCATCCTGTGCTTTGGGATTTGTCCAATGATTTGTACAAGGACAGGGATGTGAGATTGAAGTCGTGGACAGATGTATATGAAGCATTATTTCTGGTTATGTGACTATGGAAGATACGAGAAAAAGCAATAGGTAAGTAAAACATCATATTTCAAATAATCTTGTGTTTTACATTTAATGTTTGAAATCAGATTTATTCATTTATAAAATTCAAATATATTCATTTTGCCACGGTACAGCACCCTCTGGTGATAAGAAATAATCAGCAAATGCGTTTCGCGTACTATCACCGGAACGGTCCGTAGAAATGGATGAAGAATTAGATACATTTTCAAAGCCGTTAATTTCTATCGTGTCATTAAAATTTATACTGTCACGTATTCTTATGAAATTGTGTAAAACACAACACGCTTTCACAATTTTTGCTGTTACTTAATGAAGTCATCATGGGCCTGTGGAATATTCGGAACTTATTTGACAAGATACCAAAGGAGCATTCAATGTAACGCCTTGCCCTACAGAGTCGATAGTTGAAAACTTTTTTCTTTTGCGTTAAATTACTTCGGGCGTACGGTTTCAAAACGTGACGTGATATTCCGAAAGCTGCATCACCGACAATCATGTAGGGGAACGTTACATCACTATTATTTGACAATTTTCTTGGTTCAGGTAAGTTGACATTGTCATTCCGAAATTTATCAAATAATGGGCTATCCCTGAAAATTGTCGAGTCCGAATGTGTTCCACAGGCCCCGACATTAACATATGTAAAGCAATAGTTTGCATCACACATGGCTAACAAAACAATTGAGTAAAATTTTTTGTAATTGCTGTATAAACTTCCACTGCGAACCGGACAAATGATGCGGATATGTTTCCCATCTATTGCTCCAATGCAATTTGGGAAATTAGCTTGATGTTCGAATCCTTGGGAGATTGTCAACCAGTCGTCTGGTGAGGCCGGAAACTTTAATACTTCTCCATGTAAAACCTCCCAAAGTTTTATACATACTTCAATGACTATCTTACTAATTGTTGAAACTCCTAGCCGATAGTGATAGTGCAGATCCACATAGGAACTGCCTGTTGCTAGAAATCTGAAAAAAATGGATTTTTTTATTGAATACTTAATTTTTCCATTTATTTTTCCCAGAAAAATTGGTACAGCAACGCTGGAAAACAGCGAGAGATGCCTACAGACGCTGCAAAAATTTGCAAAAAAACGTTGCATCCGGTTCAGGTTGTAATAAGAAAAAGCAATACATTTACTATGATGAAATGTTATTCCTCGAGAAGAATCATCATAGTTATTCCGAGGATTCCATAAATAGTGTAGAGTGCACTGACGAAGTAACGGAAACGAACCCCGATAATTTAGTGATCGAAGAATCCACATCACAAGAAGAATATCTCCTTCTCAATAATTCGAACAGAGGTCGAAGTAAAAGGAAACATGATGACTTTGATAGGGAAATGTTGGTGATGTTCAGGGAAAATGCAAAGCTTTTCCAGAATGATGATTTCGCATTCTTCATGTCACTTCTACCAATTACGAAAGAATTTTCAATTGAAGAAAAAATAATTTTCCGGAAAGAGATTTTGAACAAGGCTTTGGAAATCGCTAATAACGCGAAGAAACACACACGTCTGCAACAAGAAGAATCTGTGGATGATCTGTGAATGTTTTGACATAGTTTTAGTATTTAGAACCTAGGGAATTATTTTTGTTACTTATATTCAATTTTATATTCGATTCAATTGTTATAGGTTTTAGACATGTAGGTACTGATTTGAACATGATTTATTTTACGTTGAGATAATAAAATAATTTTTTCTTCAAATATATCATTTGGAAGCGCTATTTCATGCTAACTTCTGAGTACTGAGTACTTCTGAGTACCGATCAATTTGAAATAATTTTTTCTCAAACTATTTCATTCCCATGTTGACTTTGTTAAACTTGATCTGAAGGGTGTGTAGAGATATGATTAATTGATTTCTAATCAAATTATTGCTGAAAACCTATTATTATTTAGGAAAGAAGAGTCAATCCGATCAGAACAGAATTTTTCATCTGAATTTTCCTAATAATTATTGATTTTTAAAAGCGTTACAAACACCATTTTTCAATTTAATAAGATTTAGAATGAATTTTTTTTCTCGCGAAAAATAACATTTAGAATGTCTTTAGCTGCAATTATAGAATCATATCGAAAGTATTATTTTTTTATTTAACTGAATTTATTTCATACAAATAGATTAAATCTAGAATCGTAGCATATCAAGAGCCGACACGTTAATTGGCAATTCAATAGAAATAGAGGGGGTAACGCAACGTCAATCGTTCGAAATTGTTCATGAATTCAGTCATTTTCAGTCTGTTATTTAGTTATTGAAACGCACCATTACGTTTGTTTATTAAACAAATTTAAAGTCCCCATCAAGTTCACAAAATTGATATAGTGAGTTAAAATTATTCGGTGGACAAAACTTCACAAACCTAAAATTTCAAGCGATATGCTCAGAATATTATACTAGTCCAATAAATTTCTATTATAAAAGTTTGGAAAAAGTCAAATATTACTTACCTCAAAGTAATAGCAAGACGCTCGTTCGGAGAAATAACTTCGCGAAGTATGCTTGGATGTTTTAGATGGTTTTCCAATTTCTGACAACAAGTCATCATAAGTCTGAATTGATATCCTAAAGTAATTAAAAACTTTTCACTGTCTTCTCGTAGTGCCGCATTCATTATGGCTCGCGCTTTCGAGGTTTTTTGTTTATTTACCTCTTTATCACGAAACGCTAAAAGTGATGATTAAGTATACAATAATAAATTAAAATAGACAATCTTACGAATCGAGTATCAAATTGTTCCGAAATAGATGGACAAATTTTCATAATTCTTAAATGTCAAAAATTGAATTAGACAATTCATTCAACTCGATTGTTTACAGACATGGAAAAATCAAGGGAGGAGATAATATTGTTGGAAAATGATTTCAAAAAACGATATGAGTGGTCTTCGTTTCAGGTCCTTGAATTGTCCATTTGAATCAGTAGAGCATACGCAGAACTTAATGAGTCGATGTGTCTCCTATAATTTGTAGTAGGGATGTTACGAAGCTTCGACTCCGACTCCGATATATCGGAACTTCGACTCCAATGTTTTTATATCGCAGATTACGGAGGTGCAATCGTTGTTTTTTGCAAAGATATTTCGTTTATGAACTGAAACTCAATCCGATCTATTGAGAAGTCATTTTCGTGTATTTTAATATATTTTTTGTTCTTAAGACAAGAAGGGATAAGAATGATATAATTTCTGGTTTGTCTTCAGATTATTTTATGTTTCTTTAATACTTTTCTGCTTTCGCGAGAAGTTTTGTATTTCATTGAGTAAAATAATTTCTGGGTTTTTGATCCTTCATTTTAATTCATTGTTCCTTAAATAATTTCTTTATATAAAAGAAGTGCAATTTGGAATTACTTCAGTGAAACTGACTTGAATGATGCGAAATGTCATATTTGGCAAAAAATATATTATAGAAAAGGTGATACTACAACTCCATTGAAAGGGAACTTGAAATCAATGCATGTTGATAAGTATGAAAATAATTAATTTCGAATGAAAGACAACGAGATTCGAAAGAAGATGGTATTTCAAGAACTCCATCGACCGAAGCTAAGAAGCAGGTATCAATTTCTTAATAGGAAGCAAAAAGGGAATGGATCGCATCCAAAATCGAAAGAAATTGACATATTAATTTCGTAATCGTTTTAGACGATTTGTCGTTCAGTTTTGTAAAAAGTTTGGAATTTGTTAAATTTATTCGAACGCTGGCGCACAATTATAATATGTGGAGTGGCCAGTTTTTCACTCACACTATTTGTAGTGATGTATATTCCAGAATTGCAGAACAAAGTGTCTCATTCTTGAAGTAGGTCAGAAGAAGACAAAGCAGTGAAATTATTTTTCGTTATTAATTAATATATTATTTTGGTTTTTATTTTTTCTTATATATATTTCAGTTCATATTGACGTATACCATGGTTTTTTCATAATTTTATAGTAAAATTTTATTCTAGCGCGAACAGTTTAATTTTATTATCCGATTCCGGAACACCTCCGACTCCGACTCCGGAATACCTCCGATTCCGCGGAGGTGTATCTGCGACCTCCGATACCGACTCCGACTCCGATCAAACTACCTCCGTAACATCCCTAATTTGTAGTGTTGTCTTTTGAAAAATTCTTATCATTTCGAGTAAAAGTCGCTTTCGTGTGTTTGGTTCCATATCTATTATTTTCGTATTATTGAAATCAGGAGTATGAGAAAAATCATGGCAACGTTTCGCCAGAGCACAATTGTTCTTTGATAATCGTATATCACTTTTATGGTTAAGAATTCTTTGTCTTATGCAAGTAGATGTTTGACCAATTTATACCAAGTCACAATCTTCACAGGGAATTTCGTAGACAACATCACTTTTGAATTTTTTGAATTTGGGATTGGGGTTTTATCTTTTAATTTTGCGAAAATTCTGCTAATGGGTTTTATATTTTTAGGTGATATGATGAAATTTTATTTTGGAAAATGTCCCTTGAGTTTGTCCAAAGGCGGGTTGATAAAAGGTAGTGAGATGAAAATCTTCTCATCATTAATTTCTTGTATTCTTGAATTTTGGCCATTGAATTGAGAAGTATTGTTTGGTGTATTATATATTATTCTCTTCAGAAGTTTACGAGGATATCCATTTTGAGTCATTATTCTTTCTAATTTTTCTAGGTCTTTTTGAAGGAACGAATGGTGTGATAATTTTTGAATTCTTGTTTTCAGATTCATGATAACATTGATTTTCATTTTCATCGGATGGTGAGATAAAAAATGTATATATCTCTGCGATGATGACGGTTTTATAAACCAATCTGTCAAAATTTTATTCTCTTCATTCTTCATTAAAAGAATATCTAAAAATGAAATTAATCCATCTTTTTCGTTTTCGACTTTAAATTTTATATCTTCATTTACATTATTAATCACATCTAAAATTTTGTCTGTCCAATCCAAAGAATTGCAGTAATAATATCGTCCATGTATTTTTTTATAAAAGGCAAATTAAAAGGCAATTTTGAAATTATAATATCTAATATTTCATCTACAACAAATTGGGCAATAATAGGTGAGGCAATTGAACCCATTGGGGCCCCTTTCTATGTGGTAGATTTAAATACCTCAAAAAAACTTTGTGTTAGTGTCCCAAACATGGCAGAAAATACCTTCGCTACATTATCAAAAGGACCCCACAGAACAGCGGAAAAATATTTCTGAAAATCCCACTTCGAAAATGGACAGAATATAAGCACTTATATGAGTACCTAATCTGGCAACGTCAGGTCCTATTTCTGTTCGTTAATTAAAAAATTGATCATATTTACTTGGTTGGCTGGGTAAAGAAAATGTCAATGAATTATTTGAATCTTATTCTATTATTTATTTATTGTGCTAAATTAACTAGATCATTTTCCATTTACATCAAATGTTCGGAACTTGGCCCTTCCAATGGCAAACAATACTGATTTCTTCCGATGATATTGTCTTGCATTTTGTCGACCATTCCAGGTGTAATCTCTCTCCTCTGCTTGGACTCGATTAAACAAATCACATGTTTTGTATACTTTACCCCAGACAAAAATCTAGGGGCGTTAAATCCGGAGATCTTGCTGGCCAAACACGATGACCTCTTTTACCTATCCACTTGTAATATTAATAATATATATTTCAAAGAAAGTACAAAATATTAACAAATATTCGTATCTTTAAATGAACTAACGTCACAAAATTGACTCAACCGTACCATGAAATCATCAATGCCGTACGGTTCGAGTTTCAATAAATGATCTTTAATCTGTTTCTTCAATAAATTTAGATTCTAGCTGCCTTTGATGATTTCTGGTAATTTGTTGAAAAATCTTATCCCTGCGTAGTATGGATGTTTTTCGGTAATTCGTGGAAACAGTATATCGTGACTTCTGGTGTTGTGATCATGCAAAGACGTTAGCGTTTCATGCCTAACTTTGTTCTTAAAAAAATATAATAGGCATTCGTATATGTATAGACCGTAGATTGACATGATGTTTTTGTCTTTGAATATGCCCCTGCACGATTCTCTGTACTCCATGTTAAAAATGCATCTAACAACCCTCTTTTGTGTTCTGACTATTCCTTCTGTTGCTGAGTTAGAGCCATAGAATATTAAAGCAAATCTTAGTAAACTCCCAAAATTTCCGTGATACAGGGTCCTTAATGATTCTTCATTCAGATATCTATCCAGAATGCACAAGGTATAATCTACTGAGTTTAATCTTTCCTCTAATTTTGTGATGTGCTCTTCCCAACTTAAGTGCTCGTCAATGGTCACTCCTAGGAATTTTAAAGACGATTGAAATGGTATAGTTTCTCCCATTAGCTTGGCTGACTCCGGCGTTTGGATCTTTTGCTGTTTGGTTCTGACGAGTATCATGTTGGTCTCTTCCGCACTAAGTATTAGGCCGTTTTTTAGAAACCAGTTTTGTGCATCCTTTGAGAATCGAGCAGCCTCATCCAGGAAATCTCGATAGTTTGAGTGTGCTATTAATAGGTTTGTATCATCTGTGTAGTTAGTTATGTGGCAGGAGTTATTGGGGTTCAATTTTGTTATGTCACGGATGTTATCAATGCAAATTATGAACAATATCGGTCCCAGAATGCTTCCCTGGGGCACACCCCCGTCACTTGTTTCTATCTCTGATTTTACTGTCTCATCATTCTTTCTCAATTTCACTCTCTGCTTTCGGTCAAGTAGATAGGACTCAAACCATCTCAATGCGTTTACTCGGATCCAGTATCTATCTTGCTGAAATGTTCTGAGATTGCAAGCAGTCAAACGCTTTCGCCAGGTCTAAAAATACTCCCAGCAGTATTTCGTTGTTTTCAAAACCCTCAACAATCTTCTCCGTAAAACTGAAAACAGCCGTAGTCACTGATTTTCCCTTAGTGTATCCATGTTGATTTTGATTCAACAGGTTGAACTTGATCATAAAACCGGTCAACCGATCACACATGTTCACTTCGAAGAGTTTGAAGAAAGCTGGTAATATGCTGACTGGTCTGTAGTTCCAAAACTGATGATCGTCCCCTTTCTTATAGATGGGTGTGATTATTGATAACTTTAACTGGTCTGGAAAAATTCCGTATTCAAGAGAATTATTGATAATATAGCAAATAATTTCAGAAATGTCACTTATGCAGTATTTAATTAAGCTAATAGGTATCTCATCGTCTCCACTTGTGTGTTTATTTTTAAGGCGTTTTCCTAAGTACTCCACCTCAGTTATTGTTACAGGACTCAAAAATAGGATATGTGAGTGGTTTGATATGTCACATTCTGAGTTAGTGGGATGAATTTTGTTATCATTCATCAATTTGGGAACGGAATCAAGCAGGATTGATCAGCCACAGATGAAAGATTTTCTTCGAAAGGTTATTGCTTTTTCTCGTTTCCGCGAATTAATTTTTTGTAGATGCCCCAGATACATTTCATTTTGTTATCTGATTCTATAATATGATCTTGATATTTGTTCTTGCGCTTAAGTTGCAAAATAAATTATGATATTGTTTTTTAAAGTTATAATAGACATTTTTTAATTCCGGTCGATATTCCGTGATTAGTTGTAACGCGCTTAGTATGTTTTTGAGTTCTATCACCTCTGGATCAGACACAGAAGGCTTTCATGGTCTTTGATTTAAAAGTTTTAGGGGAAAACATTCGAGGAAAAGTCCTTGAAATATGTTGACGAAGACATTCCATTATTCATTAACTTTATCTTTTGTGATATCATAATATATTGATTGAAGGACTGTTCAGCCAATCCTTCCGAAAAAGTTTCTTTGTTTGCATTTGAAAATATTCTCGAGAGCTTGTGTTTCTGTGAATTTTTCTTATCTAGTTGTAAAGCAATTTTTACACCTAGATGATCCGATATAGAGGTATGTAGGGTTTCTGTTATATAAATGCCTTTGAAGTTTGTAAATATGTTATCAATGCATGTTTCTGATGTGGCCGTAATTGTAATTTCAAAAGAAGAAGACATCCTGTATTATACGCGCACTGAAGTTGAAGCGATTTTCGCGAAATATATTCATGAATCATTAAAAAAGTTCAAATTTCATATTAGCTAGTTTCTGGTTTATCAATAAGTAGCAATCATTATTAAAAATTGGAATTGAAGACAAATTTGAGAAATATGAAACGCCATATACTTAAAAATCTTAGTAAGCTTTTATTTATCTGGTAATATTTGCCGAAGGAGTTTCATTGGTGTGTCGATTTATTCGGTGGTTGAATTTCCATTTTTCGATACAAAACCATCAAAAACTACTCAGGCGTTCGAGAAGATCCGAGCTATCTATATCCATCGGATTTAGAATTAAACGATACGTATATCGACAAAAAATAAAATAAAAAATGTATAAAACAATTCCGCGAAGACTTTAATACTTTCTTAAAGGAACGAACGTTGCTGTCTGATACTGTATGAATAAAAATATCACATCTACATAATACCGTTTCTATAATCGAGTCAGTTACTTTAGCTACAAAATACGAACGAAATCGATTCGTTCCGATTTTCCCCGTGAACCATGTCTACGCGATCGAGTGCTCTTCACTAATATGAGTAGCAGAAGGTAATTGTAGATATGTGAACGGTCGGTCAACGACAACGACCGAAATTCCACATATCGTCTCGAGTGAGGTGTAACGTTCTGAAATTTCGATATGACAACCTGAAATACTCTTCCACACCGATTATTTTCGAAGTAAGGATACGCAAGCAGGTAAAAATGATGTCCCCTCTGAAAAAAGAACGTCTCATGGAGGCGCATCATATCATTACAGGCTGCCGAAACGGTAGGCAGTCGCCTTTAATCTTGGTTTCTTAACTAATGAGTGAATTATAAATTGCATATAATTTGTCCTTAATAGTCTGAGCGTATGTCATCTCCATTACAATCACGGAATATTTATATGTTTGGAACGACCTGAGAGGAGCGACAAGTTTCTTTTGAAACGACCCATGCTTAAACTAGTTTCAAAATAGTAAAATTCGTTGGCAAGATTCAGTAAATCCAATACACTCCATAATTTAGTTTTCTGAAAAACCGTCGTATTTGTCATTCGTTTTTCTAGATAGATCGACGTAAATAAATAGCTCTTGTCATCCCTTAATATTGTTTTCAGGCGACCACGCTTAACTATTGTAGAAAGTTACCAATTGCATGCAACTGTGTGGGAATGTCTTTCCGGCACGGTTAAAACCGGTTTGATCCGTGCGGGAAAGGGGTGACATCAAAATGAAACCTATGCCAAGTAGATTGAAATAGATGAGAAGTTTAGTGGCGTTTATCTTATTGAATATTAATGACGCGAATGAAGTACCAAAACTTAATAGAATGTATCGTATCATTAACGAAAAGCGTAAGTTGATTCATTTCGTCAATTTTTCAATTCTAGATTCACGAATGAATTAGATAAGGTTTTCCTGTGTCGCGGGGTATCATCCTTATAGTCAAAGATATCCTGAGTAGAACAAACGTCAAGACCAGACATAGATGGAATATTTAGTTCATATACCTAACATTGAATATTACTTGCAACAATGACATTAAAGAAAAGAGTTAATTTGAACTACCTTGTTCAATGGGAAATATATTCTGTGATTATTATTCCTCAATAAAACGTCGTTAATATTGTTCAAAGTAATTGAAGTATTATCGAGCATTCATTCATCTGAGCCGAAAAAACGTTTATAAGATGCAGTGACTGAAATATCCCTCCAGAAATAGTGGGGGCTGCTATATAAAACTCGTGAAAATTATTGCTAACAATTCCAAGAGAAAGGTATGAAAGAGCATAAACAAATAGAGTTGTTTATAATTTTCGCCAGCACGACATCTAGACGATGAAGAATGAATTATTCAGCTCCACTTGGGATGAAACGTTCATTTTGTTTTCAAAATAATTACCGTAAAATTCTATTTTTTTTGTCGCCTGAAAAATGTCGTTCATTACTCGTGGAAAGTCAGATTTCATTGCTCGTATCAAATTGACATTCGCATGAAATCATCGACTTTCTGCGTCGTTATGAAATATAATATTTAATATTTTGTTTAAACCGAAAAAGATTTCATTGAAATGTCAAAGAGGTGGCACATATATCGTTAGATTTTTCAAATGAGTGTACTTGGGATAATAAAATATTGTAAAACTCAGCATTCGGCAATCCATTAAATGAGTATTCATTTTTACGACATCGGATAAAATTATTTCGCCGATTTTTAATTGGAACGTTAATAATCAATGAACAAATAGATATGTATTCTCAATTCTTCACTCAGAATTCCATAGTTTTCAAGATATTAATTATCAGATTTCTGGATTTTTCAGGCGAAGCCTCATCTGAAAAATTCCATTTTTGCTTTACATTTATTCACTAGTAATACCACAATAGTATCGCAAATAATTGAATGTTTTTCGATTGTAATGAAGTTTTATTTTTATTTTAATCAAATATTTTGACGCTTTTTGCTACAAACATTCACTTCTGTGACAGATATTTAATAATTATATTTATATTGTTATTTCTGTTTCGACTCGCTAAAATACCAAAGTGATTATATCAGATGGAGCAAAATTTTCGATTGCTCGAGTGGTATTGGATGGGATTATACAACGAATAAACCAATTATAATGAGCTTTTCTTCACAAAAAGCCATGAATTGATTCCAAATGTATTTGTGTGTTTTCATCGTATTTGTCCAAAACGACTCATTTTGATTTTGATGAATACGAAACTTCTGACGGTTTTCGATACAAACAAATATTCACTTCTGTGACAGATATTAAGAAATACTCACATTTATATCGTTATTTCTGTGTTCGTTAGTTCAATCGACCCGCCAAATAGCAAAGTCATTATATCACGTCGTGAAGGAGAATATTCACTTATCTATACGCGCTTGCTAAGGAAAATGCTCGATTGCTATTGGTCCAATTTATCATGAGTTGTATAATCTCGGTTATATGTAGGTATATGAAATGGTTTTTTCTTGATGTATTTACCCTTTTTGTATATATTTTTATTCTTTTCTGATGTATTTGATTATGAAGGGTTAATAAAGATTCAGTAATTCAAACAATATATTGTCGACGTTTCGGGTTGAATCCTTTTTCAAGATATTACAATTTAAATATTTGACAATGTTGTTATTATAAGTTTTCTTTGTATCAATAATCTGACAAATGAAAAACAAAAAGATGGAGACTTGATATGAATTATTTGTTAAGAATGAAGTTGAGTATATTTGATTTGAATTCCGAATATCTGTTCTGTCATTAATTGCTTCATAGTTTCTTTTGATATGAATCATTTCGAGAAATTCTCTTGCTTTTCTGTTTTTTGGTAATCTAGAATTTTCACTGTGTTAAAATCAAATGTATGTTTTAATGTTTTTTCATGTGTATGTAATGCTGTTTGTACTTCAGAGTATTTATGACCTTTTATTCTTTCTTTCAATTTTTGTTTTGTCTGTCCAATATAAACTCCGTTGAAATCTTTACATGAAATTTGGTATACGATGTTAGATTTATCATTTTTTAGTGTTTCCGATATTAATTGCGTAAAAAGTTGTTTTATTTGAATGTGTGGTTTATGTGCTATTTTGAAATTTGGTTAAGGTTCGAAGATGTTGGTAATTTTTTCAGAAAGGTTTCGTATGTATGGGATTGGAATAAATGTTGAATTCTCTTCTTTTTTCTCGGTATTTGTATTAAACGTGTTGTAAAGTTTGTGTATACGTTCTTTCATGATTTTGTTCACGAATGATATGGGATAATCATTTTTCAAAAGTAATGATTTTATGCAGTGTAGATTAGCGGATCTGTGAATTGGTGAGAATAGTTTGATTGATCTGTCTATTTAGTTTATTATGTTGGCTTTTTTTTGTTTTATGTGATGTGTTGTGTTAAAATCGAGAATTCTATTTGTATTAGTTTTCTTCCTAAACCATTTTGTTGTGAGTTTATTTCCGTCTCTAATAATGGTCATATCCAAGAAATTTAAGCAATTTTCGATTCAGTTTCGAGAGAGAATTTAATTTTCTCATGGAACTTATTGAGATTATTTAATATCCTTTGTATTTTATTTTCAGAAGTGATAATAAGACAATCATCAACGTACCTTTGAAAATGGTTATATCATTAATATGATTTTTTTGTATTTTTTCTTTCAAATTTTCTATTACAAGTTGAGCTATGGTGCTGGAAATTGGGGATCTCATTGCCACACCAAATGTTTGTTGATAAAATTTTTCACCAAATTGAAAATATTTCCAGCACCATAGCTCAACTTGTAATGGAAAATTTGGAAGAAAAATACTAAAAATCATATTAATGATATAACCATTTCCAAAAGGTACGTTGATGATTGTCTTATTATCACTTCTGAAGATAAAATACAAACGATATTAAATAATCTCAATAATTTCCATGAGAAAATTAAATTCACTCTCGAAACTGAATCGAAAAATTGCTTAAATTTCTTGGATATGACCATTATTAGAGACGGAAATAAACTCACAACAAAATGGTTTAGGAAGAAAACCAATACAAATAAGATTCTCGATTTTATTACAACACATAAAATAAAACAAAAAAAAAGCCATCATAATTAACTAAATAGACAGATCAATCAAACTTATCTCACCAATTCACAGACCCGCTATTCTACACTCTATAAAATCATTACTTCTGAAAAATAATTATCCCATATCATTCGTAAACAAAATCATGAAAGAAAGTATACACAAACTATACAACACGTTTAATACAAATACCGAGAAAAAAGAAAAGAATTCAACATATATTCCAATCCCATACATACGAAACCTTTCTGAAAAAATTACCAACATTTTCAAACCTTATCCAAATTACAAAATAGCACATAAACCACGCATTCAAATAAAACAACTTTTTACGAAATTAAAATCGAAAACACTAAAAAGTGATAAATCTAATATCGTATACCAAATTTCAAGTAAAAATTGTAACGGAGTTTATATTGGACAGACAAAACAAAATTTGAAAGAAAGAATAAAAGGTCATAAATACTCTAAAGTACAAACAGCATTGCATAAGCATGAACAAACATGCATTTGATTTTAACAAAGTGAAAATTCTAGATTACGAAAAAAAACAGAAAAGCAAGAGAATTTCTTGAAGTGATTCATATCAAACGAATCTCTGAAGCAATTAATGACAGAAGAGATATTCGGAATTCAAATCAAATATACTCAACTTTATTCTGAACAAATAATTCATATCAAGTCTCCATCTTTTTTTTTTTCATTTGTCAGTTTATTGTTACTGATAAAACTTATTATAACAACATGGTCAAATATTTAAATTGTCATATCTTGAAAAGGGTTCAAACCGAAACGTCAATAATATATTGTTTGAATTACTGAATCTTTCTTAACCCTTTATAATCAAATACATCAGAAAAGAATAAAAATATATTCAAAAAGGGTAAATACATTAAGAAAGGATAGAAATATTTACTGATCATGACTCTAAATTACGTAAAATGAATCCGATTCATATGTTTTAGATCCTTACAAAAAATGAATACATTTTTATATATAATACAAATTAATCTCCACCTCCATTAAGATATAGTTACTGAATCGACAATATCAACTGAAACAAAAAGTTACCGCAGCGCTGCTGTGAAAATTGCACTTATGTTTTCAATTGGTACTCAATATAATTTGTTCGAGACGTTGACCCTTTTTTCACCAAAAGAAAATGCACTTGTGAATGTTTCATGCAAAATTTATTGAATAGGTATTCGAACAAAGAGACACAAGGGGAAATAGTATAAGGGCAATGTGAGCAATCAGGGTTAAGCTCTGATATTCACGATAATTAAAGGTACAGTATTATAAACTGCTGTGGTTATTTATGTTCAATAAAAACTGATAAAATTTCAGATTCAGAGATGATACCCTATTTTAAATAATTATTATATTGTTGTTCACTTCCCTTTTATAAGAGTAGACATTATGTTTGAAGCAACGAACAGTTGAACAGGCGATGTCAGGTTAGTAGTTTCGTGCTGATGACGCAGATCCTAAAGGATTTCGCGAATCGGTGCGAGTTGACAATCAATTCCGTAATTTCCGTGCGGTATGCAGATCCTTATAAATATTGATTCGATAGTCAAGTATGACATTCTCTCAAAAATGGATATGTTGCCCCTTCTGAGGATAAAATATTTATTGTATATCAGAGATGATTCGGTTTCGCTGCATGTGCTCTCGAGCAGTCGTAAACGTATTTACGGATGAATTTATGGATGAATGTGAAAGAATTTGATAAAGAAAAAGCGATAGAAAAAATATATCGAATATATTGTGAGAAAATACGAGAAGATTCACGCAACGAGTATGGAAGACCATAGCCGTACGTTTAGCGGTCGTATTTAATAACAGTGTATCGATCATGCTGCTCCTGCAATTACCTAGCACCTTTTGCAAGGAATAATACAATCGCCGGCTGTTCTGGTCTCGCGTGATCTGACCGGGCCTTCACTTTCCTAGCAGAACCGTTACTTCAGCACTTTGAGAGCTCTCCATACGCCATCCGGCTCATATGCACGATTATTCTGCCTGTGGTTTTCGCAAATATTCCTCAACTTACAAGGATTCGTTAATGCCGGTCAAAAAGTCTTGGTCATTTCGCTGTCGCCCAGCGAAATTCACGATTTTTAAATTTACAGTTCAGGCTCAAGGTGACCTACATGGAAGAAAACCACCCGTTGTTTTTATATTTGACAAATGACAGGAAAACCCGCTGTTGCCTGAAACTATTTTTGCACCAAATCGCGCAATAATAATGAAAAATTGAATAAAAGCATGCTATACTTGTAGTTTCATATAACGCCAAGCAGGTGACCGAGGGCGGAATATCGTTCGTTATTCAAAAGTGGAACGCAATAATCGTGTAAGCGACAAATATTCGAGAGTGAATTTCAGCTAAACTGGATTCAACCCGTCATGCCTCTGAATTCATTAGAAAACTAACCATACTACCCCATTACCTTGAATACCTAGGATACGACAGAAATATTTGATTGGCCACTTTATGGTTACTTCATGATCTTATTTGATAATTTTATGGAAAACTTATCTTCGTCATTAAATTTATTGTTTGAATTTAACTATGTATAGATAATCTGTTATACAATATCCAGAATTTTTTTTTTATTCCGAGAGAAGATATTCTCTATCGATCTTAAAACACTCAAACAATTATATTGTCAATTCAGAACAGTTTGCTGTTTTATAACAAGCTACAAGGAAAAACGATATTATTATGAAAATCTAAATGAAATTAATTAATTTGACAAACATTTCTTTTGCTTAAATGATTTTCTTTCACAATATTAATTTTTAAAGTTAGTAGTTAGTGCAAATCAAGCAAGGGGGCAACCTAGAATGGGTATGAGCGACCTACAGAAAAGTCGAGCTCCTTTTGAGAAATTGAAAAGTCTCTGTCATATTTGTTACCCATTTGACAACTTCTCTGAAAATTTGATGAATCGGTCTTTGAAAAATTACTTGCACAATTGGAGAAATTCATGAAGTTTATTCATAAAATATTTTTAATTTCGAAACTGCCTTCAAATTTTGTGCATATTAGCTGCCGTCCCCGTATAGGTCGTCATTCAAACACGCATCATTTACATACATATTACATACTACGAAGGATTCACAATTTTTGGTTGGATAATGAGTACTCCATGGATTAAAAATGTATCCACATTATATTGATTGCTTAAATAGTTAATGCCTCAAATTACTACCAATATGTAAAAAGCAATCTCGCTCGCATTTATTATATCAGTTAGGATATGAAATATAAAGACAAAAAAGTCTGTCGGCAGATGATCATAAATACTGGCTATTCGAGTAACATATTTCTCGAGCTAAAATTGTATTTCATGGGGGAAAATTTGAGTCAGTAAAAGGAGGGCGTATACTACAAAAACCATGAAATATAGTTAATATATGTATTCTTACGGTGCTTAAATTCAGAAGTTGCAAATAATAAATTGATGCACTCTATTTACGTTACTGCAGAATAATTACACTCATACAAATCCTGGGTCATCAAATAAGATCTGCGAGGGATTTAAAACGTAATTTATGTACACGGTGTACTCAAAACGTCATTATTAGAGGCACGTCAAAACTTGATCGAATTGCCCAGTGCCAAAGTAAACTAAAAATTTGAATAAATAAATAGTATCGGTAATGAGTAGAAACTATAGGAAACGTTCTATCAACAGATATTCACTTTTTAGTTTCTGAACGTGTTCAGATTTGAATGTTTCCATTTATTATCTCATGATAATCAGGTTAGCAGTTATTATCGATGTTATGGTGCTCCATGAATTATTGGGGTATTTTACGAGCATAAATTATAGTCGATTTCAAGTACTCATTCAGCGCTATTGCGCATACATGTTATCTAGATATTCTAGAAATGGCAATAATCGAAACTAATTAATCGAAAATTTGTTGCTTTTTACGATAATGCGCCAATCTCCCCATTTGGCGAATATATTTTATAGTGTAAATATATCAAAATTGGAATTGTTCAGCTACGCTCCGACCGTATATGTTGTTAAACTTTCATTTGATTAAATTCTATATAATCTTCACTGATCAAACGACATCCCTTGATCGTCATCGTTTCGAAATTAGGTAAAATGTTTGTATCTCAATCAATAAAAGTGCAGTCCTTTGTACTTTTTCTGTAAATTTTGTAAGGCCTTTCATTGAACTTACTCAAGTTCTCTCGTAATTTATTCGGGAGTGCAAACATTCCACGTTCTATATTCATGAACCAATTTAAAAGTTATGTCTATATATATGCAATTAGGAACATTTGGTGTCAAGTTCTTCAGGTATGCCATAAAGGCGGATTTCCCTGGGTTGTTATGTCGCCCTAAGGAATATTCGAGTTTAAAATATTGTAACGAGTCCGCGTACGAACTAATCCAAATTATATTCCTGATAACATGAGCTTTCGTTACATTCAGTCAATAATTCTCGTAATAGCTGAACGATAGATCTGGTGCCTGAAGTTTCATGAAAATTTTAGCTCTATTGTGATATCATCTTTGTTATATAGCGCATTCCCGACGGATCTCGAAAGTTTTCTCGGCATAATCGATCATAGAATGTCGGAATGGTGCTGGCACATGAATGAGCAAACGTTTTTATTGTTGTATAGAATTAAGTGCATCAAATTGCTTCGTTAGAGGTCCTTGCTAACACACTTTACCATCCGCAACGGTATTCAACATTCAGTTGCTAATTGCTAGCAACAATAAATGTAATTTAGATACTAATTTGTTATAGAACAAGTTTGAATTTTTCACCATTTTATAATTGTTAACAGTAAACCTATTCGATAATTCTTTTGTAGCATGACTACCGCAAGACGCTACTCTTTCTTCAAAGGATAATCGAATTTTGATGACTATTACATGCCGTACGGGAATTCAGGTTTTGAATTTTCTTCTTATAATCAAGTCGGTAAACGCTTGTAAAGTTGGGAAGAAGTTGCATTACCAATTACAAGGAATGATGGAAATCTTTACGCTATTTTCTTTTGCACTCGCTGGACTCTTATTTCGATATAATCATTAACCGAGTAATCCACCACGCTTTTAAGCGAGAGACTAACATCCGTTCCTATTGAAACTGACATGGCGTAACTTCCGTTTCAAGTAAACTCATATTTGTGTTCTGAACCATTATCACGAAGTAGAGTTTCTTACCTTCCCAGGTCTCGTTATGGAAAATAGTCCACGTCGCCATTTCTACAGTAGCTACTAACTTTTAACTCCACCCCGTGTTTTTTCATGGTATAATCGCGGAGAGCACTTTTGTCGGTAGATTCAAGCAGCTGTTGCGGAAGTAGGAGGTTCATCGTTTCGTATACGTACATTATTACGAAAAATGTCAACGAAAGCTTTGGACGCCATTTTATAAATTTATATTCATGCATCAGATACGTTAACTGCAACGAGGCATTTGCTTTGAAATTTCAATAATAACAATAACCAGTTTTTCGTATAACTATGCAAACAATAGTTTTTCATTCTCAGTTTTCTGGATGAGCAGTTGGAAGAAGATTCAAATAATATTGCGTCTTATGTTTTTGAAATCATTAGACTGGTATTTCATATTTTTTTGTGTTTCACAATTGGCTTCATTTCAAATTGAAATCAATCCGATATAGGTGTATGTATGTTTTATATATTATGTCAATTGTTTCAATACTCCGTTATATGATCCACCATATGATATTGTTAATAAAAAGAACGAACAAGGATCACACGAACAGGAAAAATTCTGAGACGAGTAATAAGTCTTTTGAAAGCGAATTTATTTGTGTGTTTAGCCATAGTATGTATAGCCAAAAACCAAAGGCGTAGTCGATAGAATCTACTCTACTGAAAAATAATTTCGACTTCGTTTCATATAATGATGAATATTGAAATAAATTTTTCATTTATTTTATGTACTTGATTTTCATTCTGATTTGGTCGTGTGCCACAGATTTCCGATTAACTATGAGATGTCCATAGGCCATTAAACAATTATTATTTTCTGATAATTGGTCCAGAAATCGCCGGTTTCTACGTAGATTGGTGTTCAAATTGTATTCCAATTTGGTAACGCATTGGGATAGTTCTCAAACCTATAATCACAGTTCAGACGGCTCAGACATAATAATTAATTCGCATACTAATTGCTCGATGGAATATCATATATGACATATCACACGTCATTGTGGACCAAATATCATAAATCATACCGTTGCTTTCAATTGTAATAATATCGATCTTTGAGAACTTTTCTCATCACTCCAAGTTCAGCACATCGAACATTGTATTACAACATATACCAAATTCAAGAACAACAAACAATTTTTGTTGTATACATCTGAATCATGATTATTGAATTTGCTTCAGCTCTCGCTCTAATTGTAAATCACTATTAGTTAGACAGAGAATTTTATCGAAAACATGTATTTTATTACACACTTATTTCGATTGTATTTCCTAGAATACAACTTGTACATTCAGTTCAACAAAATTCCGTTTCAAATGTAGTTACTTATTGTAACTACATGCTCTTATATAACAAAGGAGTATTCGTACAGCTTGTCTCATATTCTTTTTATCCTGATAGCGAATTGAAGGTTTAGCATTCATAATTAAAGCGTTGAGTATGTTTGCAAATTGCAAATATGGATATTATAAGATAAGTAAACGTTTGTGGAAGTTCACGTTATAGTATATTCCATAACGAGTGCGGAAAGTGGATGATTTCATGCGAGTGTCAGTTTCACGAACGAGGCGAAGCGAAGCGGAGCCGAGTAAGGTTACACAACCGATGAAATCTGACTTTCCGCGAGTATTGAACGACATTTTTCGGGCGATCACAAAAATGGAACCAAAGCAAGAATCATTTATTAGCCCCAAGTGAATGCAAATTCCCTCCGATGTGAAATGAATAGTTGAGTTTGCATTCTTTAGATGGCAGCTACACGAAATTTTAAACTATGTACTACATTCTATGTTCTGCGTTATCTAACCTCACTTCAAAACAAAACCTAAATGACATTCGTTGAGCTAGAGATAAAACTTTAAAGTGACATCAAAATTTGAAGTATTCAAAAATGATTCTCATTTACGAAGTTGATAGTAGTATTACTATTCGAATGGTTAAAGAATAAATAAAGAATTAACAGATCGTTTTTCCGTTTCTTGTACAGTGTTTCTCTCTTAGAAATACGACTTTTACTTTCAGTTTGTTGATGACGGAGACTCAGTTATTGATCCTACTAGAGGCTCTATTATTATAATTATTTTTTTATTGATTCCTCAATGTAGTCATTTGTTCAAACATCTACGATTGTAGTAATTGAACCACTTTGATTGTTTCGCTGTTGAAATTGATGGTTTCTCTCAATTTCATGTTGGTCATTCACCTATTTAATATTTGATATAAGATATTCTTATTATACGATATTCATCTATACTTGACACTTTTCCACACGAATCAAACTGGTTTTATCCGTGCGGAAAGGACATTCCCACACAGTTCCAAGCAATTGGTAACTTTCTACAATAGGTAAACGTACCAATTTGGTACGTGGTCGCCTGAAAAAAGTATTTTCAACCCTTAGCCAGGAATTTGCAAAGAATAAAATAAATCATTTTATGGGTGATTGGAAGTGAAATCTATTATAGTGAGCTTGATAAACAAAATATAAACATTGAATTTCTTCACCCTTCAGTTGAAACGATAGGGATTATCGATTTCATCTATATACCGGGTGTTTCAACACGAGTTGATTATTAGACGTTTACGGAGAACTATTGGGTGTTTTAGCCTGAAAGCTCTGTCATTCTAAAATATTTTCATTTAAATGGTTGTACTGGATATTGATCCCCATTTCACTTTTTTAAATAGAATGTAGCTATTTTTTCGATCAATCCTTATTTTTCTTCGAAAAATAATACAACCCATAGTTGATTATCAATCGTTTTCAAGTGATTTCGACTTTTGTGATTTTTTTGGCACTTGAGAGCTTCACCGAAAAATTTCATATTCGAAACCCCTTTATGTGAGGAATTGAAAAAATCGCAGGGTATTAAAAACTCATCGAACTAATTATTGATAATACGAACGTCAAAACATAATTGAGCAAAATATGTAAACAAAATCTTAGGCAGACGGCATTTACATCTTGGATAACTTCAGTTTTTCAAATAGAAGGTTTGTTTAGAGCGTTTAATTGCTACATCAGAAACGGACAAAATTGATATTCATTGTTCCTATCTCAAATTCGTAGTTTCTAGGTAATTTCAAAAAAACTAAAATTTTATTCGGTGCTTATGGAAAACTTGCTTTAGATTTACTTCATTGCTGTAATAGAATTTGTTTGCAATTCAAATAAAGAGTAAAAAATATTTGACAGTTTGGCTTTTGACACATTGAATTCGTAATATTTTTTTCTCGTTGCCGTAGTAATTGTGTGGAGGAAAATTGATGTACATTGTTCCTATCTCAAATTCGTAGTTCCTAGGTAATTTAAAAAAAAAACTAAAATTCTATTCAGTCCTTATGGAGAACTTGCTTTAGATTATTTTCCTCCACACAATTACTATGGCAACGAAAAAAATATATTATGAATTCAATGTGTCAAAAGCCAAACTGTTAAATATTTTGTACTCTTTATTTGAATTGCAAACAAATTCTATTACAGCAATGAAGTAAATCTAAAGTAAGTTTTCCATAAACACTTATTAAAATTTTAGTTTTTTTTGAAATTACGTAGGAACTATGAATTTGAGATAGGATTAATGTAGATTAATTTTGTCCAGTTTTGATGTAACAACTAAACGGTGTAATCAAAAGTATGCCGTGCTATTTGAAAAACTGAAGTTATCCAAGATTTAAATGCCGGCTGTTCAAGATTTTTTTCACATATTTTGCTCGAATATTTCCTGTCATTCGTATTATCAATAATTAGTTTGATGAGTTTTCAATACCCTGCGATTTTTTCAACTCCTCATGTGAAGGGGTTTCGAACAGAATAGGTTTTAGTGAAGCTCTCCAAGTGGCAAAAAAATCACAAAAGTCGAAATAACTTCAAAACAATTGAGAATCAGCTATGAGTTGTATGGATAAAATAGGTTTATTTTTTGATGAAACATAAGTATTATTTCTTCTTCCAAAATTGCAGTAAACAATAAAACAACATTTGGACGTTTCATACGACGTTTCGATCGTTATACGATCATAAAGTTGTATTTGTTCGATTAAAAAATTTTTCAATACAACTTTTGAGTGTGGTCTGACAATTTGATGATGTTAATAATGTTGCTTAGATACAGATGACAGCTTACGGTTTGACAATAACTTTAAAATAGTCCATTATAAAGTATACTTAAATTTTCAATATCTGTTCTAAAATTGATAGAATTTAATTCTTTTTTGATATGTATCATCTCTTCGATTAATCGTTTCTGATAGTTTGATTCTTTATCAAGGATTGTCACATTATTGAAATCAAAATTGTGGTTTAAGTCATGTGAATGTTTACTAAGAGCTGTACATTCATTATTTAATCGTAAAGTGTATTTATGGTTATAAATTCTTTTATGTAAATATTGTTTTGTTTGTCCAATATATTGTCCTGGACAATTCATACAAGAAATTTTATATACTACATTCGTTTGTTTATTTTCATCTGTAGGGTCTTTTAATTTAGTGAAAAATCTATTTGGAGTGTTGTATAGTTTATTTGTTAGAATAAGATTATATTTACGTGAAATGTTACCTATTTTTTTGGATATGCCGGTATAAACGGTATACTAATATACTTTATATTGAAAGAATCTAATTCATTATCATCATTATTACTATATATTTTGTTTATTCTTTCGTCTATAACCCTATTAACGCTATATTAAACCAACAATAATATTCTTCTTGAAATTTTTTGGTACACTTGAAATGAAATTTGATATATTTTTGAAAAATCCTCTGAAAAGTAAGTCACGGCGGGACCGGGAAACGAACCCGGACCTCCAGCTTTACGCGCTGTTGCTCTTCCACTAAGCTACCCCGACTATGACTTATTTTTCAATTTTTGCCGGCTTACTCGTTAATTTCCCGGTCCCGCCGTGACTTACTTTTCAGAGGATTTTTCAAAATTATACCCTATCACCGGGTTGGTGAGAATAACACCTTTGAGATGAAATTTGATATATCCTCCAGAATTTATATTTTTGGTAAACCACGTTGTATTTATTTTGTTTTCATAATTATTATAATCGAGAGTTAGATCTAACTAAGTTTATAGTTTTGTTGTTATCCGTTTCTATTGTGTATTTAATTGTTTTGTGATAATTATTAAATGCTTGCAATATATTGTCTAATGGTAGATAGAATATTTTCTTCAACATATTCCAGTACTACATTTGCAATGGGAGATGATAAAGAAGATCCCATCGCTATTCCATATATTTGGCTGTAGCAAATTTTGTCAAATAAAAAAAAAAATAAAATAAAAAGAAGAATGTCATTGTTGGTTTATTAGATAAAGCAGTGAAATTAACTGAACCAACAAAACGCAAAGAACGAATGAATAAAGAAAAAATATTTTATTAGAAAACAGTTATCTCATTTCGTTAGCGTTATAGAAGAAAGAACGAACAAAACATATATTAATAATAATAATAATGATATAAAGAATCTTAGTATACCGTATATTCCGGCATTATCCAAAAAATAGGTAACATTTTACGTGAATATAATCTTATTCTAACAAATAAACCATACAAAATGTTTTTAATTTTTTGAATAAACAAAAAAAATATTTTGAAAAGATTTATTTAACTGAAAACACACAACAGAAAAAGAATAATAATCTAGTTTATAAAGAAAGACAAAAATTCAAATATAATAATAAATGTTTAACAAATCTAACAAATATAAATTTACCCAAAAATGTGGAATATACATTATCACTAGGTCCAAAATTTGCGATTCCTTCTAAAACCGTCATTATGTATAAACTGGACTGTACCCAAAAAATGGAGACTTTATTGAAAGATGAAAACACATATAAAGTAGAACGAAATGATTAAACTAATAAAATACAAAACAAACTCAAAATAATGATAAATGATTGGTATGATAGTAGTAATATTAGTATTGAAACTAAAAATCATCTCATTTGTAATAATGGATTAGCACCTAAAATATATGGTTTACCAAAGTTACATAAACAAAATGTTTCTATGAGACCAATAGTCAGTTGTATTGACAGCCCCCCCTACAACCTCTCCAAATATTTAACGCAAATACTCACAAAAATTGATGGTATGGGACAACCTTTCATCAAAGATTCTTGGCATTTCAAAGAATACATCAGCAATAAACATGTTCCACAAAATTATAGACTTATTTCACTAGATGTGGTTTCATTATAAACAAATATTCCAGTTGAGGTTGCATTACATATACTAAATTTGAAATGGCATGAATTAGAAGAACAAACTACACTAACAAAAGAACAATTTTTAAATGGTACAAAACTTTGTTTGAGTTGTACTTATTTTACAGTTGACAAAATTTGCTACAGCCAAATATATGGAATAGCGCTGGGATCTTCTTTATCATCTCTCATTGCAAATGGAGTAATGGAATATGTTGAAGAAAATATTCTATCTACCATTCCATATAACATACTATTATATAAACGTTTCGTAGATGATATAATACTTTCAATACCAATCAATGAAGAAGACAATATATTACAAGCATTTAATAATTATCACAATACAATTAAATTCACAATAGAAACGGATAACAACAAAACTATGAACTTTTTAGATCCAACTCTCGATTATAATAATGATGAAAACAAAATAACTATAACATGCTTTACCAAAAACATAAGTTCTGGAAGATATATCAATTCCAATTCAAGTGCACCAAAAATTTTTAAGACGAATATTATTGTTGGTTTAATAGATAGAGCAGTGAAATTAACTGAACCAACAAAACGCAAAGAACAATTTAATAAAGTGAAAAATATTTTAGTAGAAAAGAGTTATCCCATTTCTTTAATAAATAGCGTTATATAAGGAAGAATAAACAAAATACATAATAATAAAAATGATAATGAAAAAATAGGTAACATTTCACGTGAATATATTCTTATTCTAACAAATAAACCATACAACACTCTAAATAGATTTTTCACTAAATTAAAAGACCCTACAGATGGAAATAAACAAACCAGTGTAGTATACAAAATTTCTTGTATAAACTGTCCAGGACAATATATTGGACAAACAAAACAATATTTACATAACAGAATTTACAACCATAAATACTCTTTACGATTAAATAATGAATGTACAGCTTTTAGTAAACATTCACATTACTTAAAATACAATTTTGATTTCAATGATGTGATAAAACTTGATAAAGAATCAAACTATCAAAAACGATTATTCAAAGAGATGATGTATCATCATCTCAAGAAATCAATCTCAAGAAAGAAATAAACTCTCTCAATTTTAGAACACATATTGAAAATTTAAGTATAATTCATAATGGAATATTTTAAAGTTTTTGTTAAACAGTAAGCTGGGATCTGTATCTAAGCAACATTATTAACATCATCAAATTGTCAAACCACATTCAAAAGTTTTATTGAAAAATTTTTTAAATTAGACAAATACAAGTTTATGAGCGTATAACGATCGAAACATTCTTCTATTGTTGACTGCAATTTTGGAAAAAAGAAATCATAATCAGTCGAAATGCCGATAGCTGATGAAAAATAAGGATTGATGAAAAAAATACATACATTCCATTTCAAAATTTGGGGATCAAAAGTGCCTTTTAAATGAAAATATTTTAGAATGAGAGAGCATAGGTCCAAACTCTTATAACCCAAATTTCAAACTGAAACACCCAACAGTTTCGCGTAAATTTCTATTGAAACACCCGGTATTATGATGATGACATATTATATCGCGCTCATTTTTGAATAAAATAATTTCCAATGGAACCGAATTGATTCCACGTTCCGATCAAATATTTTATGGTATTCAAAAAGTTCCACGAACGACAGAATAGAAGCCAATAGAAATAAACTTTCCACTACATTCCGAATTGTATATGAGTGATGAATGTGCAGCGTTATTTTTCGGAATGTGGAGTATACGAATAAAATCATTCGTGCGAAAGCATAGTTTAACAGAATTAGATTATAATTAAATTCTGTTGTGTATCGAACTCTGGTAATCTGGACCCAACAACGGACCTACAAATGGGAAATAAATGGAGATAAAAATCTACCGTTATTATTTGAAATATATATTTTGATTTCATTGAATTGAGTACGTATTGATCATATAACTGATGAGATTGCTCACACGTGTTCAAGATTGCCTCGTCAAATAATTTTGGAAACGACACCTTGACGAAATGGCCAGTTGCAATCGGGATGGCGTCGAAAATTTGTGGATACAATTAATTCTGAAATGATTATTGATGAAAAGTAGTAGTTAGTTCGACATTTGATCGATAAATTACGCACCTGATCTCTCATGTTTATGGGCAATACCTTCTTCGAACGTTGCGCGTAGATATCTTCCTGCATAAATCAGTAAATTAATTGTATCAAATCATATATTGGTGTGAGAATTGGTGTAATTACGAAACGGTTAACATATTATGTGACAAGACAAAATATTGAGATGCATTTGAATCAACAAAAACCATCATTATTGCAACCCGTGGTTGATGTTAAATTTAAACGAATCAATAATTTTTTGCTTTGTTTTGTGTGAGGGGTAAAAATCTGCATACAGATACTAATGTTCCCGAATACAGGGGCCATGCCGGGTTGACTGGCTATTCCGTACGACTGTCTAAAAAAATACTCCTACCTACTTTAGACAAATCTTGGGCATGTCTTACGCTGTCTATACGTATTACGGGTGACTTAGTTTTTGGTCTAGTTCGTATTTACTTAATTCTTTGATTAGATGATTCACATGCAAGTCGTTTTCCAATGGCCTCTTGGGAGAAAACTAATTGAAAAATACATCCAAAGTAAACTACAAAAGCACCGAATTTAAATATCTGTGAAAGACCACAATAAAAACTCATCTCCTAAACAATACCAAGCAATCACCCATAACTCCACCAAAGGTAAAATCATTTGAGTGTACCACTTTCACTTAAGGGTGATCTATCTGAAATGGCCACAATCAATCCACTTCGATATTCATAGTTGATTCTCGTTTTTGATTGTCTTCGGTTTCAAAAGTTTTTAAAAAGATGTGAAAACTTGATTTGTCAGTCTAGTTTTCTAATCGCCTCCTAGTTAGTTATAACTGAAGAGCAGTATTATTACAGTAAGTAATAAAGCTGATAAATAATTCCCTGTAGCGGATCGCACTGCTTCAAATCTCATTTAGTTATCGGGATCAATCAATAATTACCACTGCAACTGCGAATAACAGTATCAGGTAATAATGAAATGAATTCTTGCTATCTGCACAAAGGACAGCCTTTACAAGGTTTTAATCACAAACGAAGGGACGCTCGCTTTTATTCCTACTGTTCGTGTTCAAAATTTATTCCTGATAGCGACTGAGTGACATTCGGTATTCCAGAAATGTGTAGAATGAAAGGTTGTTTACAGGTGAAAAATTCGTAATAAGAACAGAATCGAATTAATGATATTTGCTCCTTTGTGCTCATCATGCGAGAAATGTTTGTTCGAGATCGAATTATCTTAGGGAGAGGTCGCCAACCAATTCCAGTGTTTGTTAGCTCTCAGTAAATATATACAAATTTAGTTTCAGAATTTCATTGCTATATTGACCTGTGTTGTACTTTTAAAATTTTTCTGAATTGATGTAATAGTTATTCTACAGAAAAATAGAATAATTCGTGACACGAATTTCTACATAACAATATTCAGTGGACTTCCATCTTCTCAAATATTATGAGATCTAGAAAGGAGTATACTATCAAGAATGAAAGAGGTCAAATCGTGCTCTGGTGAAATTGCCGATTATATAAATGTTTCAGAAGCACCCGCACCTACACACCATTAATAATTCACTCATTTATATACATAATACCTTGCAGCTCGCTTTTGAATAATGATTTATGTCTAAAATTCATTTCAGTTCGTGATAAAAAAAGAAGTACTCCCTGAAATGTAACCACTTGGTGGAAAATTCATGTCTATTATATGTCGAAGAAAAAACGATGTTATAGTTCCAAGAAAATTATGCAACAAACAAAATCTTTTAGTGAACAAGAAACGAAATCTCTTTTCTATATAAATGTTTTCGGAGCAGAAAAGTAGGTAGAGAGTTAATGAATATTTGTTTCTGTGGAACTTGTTCGCGCGGCATCATTTGTAATAGTAACGCAAACTGATATTTTCTCTGCTTCAACGAACCTATTATTATTATTGCTGTATAATCATGGGTTTACCAACCATACCATATTCAATTCCCAACCGGACTTATTCATTCACTAATTAATAGAATTGTTCATCAAAATGAACAATCCTTCTGTAAATATCGAATTCGGAATAGTATATCAGGATAATCTATCGAAAGAATCATTAATATGAGTAATATTCAATAAATATATTTATGGAGGATGTACGTACGAATGATTATACAGGCTGTCCCATAAATAGACCGACAAACTTCTACTGGATGTCCATCCAAAAATGCTTCATTAAGCAGCTGGAGCCCGTTGAAGATGACGTCCTGTCAAGAATTCTTGTCACATATCTCCTAAACGGCTTCACCAACACTATTGAAATTGTAGATCTTGGCTAATTCCAAAAATATGCATCGAATCGTTTGAGTGAATTTTTCTATGTCAAGCATAGGCGTATCTTATTGGGGGGGTAAAGGTTATTTTTACTGAAAACTTGTTCACCTTTCATTCTTTCACAAGTTTTGCATCAAATTCATAAACTATGATATGTTTTCTTGAAGAAAGGTGCTCTTGTGTGATATCGCTCAGATGCTCTGGTTTTGAGAAAAATTGATTTCAAATTTTTTCTCGGTTTATTACTCAATACTCGGTTTTTAAAGAATCATAATAAAGTAGGTGAAATATTAACTTATGACACTTTTAAAATGAAATCAATTAATGGGATAACTTAGCACGGAAAATTTTCACTAATGTTTGCGGCAACACGATGATTTCTACATAAAAAATTTGCATTAATTCACGCATTTAGGATAATGGTGGTCACGTATTTCGCAAAAATTGTTTTATGATAAAATATCAAAAAAGAAGTGCAAGAAATTGATATTTCATTTACAGCAGTATGATTCTTTAGATAACGAGTATTGAGTAATAAACCGAGAGAAAATTTCAAATCGATTTTTCTCAGAACCTGTGCATCTGGGCTATATGACACAAGGGCACCTTTATGCAAGAAAACATATCATAGTTTATAAATTTGATGCATACTTTGTAAAAAAATAAAAGGTAAAAAAGTTTTCAGTAAAAATAACCTTTACCCCCCCAATAAGATACGCCTAAGCTTGATATGGAAAAAATTCATTCAAACCATTCGATGCGTATTTTGGATATTAGCCACGGTTTGAAATTTCAATACTTTTGATGGAGCTGTTTTAGAGATATTTGTCCAAAAGTGTTGCCTGGACGTCATCTTCAGAGGGCACCAGTTCCTCACCTAAGCATATTTGGATTATGTAATTTTGGTCGAATCGACCTTAAATAATGTCTAGAACATCCCATAGAAGTTTATCGGTCTAATTATGGGACAGCCTGTATAACTCATGATAAATTGGACCAATAGCAATCGAACAATCGCGTATAGATAAGTGAATATACTGCTTGACGACGTGATATAATCACTTTGGTGCTTCGGCGGGTCGATTGAACTAACGAACACAGAAATGACGATATACATGTGAACATTCTTCAATATCTGTCACAGAAGTGAATATCTGTTTGTATCGACAAACGTCAAAATATACATCAAAATAACAATTCATTACACTCAATACATTCTTTGTATAACCCCGTGAAATACCACTCGAGGAATCGAAAATGAAGAATATTTTTCGCTCGTCACTCGACTTTTGACTCGGAAATATATTCGATTATTTTCGATGCTCTTGTGGTATTACTAGTGATTTTACAACTCATGATGAATTGGACCAATAGCAATCAAGCATTTTCCTTAGCGTATAGATAAGTGAATATACTGCTTGACGACGTCCTTGGTGTTTCGGCGGGTGAAATGAACTAAAAAACATAGAAATGACAATTAAATAGTAGTAATAGAAGTGAATACTTGTTTTTAAACGTCAAAAGTTTCGTATTCATCAAAATCAAAACGAGTCGTTTTGGAAATGTTCCAACTGATAAATTAGGCAAATCGATTGAAGTTTTAACTCCCACACAAATACATTTGGAATCAATTCATGGCTTTTTGTGAAGAAAAGCTCATTATGATTAGTTTATTCGTTGTATAATCCCATCGAATACCATTACTAGTGAGTATGTCATTCGATTTGCCAAATTTAATATTGGTTCCATTCTTAGTTGGACTTTGATTGTTGTGAGTATTGCCCTAATTGTGCGTAAGTTATAAAAAAAAATTTGCTTTATTATTAGTGTATCTTTTAAATGGAGTTCACTGAAATAACAAAAGGAAATGTGAAAAACTTCAGAAAAATGCCCGTTTTCGGGGGGACAGAAATAACATTTTTTAATGGAAGTGGTTGGAAAGCAATAATCTTTTGAAAGGAGAGCACCAAAAACTTATATCGCGAGAAAAGCGCTTGTACTGTCTTCAGGATTTCGGTACAAAATTCTGTTTCACTATGAAATCGGCGTCATGAGGCCCGCGTCGACATGCAATTATTTAGTCGCGAAACAGTTTTTTGTATGAGCCCACATCGTACGCGGGAGTTCTCTCTCATAAAGAACAGTTTTGCGACTAAATAATCGCATGTCGGCGCGAGGTCTAATATTTCATCTAATTAGTGAGAGCATGCTTTGCGACAAATGTTTGTCAACAAGAAAATCGAGTTGCTGATAATAAGAGTAGAAACTCAAGATACAAGTGACTTAATTTTTTTGGCATTTCAGGTATAGCTTTTCAATGTTATTTTGAGAAGTATTCCCAGTAAACGTGTCGAGCTATCAAGAAATTTGATCACCAGAGTTGTCGAGACACAATATATTACGATAACCGATAATCTATCGATCCTGGTTGTTCAACAATAATTCGCAAGGTAAGGTGAGTTTGATATTTTCAGACTAGTTTTCCTAAATCGTACGTCAGATTTGTGATTAACGAATTTTATGTAAAAAAAGAATTCCCATTTGCAAATAAAATATTTGCAGTTAAGATGGAGATTTACTGATTGTTAAATTAAAATTTTCGCTATTAAATGTCTGCTCACGATAGAGTGGAGAACGCGACTCGAAGGAGCATCATCATCGGATACCTACTGTTACAACCATGATACTTCAGATGGAAAGGAACGTTTCTATCTCATTATTATCCTTCAATTAGGCGGACCGACATTCGAGCTCAATGTGAAATTTGGTGCGTGGTTTTGAGACAAAAAATTGCAGAAAAAGTGGATTTTGTTTTTTTTATTTTTATTGTTAGATACAAAATAATTGTGCAGTCGTCAAACAGGCGGTATGTGAATCAACTATCCGTAGATGTTGTCGTAAAATAATAACAGTATGGTAGACACACTAGGTACACTTTCGGAAATGAATAACATCTGTCTAATTATACGGCACCGTCTATGTTCAATCATTTTCCGACTGAATAATTCAAAATTTCGTGGATATTTATAGTTATGCACGATTAAGGACTTAAATGGAGAATTCTGTCTATTTTTATTATAATGCAGGGATAGATTAGGTTTTTTCTTAATCTGCCATGCATATCAAGTTTTTATTATACATTGTGATTGATAATGACTATAGGAAATAGAATATTTTCTAAAAGAAATTTTAATCTTTTGGTATACTAGAATTTGGAAAACTTTCTTTCTACTGCACTGAAAGAAATTTTTATATCCACTCAACATGGATCTGAAGTTTCTTGCCTGAAGCCGTCATGAAAAATATTGAATATTTCATCAGGTTAATGAAGGACATTATTGAGCTCAAGCAGCTCCCGAAAATTTCCATACAACTGATAAACACTGATAATAGTGTTAATAGTGCATCAGTGCTGGTGTATTTGTGACAGTGTCAAGTAGTGCATCTGTTTCGGTGTCTTGGATAGTGTGATTAGTGCATCGAACATGGTGTTACTCTGAAGAAGCTAGCCACTCGTGCAAGCGAAACGTTAGGAAGAAATTCCAACAAACCCGAACAAAAAGAGTGTTATTAATGCAAATTTTACTTACATTGCCCTGCATAACGTGCAGTATTGAAATATCTTTCAGCACCTTACGAAGGGTAAAGACTTGGTTACGACCTAGTATAATAATAATAATAATGATAATAATTTTCATTCGTGCTTTACAATTTACAAATCAAATGTTTGCACCCGTCAAGAAGAAGAAATACAAAAGATATATACAAATGGGAACTTAAATATAAATAAAACACTTTGTCAGGTGGGTGATTCTTTTTCAAATCAAACGGACCCTCGCAATTTTTTTTTAAAATGCGTACGGAGATGCACCTTGGTGAAAACGACAGCTCAAACCTTCAGCTTCTTCATGCTGTATGCTGTTTTCTTTCAATATGAGGATTGAGGCTGCGCATACCGAAAATAATGCTCACTCCCATCGAAAAAAATCAATTATCCTCAATTTAAGTGACTTATTCCTGAGGTTATCATCTGTGGGAGTAATTCGTATTCTACATGAAAAAACGAAGAAATTCTCTTATTACAACTTTTTTCAAAAACCTCTCATTCCGTGCGGAAATTGACCGAGAAGAATTTCCGAATTTTTAACCTTTAAGGGGCTGAAACTCGTTTCTGGGGTAGGATAACAAAAAAAACATGAGAAAAAAAAGTAATTATTTTTTCGAATTAAACACAAATTTTTTATCTCCAGCGGCAAATTTGATTGAAAACAAAATTGGGATTTCTGAAAAAATGGTAAAATTGGGAAAAATCACTTGGTTTCAAAAAGGATGCAAAATCGTGTTCCTTATTCACGAGAATGGGGCGTCAAAAATGTAACATGCAAAAATAATATTTTTCTTCCATGCTAGATGAATCAGACAATCAACATCGCGGAATTTTGCTTTGGCAAGATTTTTTTTTCGGCTTATCTTTTTTCATTTTATGAAGTATAATAAACATGATCTAAAAAAATAGTCTTACCATATCTTTGAATTACAACAACAATGTTTGAACCATGATAAACACTCCAACATCAATTTTACCATTTTTTCCGAAATTCCAATTATGTTTTTTATAAAATTTGCCGCTGGAGATAAAAAATTTGTGATTAATTCGAAAAAATAAATACTTTTTTTCTTATGTTTTTTTTTTGTTATCCTACCCCAGAAACGAGTTTCAGCCCCTTAAAGGTTAAAAATTCGGAAATTCTTCTCGATCAATTTCCGCACGGAATGAGAGGTTTTTGAAAAAAGTTGTAATAAGAGAATTTCTTCGTTTTTTCATGTAGAATACGAATTACTCCCACAGATGATAACCTCAGGAATAAGCCACTTAAATTGAGGATAATTAATTTTTTTCGATGGGAGTGAGCATTATTTTTGGTAAGGGCAGCCTCAATCCTCATATTGAAAAAAACAGCATACAGCATGAGGAAGCTGAAGGTTTGAGCTGTCGTTTCCACCAAGGTGCATCTCCGTACGCATTTCCAAAAAAAACTGTGAGCGTCTGTTTGATTTAAAAAAGAATCACCCAGGTATATCATACACATACAACAGAAAAATACATAAAAAAATAAACAGGGACTATCACGCAAGCGCACCAATACACACAGAACAATTAAGAAAACCATCCATATCGCAGAATGCGGACATCACCAAAAAGTGCTTAACCCTCGCAGTAAATTCTGGAAGTGTCAATTTGCGAGTCTCAATAGGAATTTTATTATACAGGGTGAGTCACCACAGACGCCTCGGTCGATTGAGACTAGAACGATAATATTTTTCAATTGATTTTTCCACCAATCTGCTTCCAACGTCATAATCTACAAGTTAAAATTATAATGCTATATACAGGACGGTCCATTTCTGAGATACTATGAGAATTTATGGTTTTTGCATATTGAAACCCTACATTTTTCATCATTTCTCGATTTCTAGCACTAAATGAAGAGATTCTTCACTTCTAAATTTTATGGTTTTCAAATTATTTGTTCTTTATTGAATTTTTGGAGCCTTCTCCAAACTGTCATTCTGCTGCGGTTAAGCAACTAAATATCCCAATTTTTTCATTGATTGGTAGTAAAAACTTTTATTGTTTATCATCGAAATTCGGGCAGGACCACACTGGGTGTTCAGTACACAAAATTGAACTCGACTTTTTTTCAAACTAATTCTTTAACGTTTTTTCAAATGGCAACACGGGTAATTCATAAGTTCATCCGAAAGATAGTATCAGTATCTATCGAAAATGAATTGGTAGTCTTCTATCCTCGGTTTTCGAGAAAAAACTGTTTTTTAACGTTTATTTCGAGAATTCATGTACGAAAAGAAGGCTTTGAATAATTCGGCATTTCATGCATAGAAAACATTGTAAATGACATGCGTCTATGATTTTCATTCTTCTCATTTCTGATATATTATTCTCTATGTTGAGATTAATATGTCAATTGTGAAGATGTCATTTTCAATGTTTTCTATGCACGAAATGCAGAATTAGTCAAAGCCTTCTTTTCGTACATTCCCGAAATAAAATTTAAGTTTCCTCTCTTGCTATTTGAAATAACGTTAAGAAATTAGTTTGAATTTTTTCAATCGAGTTCAATTTTGTGTACTGAACACCCAGTGTGGTCCTGCCCGAATTTCAATAATAAACAATGATAGTTAGTTCTTTTACTATCAATCAATTACAAAATTAGGACATATAGTTATTTAAACGCAGCAGAATGACAGTTCAGTTCTAAACCATTAGATTTAGAAGTGAAATATTTTCTGAAGAATGTCTTTATTTAGTGCAAGAAATCGAAAAATGATAAAAAATGTAGAGTTTCATTATTGAAAAATCATAAATTCTCATAGTATTTCAGAAATGGTCCAGCCTGTATAATGCATTATAATTTCAAATTGTAGATTATGGCGTTGGAAGCAGGTGTGTGAAAGAATCAATTTAAAAAAATTATCGATCTAGTCTCAATCGACCGAGGCGTCTGTGGTGATTCACCCTGTATAATTTTACTGCCATATGCAAGAACCCCTTTGGGGTAGTACTTAGTCTGCACTCGTCAGATCGCAAAAAATGTCCAAACCTGGTGGAGTAATCGTGAGTACTGCCAACCTCCACAAAAGAACTCTTGTTTGCATGAGCAAATCTGAAAACTCTCAACAATGTAAAGGCTTGGCAATGTTAAAATTTTGTGTTAAATAAACATTCCCTCACAATCCTCGTAGTAACCTGAGTCTGACGTTATCCGAATGGCTCTCCTCTGGAGTGTAAAAATTCTCGAGGACCAAGAACAATTTCCCCACGCCAAAATAGCATACCTTAATAGAGACTCCACCAGAGAAAAAAACACTGTCCTCAATACCGCAGTAGATAAACTATTTGCTAACGATGTCATCAGGAAAACATTTCTTACTATTTTACCCACCAAGAAATCCACATAACTATTCCAGCGTAAAGTGGAATCCAACATGACACCCAAAAATCTGAATTATCTAGTCAGCTCATCATCAGGTACCCCCTCCCCAAACTAAAAATTTTACCACCAGTCTGTTTGATGTAAACAACTCAAAAGCCTTCTATCGTGCATTAGATGCTTCAGTTTGGACGTCAACTAAACCACCAGCTTCTAGGGATATGATTGTATCATCAGCAAACAGAACAGTATAATATTTTCCTAAACATCGTGGGAGATCATTTATAAAAATGAAACAGCAGCGGCCCAAAAACAGATCCTTGGGGTACTCCCATTGTAATGCCCATTTTTGGTGACCAACTGGTGTTATGATATGACGGAAGACTGACTTGTATGAAAAAGTTTCCGCCCTTTTTCTCTAAAGATGTCTTTATCATCGTCTATATCTGGTAACACTTGTCCAATCGGGACGCACAAATATAAGTTGGAAAGGTGACCTTTCGTACGTCATTTTAGTTTATTGTTGATTGAAATTGATCGCAATCAGTGATCAATCGCAGTTTGAAAATGAGTGAAAATAAGGAAGAAATCCGATACATTTTGAAATACTAGTTCAAGAAAATATCGCCCATCTTAATATCCATTGATTTTTTTTTGAAAACGTGATTCTACTGCAATTAACATTTATCAAGACTTTCCTTCCCATTTTGAATTTTCAACTATCGTTTTGCCTTAATTAGAAAAAGTAACGCTTGAGATCGATGACCGAGATCTCTATTGAGAATTCTTTCAAACATTGATAACTTATAATTTATTAGGCTTTACGCGCTATCAAATGACATTTCGTATCATAATTAGCTCTTAATATTAACAGAGCGTTGTTTCGCTGATATTAATTGTTTTGACACATGAACTTTGAACAGAAAAAGTTTAAGGTATAAACATCCAAACTGTGAAGACGATGGAGAAGAAATGAGAATTCTCACTATTCCATTTGTTAGGTTGGTTTTTCATGTTTCTATTAAGTCCGATATTTATAATTTGATTTTCCTCTGTGAAAACATCACTCCCACAAATAAAAGAAGATGAAACTATTACTAGCCGAGATGAAGTTAGCGTAGCTGTGTTTCTTCTTGTGAATATTGAATTTCACTAATGCAAGTCTAGGGACCGCAAAGTGAAATCGCAATTTCTAATTGAGCGTGGGGGGCTTTCGAGATACTGTTTCAATTTCATTTCGCCGTATTCATATCTATGGTTTGTACATAACATAATCTGGATATTCCGCATATCTTCCTACTTCCATCAAATCTGTGGATTCTTTTTGGGATTCAAACACGGTTCAGTTATTTTACACCGTATTTCTATTAGGGTGACTTTCGACAGGTCGGAGATATTTCAATATGCTCTCCGGGCTCATCCCTTAATACCGCATATATTATTCACCTTTCGATATGATTTGAAATTTGCAGTATCGTGAAAAATCAAAAGCCTTAGTGATGAATTCGATGTTTTCCCAGAATTTAATTCTATTCTGGAGCTTTTCATGTTCCATTGTTGCACATTATATTGAAACGATAATTGTTTTATTGAAAAAAAAAAATTATTATTTGATATGTAAATACTTTCTGGGTATGGGTCAATTCAAAAATATGTTAAAAATAATTTTATAATTCTATTTTTAATGCGTTTCGGCATTTGCCATCATCAGATAAATTTCAAAAATATTATGAGACAGTAACTAAGTACATTATGACTTGATAGTAACTAGGAGAAAGTTTGACAAGATCCTAATTATCAAAGATTGATATGACTAATGAAGTAAATTAACAAGTTTCATAATTTGGTGAGGTGCAAAAATATACATAGTATATTAGTTTCAAATGAGATTTTGGAAAACATTTAAAAAGTTCAAATCTGTTCTTGAATTTATAGCATTGGTATTCTGTTGGATTTTACACATTTCAATGATGTTGCGTTTTTGATCCTTTTTTTCATTATTTAAAATCTTATAATTGTCGAAATGAAATCGATATATATTTTCAATAGCATGTGACGCTAGAGCAGTGCAGTTATTATTATTTCTTATAGAATATTTATGTTCACATATTCGTTTATTAATATATTGTTTTGTGGAGGCTATCTTGATGATGCACAACATGGGTTTAGAAGGCAAAGATCCACAATAACTGCGATGATTAGAGTAACCGAATTAATATTAGAAACATATAACAAAGGTGAAGAGCTAGAACTTACTTGCCTTGATATAAGTAAGGCATTTGACAGTATATGCCATGAAGTTTTATTAAATAAACTTTCCTATTATGGAATACGAGGAAAAGTATTTCGGTCTGTCGATTGGAGAGGTCTCAGGTCAGAGGCAAAAGAAATGAGAATAGGGGTTCCACAGGGCTCTGTGTTGGGGCCTATCTTATTTATAATTTATACCAATGACCTATCTGCAAGTATATCTACGGATAACAAGTGCGGTTTCGCTGACGATACAGTTTTCTTAAATAGTTCCAGCAATAGAGATATTCTACATGAAAAATCGGCGAAAGCAATTGATGAAGCTAAGAAGTGGTTTGCTCGAAATGGGCTTCTTCTGAACTTTGAAAAAAACAATCACTCCTGTTTACAATGAAAGAAAATAGTACTGATTCTATCTCATATCTGGGAATCATATTCCAGCCTTCTTTGAGCTGGAGTGACTACATTTAAGCTCTCTGTGGCAGGCTATTCAGTGTTACGTACTTAATCAAGAGGATAAAACAAATATCAGATACCCAAACAGCCAAACTTGCATATTATTCCAATTTTCATAGCCAGATTCAGTATGGTATAATTCCCTGGGGACAAAACAATATGGCACAAAGAGTTCTTCTGAAACAAAAGAAGGCGTTCAGATGTCTATTTAATATCAATCCAAGGGACAGCTGCTGTGATACCTTTAAAACAGAGAAAATACTTACCACAGTTTCGATATTCATATTGACCTCCCTGAAGTATATTCATCAAAGACAGGATGAATTTAAGCAAAACAAGAATAACCATAATCACAATACAAGAGAAAAGAATAAATACATCATTCCGTCTGAAGAAAACCCAACAAGGTCCGCAATATATCTGCGTAAAGTTATATAACCACTTCCTTGATGAGTATAAGTCGCTAAATCTTTCTCAGTTTCACCGTCAGGTAAAAGAGTGGTTATTAAATAGGACAATTTATTATTTAGAAGAAGTTTTTGAGCTGTGAATTAATGAAGTAACATTGTTTAAATAACAGCAGTGTATATTGGTCGTTTCGATTTATGCATACATAAATGTCCTTAAAACCGTGTAATTATTTGACGGTAATTATTTATTTAACACGTCTTTATTGTATCTATATATTACATGCTTACATGTATAAATGAATAAAATAAATAAATGAATGAATAAATAAATAAATAAATAAACATATACTGAATCGCATTCTTTATGATTAATTTGATAAACTGAATGTGTAATTTTACTATTTTCTACATTCGGTTTTAATTCAGTGAAGAAGTTGCTAGAATAACTATTTGGAATGTGACCTACTTTTATATCGTATTTTTTCATTCATTGAATAATTTTTTGGGATAAATTTTTTGTGTATTTTATATAAATACCTTACGTATTTGTTTTCCGTATTTGGATTTTGTTTGATATAACTAGATTGATTATAAATAAAATTAATTCTCTGTTTTATTATTGGTTCTACATAATTCGTTGGGTAGCCATTGTTTTTTAAAATTTGTCGTATTTTCTTTAAATTTTGAGGTATGTATTTAGGATCAGTAAGTTTGATAGCTCCATCAATTAAACTGTTTATAACACTTTTTTGTATAAATTTGAAACATCTGAGTTAAAGTGGAGATACCTCTTTAATGTTGTCGGTTTTTGATACCAATTAGTGTTAATATTTCCATTCTCATCATAATTTATAGTCATGTCTAAAAAATTGATAGTTTTATTATTTTTGTGATCTATTGTGAATTTTAATCTATTATTGAACTTATTGAATTTCTCTAATAATTCATTCACTTTATCTTTGCGGATACATAGAAGACAATCATCGATATAACGTTTGAAGTTGATTGTCTTCTATGTATTCACAAAGATAAATTAGATTAGATGAATTATCAGAGAAATTCAATAATATCAATAATTGATTAAAATTCGCAATAGAATATAAAAATAATAAAACTATCATTTTTTTAGGCATGACTGTAAATTATGATGAAAATAGAAATATTAACACCAATTGGTATTAACAACCGACAACATCAAAGACGTATCTCCACTTTAACTCTGATGTTCGAAATTTATACAAAAAAAGTGTTATAAACATTCAACATTTAATTGACGAAACTATCAAACTTTCTGATCCGTAATACAGACCACAAAATTTAAAGAAAGTACGACAAATTTTAAAAAATAATGGGTACCCAACAAATTATGTAGAACCAATAATAAAACAGAGAATTAATGTTATTTATAATCAATCTAGTTATATCAAACAAAATTCAAATAGGGAAGCAAAAAACACAAAAAATTTATCCCAAAAAATTGATCAATGTCTGAAAAAATACGATATACAAATAGGTCACATTCTAAATAGTTATTCTAGCAACTTCTTCACTAAATTAAAACTCAATGTAGAATGTAGTAAAATTACACATCCGGTTTTTCAGTTGTAAAGAATGCAATTCAGTATATATTGATACCACAAAACAATATATTAATAAACGAAAATAAATAAATAAATTGATGAACGAATATATGAACATAAATATTCTATAAGAAATAATAATAACTACATTGCTTTAGCGTCACATGCTATTGAAAATATATATATAAATTTGATTTTGACAATTCTAAAGTTTTAAATATTGAAAAAAACGATCAAAAAGGCAACATCATTGAAATGTGTAAAATCCAACAGAACAACAATCCTATAAAATCAAGAACAGATTTGAACTTTTTGAATCTTCCCCAAAATCTCATTTGAAACAAATATATTATATATATTTTTGCACCTCACCAAATTATAAAACTTGTTAATTTATTTCATTTTTCATATTGATTTTTGATAATTAAGATCTTGTCAATGTTTCTCTTAGTTACTATCATGTCATAATGTACTTAGTTACTGTCACATAATATTTTTGAAATAATATAATAATAATAATAATTTTGACAAATGCCGAAACGCGTTATAAATAGAATTATATAATTATTTTCAACATATATTTGAATTGACCCATACCCAGGAAGTATTTACATATAACCTGAAGGTCAAGAAAAAGGTTAAAAAATAAAAAATTAATATTTGACATATAAAATCGAATCGTGCGGAACTTATTGACATCAATATAATGAAGACGGTAGGGGACACCCTTATAATTGAAACGGTGAAATCCTAAACACAGGACAAGCCCTGGCAAAATATTTGTCTCCGTCTCTCAGATATAGTTACCACAGATTGGAACAGTGACATAAAAGTCACTAGAATATAACAGGTTTGTTCCAACTCGCGTTGTAAACCGTCAATGTAATGTCACGATTCTGCGCTGTTCTAAAATTCGCTTCATTTTACAAACAGCGCAGAATCATGATGGTTGGAACAGACCTAACAACTGCTCAGTCGTTTCCTTGGGAGCAGCAGTATCTGATTTTTTGAAACAAGAAATTAATAACATTTTGGAATATTACGACTGTTTGTTCGTGAAAGATTACATCCGCTGAATTCAGAAATTGCAAAAGGATATCGTTTTGAGTTTCGATGTCCCTGACACAAAGACCACCGATTCCATTCACAACTGCCTGAAATGAGTAGCGTCGCCGTCTTCAACGCGAATTACTTCTAAGTATAATAAAAAACACATGAAATATTTCGCACTTTTCATAACAGCAGCTAAAATTGTTCGTTGTTGAATCGAAGCAAACAAAATATCGCAATATATATTTAATGAAAAAATGCCCATTTTTGAAGTTAATAAACCGTTCCAGACTCAGTTTACCAATCCTTCAAGTCTGCGAAGTCTCTTCCTGTTCATTATTGATTTTGCTTTTCTTTATGAATGTCTTGAAGAATTTTATCCAAAACTCCACCGTCGAGATTTATGCGGAGTGAATCGCTGCAACATTCAATCAACTGTATGGTGCTTCTTGCGATTGAAAATGGTGCAACATCATAGGATGAGGGAATGGCATAACAAGGGGTTTGCTTTATTTTCGATATAGTTCATTCGAAGGGAGATAAATTTCGATTTTGTCGGCGTTTTATTGCAAATCCAATTTTACCAAGGAATTGAACTGTGTTCCTAACTTATCTATTCAGCCTTTGAATTTATTGCCTGAAGTTGCACGAAAACATGTGAATGTGCACACTTCAACAAGCACTTAGTTTCTCCCCTATTCGGCAACCCTATAGACCCTGCTTTTCACCTTACTGGACCGAACCGAGAGCTAGGGCGTGGAAGTAGACGGCAGCACTCACTTTGATCGCATTCAGGATGATTTTACGTTCCGATACGATTGACATTCATTAGAACATGTTACATTTAGGCATTGCTCGAATTTAAACCGATATGAACGCCCACGACTCCTCGTCGAAGCGTGCTCGACTGTGTACTGTGCTCGAGAGGATCAATTATGGACGTCTTCTGAGAGATTAGTGTTTATCCCGCTGAATGTCTTCTGTTGTTTATTGAAATCGAAACCCCACCGAGAATTCAATCAATGTCGCTGAGGAATTGTGAGACGTAAATATTTGGACCCTTGAAATGAAATTGATTCGTCAGGTTTGTGAAAGCGGTGAGCACGGATCCTCCAACTGAAACGGGAAAAAAACTTCATTATGATTGCGATTATATTTAGGAAATAATTTTGTATTGAGATTAATACACACGAGAAAGGGACAATTCTGTTTTTTATTTAAAATTCGTCAGGTGGAAGTTATACACGTCTATATATTTTTAAAGTCGATTCATGAAATTTAATTGAGGGTAAATTCTCCATTTTAAATACGAATTCTACTGCCTGTCAATTTTATCACAATTAAGAACGGTTACTGAATAATCAAAGCTATTACTCAATGCATCGTTCAGCTCCTTTCAATAAAGAGGTGTCGCTTCGCCCTATCCACAAAGAGCCACCACGATTAGGACATACACGTTGATTTACCAACTGAACGCTTCAGAAGGCTGTCTGTCGGCTTCGTACAGACAGGAGTAATGTGTTGCACATCGGTCAGATAGGCTGCGAATATTCTGATAAGACCAATATACCAAGTTAATTATCAGATCATCAGTATGTAAAGGATGGTCAACATGATGGCATGGACTTATGCAGTTTCCCCACCAAAACGTTCAAAACGATTGATTTGATAGTACGAAGGAAAATTATTGTAAAGAGAAATTCGCAGGGAAAAAGAAGTGAGGCCAACTTAATCTGATATGGATACACAGGATTTTTTGTACTTGGGTCAATCAACTTTTAAGTGTACAGATGGTAAAAAATATGATTTTATTTTTTCTAACTAATTTTCAACATCTATATATTTTATTTAATAGAGAATTCAGTTAACTTTATAATTCTATAAAGAGCAGAGCTGTTTTCATTGTAACGTGTTGGTTTTTACAAAAAAATGTCAACTCCACAATTGAAATCTGTCCCCTGGACCACTAGTTGAAGATAGTTCTTAATTATGTGGACGTCAATTTCAATTAAAACAAAACATTGTATTTATTGATTATTGGATAAATTATTCCTTTTCAATAATTTTGTTGAAGAAATAACTTTTAATTGTGCATTTTTTTTCAGTTAGTTCTGTCCCCTGGACAACAATTGTCTTCAAAGTAACAAAACTTTCTATTAAAACAGGAAATAATAGTAAAAATAATTTATAGAACCTCATGTGCATTTTTTATGAAATACTATTATTAGTCTTCAAAATTTATGTGGTTTATTTGCAATTTAAAATATAAAGTTGAATGACTAAACGTTTTCAGCATGGGTTGTCCAGTGGACATATTTGGTTGTCCAAAGGAAAGTAAGATTTTAAAATCCCGATTTTGAAGTATTATTCCTATATTTAAAAAGGCAAAGATTAAAACCGGTTTAAGAAGGTACCAAATATATTTTTTAATGTTTTACACGCCTAAAAACATTAACATAATCAGTAACATTAAAACAAAATTCTAAATCAAACAAAATAATTCATGCCGATCTTGAGGTATATTGATTTCCTGCAAAATAGACGGAGAACTTGGGGGTGTATCGTTAAGTATATCACGAACTCTCTTTATTTTTTTTCTCTGTTCTTGTTTCCGCAATTTCCAAATAATTCAACAATTTTTTCGTTCCTCTGGTTGCATATTTACAAGCAACTTTTTGTTTTTATGATAACTCTCTCTTTTCTTTGTCTTTAGTTCCGCCAATTTTACTGAGTCTGCTTTAAGTCTTTCTCTATAGCATCTTGATTTTTCTTTCTCTGAGAGTCCCATTCTCTAAAAAACTTACAAACAATAATTTAATGAAAATTTATTTCATGAAATATATTTAAAAATCCTATTGCTTCGTTTTTGTCCTATGGACAAGCACACTGTCCCACGGACAACCATTCGAACAACCAAATTGGTTGTCCGAGTGACTTTTTCGCAACTTTGAGCATTTTATTGATTATTAATTACTTTTTGTATTATATCTCAACCTCATAGTTAAATATAGATAAAAAAGCAACTGGTGCAATATGATTCATTGTAAAATATTAATTACTTACGTATTTCAGACGGTTGTCCGATGGACCGACAATAAACACACCCACGCTCACCAACGCCAACTTGGCCAACTGACGTCGTGGCTTTTGCGAAAAACAAATAGTGGCAAGCCGTTCCCGCTTAGTGGAACTTCAAACTTTTTGTCACTTGTATACCACGCCATCATGTTTTGAATCCAAAACAAAAAAATTATGGTTGTCCGGAGGACTCGAAACATATAGGCGTTTATTGGGGACGAAATTAAAATGGAATAAAAACGTGTATTTGTTACAGTAAATAAGTATTCGACAATATTTCTTAACAATATATATATAAATATAAATGATTTTGTATAAGTTTTAAGTGCGTAATAGCTTTATTTTTCGTAATAAAAAGTTTTGGTGTGCTCTATTGCTTAGGGACAAACTGTGATGCTTAGAAACTAGATGTTTGGTCTTTTGGACAACCATTAAATAAAGTATAAATTGCAAAAAATATATTACCATTTTTAATTGTTAGTTAATAACTGTTAATAATAAAACAAAAAAAAATAAAATAACCCCATATATCTTAATAGAATTTTTATAATCGATCAGGGACTGAGTAAGGTGGTCGTGCGACAAATAAAAGTTGATTCACCCACTTACATTAGCAATTGATGAATTTTATAGGATGAAATAGTAAGCTCACAGATCATTAGACATATAATGAATAGTTTTCTTTAGAGGATGTCAAAAATAGAAGCGTTGATACTGTGGAACAAATAATCGAATGAATGTTCAACACAAGTCAAGCAAGAAGAACAACTCCTGAATCCACTTTGAATTTGTAAATCTCGGCCTATGGAACTTTCCAACTGATGATATATTTTGGATACGTTAATAAATTTACTATACGATTTATGTGCCATCACGGTTAAAAGCAGACAGTTGATAAAATGTCAGTAATAATATTGTAGTTCATGATGTGTCCATAACTTATATCTTGCAAACTAGTCTTTTATTGTTCTTTGGAATCTGTTCGTTCTATTTGATATGAATTATTATCAACAAGTTACTTACTTGCATCCAGTTTTGTACATGCTGCGACGCATTCCACTAAATAGAAGGATTTTCGGATTTCAGCGGTAAATTCGTAGAGAACCAAGATCAAAATGTCCGGTGCTCCCGAATATATAATGGGATTCAAAAGATTTGAGACATTCGCAGTGACATTTACGTCTGTTTATGATTTACGAGCGGCTACACGTTCGACTGGAAATATTTATTCTCTTAATAAGTTTCGAGTGCGACAACAAAAGCTGAAACCGAGAATATTTTATATTTACGATTTCAAGTGGCTTATTACGTTTTACTGCCTATTTTGAAGGACTTACGAAAATGGTGAACGCTTTTGCATTTGCGAGATAAGATGGTTCAGCAATTTATAGCATCGCTAAATGTCGGTTCACGCATGAATTTCGGGTGTTAAGGCCTCCAAAGCGTTTCCGTGGAATTAAATTATTTTGTAGCTATTTTTCAGAACGCATTTGTTCCCTTCATTCTCCGTCCAAGCAGAGTATGCACTGAGCTCGAAACCATCTGCGGAATAATGATTTTGTCGGGGAGCATTTTCTCTGTGTATAAGTACGAGTACATGAATTCTAATGTACTTGAAAGGCATATCATAAATGTAGTCATTCTAACTCTCTTGAAACTTCGCGGCAGATGAAGCTTCATTTGATGGAGTTTGAGGAATATTTTTCGATTTCGTTACACCCTTCACCTTCGCCCAATCTCTTTGAAGTGGAAGTTAAAAACATCAATGACTGATTATGACAACCCAATTGGGAGTGGAATCGCATGATCAAAGCACCACACAATTTCTGGAATATCAACGGCAGTGCCTACCCTGTGATCAGCGGGGTGTCAATTCGGTTCACTGTTTCGTTTCAGATTATTATCTTCTACATTTCCGCAAACGGATACATGCATAGTCATTATGTAACCGTTTTTTTGATCATTGTTTTGTTTAAGAAAAAATTTCTAACTCACATTTTTTTGGAAATACTTGCACATAATTTCAAAATTATTTGTAACATCCTCTCGTTTGAATCGTATTACAATGTCGCACTATTCGATCGTATGATGCAATTCAAATAAACTGAAAGTAACATTGAATGAATAATACAGAAGTGAGTTTAATTAGGGATCGAATTGTTAGCACATTTTTACTGGGTGTTTCAACGCGGGTTAATTATTAGACTTTACGGAGAACTTTCAGCTTGAAATTTGGGTTATAAGAGTTACCATTCTAAAATATTTTCAGTTAAAAGGTTGTACCAGATATTGATCCCCATTTCATTTTTTTAAATAGAATGTAGCTACTTTTTTCTTCAATCGTTATTTTTCATCGAAAAATAAACTTACTTTATTCATATAACTCATAGCTGATTCTCAATCGTTTTCAAGTTGTTTCAACTTTTGTGATTTTTTTGGTACTTGGAGAGCTTCACTGAAACCTATTCATCTTCGAAACCCCTTGACATGAGGGGTTGAAAAAATCGCAGGGTATTGAAAACTCATCAAACTAATCATTGATAATAGGAACAATAAAAAAAAATCGAGCAAAATATGTGAAAAAAAATCTTGAACAGCCGGCATTTAGATCTTGAATAACTTCAGTTTTTCAAATAGCACGGTATACTTTTGACTACACCGTTTATTTGCTACATAAAAAAAAACTGGACAAAATTGATATACATTTTTCCTATCTCATATTCATAGTTCCTAGGTAATTTCAAAAAAACTAAAACTTCGTTCAGTATGATCTGATCGTATAACCCACTGACCTGGATTCAAGTGCGAAAGTTTTTAGATCGCACAAGTGCCTCTGGCATGACCTATCAACTATATATTGAATATATAGCCGAGATCAACGGCTTTACGTGCCTTCCGAAGCACGATGGCATTCTGGAATTTACCGGGATTCGAACCCGGTTTTTCTGGGTAGTAGGTCAGTACTACGCCTATTGAGCTACCGATGCTTATGAAGAACTTGCTTAGATTATTTTCCGTCATACAGTTACTATGGTAACGAGGAAAATATATTATGAATTCAATGTGTCAAATGCCAAACTGTCAAAAATTTTGTATTCTTTATTTGAATTGCAAACAAATTCTACTACAGCAATGAAGTGATTTTTGATTTTTTGCAATGTTTAGTGAGAGTTGAAGAATATTTGGACGAACTTGCAGAAATTTCAACTTGTAGTATTTCTTTTTCCAAAATTGCAGACAACAATAAAAGAAAATTTGGACGTTTCATACGACGTTTCAAATATTAACTAAAATTTTATTCAGCGCGTATAGAGAACTTGCTTTAAATTATTTCCCTTCATATATTTACTATGGCAACCAGAAAAATACATAATCAACTCAGTGTACACTATGCATTGTGAACAAATTATTGGTGAAATGAACCAGAATATTAAAGTGATTTCTGACTTATACCTGGTGAAAATCGGGGAATAATTGAAGAAATTTTCAGAAAGTCCAACAATTATTCGAATTCTCCAAAAGTAGCTCGGAGCAAATTCGGAAAAATTGAAAAAATGCTCAAGCAATTCTCCTGTTTTGTTCATATAATTGTCATTATAAATAAAAATGTCTAGTGCAGGAGTTGTCTTATTGATTTTAATTTCAGTTTGAAACATTCAAATAATGAACAGATCAGTAGGAAATTAATTTTATTCGATTTATTCGATTAGATCGGGATACTTCAAGTATTCTTCGACTCTCACCAAACGTTGCAAACAAGTCAAAAATCACTTCATTGATGTAGTATAATTTGTTTGCAATTTAAATAAATAATACAAAATTCCGTTTGGCTTTTGACACATTGAGTCCCTAATATATTTTTCTCATTGTCATAGTAATTGTATGGAGGAAAATAATCTAAAGCAAGTTCTCATAATAAAAAAAATTATAATTTTACGACATTTGATAAACTGATGTATAAACTGAACAATTTATACAAAATCGTCCAGACATTATTATCACTAACGCTGATAAATGTAATGAAACCGTCATTATGTATGAACTGGACTATACCCAAAAAATTGTGACTTTATTAAAAGATGAAAACACATTTAAATAAGAACGAAATGATTTAACTAATAAAATACAAAACAAACGCAAAATAATGATTGGTAGCAATATTAATATTGAAACTAAAAATCATCTTATTTGTAATAAACGATTAGCACCTAAAATATTTGGTTCACCAAAGTTACATAAACAAAATGTTCCTATGAGCCCAATAGTCAGTTGTATTGACAGCCCCCTCTACAACCTTTCCAAATATTTAACGCAAATACTCACAAAAATTGTTGGTATGGGACAATCTTTCATCAGAGATTCTTGGCATTTCAAAGAATACAACAGCAATAAACATGTTCCACAAAAGTATAGACTTATTTCACTAGATGTGGTTTCATTATAAACAAATATTCCATTTGAGGTTGCATAACATATACTAAATTTGAAATGGCATGAATTAGAAGAACATACTACACAAACAAAAGAACAATTTTTAAATGGTACAAAACTTTGTTTGAGTTTTACTTATTTTACATTTGACAAAATTTGCTAAGCTAAATATATGGAATAGCGATGGGATCTTCTTTATCATCTCCCATTGCAAATGTAGTAATGGAATATGTTGAAGAAAATATTCTATCTACCATTCCATATAACATACGATTATACAAACGTTTCGTAGATGATATAATACTCCCAATACCAATCAATGAAGAAGACAATATATTACAAGCATTTAATAATTATCACAATACAATTAAATTCACAATAGAAAGGGATAAAAATTAAACTATGAACTTTTTAGATGTAACTCTCGATTATAATAACGATTAAAATAAAATAAATACAACATGGTTTACCAAAAACATAAATTCTGGAAGATACATCAATTTCAATTCAAGTGTACCAAAAATTTTCAAGTAGAATGTTATTGTTGGTTCAGTAGATAGATCAGTGAAATTAACTGAACCAACAAAACGCAAAGAAAAATTGATAAAGTAAAAAATATTTTAGTAGAAAACAGTTATCCCATTTCTTGAATAAATAGCGTTATATAAGAAAAAATAAACAAAATATATAACAATAATAATAATAATGAATTCAATTCTTCTGATATAAAGTATATTAGTATACCGTATATTCTGGCATTATCCGAAAAAATAGGTAAAATTTTACGTGAATATAATCTTATTCTAACAGATAAATCATACAACACTCTGAATAGATTTTTCACTGAATTAAAAGACCCTACAGATAAAAATAAACAAACGAATATAGTATACAAAATTTCTTGTATAAATCGTCCAGGACAATATTTTGGACAAACAAAACAATATTTAAATAAAAGAATTTACAACCATAAATACTCTTTACGATTAAATAATGAATGTACAGCTCTTAGTAAACATTCACATGACTTAAACCACAATTTTGATTTCAATAATGTGACAATCCTTGATAAAGAATCAAACTATCAGAAACGATTAATCAAAGAGATGATACATATCAAAAAAGAAATAAACTCTGCTAATTTTAGAACAGATATTGAAAATTCAAGTATAATTTACAATGGAATATTTTAAAGTTATTGTTAGACAGTGAGTTGTGATCTGTATCTAAGCAACATTATTAACATCATGAAATTGTCAAACCACACTCAAAAGTTGTAATGAAAAAAATTTTTTAATTAAACAAATACAAGTTTATGATCGTATAACGATCGAAACGTCGTATGAAACGTCCAAATATTCTTTTATTGCTGACTGCAATTTTGGAAAAAGAAATAATTCAAGTTCATAATCAGTCGAAATGCCGAAAGCTGTCAAGAAATTTCAACGAAGAGTACCCTGGTCTACCAAAAATGATTCGTGGCAAATTGAAAAAAATTCAACAAAATTCTTTGCCTACTGGTCAATGGAAGAAAACAGCTGTCCAGGTGAAAATGGTTACGGAGGATGAGGACACTGTTCTTTTGGTACTACGATACTTTTTTGCTTATCCTAGTGGATCACTGAGAAGCGCTTCCGATGCAGTGAGCGTATCAGTTCCATCTATTCAAAGGATATTGTTACAAAATAAAATGCACAATTACAAATCCACTCCGCCGCCGCATTTAATTCCACTGAACCATGACAAGGGAGTGACTTTCTGCGAATTCATTTTAACAAAAATTTATGAAATATAATATATATATATATAATAAATTTGATAGAAAAGAAATTTTCAATAGCTGAAATTCTCATTTTTGATCTGATTCCAATCCTCATGCTGCTCACAACAACGACGCTTTCAACAGAAATTTAGTGTTATTTTGTTTGTTGAAAGATAATCGGTTGGCTTACAAAATCTATCGCCAAAATTTGTGCAGTGCTCTTTATGTAGACATTTTGAAAACTACAGTCCAGGACTTCATGGATAACCTGCCTTTGAATGCAATATCCAAGACCTGGTATCACCTTGACGGTGCTCATTCGACGAACGCTGTAGCTGATGTTTTAAACACATTATTTGAAGATCGTTGGATTAGACGTTTTGGTCCGTGCAATTGGCCAGCACGTTCGCCTGATCTAACGCCCTTAGACTTTTTTCATGGGGTTATTTAAAAAGAAAGACAGTCTAGTAGAAATATTAGACACGCATTCGAAGGGCCTTCCAGGAGGTCACATCGGATCAAATTGGTTACGCGGTTCAAGCAGTCCACAAGAGAATTTTGAAATGTTTAGAAGTTGGAGGAGGGCAGTTTGAGCACTTATTGAGATAATCCTAGTTTTCAGTGTAAAGATCGAATGAAATTAATTTTTTACTGATCTTCTGTTCATTACTTGAATGTATCAACCTGATAGTAAATAAATAAAACAACTCCTACAGTAGACATTTCAATTTATGATAAAAATTGTATGAACAAAACAGCAAAATTTCTTGAGCATTTTTCTAATTTTTCAGAATTTGCACCGAGCTACTTTTGGAAAATCAGAATAATTGTTGTAGGATTTTTTGAAACTTTGTTCAATTATTCCTCCATTTTCACCAAGTATTTTCCCGTTGCCATAGTAATTACATACAGGAAAATAATCTAAAGCAAATTCTCCATAAGCATTGAATAAAATTTTAGTTTTTTTGAAATTGCCTAGAAACTATGAATTTGAGATAGACATTGTACATCAATTTTGTCCAGTTTTGATGTAACAATTAAACAGTGTAATGAAAAGTATGCCGTGCTATTTGAAAAACTGAAGTTATCCAAGATCTAAATGCCGGCTGCTTAAGATTTATTTTCACATATTTTGCTCGATTATTTTTTGTCGTTTATATTATCAATGATTAGTTTGATGAGTTTTCAATACCCTGCGATTTTTTCAACTCCTCATGTAAAGGGGTTTCGAAGATGAATAGGTTTTAGTTAAGCTTTCCAAGTGCCAAAGAAACACAAAAGTCGAAATAACTTGAAAACGATTGAGAATCAGCTATGAGTTGTATGAATAAATTAGGTTTATTTTTCGATGAAGAATAAGGAATGATGAGAAAAATAGCTACATTCTATTTAAAAAAATGAAGTGGGGATCAATATCCAGTACAACCAGAAGTGCCTTTTAAATGAAAATATTTTAGAATGAGAGAGCGTAGACTCAAACTCTTATAACCCAAATTTCAAGTTGAAACACCCAATAGTTCTCCGTCAACGTCTAACGATTAACCCGCGTTGAAACACAAGGTACATCAGTAGATAGTGAATGTAGTTGGCATGTTAATCATTTGGTTGCCATACGCTCGGTAGTAAATAAGTCTTTTTCAGTTCCATTTTCAAATGATCGAGCGCTACTAGATTTAAACAATCACTTTTGCAATGATATTTATGCTTGAGATATTTCTGCAGTTATTCTTTATTGATTATCGACATCGTCTGTGATTTCAATTGGCAAGAAGGTATCCATTTTGAAGTAACTACTTTCAAATTTGATTACATTATTATCCATTTAACCTAAACTCATTCTTATCGATTACACAGGCCAACAAAATGAAAAAAAAAATTTGGTGCCAGAAATCTAACATCTGATTTTAGATGTTTTTAATGTGCTGATTCCAAAAATGCCACCAGATTTTTTCTATCAGCACTAGTTTTTGGGTATCTCAAAAACTAGAGCTAATAGAAAAAATCTGGTGGCATTTTTGGAATCAGCACATTAAAAACATCTAAAATCAGATGTTAGATTTCTGGCACCAAATTTTTTTTTTCATTTTGTTGGCCTGTGCTATAGGTGACATCAATCACTAGAATAGAAAAGCATATTTTCAAGAGCAAGGATTTTTTAAATGAAGTAATTATTGTTGACTGTTGATGTGTCTATTTTGAATATATAATAACAGGTTACAGGTTAAATGATATATTTTTTTCTGATAAAGGACAACAAATAAAGAGATAAATATGTACTTAATCGTCAAAATAGAAATTTCCCAGAATCTTATTAGCCAAATGGATACCTGGAATTGTCCCTGACCCAATGTTCCTATACTAGGAACTACTCAATACAATGCTCTTAATTACTTTTATACCTGTAATTGCCTATGACCAGATCCTCCTATACCTGATTGGCTGTACTTGATTTAGTATATTACTGAGTTTTCCCAAATAAAGTTGAGCTATCATTTTGTGTAAATTTTAGTCGTTTTGTAGTATCAAGACACTAAACTGAAACATTGGCATCCACAAGCAGACGTACCTGTGTAAACCATCCCGATGTTTTTTGTTATGTGTGTGGTGAATACAATTTGAAAGAGAGCAGAAAAACGATTTCTGACTTTGTGAAAAGAGCTTATCTTGCCTATTTTGGCGTTCATTTAGGAGATCAAGATAAATCTTGGGCCCCACATTTCATATATAAAACATGTGTTGAACATTTGCGACAGTGGACAACTGGAAAGAGGAAGTGCCTAAAGTTTGGTGTACCAATGGTTTGGAGAGAACCGCGGAACCATCATGACGACTGCTATTTTTTTCTCGTTAATATTAAAGGCATAAATAGAAACAATAGACACAAATGGACATATCCTGATCTAGATTCTGCAAGAAGGCCTGTAGTGCATTCGGAAGAAATACCCGTTCCATCATTCAGCAGTCTACCCGAAGTGACAGAAGATGATACAGAAACATCAACGTCTGACGAAGTTAAAAGAATTCAATCAGAAAACGACAGCGATTTTGAAGCAGATTTAGCAACTCCGCAGTGTTTCAATCAAGAAGAACTACAGGATCTTATAAGAGACCTGAATCTCTCAAAGGAATCCGCTGAATTACTTGCATCCAGATTAAAAAAAAAAAATCTACTTTGTCGAGGTACTAATATTACATTTTATCGTAAAAGAGATAACGATCTGCTACCTTTTTTCACTCAAGAAAATGACTTGGTATTCTGTAACAATATAAAAGGGCTCTTAGAAAAAATGGGTTTGCCTGAATACACTCCAGATGATTAGCGCCTTTTTATTGACATTTCAAAACGTAGTTTAAAATGTGTTCTTTCACATAACGGTAACAAATATGGCTCAATTCCTATTGGTCATTCTACTACCATGAAGGAAGAATATGAAACAATAGCATTCGTTTTGAGAAAAATTAAATACGAAGAACATCAGTGGTCAATTTGTGTTGATTTTAAAATGATTAACTTCCTCCTTGGATAGCAGAGTGGTTATACAAAATATCCTTGTTTTTTGTGCCTTTGGCACAGCAGAGCTAAAAATGAGCACTGGGTTAACAAAAATTGGCCTTCAAGAGATGTCATGATTCAAGGAATACAAAACGTGATCAACGAACCTTTGGTTTCAAGAGAAAAAATCTTACTTCCGCCCTTGCATATCAAGCTAGGCCTAATGAAGCAATTTGTGAAGGCCTTAAATCGAGATGGAAATTGTTTTGGGTATTTGTCACGTAAATTTCCTGGCATTAGCACGGAAAAACTAAAAGCTGGTATATTTGATGGTCCTCAAATAAGGCAACTTGTTAAAGATCCACAATTCACCACATCAATGAACGAGACTGAATCTAACGCTTGGAGTTCATTTGTTCAAGTAGTACAAAATTTTCTCGGCAATCATAAAGCAGAGAATTACGTCGAATTAGTGGAAACTATGCTTTCAAATTTTAATATTCTCGGCTGTAACATGAGTATAAAAGTTCACTACCTCCACAGCCACCTAGATCGTTTTCCAGAAAACTTAGGTGATTGTAGTGAAGAACAGGGGGAAAGATTCCACCAGGATATTAAAACTATGGAAGATCGTTATCAAGGACGATGGGATAGCCACATGATGGCGGACTACTGCTGGAGCCTTCAGCGAGACTGCCCTAGTAAACCTAGAAAATCGTATAAAAGAAAACTTTTATGTGATTAGTGACTAATGTAATTATGTAAATTAAGTTTTTGCAATAAATACTTAAATCCATGTGTCTTTGTTTTTTTAACTGTCGATAGTAATATTATACATTATAACAGTTATAACGTAAATTATATACACAATTTTTTAAAAAATCTCAAAAACTAGATCTGATAGACAAAATCTGAGAACTTTTTTACATTCTGCTTCCAAAAATTACTCAGGAACAGTTAAAAAATCGCAGGCACCAAAATGTGTGTTGGCCTGTGTTATTATCCGTATCGCATTAAGAAATTAGTATTTCTCTGTCAGTTTAGTTAATTCATACTCTTTCATATAAATTTCACAAAAAGTGTTTTGAACTTCATGTGTTAGGCTTCATCTAGAAAGTAGTTGCTGAAAAATATTATTATATCGATTAGTTATTTCTATTATGAAACTCTCTTACATAAATGACGTCGATTTCCATACTAATGTTACAAACTTTTAAAATTCGCATCTTTTAGAGGCGTGGCTTGATACATATTTCTCCATTCATACAGGATAAAGCGATGAACCCACCTCTCAGAAAAATTACCGACTAGAAGATGTATTTGACATATCATATTGTCGCCGGGCCGAATCTTTTCCGCTATCGTGAACTGACCTAAAAAATTGAATAATGGAAGTTGGGTTTCCGCAGTAGCAATCTATAGACCTATTGGACCGTAAGGCATTAATTATTCTCATACATCACTCGAAAATCACATATTATGTTTGTGCGGGAGATTTATTCGATCTACTCCGTGAAAAGCGTCAACTTAGAAGTAATCATGAGAAACGGAGAAGGTTTCAGTACGTTCACATCTTTTCAGGATAGAAAACTTCTAAATTTTTACCATTGGATCTTATTGAGTAAGAATACATTCTACTCGACAGTAATACTCAGTTGATTACATAATTCCGGTATTCCGCATAATTTCTTCTAAACGACATTAATTAGTGAGACAATACAATGGTACGGCAAAAGGTGAAATTTTGCAACCTCCGGCAAGCAATTCACTGAATCGATTTGACAACGAACAGCAGCCTGATATAAAAAGTGTCATTCTTAAAACTACTTTGTTTCGAAGAAGCCTCCAACTGGATAATTATTACTTCTCAACCACACACACACTCAAATATGCCATATATTTTCCCACCAACAATGTTATTTTGTGAACTATGCTTACGCGGTTCGTTTTTTGTCAGCATTTCTTTAAAGAAACGTCCTGAATAGGATGCTTTAGTAAAGGCCCGAACTGATCCAGATACGCTTCGACAAAATCGAAGGCATTTTCAGGCTAATTATCCCGAGTAAATTTTAATTATAGTGGCGATTCATGTAATTAATATGATTTATAATTGGGAGGTACTGTCCTTTATCATAGGTATGCAAATTGTCCAATTCCTTCATTCGGCTCATTTGAAGTTTTTGCGTGTGGCTTATGCTGGAATTTTTCGAACGGATTCTTTTCAAGTAATTAATTTTTAAATTCAATTTTTTGATGCGGACGTTATGCCGCCAAATCAGATTTCCACATCTAGAAACGAATTGCGTAGTACCACTCACAAAGTGAGTCGTCACACACAGCAAACTCATTAAATATAATCGAGACCGTAGCCCAAAGACCGCGTAATTAACTCGTGCAGTCCAATAAAGCCAAGTGAATCGATATTTCACTAGCGATTTCCCTCAGATAATCCGATCCTAATTGGTTCTGTATGAGGCACTATCCGAAGTATAACTATTCCTGAAAATTTATTGAAGTCTACGAATTCAAGGTACGTTGTATAATAGGCCCGGTCAAAAAAAACTAATATATCCAATTGTATAATGACTTGTCTTTAATGTACAGCTATGATATATCCCTGAAAATTTCTTATAATCTTGAGTAGAAGATGCTAAATCACCTATTGGTCCTCAAGCATTCAACCGTGATTCATATTCCCATCATCCGAAATAAAAATGTTTAGACGAAACAGCAATTAAAATGCGTTGGCAAAAATTAACGAAGCAATGCAAGAAAGGAACATTTTCCTGTTACAAGTACTGCAAGTACTGATCGGCAAAAAATCCAGTAGGGTAAATTATCTATTGAAATTTCCATTCGAGCATCCAAATACAACAATTAATTCAGGCCTGAAAAGTCTGTATTTCAGTAATTTTCAATTTCCATCGTTTATCACCTAAATAATCCCATGATAGCACAATTTCACATGAAATATAATACAATTTTTGTTTATTTGGTGTTTTAGCTAAATTTGAACTAGAATATTCTCTTTGAATTTAATTGAAATTAAACTCATCGTAAAATGCCGGAAGTTTCTAAAACCAGCGGAAGTCCAGCGGAGCTCCTAATTTAGTAATTTACGGGTATTAAGTCTTCACTCGGTAGGAAACTGATTTTTAATTGAACGTGAAAAGTTTTGAAAGGTCTCAGTTAATGTCTACGCCAGATCCACGAAACTATAAATTTGGGAGAAACGACCATCCAATAACCACTCTGGAAATAATACTTTAATAGCGACAGCTTTATGGATCTTCGAGTCATATAATTGTTTCGCCTGGAATCTTTCGTCCACAAACAAACACAATCAATTCTAACGTAAGTGATATAGGATTTTGCAGCCCAATAAAATACTTAAGGAATGTTCCGTTCTTTGATATTATCATACGACTACATGCAATGGGGCGGTTTTTTTTTTGTGGCCATTGAAGAACTACCGTGTGTAACCGATGATTTTCATTAATTGTGCACTCTGATGGAACTAATTCAATGATATGAATACTGTCATGTTAATTCATAAAATCGGTCCTGTTTCGTTGTTGTTACATAAATTAACAAAAAAAAACTTGACACAAAAATTTATCTGACATCATATTTTTATGAGTAATACAAAACAATAACATGATGTTAACAATAACCAGAAGCATACTATCTAAAAATTTATCGATAGTAACGAGGGACCCTGTATTGTGTTCTTGAATAAGACCTACGAAAAAGTCAGTCACAGGATTTTGAATGACATAAAAGGACTTCCGATAAACATAATTCGTTTTTGATAGAATCTAGAGTTCTTTTACGAGTAATAATAATATAATAATTAAACAAATTGGAATGCAACTTAATTTACGGTAATGGCGTTTTATGTTTATATCATTTGTAGTGCGCGTTAGAAGTTGAGTGAATTAAGAACTTTTATGTCCTATACGAATTGAATAATTAAATCCGGGACTATTGATCGTAAAATGGAGTACAAAAGAACGATAAAAAGCGGAAAATTTATTACACCCCGCCATTGTATGGTGCTATAATTTTCTCCATATTTTTTAGGAAAATTATTGTATATATTCCTTCTACATTATTTGATTTTTTCTCATAAACGTTACGTGCAGATAAATTTTTTTTAATCAATAGATTATATCAGTAGAAAGCGTACAGCAGTTCATATTTCATATTATTTCTGCAGAGATCTCCAGCTGAGAATCGACGGTATAATAATAAACTGATTTTGACTGCTCTAAGCATTCAAAATTCCAAGGTATCCTCCCTCTTACAATAATATTGTCAAAATAATGAATGAATTAACATTTTCGAATGGAAAAATGAATAATTTAGACTGCAGATTTTTTTTTGTTTAAGGTTTCACACAAAAAAAGATGAATTCATTAACTTGTTAGTATTATTCGAATCATTAAAAAAATATACTCTTTATTGATCCAATAGACACAATAGGACATGTCAACATTTACAACTATTTTTCCAACAAAGCTAGATTAACCGACTATTAAAATCATTATCATTTAAATATTCTGCTTTAATATACTATAATAAACTTTGGAAATGAGAATTTGCTTTATCACAGATTTGAATTTGGGCATAGCCAATTTTTTTATTTTTTCCGGGAGGCGATCATGAGACTTCCACGTTTGGCAGTTCTATGATTAAGAATCCCTTAATATATACTTCGCGTAAAAATTAAAGGAACAAAATTTTCTGAATTTTTTGGCAATTTACAACAGGCTATATTTGTGGGAAAAATAGTCGAACATGAAATAAAAATATAGCTTTTGAAGCTTGAAGACCCTAGTTTAAGAAGTTTTTGGCCAAGAAAAACCCGTTGCCATGCAATTCTTGGATAAAGCACAAAGAAAAAATTTTCCAAAATTTTTACTTTTTTTATTTCAGTCTACAGACATGAAAAATTTTTTTCGACCTAGACCAATACATAGACATCATAGCTTGTTTATTCAGCTTTGACATGCTTTACACGACCATTTATCTTTGAGATATCGAATTTTGAATGCAAACAGATCTTTTTTTACTCTGCCGATATTTCTAAAACTACCAGTCGTCTGGCAGGCGATTAGGAGGTTTGGTTTTTTTCCAGAAAATTTTCTTCAAAAATCTGTTAAAAAGCAGCAAAAATTTGCCATTTCGACAGTAATATTGGGAGAAAAGGTTAGGTTATAAGCAAATTTATCAGTCTCATGTACCCCCAAAGACACCCCCAAATTTTAAGATCTATCGGAAACTGCTGTTTCCTGGACCGATTAATTGAAATTTTGAAAACATTGAGAGACCGAGATTTTTGTTCCTTGAACGTGACTCAATTTTTTTAGAAATCAATAATTTTTTTTTTTTTACTTTGTATTCAAAAAAAATCTTTCAATAATTTTGGATATTTCTACAAAACATATTTTCGAAACTTGAAAAGGATTTTGAAAAAAAAAATTTTCTCGCGATTGAAAGAATTCCGTGAAATTTCTTCAAAAAATATCGAAAAAATCAAAGAAAAAATTAATTTCGAAAAACTAAAATTTTTTTTTGGAAAATGAAAAAAATTACATGAAACCAAGAGGCCATTCTTGAATTACATAGCTCACTGAAGCTATGGACACATTCAAACCTTTATTACCTCAAAAAAATTGAATAAAATTAAAGTCAATTTTGAAAAATTGAAAAAAAAAAGACATAACATAAAACCACGAGGACATTTTTGAATGACATATCTGAAACTATGGACGTCTCTTAGTTTATTTAATCTTTCAAAAAAAAAAAATTTTTACTTTTTCAAAATCAATTTTGTATTATTTTATCGATATTTTTTGAAGAAAATTTCACGGAATTTTTTCAATCGTGAGAAAAAATTTTGACAGTTCAAGTCATTCGCGATAAAATCGATATCTGTAAAGCGAGATTTTCCATGCTAATCAAATTTCAGAAACGAGTTGTTAAAGGGCTATTTCGTCAAGTGTTGGTTGAAACTATAGCATATCATATACAAGCTGCTCAGAAAAGTCCGGTAAAATAGACTTCGAAAAGTGCAGAAATCTCCAAATTTTCAAATGCGAACCGCCATTTTATTTGTGTCATATTAAATTACAAAAAAAATAAGTTAAATGTAATTGATAATTTTTGAGATATTTTAACTTTAGTAAGTTGTTGTAAAAAAAAAAAGTTAGTAGTGTTGCAAAAGTCTGTGCTCCAGTGCTTTCAGTCTATGACGGTTCGAAATTTGAAATTAACTAGTTTCAAAGAAATATCTGTTGTTCGTTAATTGGACAGATAGCTTTAATTCATTACAAAAGTGTCTCGATTAGGGTTTAGTAATGAAGATTTTGTCAACTTGTTATTTATTCACCAAGAATGTGATAAGTAATATCCAGAAGTTGTGAAATGTTTCGAGTGAGATAACCAAGAGCACCAATTTTTACACGTAATGTTATTTTGAGGCTTGTGAAAAACTTCTGGATATTACTTGATCACATTCTTGGACAACTTTGTAAAAATTTTCAGCTGTTTATTAAAAACAACAGCTGTTTAATTGAAACTAGTTAATGTCACATTTTGACCTATCATAGACTGAAAGTACTGGAGCATAGAATTTTCCAACATTTGTAACATTTTGATATCATACGTCTACTCAAGTTGGAATATCTCAAAAAAATATTGAGTTTAGATATAGAGAACCTTAATAATATTTACCTTCTTTTTTTTGTAGATTAATATAACACGAAAAAAATGGCGGTTTGTATTTGAAAATTTGCAGATTTCGACACTTTTTGAAATCTATTTTGCTCGGACTTTTCTGAGCATCCAGTACATAATATGCTATATTTTCAAGCAACCTATGACAAAATAGTCCTTTGAGAATTCATTTCTGAAATCTAATTACCATTGGAAAATTTCATTTTTTAGTCATCAATTTTATCGCGAACGACTTAAACTGTCAACATTTGTTGAAAAAATTGAATAAATCATAAACAGTTGCACATAAGTATGGGAAAGTAACTCATTATCATCTTAGAATAAAAGGTGGAATCGAAAAATTCAATAATATACAGGGAAAAACTGAAAAATCCGTTGAATCAATCGACGATTTTCACCATGAAACTATTTTTTGCTTGTTTTGTTCAATCCAGAATTCAGCGGTTATCATCTGAGAATATTCACCAAATGAGTGTAACAATACAAAAATTAGTTCAGATCGCTTTCCCTCGTTACGTTGGATTCAAAAGATGTTGTTTACTCATTTACTCATCGTCGAACCCACAATATAGTCTAGACAAGACCATCCGATTAAATGACAGAATATCCCACTGAGCAAACTATATAACCAAGTATCAAGATTGTGATCTACGAGTTTGAGTATCGCTCGATGTTCTCCCTTAACGAATTCTCTTCACATAAATCGACGTTCCTTTCGAAATTCTCTCTCGGAAACGGGTTGATTAGTTTCTATTTTTATCAATCGTTCCTTCGACAAATATAACGAAATACATAGTCGTTAATGAATCGGCCTGAAAATTCATCTTCCTATCGAAGTTATTATTTATTATGAGAAGGGATGTTCGAGAAGATTGCACTCAATCATTGTACCTTTGTATAGAATACTCCAGCTTTTTGGTCTATTTTTTCGCAAAGCCAGTTGCGAATAAGATTTAATTTTTTTCATAACACTAAGAATATGTGGCTCCACGAAAACTGGGTGCTTATATTTTTTTTATATAAAATATACGAACATAAGGTAATGCGATTATACTGAGGATATTTATAAGACTCAATCACACAAGACATAAAGTGGTTCAGCTTTTTGTTCGTTTGATACAAAAAGAAGAATACACGGATAAAATAGATAAAGAATAATAAATATCGAACAGTTCGTGTAACAAAAATTTCTTGTATACTCGTATATATTTTCTGGAAAGCCCTACGGTATTTCCTGGGAGATACCGTGTTCGATAAAAAGCTTAGTCGGAGCAAATATATATCTCAGTATCAGATGATTCCTGAAACCTCGAATGAAATTGTTATTTGGTACCTATCAACTCTTTCTTTTGGATAGTGATTATACAAATTAGTGATGGAATTTGATATTATCTTCAGGCAAACAGTATAAGTCTCCGTGTTTATGTGATTATGTAATCGAATTCGTTGTCTATTCTGTTCTTCATTTTGGTTCGATTCCAAATAGCGAATCGCAGAAGTTTCGTGTTCCATATTGTTCTCCGTAAGTTTCATCTCGTGATTCAATTGAGTTCAGACAGGCAATTCCGATAAAGTGCGTTTAGGTCGACAAGTTTGATTGATGATGCTGATACTGCACAGAATTGCCCAAATTTCAAATCTTTTCCCCATATGGAACCCACAGGGAACGTAATTATATCATCCATCTAATACGATTTCGTATCGAGTTATTTGAGGGTTTCGTTTCTAATTATTATCTAATATTTGGATGAAAATTAGGAATTAAGTGTTTCCAATTGCTTTTAAGGTATATTCAGTTTCTTTGGTCTTCGAAAGAAATTTGGACGGCTTCGACCGTTTGAGTTATTGATTTGTGTAGATGTCCAGGGATATACAAACATTTTTTTAATAGTGAATCAAATATTCGAAATATTTCCCCTTGATCTTTCGATTGAAAACAGTTTTTCAATGGAATAGATATTTGGTGACAAATAATAAGCAATCGAGGAAACATCACTAAACTACGTTTGTCAAATTGATTTCTTTCCTTTCTAACGCCCGGACTTAATATTCAATCCCGATCCAAAGTTCAAAACTATCGAAGGATAGACGCAATCGAGAGATCGATCTGCGATCCACGTCTCAATATTAAAATGTACAAGAAGGATATATTGTGAAATAAAGATTTTTAATCGGTATTGTCCAAAATATTGTTCCACTTTTTTTATGAAAATGCAAACGTGTTAATAATCGTTTAGTGATTTGACGGATGGTTATGCATAAGAAATTGCCATATTACCACATCTTCCGTCCCAAGTATGGAAAGTAACCTCGATTACGGTCCTGCGTTAGGAACGTGGGCATAGAATACTGACTATGCTATTCTGTGGCGTGGGGTATGAAATTTTCTATTTGAACTTAGTTTGGATAGTTTGGTCGAGGTTAGTTTCCGAAAAACGGTAATTGAATATTAGATATGAAATATTTTCGACTCAAAATGTCAAGAAGCGATGAGCGAGAATTCGTTTTCGAAATAGACGCATTTCGAAAATTATGTTGCCTACCTGTTTAGATGAATAGTGCTCGGGAAAACCCTTTATTTTTACAACCCCTTGTATCAATTGAGCCGGATGTCGTGAAATAACGAGTCGATGAGCTGTACAGAACAATCGAAAGTAAGACGTTCTACCGAAAGGGTGATTGACAATTTGTATTTCGCGCGGTCAATGTCAATCGATCGTTTATTGATACAGACAAATTGTTATTTAACACAGAAAAAAGCTATCTGTACTTCACAATCCACTATCCCTATATATATTCTGTGATGAAACTTATAGACATGGTCAAAATGAAGTAGTTTGTCTATGATAAAACCAGACAAACCGCGTATTATAATATGTTATGTTTTTTTTATATTTTTATTCTTTTCTGATGTATTTGATTAAAGAGGGTTAATAAAGATTCAGTAATTCAAACAGTATATTATCGACGTTTCGGGTTGAACCCTTTTTCAATTTAAATATTTGACAATGTTGTTATAATAAGTTTTCTTAGTAACAATAATCTGACAAATGAATAACAAAAACTTGGAAACTTGATATGAATTATTTGTTCAGAATAAAGTTGAGTATTTGATTCGAATTTCGAATATCTGTTCTGTCATTAATTGCTTCAGAGTTTCTTTTGATATGAATCATTTCAAGAAATTCTCTTGCTTTTCTGTTTTTTTCGTAATCTAGAATTTTCTCTGTGTTAGAATCAAATGTATGTTTCAATATTTGTTCATGTTTATGTAATGCTGTTTGTACTTTAGCGTATTTATGACCTTTTATTCTTTCTTTCAATTTTTGTTTTGTTTGTCCAATATAAACTCCGTTACAATCTTTACATGAAATTTGGTATACGATGTCAGATTAACCATTTTCTATTTTTAATTTCGTAAAAAGTTGTTTTATTTGAATGTGTGGTTTTTGTGCTATTTTGAAATTTGGATAAGGTTTGAAAATGTTGGTATTTTTTCAGAAAGGTTTCGTATGTATGGGATTGGAATATATGTTGAATTCTCTTCTTTTTTCTCGGTATTTGTATTTAACGTGTTGTATAGTTTGCGTATACGTTCTTCCATGATTTTGTTTACGAATGATGTGGGATAATGAAGTGATGATTTTATGGAGTGTAGACTAGCGGGTCTATGAATTGTTGAGGTTAGTTTGATTGATCTGTCTATATAGTTTATTATGATGGCTTTTTTTTGTTTTATGTGATGTGTTAAAATCGAGAATCCTATTCGTATTAAATTCCTTCCTAAACCATTTTTTTGTGAGTTTACTTCCGTCTCTAATAATGGTCATATCCAAGAAATTGAAGCAATTTTTCGATTCAGTTTCGAGAGTGAATTTAATTTTCTCATGGAAATTATTGAGATTATTTAATATCGTTTGTATTTTATCTTCAGAAGTGATAATAAGACAATCATCAACGTACCTTTTGAAAATGGTTATATCTTTAATATGATTTTTCAGTATTTTTTCTTCCAAATTTTCCATTACAAGTTGAGCTATGGTGCTGGAAATGGGGGATCCCATTGCCACACCAAATGTTTGTTGATAAAATTTTTCACCAAATTGAAAATATCAGGATCCTAAAGTTAAATGAACGGTTTCTATGAAATCTTTTTTTGGAATAAAAGTGTGTTGAGATTGATTGGCAATTTTCTTCAATTATGACAATGAGTCTAAGAGGTATGTTGTTTTTATGAATCTTTGGTAATCCATAAATTTTTGGTGGTAAACTGTTGTTCTCAGTTGCGGTAGGAAAAGTTAACAAAAAAACTAGTTAATGAGTTTCTTTTAAATAAAAAAAACTATATCACGTAAAAATTTCTTGCAAAATTAAAATTGGTATTGTAAAAGATGAAGAAATTTTATTTCAAAATATGTCTTCTATTGATATGTATTCTATCGAAATTGATCGTTTTATTTTGTAAAAATTATTCCGTCGTACATTTTTGATATTATGAATTATTTAAAAAAAAATTACTAAAAATATTTCTGATACTTTTGAAGATAATAAATAGGTAACTAAAGGTCCGCAGTTTTTCTCGGTTGCGGTGGGAGATGAAGTTGACAAAAAAACTAGTTCATGAGTTTCTTCTAAATAAAAAACCTATATCACGCAAAAATTTCGTCAAAAAAAAACATTACAAAGGTAAAAGATGTTAGGTTATTTTCAACCGCAATTTTTCTCCAAACTACGTCTTCTAGTGATATGTATTTTAACAAAATCGAGCATTGTACGTATTATATGAATAAAGGGTGAAAAAGGTCTACCTTTTTCGAAAAAACAAATAGTATCAATAGTGGAAAATTATAAAATTGGAAGAAATTATTTTTTGGTAGGAATATGAATTCCTATTTATGGTTGAATAATTATTATTGGTAAATGCAATCATTGATAATAAATGGACTCATTTGATATTTGATATAATTGCATTAAAAATAACAATATAAACAGGAATTAATGAATTCTTAAATTGAATTGGTCATTTAGTTAACAAAAAAGTATAATTTTTTCAATTTTCTAACCTTTCAATATTATAGTAAAATTCAACATAAAAAATGCGCATCCCATTTCATGCAGATTTTTTATGTCCTATTTAAATTCGAATTAGTGTACCGAATATCTAATACGTTATCAGACAGTAGATAGTAATAATGAAATAAACCAATAGTCTCAATATTTCTGACCGAATAAAGTATAAATAGTGCTCCATATATGTCTTTAGAAATGCTTTGATTCAAATTTCATACTTTTGCCTAAAAAAAAAGTGAATACAAGAACAGTGTTGTAGATCGCTTCATTTCGCAATACTTTTTCATTCAAATCTTCTGATTGAATGCAATATCGACCAACAATGCCAAAAAACAGTTTTTTATCCTTCAAACTCTGAAGGTTTCCCTTTTTAGTTTTACTAAGGTTATTTGACAATATTCCAAGATTATAATGGTTTGATTTTTTTTGTTTACGTCTAATTCAAGCTATCGAGATCGATAGGAAATTTTTTTACGCTTGGTTCTTTTTGTTATTAAACGTAACACTTTTTCGTAATTTTTTGGATCTGTTATTTTTTTGAAGAGTTTCATGCATTGGTCCTTCGTATTTATAGTTCTCATTTTAAGCTGAATATCATCGTTAAAATATAAATATGATTATTTGAGAATTGCCGCCGTATTAATTTTTTTTAAACTTATTCAAAACGAACCGAACGTATTTGCTCTCTTTCTTGAGAAAAAAATTGATATATTTTCAATTGAAAAACTTTTAGAATTGGGAACATTCCAAACCGTCGTTCATACTTCAACCGGCCGACCAATTTATGGTTCGAGGATCCCATTGCCACACCAAATGTTTGTTGATAAAATTTTTCACCAAATTGAAAATAACAGGATCCTAAAGTTAATTGAACTGTTTCAATGACATCTTTTTTGGAATAAAAGTGTGTGTTGAGATTGATTGCCGATTTTCTTCAATTATATTTGGTATTACAGATGTGGTAATGTTTGTGTATAATGATGTGACGTCTAATGAGAAGAGTTTATGATTTGAAGAAATAATTAATTTGTCAAGTTCATTTTTGAGTGTGAAAACATTTTTTGTGTAATATTGATTTTTGTTCACGATGTTAGAAAGAATCTTGGATAACTGTACTGATAGATTGTAGAAAGGAGATTGTGAATATGAAACAATTGGTCTGAGAGGTATGTTGTGTTTATGAATTTTTGGTAATCCATAAATTTTTTGTGGTAAACTGTTATAAATGTATAATGTTTTTGCTATTTCTGGTGATATATAATTTAATTTTTCCCATTTTTTATGATCGCGTTATTTTCTTTCTGTAAAGTATTCGTGAAGTCCCTTTTTATTTGTTTGTAAGTGGATGTGTCTTACAGTAAGTTGTTCATTTTTTCATTATATATAGATTAGGGATTTTACGGAGGTGGTTTGATCGGAGTCGGAGTCGGAATCGGAGGTCGCACATTCACCTCTGCGGAGTCGGAGGTATTTCGGAGTCGGAGTCGGAGGTGTTCCGAAATTGGATAATAAAATTTAATTGTTCGCGCCACAATAAAACCTTACTATAAAATTATAAACAAAACCATGGTATACGTAAATATGAACTGAAATATATATTAGAAAAAATAAAAATCCAAACAATAATGAAAATTAATTTCACTGCTTTGTCTTCGTCTGACCTACATCAAGAATGAGACAATTTCTTCTGGAATTTTTGGAATATATATCACTACAAATATTGTAAGTAAAAAACTGGCCACCCCACATATTATAATTGTGCGCCAGCGTTCGAATAAATTTAACAAATTCCAAACTTTCTACAACATTAAACGGCAAATGGTCTAAAACGATCATTTACGAAATTTGTTTGTCAATTTCTTTCGATTTTGGATGTGATCCATCCCCCTTTTGCTTCTTATCAAGAAATTGATACCTGCTTCTTAGCTTCGGTTGATGGAGTGCTTGAAATACCGTCTTCTTTCGAATTTCGTTGTCTTTCATTCGGCATTAATTATGTTCATACTTATCAATATGCATTGATTTCAAGTGCCCTTTCAATGGAGTTGAACCTTTTCTATAATATATTTTTTGGCAAGTATTACAGTTCGCATTATTCCAGTCAGTTTCACTGAAGATATTCCAAATTGCACTTCCTTTATACAGAAAAAACTTTAAGGAACAATGAACAAAAATGAAGGATCGAAAACCCAAAAACCATTTCACTCAATTAAATACAAAGCTACTCGCAAAAGGAGAAACGAAAAAGTCTCGTGAGCTCGTGAGCGAAGTATCAAAAAAATATAAAATAATCTGAAGACAAATCAGAAATTATATCATTCTCATCCCTTCTTGTCTTAAGAAAAAAAACATATTAAAATACACGAAAATGACTTCTCAATAGATTGAGTTTCAGTGCACAAACGAAATATCTTTACAAAAAACAACGATTGCACCTCCGAAACCTCCGATATAAAAATATCGGAGTCGAATTCGGAGGCGAATGTTAAATTTCCATCGGAAGTTCCGATATATCGGAGTCGGAGTCGAAGCTTCGTAACATCCCTAATATAGATCTATTGAGGATCACAGTTGAATTTCCATTGTTTGCTTTAGTAAATATTATTTGAGGATTATTTTTTTAAAAATTTTTGTTTTTTTGGAAATTTTGGAAAATCTGTCGTTCAGAAAATGCGAGTTTAGTATGTTTTGTTTTGTTACAGTGATTGATAAGTGTATTTGATAATTTGGACCTGATTATATTTTGATGAGAGTTATTGAGATTTGCAATTCTACTTTCGATATTTGAGATGATATGATCTATAGGGACATTTTGTGTTTTGTTGCTGTTGATGGAAAGTTTTGGGTCTAAGTTCAATATTTCTTGTACATTCAGAGGGAGGATAGTATCTCAAAAATTCTTTATGTTATTTTGTTTATTTGAAGAAAAATATTCAAGTGATTTATTTTCTTGCATTAATTTATTGAGTTTCTGGTTGTGTTTGGTTGTATAAAGATTTATGTTATTTGTTATTAATTGCTCGTGTAAATTATAACAATTATATTTTGTTATGATTATTATATGTTCTGTGCGTCTATAGACTTCTGTCAAGCATTGCACATTATATCCTTTGATAGGTTATGGATACATTCTGGAGGCAATCGAGAGTGGATTTTTAATCCCAAATAACCAAAAATAGATAGGGATTGAATATTGAGTTCGAGCGTAAATGATTTCTTGTCGATTTACCCAAAGTTTAGTTGAAATAAGGTAATTGTGCACTCAGGAAAATATAATTGAATATTCAACTAGGCGGTGTGTTTATTTTGAACATTATAACATCAAAGTTCAAAGAACATCGATGGGGCCATTTAATTCTATTAAATATAATTCGAGTTCCATGCATTACCGATATTCAAGACTTGACAGATACCTTAATAATGTTCCCGTTCTTGTAATTAGGAGGTTTTAGATCAATAAACAGGGCCCTATTTTAGTTGGAGCTTGGTATGTTTATTGCATTTATATCAAATTTATGAAACGACAATTGGTTATTATTATTGGAACTTGATACGGAAAAAAAGATTCATCGAAATATTCCATTTGAAAGAATAGAAAAAGATCGATATCAGTAGAATGGAACTTCATTTTACATGAGTGCACTCTTAAATTTTGGAATGGCCGAGTCGAAAACTAGTTCGTGTAACGTGCAAAAATAAGTGAAATGTCTCGCTTAACTGCCGCTCGTTCATATTGTCTCATTATACCGTAAGTTCAGATTTGAACTGGGAGTAGAAAAATTTTCATTAAGTTGAGAGCCAATAAGAAATCGTTGCCAGCATCTCTTGAAATGAAATGGCTTACTACAATGGACTGGTCGGAAAAATAGAATAATATCAAGGATACCCATTACTCACTATTTCTGTGAATACTTTCCTCTCAATAGAATTACCCCCATTGTTCGGAAGTGGCTGCGCGGAAATTCCCTGATTCGTCGGAAGCCAACGAATATAGATAGCAAAATGATTGAGATAAAATTGAAATGAAGTAATTTGGGCTAACCCGCGTAGATAATATGACATCAAGGAGGCGTCTTTTGTCTCGAAACTTTGATTAGGTTCAGGCTCGCCATTGTGACTAGGCTCCGAATCCGACGTGAAGAATGGACATTCTACCTAGTTACGTTTCCGTCTTTTCGAATCTCCACTAACTTTCTGCAACGAACTTCCGAATGCTCCTTTCACGTTTCAACAATTGTACAAATTTGGAATTTAGACTCTTTCGCGGTTGTGATTACCCCGTCCGAACGAAAAATTCATCATATCGTGGATCGTAGACAAGTGGTTCCAAATAAAATAAACGAGACGTTTTAATCTATAGAGGGTATAAAGGGAAGTAGGGTAAACACCAAAGGGCGTGAGTTACAAGAATCGCGTATGGAAAGTGTCATGTATCTTGGCCTTCAGTGCATTTTACAGAAGCTGTACATAAAACGAGAGGGATATGGAATCTTCATGGAGTGATAGGTCCCTCATATACGATCTACTCCAGTCTCGACTCCGATTATGCCTCTCACGCAGGCTTTTCACTGGTACCAATTCCTGATGAAATGGGATTTCTACAGTCGTCCGGCTATCAAGTAGAAAGCATTCTATTGGCTTCTTGAAGATGAACCCTTATTCACAAGGGCTTCCTTCAATATAAAACGGTCAATGCGTCAAATTTAAATTTTAAATGTGACGCTCACGTGAATACACATATTAGAGTTCCAATGGGAATCGTGCTTCGTTGTGTTGAAATTCACTCTCGTAAGTTGAATTTCCGAGAATAATATTCTCAAAATCATAATCAAATTTTCCTCTTTCGCACTTTTTCGTGGAGACGATCTCCCTCGATCTGTTTTAATTGAACATGTTGATTTCATTTTCGATTCAAGAGAACGCGCATTGCTCCAGTTGTGCCCGCGTATGCATGATCGTCCCTCTTTGGAAACCAGTATGCATGTAAAATATTATGCTAGTTAAATAAATTAACGTCGACTGTCTACCGCAAATATCAAAATTCAATCCTTTTGTTCTTTTGAAAATAACTGGACTGGTATACGACATCCGATTCTTTTGTCTGCTAGATTCTTACTCAAGTTTACATTGAAAGAGATGGCTGATTTATTTGAATAGATTAACCGATTAATGTCCCAACCTTCCGACGTTCTACGTCTGCAAACAAAGAATCAATCTGCTTGACTCATTATACAATTGTAATCATGTCTACGTTCCTACGTACGTTGATCTACCAGCCCTGATATTCATAACGACGTTCATTCTGGTTTCGTTTTGTAGTTGCGAACTTTAGTCCAGATAAGGACTTAAATGCTTCGCGACATTCCAACATACTGCCGAAAACTGCTTTCGAAAAGACTGCCCGAATTTGAAATTGGACGCAATATGAAACGGATGTCCCTGTGAAAAGCGAGCTAATTTCTCATCTTTTGATGAATAATGATCATTCATTAATCCAATGAAAGCAAAACAAGTGATTTCCGAACAATCGCGGGTATCGCAATTAATGATTTTTACAGTTGACACCACGAGACTGTGAAATAATGGTATCGATGGATTTCGTAAATACGCATCTCTCTCAGGATATAGGGGATAAATCGCAAATCTAATACCGGCAACAAATCGAAGAATACGATCCCCGAACGATTAAATAAATACATGAGGGACTTATATTGCCAACTTTTTGGCATTGAAATAAAAGCGACCACGAAACGGTGATTTTTTCACATGTAGGTTGCTGGAACGCAATTTATTACTGAGATAAAGATGCTATTCGGAGAGAAAAATCAATAACAAAATTTACGCGAAACCCGAACGCCGAGGTGTGAATATTTAAGAATTAATTATGCTGGCGAAACTGTCCAGTCAGTAAATAATTTGAAACTTGATTAGAGTATTTTCATCATAGACATAGAAAATATATCTATATAGATCGCGGATATGACGATCCACTGCGACCCCTGCTCAGAAAGAGCACTAGAACGTCATTCCCTTTTTAATCGACGGAGCTCCCCGCCAGATTAATCAAGCATATCGAGAAAACTAATGTTTTTAAACCTTATATAACTTACAATATCAAAAAAATGCTGCAATTAAAAAAGCGCGCTCATAGAAAATATTTAAAAACCAAAACGCCTGGGGATCGAGAACTGTATATTAATCTGAGGAGCTATGTCGGAAAAGCTATCTCGGTTGAAAAACGTGCTTATATGGAGTATAAACTTAAGTAAGCTGGGAGTGACGAAAAAATGTGTGGAGCCAGGTGCGAAGTTTTGGTGTGACGACCAAAGTGCGGTCTCCAATTCCAGATACATTAGCTCACCCCGATGATATAAATAGGTTCTTTATAGAAAAAACTGGCAATTCTTCCGTTAACCAAAACTACGTTGATTCCTTCATGGAATCTAGACTAACCTCCGCTCAGTTTCAACTCAGACCAATCGAAGCATCCGATATATTGAAATGTCTAAAGTCAATTAATTCAAAATCTGCTGGATGCGATCAAATAACGCTAGCGATGATCAAAATGGTGATTCCTTTTTGTATTGGCGCAATATGCCATACGTTTAATTTTTCCTTGACAACCGAATCTTTCCCAGATTTGTGGAAAACTGCAGTGATTCCGAAAATCAATGAGCCAAAGTCTCTCAAGGGTCTCCGTCCAATTAGCTTGCTTGCAATTCTATCCAAGGTTTTTGAAAAATTTGTCTCTCAGCAGTTAAAGGAGTACTTAGAAGTAAATGAGATATTGCCACCCTTACAATCAGGTTTTCGCCCTATGCACTCGACCAGTACCGCATTACTTAAGGTAACTACTGACATAAACACCTTTTTAAATAATGGCGAAGTTGCTGTGCTTATATTATTAGACCAGAGTCAGGCATTCGATGTGGTTAATTGGCGTCTTTTATTGGCCAAGTTGCACCATGTTGGTGTCCATGAGAGTAGTTTAAACTGTTTGAACAGTTATTTATGTGGGAGGTCTCAGTTTGTTAAAGTATTAGATGAGAGGTCAGGGAACCTGTTAGCTACAACTTTCATTCAAAAAAAAATTTTTGTCAAACTTACCGGTTTCGAGCTAGAGCTTGCCGAAATGTCAAATTGAACATTATAGGAAGTACTGATTGAACATTTTATAATATATAATACACTAGCGGAAAAAATTAAGGGATCAAAAAAAAATTCCAAATTTTTCGAGGTTTTTCAAGTGCCTGTATATCTGTTAAAAATGGTCGTAAAGGAGTTTTGAAAAAAGTATTTTGAAGCTTCAAGTCTCTAGTTTTGAGATCTATTATTAGAAATATTTTTCAAGTAACGTGTTTTGCTCAATCCTAACGGATACTTGAAAAAAAATTTTTTTTAAATTTTGCTTCTTCATCTTTTTGGTATACGAACTTGGAAAAATTTTTTTCAACTTAACCACTATATGTATCAGATAACTTGTTCATTCAGCTTCAATTTCTTTTCTCGAAAAGTTCGATATGATCACTTCTTGCTGGGATATAGGACTTTGAATGGAAAAAGATCTTTTTGTGTGTAACCATCAAAATCTCATGAACCGTCAATTGCACAAGAAAATGAAGGAGATTTTTAAAATCTTGAATAAACGTCCCACAAAAATCAGCTAGGGCTCTTAGAAAAAATTTTTTTTTTGATCCTTCACAGTGATTTGAAAAATCAAGAAAAAAACGGCTTTTAGTGCCTTCTGGAATAATCAGGCCCTTTGTCGGAAATACCGAGAAAATCACTAATGTTAAGTATGCCTTTTACAGTTCAATATGTTCACAAAAACCCCACTAAGTTTCAATTAAATCTATAGAGCCGTTTCTTTGTTTCATTCGTCCGAATGATTGAAAACCATTAAGGGATCACATGATTATGACTTTAAATGATCATAATCTTTAAAAAATTCCGACAAAAAAAAGTTTTTTCAGTCTTTTATGCATTTTTAACAATGCTTTTAATTAAATTCACCAAAAAAAAAAAAATTAGAAAAATTTTTTTTTTGCAAACTGTTGGAGTTTTTTTTAATGATTTCCGCTAGTGTATAATGAATTTTATAGAAAAATTTTCATCAAAACTATTGTTCAAAATAAGTATATAAAATGAATATTGCTGTTTTTTAATTAAAGAAATATTTTGTTATAAAATTTAAATAAACCATGCATCAGTACGGTCTATAATGTTCAATTTGACGCTTCGGTAAGCTCCAGATCGAAAACCGTAAGTTTTACAAAAAAATTGTTTGAATAAAAGTTGTAGCTAATTTTGTGACAAACAAAATTTTCACAGATATTAATTCACGAAATCCATGAAAAAAGATAGGCCGTTTTATTTTCCTGTTCCCCTGTAAATAATAACCATACTGATAATTAACCCACTACAACTAAGAAAAAATGCTAGATATATTTTATAATAGTTGTAACTCGTACTGAAATAAACGTTGTAACCCGAGTCAAGTGTTTGGGTCAGAACTTGCACGATTTGGGTTCAAATCCTGATCAAAAAAACTCTTTTCAATTTTTTTTTTCAACTTTTTTTTCAATTTTCTTTTAATAAATGTTGACAAATACATACACTGTGTTCATTTGAGAAGGACCTACCCTTAATATTTCAGAAATCCGACATACATATTAGAAAAAAATGCCGAAACACGTCAACTTTTAACTTGAGGGGGACACTTTTTAGCGCTTATCTCATAAACGACAGATTCACCCCCTCCCTCCTGGAGATATACCCCCCTTTTTTTCAAATGACGTTAGGCATCAAGTTATACCTCTTTCAAAAGGACTGGTAAATCTCTATTCAATCATTATTATTTCGCCTTTTATACCAGCCTTCGATCGTGATTTAATCGTAGTGTAAAATTGGCCCTCTTGTAACTTTTCGTATCACCCTCGTATTATGTTATGACTGAAAGACTGTACAAAATAAAAAAATTACAAGTGAAGTAAAAAAGACCAACATTAACAAGAAATTTCTGGTTTATCTTGCTCTCAAAGCCCAAACTCAATTCGATTTTTTCGCAAAAAACCGAAAATCGCTCGTTTTCGCGAAATTTTTAAAAGCCTTTATCTCAAGAATTATGTACGATCGGAAGACGCGGGATACGTTTTCCATAAAGGCAAAGATAGTTCTTCGTTCTTGTCTTCCGCTCGATTTCGTAGCTCCCTTCCTTCTTGGAGTAAAAAATTCGTAAACGCGAAATTTTTTGTTTTTTGCTTATATCTCGGAGGCGGTACGTCGGACGACGCGACAATCTTATAAAGATGTTCCTCAATTCTTTTCCAGCGATTTTTGCTAAAAGAAATAGAAAAAAGAAGGGTGCCCCGAATCGATTTTGGTCGGGTACAGCTAGCTCCTAAAAAATTTGGAATGCCCGTTTCTAATAGGTGATTAATACGGCTTTCTTTCCTTTCTAGGCGTCACGGACGTAGAATCTGTCGATTTTCCGCAGAAAATTCCAAAACCAAATCGTCCCGCTCAAAAAAGTTTCTTCTCGTAATATGTCCTTTATTACGTCAAGTATCGAATTATCACTTACACGAAAATATTGGAAAAAAAATTAGCTACAAATTTTCAGAAAAACGCGAGGTCTTAGGAATAGCCGTTTTCGAGAAAAACGGCAGAAAATCGAGAAAATTCGAAGAATGCCCCTTGTGTGCCGAAGGTACACGATTGCGTTCCGGAAATTTCCGAACGGACGCGTTGACAGATCTAAATTTAAGGAGCCGGTCTGGCCTTTGCAGGGCAAATTTCGATGGACCTATCGAACGAACTCAATATAAACTATAACTATAAAAGATTCGTCTACCGATCACGTCCGGATAGATCCTCGTCGTTATGTCGAATTCGTTCAATTCGCAATCAATTTGTTTTAATGGTCAAATTGAACACCTTCGTGTACGCGTTGATCTGGTTCTTATGTCTATGGTTCTAATCAAAAAATTTTTATGCATATAAAAAAATTTTGAAATTCTTCCATGACCATTACTATTCTGCTTGGGTAACATTCCTATTTTACTATTGTGTTAAAACGAGAGGATTATTATCAATGCGAGATGACAACTTTGATGCAATCTACAGTCAGTATCTGGCGGATGCGCCATCAACATTTATCATCGAAATTCAAAGTCACAGTTCACTCTTTTCTATGCAACGTCTGGGGCCTGATTGACCGCAGTGTCGCGAAGCTGGTGGCGTTTTGTCGTCGCAGATGCATTTCCGTTACAAATTATCCAGAGAAGTGCAATTCTCACGCGATATTTGGTGTAGAAAAATTTAAACGTGGGATTTATTTTACTTATAATTTAGAACGTGTCGTCGTACCCTATCATTATCAAAATTATCACCCGTTTCGAATATTCCTCGAAGCATCATGTCCTAGGACACCATTGTCGTCGGACTCAAGATTTCACCGAGAAAACATGCTAATGTTTCTTTCGACTTTCATATTGAATTAAGTCATTATAGGTTAAGTAAATTGGTATGAGAATTGTGGGAAAATATCACCGAAACAATACTATCGTCCGATTAAAAAAATAACATTTTATGGATTCATCTGGCTGAGAAAGTTATTCATCTTTGTTGATTGAGATCTAACGTTTAACGAACGTTCGCTCACAAAATTGAAAAGCACAGTAAAAGGAATGCTAATACATTTATATCGATTAATGGTTTTTCTAGGATTTACCTGAATCCAAACCCAATCCGAAGAAAGTATGGTAATTTAGATTCGATTCATTATGTAATATAATAGTTCTCGTATTCAACTGTATCGTTCCAGCGAAACCTGCAATTTAGAATGGCGGAATCCTTCAACACACCCACAAGAGTCATAATCAATTTTGAATGTCGATTATTACATAATAAGATGTGAGCATCAATTAGTATTCTTTCGGCAAAGTGTGTCATTGTAACAGCATAGATCATACTAGAATGGAACGGTTGTACATTCATTAAACGATTTTATCTTATAGATAAAATTTCATTTCGCACATAACAAGAACGTCTGATGTCGGATATCATTCAAAATGAAGTTATAAATGTATTGAATATAGTAGCCACATTTTATGACCCTTCGATTGAAGAGCCTCGAAAATAAGTTCAATTGAAACACTTCCTCTGAGCAGGAGAAGAAACTCATTAATGAATTCTTTGCAAGAAAAGGTTTTGGCTAATGAGAAAATGAAGCGAAATAAAATCCAAGTTTCCTTTTTATTGAGGATATCAAACTTTGAGCTTTAAAACCGATGTCCTCCGTCGAATCGGAGATCAATTTCGAAGGTAGTAAAAGTTACTAGTCGAATATCCGATAAAAATGAAAATTGATTTCTTGAATTAGATGTTCCATTTTATGTCTATAAGTATATGTATTGAACGTATTTTTATTTATTTTAGATTACATTATTATCGGCACTGGCGAAAAATAGTAGGACGACCGGAATATGTTTTTCGCGTACGTTTCAGCTGTTATTGAAATTCATTTCTAATGTTCTTAGACAATTTTTATTTCTTTTTGAATTATCCGAAAAGAAAATTATTTAACAGCCCAAAACCAAAATGTGACAGAAAAAATAACACTGTGTTTGTAGGAAGTGTTTTTTTTTTGTGCTCTTTTCTTTCTGGAAAGTCAATTCATACGAATTTTCATGGAGACATTTTCTACTGAAATGCGGGACTAACGAACTGTATGTAACATTTAGTACACTTAAAACATTGATTTGATTCTGTAACCGGATTGTCTCGATCTGCAAGTACGAGCGAACATTATCAATTCTGCGAATCCCAAGAAGTTCATCCTGGAAGATCTCGAGCGTCTCATTAGAGCCCCCGCAAATTGGGAGATTCAACGGAGAGATACACCTTTGTCCGAAAACTGAAATCCGTGTTTCCTCAAGTTCTATATTCCTGATGGATACTTATCATACCTAATTAAATTTCGTTATTACTCAAGTTTTGTTTGAGTTCAATTCGAAATGGGATTTTACTGTATGTATTTCACATTCGTCAAAAATGGACTCAATAAAGAATCATATTCAGAAAATAGATCACGGCGAATCATTGGGAACATTTCCACAACCACAATCGCAATAGAAATTTCCTGTGAAAGAAGTGTCTCCAGCTAGGACCATCGGCCCCATCAAGTATGAAATGAAGAAATGTTCACAAGAAACACACCTCAACGACGAAATAATCCAAAAAAAGAAAAATTGGCGAAACTATATAAAATATGCAAGCCCTTTCAGTACAGCAAGCCATAGATATGATTCAAAACAGGATACAGTAACTACAGCACGGTGACTGAAGCATCCCTCAAATGAGGGAACTGGGAGAAATTGTTGAAATCACCACGGCGGACCATCCGTAAAAGTGCAGAATTTAAAAAACGAGAAAAAAACGAAAATAATAATAATAATTTATTTAATCCCTTCAGACATTACATTGCGAATATGACAAGTCAAATAAAGAAGAGAAAGAAAAAACTAAGTAACTAACTACTTTAACATGTACTCATCAATTGAATAGAATGCATTTTTTAAAATATGGTTGTTAATTTCTATTTATTTATTTAAGATTATATCAAACATAGAAAATTTCGTCTAGAGACTTGTTTTTCGGGAAAGTTCCAATGACTGATGTCGCGTTTCCTATTTTGAATAATTTCAACTTAAAAAAAGATTTCACCGATGTTGGTACAAAATTGAACAACTTTATACGCTGGTATAAAGGAGAACATTCGAATCTATGGGTCCTATGTCTAGTGATGCCACGAGGCTTGAGACTGGTCTCGTTTAGTCTTGGTCTCGTCTCGAGAAGCCGAGAAGTCTCGTCGAGACCGTAGTACAACAGACAAAAAATCGAATTGAAAGCTGGTTCAATGTGATCTTTTCTAAAAATAATTCCGTCATACATTTTTGACATTATGAATTATTTGAAAGAAAATGACTGAAAATATTTCTGATACTTTTCAAGAAAATAAACGGGTAATGGAAGGTCCGCAGTTTTTCTCGGTTGGGGTGGGAGATAAAGTTAACAGAAAAACTAGTTTTTGGGTGTTTTCTAAATAAAAAAAAACTATATCACGCAAAAATAAAATTAGTAAGGTAAAAGATGTTACGTTAATTTCAACCGTTTATTTCAAACTACGTCGTCTATTGATACGTATTCTAGCAAAATTCATAGTTTCACATTATTTTAATAAATGGTGGAAAAGGTGTACCTTTTTAGAAAAAAAATGATATAAATAGTGGAAAATTATAAGCTTGGAAAAAATTATTTTTTGGTGGTAATATAAATTCCTATTTATGGTTGAATAATTATTATAAGTAAATGCAATTATTGATAATGAATAGACTCATTTCATATTTGATAAAAATATAAACAGGAATAAATGAATTTTTATATTGAATTTATATTTTTTTCAATCTTCTGACTAATAAATCTTCCACTAATAAAGTCAAATTCAACATGAAAAAGGCGCCTTCTATTTCACGCAGATTTTTTTTTGTCCAATTCAAATTCAAATTAGTGTAGCTAATATACAGGCTGTCCCACCGGGAATGCGCATTAGAAGTTTATGGAGAAATAGTTGTCCGATTTGTTTGAAATTTTATACATGGACAACAATCCATCGAGGGTAACTTTCTAAAATAGTAGCTACAACTTTCCACTTCCGGTTACACCAGAAATGACACCCACTCTCTTATTTTATATGGGACATCCTAGATATTTTAAAATCATTCGATAGACTTTTTAATTCTACTTGATTTTATGTACCATTTCTTATATCTACATTGAGTAGTTTCCGAGTTATCAGCATATTTGTGACAAAAATTAGAGATAAGGCCTTCCAAAAAAATTGGTTTTTCTCAATATCACAATGCATAATTTTAGATCTATCCTCTGAAATGTATTACCAGAGTATTACTCAATGTCATTTCATAAAGCTCGGCAATCTATGTTATACAGGATGTCCAACAGACACTGCCGAATTTAGATTTGAAAAAATGACGATAACTCAGTTTTTTCAAATGTAAACTCCAAATTTTCTTTTCGTATTTGGATGAAGAACAAAACAATAAGTGTAGTTTGTTAATAATTCCCTATACCTAAATGTTTTCGAGATAACTTAAAATAATTGTCACATGGAAGCAAAGTATCAAATTGCATCATATTATTATTCTGTGCTCGCTTATTGCACTAGTACATTAGAAAACTCTATGAGCATCGAATGAAATATTGGTTCTATGTTCCTACTGTTGATAGTTATTTGAAAATTCTGCGAACGTTGAAATAATACAAACGCAGACAATTTAAATTTATTTAGCATTTATGTTCAATCTAACTGAATTATTTCTCGAGCATGTAATACATTTAGAATTAGATTTCCAGAGAAGCCGAAACCGTCATGAAGAACTTTGAAATGAATTATAAAAAAATTCCTGCGCCATGGCACATGGAAATCAAAAGTTACAAGAGCGAGATTCTTTTTTTTTTGTTGAACAGTTCTGCAGATTTATAGGGAGCGTAGGAATTTTTCTATAATTCGTTTCAGTTTTTCGTGACGGTTTCGGCTTCTCTGGAAATCTAATTCCAAATGTATCGATGCTCGAGAAATAATCCTGTTAGATTCAACATAAATGCTGAACAAATTCAAAAAACCTTCGTTTGTATAATTCAAACGTTCACTCATTTTTGGATAACTGTCAACAATAAGAGCATAGAACCAAAATTTGATTCGATGCTCATAGAGCTTTCTGATGTGCAAGTGCAATAAGCGAGCACGGAATAATATGATGCAATTTGATACTTTGCCTCCATGTGACAATTATTTCAAGTTATCTCGAAAACAGTACTATTTAGATATAGGGAATCATTAACAAACTACACTTATTTTGTTGTTCTTTATCCAAATACGAAAAGAAAATTTGAGGTTTACATTTGAAAAAACTGAGTTATCGTCATTTTTTCAAATCTAAATTCGACAGTGTGTGTTGAACATCCTGTATAACATAGATTGCCGACCTTTATGAAATGACATTAAGTAATCTTCTGGTAATTCATTTCAGAGGATAGATCTAAAATTATGCATTTTGATATTGCGAAAAAACATTTTTTTTTTAAATTCCTTATCTGTAATTTTTTTCACAAATATGCGGATAACTCGGAAACTACTCAATATAGACATAAAAAATGGTACATGAAATCAACTAGAATTAAAAAGTCCATCGAATGATGTTAAAATATATAGGCTGTTCCATTTAAAACAAGAGAGCAGGTGTCATTTCCGGTGTAATCGGAAGTGGAAAATTGTTGCTACTATTTTAGAAAGTTAGCCCTGATGCATTGTTGCCCATGTACAAAATTCCAAACCAATCGGACAACTATTTCTTCGCAAACTTCTAATGGGCATTCCCGGTGGGACATCCTGTATAACATGTTATCAAACAGTAGATAGTAATATTGAAATAAACCAATAATCTGAATATTTCTGACCGAAAAAAGTATAAATAGTGCTCTTTATATATCTTGAGAAATGTTTTAATTCAAATTCCACACTTTCGCCAAAAAAAGAAGTGAATACAAATATGCTGTTGTAGATCCCTTCATTTCGCAACACTTGTTCATTCAAATGTTTTTAACTGAATGCAATATCTACCGGCAATTCCAAAAAACAGTTTTTTAACCTTAAAAATCTGAAGGTTTTCATTTTCAGTTTCATCCAGGTTTCTGACAATATTCCGATTTTATAATGGTATGATCTTTTTTGTTCACGTCTGATTTTTTGGTCGGAAAATTTATTGTTATGTACTTCAACTAGTGACGCTGCCACACTTTCATCCATCTCGTATACATACTCTTTTTATTCATATAAAATTTTTTACTTACATTCCATTCTTCTACTTCTTATAAAATATTGCTCTGAATTTCGTGTCAATAATAATTATAAGGGCGGGAGGCGGTTTTAAAGAGTCCGTTACTTAGCACTTTATTCCTTATACAGAAATGCAAAAACGAGATAGGAATTCTCACAACCTGGCAACCTTTTTTGTTGTTTTTGTATATCGAACACCTTTTTTATATATTTTTTGTGATATCAGTTTTTGTAATTTATTTCGATATGTTTAAACGGCGCGAGATAGTATGAGGGCCAAACGATCGCATTTAGATTACGAATTCACAAAAATATCCTGCTGTTACGTTACGTGGGGTCTCCAAAAACGTTACGGTGCGTTACATGAAGGGGAGGGGTGGTTGAAAATCGTCGAAAACTGCGTTACGTAATTTTTGAACGGCTCCTAAGATGCTATAAGACAAATGGCTATATACCAAGATGTAATAAACATTTACTGCACAGCTTCTAGTAGTAGGAGAGCTGGCAACAATTTTTGGGTAGGTATTTGAGGCAAGCTGAAAACTTGTCCTATACCTCCCCTATTACACCCCAATACAAAACTGCAGACCTAGCTGGTGAGTAGCGGGGCTAAATCAACCCCTAAATTTTTAAAAATATTATTTTTTTATTTCGAAAAATATACTTGAGGCAATATGCAATTTTAATATTTTGTAGTTTGATGTTTAAAGAATAAAAAAAAATAAGCCAGATGATTTAGTCGGGATTTTAACATTGCCACGTGAGTGCAAAAACATTTTGCAAAGAATTATAAAAAATGTATTTGAGGCAACTTGAAATTTTTTAACAGGATATTATTTATAATCAAAAAATAAGACCCTTAAAAAGACAGGTAATTTCTGTAGGTCTTTCTACCTGCCAGGTGATCCAACAAGTTATGTACAGGTGCGAGTGCATAGCGCTATAGACAAGCTGTAGCATGAGAGAGAGCGTATATCGGCAGCTGTCTGCGTCCTTGCTTGCCGCGTTACTATTGGTTCTGACGTGCTCACATGTCTTATAATAGCTACGATGTTTTCAGTCGAAATTTCAGATTTTTAATATTGGTGTTACACGTTTTATAAAGTAAATAATTTTAAAATGTCTAGTGAAAAGATAAGTTGTGTCATTTGCAAAAAATTTGATGATAAAGTGATTGTGTTTGTGGAAAAAACTCTAAATCTCTGAAGAAGATTCTGATAGCTCTGATGAAGAAGCATCCACAGATGAAGAATAACAATTTATTTGTGACGTGAGATGAATTAAATTTATATTTTTGTACTCATAATTTTGTGGCTGTATGATTATGGTCTCAATAAATCTGATTTTGTAATTTTCTATTCTTTTATAAGTTACTTTTTTTATTTAATATGTTAGACATTATTAATTTTCACGTAAAAAAATTTTCAATTTTTGTATAAATTTTAAATTATATATGATAAAAAAATACTACGCAATAAATATATCTATTTAACACAAATACATCAACACAATCATTTTTATATAAACCGTTTTTAGCAGAAATTCATGAAATTTTATATTTTTTACTCCAAAATTTTGAATCAGAACCTCGTGGCTATTATAAGTCATGTGACCTCGTCAGAACCAATAGTAACGCGGCAAGCAAGGACGCAGACAGCTGCCGATATACGCTCTCTCATGCTACAGCTTGTCTATAGCGCGATGCACTCGCACCTATACATAACTTGTTGGATCACCTGGCAGGTAGAAACACCCACAGAAATGACCTGTCTTTTTGAAGATCTTATTTTTTGAATATAAATAATATCCTGTTAAAATTTCAAGTTGCCTCAAATACATTTTTTATAATTTTTTGCAAAATGTTTTTGCACGCACCTGGCAATTTTAAAATCCCGACTATATCATCTGGCTTATTATTTTTTTTATTCTTAAAACATTTAACTACAAAATATTAAAATTGCATATTGCCTCAAATATATTTTTCGAAATAAAAAAATAATATTTTTAAAAATTTAGGGGTTGATTTAGCCCCGCTACTCACCAGCCAGGTCTGCAGTTTTGTATTGGGGTATTATAGGAGAGGTATAGGACAAGTTTTCAGATTGCCTCAAATACCTACCCTAAAATTGTTGCCAGCTCTCGGACTATAGGTAAAATATTTTTAACTGTAGCAATAGCAAAGTATGACCTATTCAATATTTTATATAGAGCATCAATATGAGCTGCCCATCTCAACTTAGTTGATTCAAATGTTGAAATAGTATTGTTAACATATCTAACTTTAAATGTACCGTTTTCCTTGTTTTTCAGACAAACATACAGTTTTACTAACGTTCACCATGAAATTGTTCGATCGACACCATATAACAAACTCACTCACAATATTGCTCGAATAGCTACCGAAGCATCATCGGCAAATAAAGTAACCAAAGAACATAGAGCCAAAGAACAAGGAATTCATAGAATATAAAGATGTAGGACAATATTATCCATAGAAGCATATGAACGAATGTTACAAAAGAAAATTGGTATTTTGGGAACGGAGTGAATAAAAGCATTATTCTAAAAAATATGTTTCGTTTTAGAAAACGAACGTTAAAATGCTCGAGAAAAATATTCCACGTACAATGTGCATTCGACTTATAACAAACCACTTTTCCTAGATGCTTATTATTTTAAACCGTTCGCAAAATACAATTAGGGATTCGAGCAGATATTTTGACGTAGTTAAAGATCGTCCTATACAGATTGTCAAGATTCGAGATACCCATATGTAAAATTCAGTTTTTATTCAACCGCTCTCTGTAAAAGGTTATATTGAATTGTTGCATATATTCTGAAGATGCGATTCTATGCAAATCCAATGGTTGACGTGATCGACAATGGTATATATTACTGTACGTCGAAACTCAGATTCATGATTGCGAAGATGTGGAATATAAAAGCAGGCAAGCAATAAGTACTTTCTTTGCAACCGTTGCATCATTTTCGAGGGTCGCCAGTTGAACGGCTTTAAGTCGATCGATAGGTTATTTCGGAGCACTTTTTCACTATTGTGAAAAGCTCCGTGTGGGCGATGAACGAGCGAAATATTTCAAATGTTGCTGCTCCTCTTTTCTCGCTACGTTATTCTTATATTTTAATGTTTCTTGTCACGTGACGAGCTTTTCATATTTGTGACATTTATTTAATTCAGATAAGAGTCATCGAAATGGTCCATTTGACTTATGAAAAATCAGTTTACACCATTTTATCCGAATAGTGAACTCCATTCTGGGATATGATTTCAAAATGACAAGAAATAATCGTCGAAATAATTGGAGTCCCTGTCAAAATTAAAAGGTTTTTTCTTACTCATGCGATGGTTTTGTTTACTTTACGTTCGTCGTATATTGCTAATTTAATTTCCAATTTTCGCAACTGAATTACTCCTATCTGTCCAGAGGTTAGAAGGTCCAAACTGTAATTGAGAATCTAAGATTCATTACTGTTTGTATAGTTCCGATAGGATGGCTTGAGCAGAATGGAGTGTTTGAATTGGAACTGCTTTCATTAACACTGAGAATAAATTAACATGTTGTCTAATAAGAAGTTGACATCGTTTCAAATTTACACTTTTGTATAACCGAGCAAATGAGCAATTTTGTATGTGTAATATTTCATTAAATATTCGCGAGTGACACCTTAAACAACTTAATCAGCAATGAATACAGCTCGCATACTAAAATCATTAGGGAACACACAAAACTATGTAAACTTCTCCTCTATCTATTCTCGCTTGTGTTTGTTTCGTACTAATAACGGTCCCGATCCTCGGTAACGCAGACTTTTTAAATTTTAAGAATTCACTCGGTACAAATGGATTGGGAATGAAGTTCGGATAATGCGATTTAAGATCATGCCGAGGAAAGTCGCATACAATCAGAGTGCATGCATCTCAATGTTAGCTCTCGAAGTTGGCTAATTAATTTCAGCTCTCCGTATCTAAAACCCATTGATAAGGCACTTACTTTGTGGTCACCATGTCGCAGTTCGAACAGTGCTTAAGTAACCACTACATTCAATGCGGACTCAATAAATACCTACAGATTTTTATAGCTGCGATAATATTTTATTATTTCATACGCAATTATGCTGTTTCAATACACTATCGAATTCCAGATCCAGATTAAAATATTCGACGGATGTAATTCTTCTCAGTGATTCTTGTTACCTCAGATTCGAGCGTCGCTTTGTTTCGGCATACACACAAGGAAGACATTGAAATGTTTTTCGATGCTGCGGACTTGTACGTCAGCTTTTCCGTTCAGATCCTTGTACATCTACTAAGCAGCACGATCTTTTTTTCTGATATCAGTGAGCAAACTCTTTCAATTGGATATGCACCCGAAGTTGTTTCGGACCAATTAGTTACCATTGCAGTGACTCCGTCCACATTTCAAGGTGTCCATGCATAGTTTACTGAAAGGTAGAAGTCCCGAAATTTTTAGGAAGCTTTTTCCCTCATTCGTGGTGAACTTGCATTTGGTTGTTCGTATTATTCAAATATCTCTCTTTTTAGGAGATGTCTTTCAGTACAAAGAGTGTGTAATGTTGAGGGCGGAAGACATGGATTAAATAATGGAGCTTGACAATAAATTTTTGGGTACCAGAAGTTGAAACACCAATAAACTAAGTAAAAATGCAGTAAACAGAAATCATAAACTCTGATTAGGTGATTGACTTCGTAATTTATATCGTGCAAGTCATCAAAAAGAAGTTAAAAATTGTTCAATACAAAAATGGACATTAAGGTGTGATTCTTTCTCGGGCGAAATTTTTTCTCAATTAAAATGTAACCAACGAATAGATTGAATTTTGCAAGGGATTACCTTGTATTTTCTAAATTTACATACTTTATTCGCCAACGTTATTGATCTCGACTCAGTGAAGCGTTGAGCAGAGGGAAAATTTCACATCATCACACAATTCTTTTGTAACTACAATAATCGAATCATTTCTGCCTATATGGCTTTCTATTACAACCTTCACGACCAATACCAAACTTGAAATGGCTAGATGAATTTCTAGACAATTGTTCATGAAAGAGATTCTGATAAAAATCTCAGCACATCCCTAGCAAATTCCATCTTCCAGCCTAGATTAATAAAATGAGACAAAAATTCCCTCGGAAATAGATCAATTTGAACCGCTTTTATGTCAAAATGTTATATTTTTTGTACATATTTGATGAAAAATTAAAAAATTACTCGTACATGAATAAGATATGTTTGTGTTCATTTTGAATGCCACCTCGAAGAAAACAAGTTGCATTTGGTCTCTCACGGGACACGTCTCATACATTCCCCAGTTTCCACGCCATGGTTACCAGTGTTTTTACAATAATAAAAATAACTAAAATTGCTATACCATGTATGTGCAATATTTCCATCCCTTTACCTGTTATGGAAATACAGTAGCGGAAAAAATTAAGGGATCAAAAAAAAATTCCAAAATTTTCGAGGTTTTTCAAGTGCCTGTATATCTGTTAAAAATGGTCGTAAAGGGGTTTTGAAAAAAGTATTTTGAAGCTTCAAGTCTCTAGTTTTGAGATCTATTGTTAAAATTTTTTTTCAAGTAACGTATTTCGCTCAATCCTAACGGATACCTGAAAAAGTTCGTATACCAAAAAGATGAAGAAGCAAAATTAAAAAAAAAAAATTTTTCAGGTATCAGTTAGGATTGAGCAAAACACGTTACTTGAAAGAAATTTTAATAAAAGATCTCAAAACTAGAGACTTGTAGCTTCAAAATACTTTTTTCAAAACTCCTTTACGACCATTTTTAACAGATATACAGGCACTTGAAAAATTTTTTTTTGATCCCTTAATTTTTTCCGCTAGTGTAGATTCACATGTTACGTTTAAGACAAAATTACTTTCATCAAATACGACCGGCCGATATTAGTTCGAAAGTTAATTGTTGAATTATCTATTTCGCTCCTTACCAATAAAAACAAATACAACCTTACTAATAAACGCGGTATTAGAGTTATGTCGCCATTAAACCAAGAATAAAAAGGGAATAAGCAAAATCGTTACTAATAAACTCCGAATACGTTAAACTCTGCATAAGTCTGGTACTAAGAATTATTCCGAAATCAAAACTACCCCCATCCAGATTTAAGTGCCATTTAACCTATATCTGTGACAAAAATATAACATTTTTCTTTGTTGTGACATTTGTGTTTGTTTTCCCATTTCGTAAGTAACAATGTATTATGCAAATTAGAAGAAGTAGAAGAAGACCCAGGTTTAAGTCAGATTTAACTTCTATATGTGACAAAAATATAATCTTTTTCTTCGTTGTGACATTTGTGTTTGTTGTTTGATTTCGTAAGTAACAATGTAGAAGGATTGGAACGAAAAAATAATCTTGTTAATCAAATATGTTGTCGGAAAATTAAAACATTCAGAAAGCGAGAAAATCCATTTCGCTGGAAGTATCGGTTTTCGAAAAATGGCGCTATGGTTGTGGACAACCTTTAAATATGGATAACCGCGGGGGAGGTTTGTCTTCTGTTATACAAATTGTAATTGCTTTATATTGTTGGGGTCGCAACACTTTGAGAATCGTATGTTCAATTTGCAATGAATATTCAACTGAAAAGTACGCTGCATTTAAAAAAAACTTGTAACAGGTTCAAGATGATGCCGCTGACATCCATAGCTTAACGCAGCAGTATGCTAAAGCGATAGTAAAAAGAAATATTTTTATATGCGATAATTGTAATAAGAGGTTTGATAATATTCCTCAGTAGTTGCTAAAACAATATCGTACAGTGTTATAAAAAAACATTTTTATAAATACAACATGACTATTTAACCATCTTCATACTTACCTTTTCTTCAATTTCCCAGGTAGCTGACCTTTCTCTTTTTTGTGACACAATTAACACAATATCAAGATAAAATCGTTAACGTGGCAATAATTCGATGATAATGTGCCGCCTACTTCTATTGTGGTGAAAGGACAATACCCTGAAAAACGTATGACGTTCTTCATGGAACTTCTTCAACTCAATTATTGCGATGTTGCCATATAGTCAATTTTGGTGTAACGGAGGAATAGTTATGCAAACACTACCTGGTTTATTAGTAGAAAATTTATTCTTGATTTATACTCGGTATAAGTATACTTCGTTTAGAGAAGTTATAACTAAGTTACACCACGGTTTTATTAGTAATCATTAAGAATTTTGGCACATTAATTCAAATGTAATGAAACGAAACTGACTCAGAAGTCAGAAAAGCGTTCAATCTGACCAAATAAAAAGACTGATAATCATACAAAAGTCGAAGTGTCGAAGTGTCGAAGAATTGATCTTCAACTTGCATATATTTTGTTAATTAAAAAAGAAAATAACAGTTTGGTCAAAAAATGGAAATCCAAAAATTTCATTTGTGACAATTTATACAAACAATTATTTATACATAACAGTATACCTCCAAGAATATACGGCCCTCCAAAAATTCATAAAGGAAACATAACTTTTCGTCCTATAGTTTCTTATAACCAATCTCTTCTTTACAATATTTCGAAACACCTTGGAAAAATTATCTCAAATATAACAAACAAAAACACGTTTTATGTAAAAAATTTTCAACAACTACAAAAAGAATTAAACGAAATTTTGATCCCAGAAACTCATAAATTATTTTCGCTAGACGTAATTTCGCTTTATACAAATATTCAAAACAAGGTCGTAGCTGATATTATAAAAGAAAAATGGACGCAACTTCAAAATTTCACAATGATACCGAAAAAGACTTCATCAAATCCTTACTTTATTCATTTAACACTAATTACTTTCAATATTAAGACCAATTTTACCAACAAATCGACGGAGTTGGAATGGGTAGTCCGATTTCGAGTGTAATAGCTCCAGTCGTTATGGAACATCTCAAAGAAAAAATTTTAAGTGAAAGTAATTTCACAATAACACTATACAAGAGATTCGTTGACGACTGTTTGTTAATAGCTGACCCAAAAAAAATAAATAAAATTGTAAATAGTTTTAATAATTATAATTCCAAATTACAATTCAATTTAGAAGAAGAAAAAGATAATCAAATTAGTTTCATGGACATGACAATTATTCGACCAAATAACAAACTTGAGACAAAATGGTTCAGAAAAAATACATCAACAGAGACAGACTTATAAATTTTCATTTTTCACATCATCAGTCACAAAAAATAGGCATATCAAAAAATTTAGTAGACAGAGCAATAGCGCTTACATCTCCCAAATTCCGTACAGAAATACTTAGTAAAGTAAAAATAATATTTACCCAAAACGATTACCTTGATCATATAATAAATAAAATTGTCAAAGAACGAACTCATAAATTTTACAATCAAACGTCAACTAATTTTCCTGTTACACAAAAGAAAAATATTTCAATTCATTACATTCTCGTACTAACAGAAAAAATTTCAAAAATAAAGAAACCATACAATATTCAAATTGCATACTATCCTCAAAATCAGATAGAACAAATTTATACAAAACTCAAAAGCAAAATTCCTAAAGAAAAACGATCACATGTAGTATACAAAATTCCTTGTATGAACTGTAACAAATTATACATCGGACAAACTTCCCAATGACTTACAGACAGAATGAAAGCCCATACATATTCGAAAACAGCCAATACCACACTAAACAAGCATAAAAAATCAAACAACCATGAATTTGATTACAACAACGTCAGTATATTAGCGACAGAAAAAAACGTTAAATCTAGAGAAATTCTTGAAATGATACTTATAAAAGAAAACGAAAAAGATGTTGTAAATGATAAAATCGACATAAAGGAACTAAGTACAATATACTCTTTTGTACTATAACGATACGTTCCACATAATTTCGAATATTTAAACGAATATTAAACGTCATTGAACTTTCTGGTAAGATATTTTCAATATTAAATTTGTTTTCCATTTTCATATGTGAATTATTTTATTTTAGATAGTTGACAAAGATAGAATCACTATCGAAACGTCCTTAATATTGTAAATTGTTTAAAATAAACCTGGATCACCAAAAAACTCGGAGATTCTTATAGTTTATATAAACCAGGTACAAAACTAAAAACCATACACGGTTAATAATTCGAATATATGTAACTCTTATTGGATAAATAACTGTCAGAGTTTGATGATTTAGCTGAAAGAGGGAGTTATAGCATTGGGTGATTTCCCAAAATTTTTCTTAAATCTGAACATTCAAAAGTTTCAATTGAAATTTATAGTATTTCCCACGGGTGACAATCAACACACCTTTTGCTTTTATTTTCATAGTGATAAGACAAAATGTTTCATGAGAAAAAGGGATGCTATTGTATGTGTTTTCGGTCATAATTTATAATCTGATCCCCATTTGGTGATTGAACTTTTCACATATATATGAACAAATCCTGGCAACGCTCAGTCATCTATCGTAACCGAAGGTTGCTTTAATGATCGTTTTATTACATAGTGGTTCGAAAAGAATCATCAAAATATCAAGACCGCCCAGAAATGACGTGTAGAAATGGAAAAAAGCGGCGCCAGTGCCGATCTAAATTTGATCATTTTCTTTCCCACGAGTAAATTGTCGATGAACATTCAACAAAATTCATTTTATTCCCCGTATATACGAATATCATCATCATGACGAGATAGGTATACCATAATTTTGGTGAACGGAATTTCGGAAAATGCCCACACGACATTTAATGCCCCGCCCAGCGGACAATAGCAGCATGTGTGTCCCGACCTTCCGATGCAATTAATGTGCAGTTCCTCATAAAAGATACTCGTCGGCAATGTTTATTAGAAGGCCTGAAGTTGTTTTTCCACCTCTACACGTTTCGTGGATCACCTATGGATCTTTCTCTTTCACTCTCCAAAATCGGCAGTGGCGTTCAATGTTCATACTTCTCACTCTAACCACCGGACACCGGACAACCTTTGATGCTCTGCCGTGTATAAGTACTTTCGACTCGTATGATCGCCAAGCTATGGTATTTCGCGTCAATGGCCCCTCCGAAATTTCAACACCATTAGGCGATGCATATAAATCAATCAAAAATGTTGCATTTTTTAAAAAACTATCAAACTGTTCAATGAAATCGAATCAATTAATGAGTCTTACTGATGTAAGTGTAATAAACTAGACATATATACCTGGAACGAATATTCAAATGCAATAAATGACGGCGGTAATACTAAAAAACTGAGAATTAGGACATTTTTCTCCAATGAAAGCAATTTAATGTATGAGATTCACATGTTTCCTGAAAATCATTCTTTGCTCTGTGAATTCGAATTAACAAAGCACAAGAAACTCATCGGTTTGCGTCGGGATTTTCTGGCGCCTACACTTATTCAAGACGATCTAATAGATTCAGATCTAAGATGGCACCGTTTCTGCTGCTGAAGGAAATTAACTAGAGATATAATCGAAAACTTATATTGCGTTTCACCATGTGACAGTAAATTCGCTTCATTAACGAACCCGTGCCAATCCCCAGAGGTACCCTCGTTGTCTCTAAGGGTCAGAACATAAACTCGATGTTATGTTTCATTCTTGATAAGATGGACTAATACACTTCATCCGGGGAAATACGAAAACAATGGTCGTTCGGTAAGCGGCAATTTCCGTTTTGAGAAAATAGTTTAGGTGATCGAAAATGATAACCACACGCGTATCTATTTTATAATATCGATTTCAAAAAATCGGTTATCGGGATTAAAATCGTTCTCTCATCACCAGTTTCATTACTCCAAAATCAAGAATAGAGAACTATGCGACATTTTTTCCGAGTATTGGTGTTGCGAATACTATTCAATGATCAAATTTCCTCTAAATTTTATTAAAAAATTGTATACTTCAAACATACGGTGTTTTGGTTTAGATAAAAAAACATTGCAATATGAGTGAAATGTTTTTCGGTGTTTATTTGCAGTTACTTGAGAAACTCAATCAATCGATGTTCGAAGTATAAAGATGATCCATAAAAAAAGGAAAATCAAAAATATGAGATGATACAACAGCGTCAAATTATCAAGTTCGAATCCCGTCGTTGTATAGTCAAAATATTGGAATATTAGGAGAAGAATAAGTTATAGTGAAATGAGACATTAGTTCAAAGAATAAAAATCGTTATCATCACAATTCATCGAAATCATAATTATTTTCAAGAAGGATGATCCCACAACGGGAAAATTTTCAAAAAAAATCTATGAGGAGTGGTCCAAAATTCAGCTCAATTACGGGAAATAATCAAACAAATTTGGAAAGGCTATGCTACTCATATCTCATAAATGGTTATCCCGATTAGAAATAAAATTTGTAGCAAATTTTCGTGTCTATAGAAAACTATTTTTGACGTTTTTGCGTAGAATGCAAATAGAATAGGTAGAGTTCTCGCTTATTCTATATGACGAACGCACATTCGAGATCACGTTAATGGCTATTGAACTGTGATAAGACTAAAAATCTTGTATTGAATAAATCATGAATGCTTGAAAATCACCAAATTCCTCTACAGAGCAGTTAAACACATTAATACGAAGCAGCCGGCAACCAGAATTACATAAACGTGTATTTACGGTATTAGGTCGTCCACGACAATAAGCAAACTCGACCAACTTTTTGGCTCAGGCCAACTTTTGCACTAATTAATTTATTGGAAATTCAAAAGCTGATTTTTTAAGAATGAACTTTTTTAACAACATGTATATCTCAGATTTTCAGAAAACTGTGCTATTTGAAAAACGTTTTTGGACCTAAGACTTTTGAAGGGAAACTCATTTTTTTGAACAGAAATTTTATTCCTTTTCTACAAACAATTGTTAACTGCAACATCGGTTTTTTATTCCTTCACACTCATGCTAACTTGGAGAAAAGAAAATGTCAATATTTGGAAAAAATGGTATTACTTGTTGATTTGAAACTGATACATATGGATACAGATATTCCTTGAAACCTTATATGTCATATTGAGCTTCTAATTTTTGCTTCATTTCTTTTAAAACTTTCGAAAATTGGCGATGAACTTAGCAGAATTATTCCAATTTTTGTTTTAAAGATGTCGTTAATCAATCCAAAATATGGGATGCCATAAGCTTATTTGCTTGCGAAATTTCAATTTGAAATCGAAATAGGTACAAAATTTCTTGAAAATGTTATTCATGATATAATTTAGTATATAAAAAGAATAATGAATCCATAAAATAGTAGTGACATCTATCATATCTATTTCGAATTTTGTGCGATTAAAGAGGAAATCTCTATTCTATAAATGCCATTGTGATACCACGAAGATATCTTGAAACGATTCACATTGAATCTTTCCAGTTCTCTTTCAGCCCACTAGATAGCGCTGATGGCACTCATGCTGAAAAATCTAGTTTCCAAAAGTTTATATTCTTCACTCACGGTGCGTCGGTCCCTCAACAAGAAAATGTTTCGTACATTCTAATCGATAATAAAGCTACAAAAAAAAATAATAATATCTTTCAAGGAAAAAAATCATTGACGCCCTTATTTTGTTTTATTATTTCCCCTTAACTGTAGAAATATTTATACACAATATTCCCTAAGTACTTGTGTAAAAAAAATTGTAACGGTTGAAAACATTCTGGCCGCTCCCCCCTTTCCCTCAGAACAATAATGACTATTGATCACTAACGAAGTTGACGAATGTGAATAAATTGTGGAAATTGCGAGTTGCAAAAGAAAAGACGTTGATCAAGAAACAATATATTATAAGTTACAAAAACATCTTCCAAATATACCAAGTATCACTGATTGAACTACACCAGGCGTGCACTCTTCTCATCAGTCTAAAATTCATAAGAGCATCACAAAGTAATTGAATTAGTAGAATTGCCCACACCTGGAGTAGGGAACACACGGGCAATCTCATGCCAAATGCATGTTTAAATACTGAACTAACTTAATCTAAGACAGATTTTTCGAATAAAATTTTGCAAACAAAACCAGCAAAAATATTTACACTGCAAAGAACTGGTAAGGAGTTGCAACATCACACTAATATTGCTGACAACATTGCACGAAAACAAGACTGAAAACAGTCTCGTCTAAATTGTCTAAAATTACAAGAAACTTTGGTGAACAGCATTGCAAAATTATTCATTTAATGAACATTTAAATATAAGCTTCTGGTACTTCAGAACTCTTATTTACAATTATAATTCTAGTTGACATCTCAGTCATCAAATATGGCAAAATTTGTACAAAAAGTCAGAGCTCTTACAACCAAACGGTAAGGCAACTAAACAGATTGAAAAAATACAGTTGCCATCAAGCAGAGCCGGCTTCAGTTATCTACAATTCGATAAAATAAGTATCACTACATCAATATCTATAAAAACACAATTTCTAAAACCGATCCTGTTCGTCTGATCGTAAGACTCAAATTTTTAAAATTGTAAGGACGACATTACAGGCCCAATCGTTTTAAGGAACCTTTATGCGATTTCAGACGAGCGTCTGCGTTCCAAGTCTTGGACTTGGTCCTGAAGTAACGAAGATCCTCTTCATGTTCGGGATGCAACATCTGCTTGTATGCGACAGGATTGCACATGCTGGAATATTCTTTGAAAAATTCCTTATAACCTCCTTCAAGAAGATAGATTTCTGGATATTGCAAAGCAGGATAAACGGCTTCGTTCCTCGACCTGTCTTGCTGGCGCAAAAATCTAAACCTGTCATAGAAACACATTATTACTTAATGCATCGATTAACAGTTACTTTTTTTACTTACAAGTTCGGGCCTCGCTCGCTCGAGAACTCGCAATGAAAAATTAATATATGCCGTTTGGATTCTGTGCCACTGGAGTGATGTTCATCAAATAATTGTAAACATTGGTCTTTAGTGTAGATGTTAACCGCTCCATGAATGTGACCACCGCTGAATTCGTACGGATATCTGCAGTCGATCACCATGAACGAACCAACGATGCAGTCATATTCGCCTCTCAAAAGTTTAGCTAGCGTGTGCGAGGTGATCGATTTGAGATCTTGGTGACGGCCTTGCGTTAAAGGTAAAGAATAAGATCGACTGAAATCGCCAATCAATTCTTCTTCTTCAGATGATCTTTGCAAAGCGCATTTGATGCTTTCCTCAGAAACGGAGAAAAAACGTTTAAGAATCGGTTTGGTACTGGAGTTTTCTTTTTCATATAGCTTTGTCCTCTTAATTATTCGAGGCGTCAAGTCCGTCTCAGATATTGGCGGCTCGGGACGTTTGAAGCGTTTGTCTTGATGGTCATTCTGAAACAGGCAGCTTCTCGCGCGACTGACAATAGTTTCATTTGGACCATTCTGAAGAGAAAGTGCCCTTCTGTAAGGCGGGCGGGGCCTTTCATGTGGCGATACTTTTCGATTATTATAGCTTTCCCCCGACAATGATAATTTTCCATCGATAAGTCCTTTGAAATTCAACGGTAGATTTTCGTCAATCACCTCAAAATCGGACATGCTCTCCAGAAAGTCTTCTTCCCGCGAACCGAGGGAACAAATGGAATTCTTTGACGTGGGCGAGATGGTGGAGGAAAATCTTCCTGTTCCATAGCCGGAATCTTGAGTATCTGTATTGTAATTTTCTCCCAATGTTATCGTTGTTGGATGCGGACAGTGAGACGGCGAAATGCATTCTTGAAACGCTCTGGGGCTGTCATTTTCGTAAAACGACAGTTCTTCAGTTTTCATCGGACTGAGTATATCCAAATGTTTTTTGTCGACGATGGCATCAACCGTTTGATCGACTTCCATGCTCGGCGATCTGAAAAATGAAATGGTTTTAGTCAATGAAGTGGAGAGATTTTCAGTGGTACTGGGTACTGTGTTTAACAGGTAGGTAGTTTAACTGTGGGACCTGCACGATTTTTAAAAGGAATAGGAGTCGGTCGGCGCGGAACGACTTGAAAAGAATTGTGTTTACGAACGATCAGCTGTTGATGCCTGCTAAGAAACGAAAATGGCACTGAAATCCATCAGGTCAGTATCTATCCACAAACACATACCAATGTTATGAATGAGCGAATAATCAAGATTGGCGAGAGGAACGTGTTTGCTAACATTCTGGGAACACGTGGCATTTGAATTATTCATGATATTATGTCGAAAAATTTAATGATACTACACCAAAACCATTCAATATACCTATGTGAAGTTCAATTGAAATTTCTGTCAGATAATAAAACCGCGCGCATCGAAGAATTTCCCGAATTAGATAAAGTCAATTTGGCGCCAATTTTTATCAAGTATGTGATTTATAAGGCGACAACAAAGTAGGCTGTTTGCTTTGCTTTTGCAGACAAAAACCTTCGTCTCCTGGTTATTCTTATTGACAGATTTGACAAAGTATATAAAAAAATTCATTTGAAGAGACAAGCGAATTTATAATAAATTCGAAATTTTATTTACCTGACACAGTCACAGGCGAGGCCTTCGTAATCCGAAATAGAGTTCAGCATGGTGCACACAAAAGCCACTCGAAGAAACAGTCAACAAAAATTGGTTTATCAAAACACACTGTACAATATTTACGACAGTTGCGCGACGAGTTCACTATTTCTACTGCACAAGCTACATCACTGACGGTCGAACGCAGACTGACTTCCCCCCGGTAAACCAGTACTTTTAAGCACGATACTAATGCGATACTCCCCTTTCGAGCTGCACTAGCGCTCCCCACTCCTACCGCCGAGGTAGGGTGACTAGTCAAGGGGTAGAAATGCACAAAATCGATCCCCACCACGCATCGATCGGAAACTGCCCTTAACTAGAAAGAAAATAACATTAACATGGAAATAGCGTTTTCAAATGATATGTGATTTATATTTTTCATTATGCATTTCAAAATTTCCACTTCCATCAATCTGACTGATTGTGAGCCGGAACTAATCAGCAAGAAAAAAATTTTGGAATATTTGGTACATCGATACATAATGAGAATCAACGAAATATTTATTTAACATTTGAACGTATGTAACTTTTTCTGTACTCAAGATGGGTACATATTTTACTTACTATATTCAAGTAAGTGACATATTTTTTACTTCCGGAACCAAAACGTAAGGTCATGGAATTGAAAAAGGGAAGCAATTCCCATATTGAATGTACGTTAAACGAATGACCACCTTGTGTCATCGGCAAATTTGTCACTTCGATCAGGCTCGATTCCGGTCGGAATTTTCGTGTCTAATATTAAGATGTCAATAAATTTCATACGAATTGACCAAATTTTTTCAAATATGTCGAATTTTTCCGTTATATGGACTATTCGAATTTCGATACATGTTTAAAAAACCTTTTTTCACATTATGTATTTTTTCTTAATTTTACCCTTTTTGTATATATTTTTATTCTTTTCTGATGTATTTGATTATAAAGGGTTAATAAAGATTCAGTAATTCAAACAATATATTATCGACATTTCGTGTTTAACCCTTTTTCAAGATATGACAATTTAAATATTTGACAATGTTGTTATGAAAGTTTTCTTAGAAACAATAATCTAACAAATGAAAAACAAAAAGAGGGAGCCTTGATATGAATTATTTGTTCAGAATGAAGTGAGTATATTTGATTCAAATTTCGAATATCTGTTCTGTCATTGATTGCTTCAGAGTGTCTTTTGATATTAATCATTTCAAGAAATTCTCTCACTTTCCTGTTTTTTTCGTAATCTAGAATTTTCACTGTGTTAAAATCAAATGTATGTTTTAATGTTTGTTCATGTTTATGTAATGCTGTTTGCACTTTAGAGTATTTATGACCTTTTATTCTTTCAATTTCTGTTTTATCTGTTCAATATTAACTCCGTTACAATCTTTGCATGAAATTTGGTATACGATGTTAGATTTATCATAGCTCAAATTGTAATGAAAAATTTGGAAGAAAAAATACTAAAAAATCATGTTAATGATATAACCATTTTCAAAAGGTACGTTGATGGTTGTCTTATTATCACTTCTGGAGATAAAATACAAACGATATTAAATAATCTCAATAATTTCCATGAGAAAACTAAATTCACTCTCGAAACTCAATTGAAAAATTGCTTAAATCTCTTGGATATGACCATTATTTGAAACGGAAATAAACTCACAACAAAATAGTTTAGAAAGGAAACTAATACAAATAGGATTCCCGATTTTAACACAACACATCACATAAAACAAAAAAAAGCCATCATAATAAACTATACAGACAGATCAATCAAACTAACCTCACCAATTCACAGACCCGCTATTCTACAATACATAAAATCATTACTTTTAAAAAATAATTATCCCATATCATTTGTAAACAAAATCATGGAAGAATAAACTATACAACACGTTAAATACAAATACCGAGAAAAAAGAAGAGAATTCAACATATATTCCAATCCCATACATACGAAACCTTTCTGAAAAAATTACCAACATTTTCAAACCTTATCCAAATTTCAAAATAGCACATGAACCTCACATTCAAATAAAACAACTTTTTACGAAATTAAAATCGGAAACACTAAAAACTGATAAATCTAACATCGTATACAAATTTTCATGTAAAGATTGTAACGGAGTTTATATTGGACACACAAAACAAAAATTGAAAGAAGGAATAAAAGGTCATAAATACTCTAAAGTGCAAACAGCATTACATAAACATGAACAAACATTAAAACATACATTTGATTTGAACACAGTGAAAATTCTAGATTAGGAAAAAAACAGAAAAGCAAAAGAATTTCTTGAAATGATTCATACCAAAAGAAACTCTGAAGCAATTGATGACAGAACAGATATTCGAAATTTGAATCAAATATGCTCAACTTTATTCTGAACAAATAATTCATATCAAGTCTCGAAACGAAACGAAACCTTTCTGAAAAAATTACCAACATTTTCAAACTTTATCCAAATTTCAAAATAGCACACAAACCACACATTCAAATAAAACAACTTTTTACGAAATTAAAATCGGAAGCACTAAAAAATAATAAATCTAACATCGTATATCAAATTTCATGTAGAGATTGTAACGGAGTTCATATTGGACAGACAAAACAAAAATTAAATGAAAGAATAAAATAATAAATACTCTAAAGTACAAACAGCATTACATAAACATGAACAAACATTAAAACATACATTTGATTTGAACACATTGAAAATTCTAGATTAGGAAAAAAACAGAAAAGCAAGAGAATTTCTTAAAATGATTCATATCAAAAGAAACTCTGAAGCAATTAATGACAGAACAGATATTTGAAATTTGAATCAAATATGCTCAACTTTATTCTGAACAAATAATTCATATCAAGTCTTCATCTTTTCGTTTTTCATTTGTTAGAATATTGTTACTAAGAAAACTTATTATAACAACATTTTCAAATATTCTAATTGTCATATATGGAAAATGGGTTCAAGCCGAAACGTCCATAATATATTGTTTGAAATACTGAATCTTTATTAACCCTTTATAATCAAATACATTAAAAAAAATTAACATGTATTGAGATTATCAGACAAACTGTGTAAACTTCTCGAAAATATAATAGTTTCAAAATCTACAAACAACGAGGAATTTTTGACATATTGAAATCTCTACTACGTTATGAATATTTCAAAAAAACCCGCGAAGAGTTGACTACCGTACCGATGGTAGTGTTCATTATTCTAGAACAATTTGCCTCTAATTGCTTTTTCTATAAGATGGATCTCATACAAATATGTCAAATTGGTATTTTTGTTGAAAAGTTTGAAATTTTGAATAAGCTCAACAACGAATTATTTTATGGAGGGTTCACATTCAAACATATATTACTAGACTACTACTAGACTAGTGATCAACATTTGGAGGATGCATTTTGAAGAAAGGTGTGGTTCCTCTCGAGGGAATAGAAATGAAAATCAGTATTTTGACAATTACAGTGACGAATTTGTGATTATGAATTAAAACAACAATTGATAAAATGTTAAACCAAAAAATACATACTGCAAAAGATGGAACCGACAATACAGTGAAAGAGATGAGACCTTTTCATCAATATACAAATATATAATACAAAAAAAATGGATGCTACATATATTGATGAAAAGGTCTCATTTTCATCAATATATGAAGCATCCATTTTTTTTGTCCAAAATTCAAGAGAATTTTTTTCTACTAACAATATAACTGTCGTCCGGTAACCGAATAACATGATGTTGAATAATTTTGTTGTCGCTCGACTTGTTACATATAGTCGAAAGAGCCCAAGTCGCCGGATAGCGTTACTAGAACGGAAGGGGGTGTCGCGGTCCGCGATTTTCATTAGACCGCATCTACATCAGCTGCCCTCATGACCGCATATGGCGCTTCATGACCCTACGAACTTCTACATTTATTCATCATTTCGACGAATTTAATTAATCGGGACGAGGAATAATGAGAGAAAGTAACGTTCGGAATATCTGTAACGAAATTTCCGTAAACATAGGTAGGTACCTGTTGTTCCCTCAATTAGCTTTTAATACAGAATCATTTATCTCGACGCCCGGAATTCTTAAAATATAATGACCTTCACGCTGGGGAAATAATGATGTAGGCTTGTCAATTTTTACCTGCCTAATATCCGATCGTCTATCTCGACAAGTAACTTCTTTTCAATTCAAAAAGATTATTGTTTCGTCTTAAGCGATTAGTGTACAATACCCAAAAGTTCGTAAATGATATTGACAATACCATTACTCATCTTTTATCACCCATCTTCTTATTGGTGTTTCCCAACTTCGCAACCCTCGCCACGAACGACAAATGTATAATCCCTTACTTATGAGAAATGACCAATACCTCGCAGTTCCGAAAGTGAGAACGGAATTTTATGGAAATGGTAAGTTTTGTGAAATCAGGCGGGAATCGTCTTTCTCATGCTCCAATTGTTGTCGGAATTCCCGTTCATATGAGAGGACAACGGCGATTCTCACGAGTGTTATCCTTACAACAGCAACAGTGGCGTAGTTATATACGTATCGTAGGATTACTTTCTGCCAATTTTGCATATTCCGTATCTCCATTCATTCAAGAATTTATAATATCATTTCTGATAATACGTCAACTTCAACGTTGCGCGAATTTGATAAACATAAGAAAAATCAATTCCGTTTCATTATTTTTAACGAATACTACCCTAGGAACATTTTAAAAGTATAAATATTTTATTTTTAATAGAAATATATAAAAGGATATCATTTATATTATTTTGTTCGTCAGTAATTTTTCCTCATGAAACTCAATAAAAGAAAAGTGTTACTGCAATCCACAACAGGGTGGAAAAAATTTGAAACGAATTTCTCGGGTATCAAAGAAAACAAGAAACAAAATACGAATTATATTGGGTGATATTTGAAAACCGATCGTTTTTAAATATATCAACTTTTTACTGAATCGAAAATATAAATTGCATTGGTTTCAAATTGAAAAACAGGAATATAATTAGAAATTTCAATGTGGCCAAATTTTTCGCATAATGTTATGAGATGAGCATTTTTTCCACTAAAAATGTGGATAATAGCACCTGAAGCCAACACTTTTGCAAACGAGTAATACAATAAGAATGTAAAATATAAAATTTGGGAGCAAATTCAGACTTAATGCTAGTAAAAACATGTAAACTTTGTAACGAGGATAATGTAACCCTGGGATACACTTCCATTACAAATTGGCAAATGATATAAACGATTATGTGAGTTTTGCTCTAATCCTTTGTTATCGTACAATTCGAGAAGTGTTGCCGCGAAACGAGACTTGAGGCCGGTCTCGTCTCATCTCGTCTCGTCTCGTCTCGTCTCGGCTCGGCTCGGCTCGTCTCGAGTGGTCTCGTCTCAAAACATGAAAAATTCTTTAGCGACAAAGGTAAATACTGTAACGAAATCTATAATCATTATTCATACTAGTCAGTAAAATAATATTAATAGGTACCATGTTCATTATATGGGTTAACGTGTTGAAAATAACGAGGACTGAGTTCACAACCTATACAACACGTTACATATAAATACCGAGAAAAAAGAAGAGAATTCAACATATATTCCAATCCCATACATACGAAACCTTTCTGAAAAAATTACCAACATTTTCAAACCTTAACCAAATTTCAAAATAGCACATAAACCACACATTCAAATAAAACAACTTTTTACGAAATTAAAATCGGAAACACTAAAAAATGATAAATCTAACATCGTATACCAAATTTCATGTAAAGATTGTAACAGAGTTTATATTGGACAGACAAAAAGAAAATTGAAAGAGAGAATAAAAGCTCATAAATACTCTAAAATAAAAACAGCATTACATAAACATGAAAAAACATTACAACATACATTTGATTTTAACACATTGAAAATTCTAGATTACGAAAAAAAAACAAAAAAGCAAGAGAATTTCTTGAAATGATTCATATCAAAAGAAACTCTGAAGCAATTAATGACAGGAACAGATATTCGAAATTTGAATCAAATATACTCGATCTTATTCTGAACAAACAATTCATATCAAGGCTCCATCTTTTTGTTTTCGTCTATCAGATTATTGTTACTAAGAAAACTTATTATAATAACGTTTGTGTCAAATATTTAAATTGTCATATCTTGAAAAATTGTTTGAATTGCTGAATCTCTGTATTAACCCTTTATAATCAAATACATCAAAAAAGAATAAAAATATATACAAAAAGGATAAATACATCAAGAAAGAAATATTTTTAGTTGTTTTCTTTCAAATAATTCATAATATCACAAATGTACGACGGAATTATTTTCAAAAAATAAAACGATCAACTTTGATAGAATACATATCAATAGAAACGTAGTTTGAAATAAAATTTTTGGACGAAATTTTTGCTAATATAGTCTTTTTATTTAGAAGAAACTCAAAAACTAGTTTTTCTGTTAACTTCATCCCCCACCCCAAGCGAGAAAAACTGCGGACCTTCCATACCCTATTTATTTTCATGAAAAGTATCAGGAATATTTTCAGTTGTTTTCTTTCATATAATTCATAATGTCAAAAATATATGACGGAATTATTTTCACAAAATATCACATTGAAACAGCATTTTAATTCGATTTTTTATCTGTTGTACTATAGTCTCGATGAGACTTCTCGACTTCTCGAAACAAAACCGAGACGAGACCGAGACGAGACCAGTCTCGAGTCTCGGGGCATCACTAAATTCGAGATACTTTTCGATCTCACCAACAAATCTCAAATTGAAAGCCTAGAAATGATATTTTTTTATAAAAGTCCCAAAATTTATATCTACTGGAAGAAATTTAGATCGTGATAATATTAGAGAAATAGTTTTTTGGAATTTCCGGCCATGAAATAAATCAAGTTATCAAATGAATAAAAATTCACGCGAAATATACATTTATTCTCAGTTTCTAGCCCCGACATCCCTTCAACCTTTGAATAACACCATCAATTTCATTGAACAATAGAAACATTGTAACTAGAAAATAGAAAGCACTAAGAATTTTTTTCAAGCAGTTCTTTTCTCGGTTCTTGAACAAATTCTCAATTTATTTGCAGTCTAGACGCGGTTGATATTTATGTTTTGAACAGAAACTAATCTACTTTGTAATATTTCACACAATTTTATTTGTCTTTGATAAATTTGATACTTTACATAGGTAAAATGAGACAAAATTTTTCCTAAATTTACGATGTATTAATGGTAAATAATGAATTTAATAATTCTCGATATATTCTTAATTGATTTCAATCGGTCAAATTAATGTAAATATAATATATAATATAATATAATATTAGACATGACTTTGATTCGATATGGTAATGAAATCACAACAAAATGTTACATGAAACCCACATCTACCAACAGACTAATGAATTTTAAATCATCACATCACATTTCTCACAAAATTATTATAGTATTATTCAAAATATAACAGACAGAGCAATTAATTTAACATCCCCAATTCACAGGCCAGAAATTTTAATGAAAATTAAGTCACTTCTAAATCAAAATGATTACCCAAAAAATATCGTCAATAAAATAATAAGAAATCGTATACACAAAATTCATAATACAATGCAAACCAGATCTAATACAACTGATATCACAACTAATAAAACTTATATCTCTATCCCATTTATTCCTTTCATATCACCTAAAATATCAAATATCCTAAAACCATACAACATACACGTAGCGCATAAACCACAACCAAATTCGACAACTTTACACTCAATTAAAAAGTAGACTTCCAAAAGATAAAATGTCTCAAGTCGGTTATAGCGTTCCTTGCCAAAACTGTAATAAAATTTATATTGGACAAACATGCCAACGTTTAAGTGACAGATTAAAAGCACATGAATATTTAAAAACAGCACATACTGCACTAAATAAACACAAAATAACAGGACATCACTCTTTTGACTATGAAAACACCACAATTTTAGCAATCGAAAAAAAAATACAAAATCCCGTGACATTTTAGAGATGATACATATAAAAAAAGAAGAACACAGCAATCAACGACAAAACAGATATTTAAAATCTCAGTTCCATTTATTCATCATTAATCAAATATAATAATTATTATTCATTTTTTGTCAACCTTTCCGTTAAATTGTCTATACAACCAATCATTATTTAATCATTATTGTCAAATTAATCTTTCAACAAGCGATCTGGTAAGATACATTTTTAGAATTGTATTTAATGTATAAAAATGAAAAATTTCAAGGTTATTCAATTTCGTCCTGCTGATGAAGATGCGAATCTCCATCGAAACGTTCGTTAAATAAACATTTAAGAATATAATCCACCTGTTATACCCAAAAGAAAACGCAATAATCCTTATAATAAGATATGTATGAAGTATCCCCAACTTATATCCCTGACGCGCGAACCAAACGATTCACTTGAAATTTCAGCTTTTCTGCAGATCGTAAGCGATTTTAAACGAGAAACTAAATCGTGCGTTCCAAATCGACCATAAATCGAACCGTGCGCAGGCTGCGCATCCTTTACATTGTAATTAGATTGAAGGAGATACCGACATGCGACTGAAATCGCATCGACCACATCGCGCGCGACTCGCCTGCGGTCAGCCTCATTCAAAAAATACATATGAATTAAATCTGGTGAAAGGCGAGGTCATTTTATTTCTGAGAATATTCTTAATCAAATTTCGTTTCTATTCTTCCCAATGCATTGGGAGGATGATAATTAAGCGCTTAATAATTTTAATACCATCAACGCTGTTTCACTGATGATTAATTAATAGGATAAAATTGCAATGTCAGAGGGCATACCTGCGAATTATTCTGTTCCCAATAATGGCGGAAATTTTTATTTGTGAGCGAAAAAAGGCAGTTAGGTATTTCAGAAATACTAGAAAATATAAAAACAATGAAAACGAAATAAAATAACAATTTATAAATATAATTCAGTAACCAGTAAAATAAAAGATCGATTCAGAAAAGTACGTTTTTAACGACTACAAGGGCTCCAATATAGTTCCTTCAAATTTCGGACGTCTCGCACCATATACGAGGGGTTGATGGTCGGGTCGTTTGGCGGGTACGCCAAGCCGACGATGGAGAAGGCGCGGGTATTCCAAAAGACGTTAATTTTAGCGCCACTGAAAATCACGAACCGAATCAGCCGGGGGTTGCTGCTCTCGCACGTGCCTACCCGTCTAGTTTATACAATGCACAGGGTTCTTATCTATCAGAAACCGACAATAACCCCAAAATAAAACTTTCATCAGATAATCGCTAAAGAGTTTGATCAAGAATTCCAAAAATTTACATAGTTCCCTAGTGCAGGGTTTTAAGAATAAGTTATTTCTTTAAATTGGGAAAATATATCATTTTTACATTTTTTTCAAATTTCCTTTCAAATGAAGTGTTAGTTTATTATATATTTCCGCACATTCCGCACATAAGAAAAAAATATGGTTGATTTTGGCAAAAATTTTTAAAAGCTTCAATAAGTTTACTTCATTCGGTTTTTATTTTTTCTTATCATAACGTATGATATATGATTGTATGATCATAGGAAGAAAAAGAAACGCTGTCCCATACGTTTGCATGTATTTTAAGCTGTTTTACTATCAAACTTATATGCACTATATGACGGTAACGAGTATCATGATCTAGTTGTTCTCATCTTGAATTCGTAGTTACGATACGATAGTAATCATCGATACACGCTTAATAGAAAAGTGACGTCAGCTTGCAGTGCGCATCGGCATACGGTTATTGGTATATCACGCTCACAATGCAGTATTTCTCCGAACTCCTCAACAAACCATTACAGCCTACACTCCTGAAAAGGTAACCAGCAACCTTTTACAACGTCAAAGAATCCCATCCATAAATCAACCAAAACAGGATAACAAAATTACAACTACCCATTTACCCTCAGAGCGTCAACAACCAACCACCATCGATTCCAGGAAGGTTCCAAGTTCGGATTAGGAAGAGGATTCCAAACGTTTTTAAATAAATTTGATCAAGACCTGTATTAGTTATTGGTCACCTCGTTAAAATCGAAGGCTGGTTAAGATGACATCACCGCCAAGGATAGGAACAGGTCACTACTAATCCGATAAGTAGCCTTTGAAGAGAATTTGTTCATTCTTTAAATACTAATTCCATAAAGGGAAAATGAAGAAATAATAGACGATTTCTTTGACTTGATTTTTCGCAGCATTGTCGAGTTTTGGGATAGGTGTCAAATGATGGAAAGGAATACATTTCCAGGAAGAAGAGCAGTAAAACAAGTGGCAAAACCTCCCGATGACGATAGCACATATGACCGAAAACCATGTCAATAGACATTTAAAAATAAGAAGAAAAAGAATCTGATTCAAAAAAGACAGGAATAAATACAATTAGTACAGTTCATGAAAGGTAACTGCAATTAAATGGAAAAAATGGAAATTGACAGAAATTTCTTTCCGTAAATTTGGACCATTTTAAACCTCATTTTGAATTGCAGTATAATTTTGGAGAAAACAACAAATTAGTCCATAAATAATTTTTTAAAAGTCACCCTAACGTATTCTAACGTATTGAATGTCTACAACACACGCAAGTTTATGTAATGGTCACTCTTTGGTGGTTCAAGAATGGATGTCGTCTGAGTGATTGAAAACGGACAACAATTATGAACAAAATTTTTTCTCCATAATATAGAAGACGGTAATCCGAAAACCAGACTGAAATAGGGGTTGAACTGACTGAGAAGCAAAATCCGGAAGTTGACAATACGTTATTGAAATAACGTTACACCAGTCAAGGTTATTCAACTGAACGCCGCGACGTTTTTGTATTTTGAACAGAATATTTTTTATGAGTTTTTTTAAAGAAATTGTCTGACTATATACCGGGTGTTTCAACGCTGGTCAATCATTAGACGTTTACAGAGAACAATTGGATGTTTCAGCCTGAAATTTGGTTTATAAGAGTTGCAGATCTCAACTTTGTTTCATGATATAAAAGCATGAGGACTCCATGAGGCATCCTCGCTCCTCGAAGAATTTCTAAGGACCCAGTCAAATTAGAAATTGACGCGGAAAAAATTTTAATTATCAATTTTTTCTCGGATTTCGATAGAGGATATCACTAGAAGTCTAAATTTCATTTTGCGTTTTCCACCATCTTGAATTTAGGGGTGAATTTTTGTCTTTTGGACAGATATTTCTTTGATTTTCGATTTGACGCAACAAAAGTTGTTCAGAATTTCATTTCCTACTACTTTTGCTCCATTGAATTTTTTCTAGGATTGATATTTTCCGACTTATACCCCAAAAGATGGAGGGGTAAATTTTTTTGTTTGATCAATAACTCGTTCATTTTCAATTCTAGATAAAAATTGTTAGTGAGAAAGATGTCCAAAATTTAATTTACAGCAGTTTTGGTTTCATTCAATTTTTGGCTAGGATCGATATTTTCCAACTTATACCCCAAAAGTATGAGGGATGAAGATGGTGAAAATTTTTTTCATTCATAACTCGTTTATTTTCAATTTTACGTCAAAAATGGTACGGAACAAAGTTTTAATTTGGGTCCTATCCAATTTTTTGCTAGGAAGGATATTTTCCGACTTATATCTCAATAGGAGGGGGGGGGGTGAAGTTTTGTTTGATTAACATCTTTATTTTCGATTGTACACGAAAAATTGTCATGAATAGATTTGTTCGTAATTAAATTTCCATCAACTTTTTCATGGGATGGATATTTTTTCAATTTTTACTTAAGAAGTGGTGGGCACAAAATCTTATGATTGCAATATCACGTTTAATTTCAGTTTTGCAGAAAAAATTGTAATTATTAAAGTTGTTAAAATAAATTTCCCACAATATTGGTATGCATCAATTTTTCCTAGTATCAATATTTTTCAATTTATACCTCAGAATTGATGGGGGCAAAATCTCATTGTATTATCGATCAGGTGGTGCAATACTTTTAGAGGTACCATTGCCATTGGAAGGGGGTTGGTAGGAATTCCAGATCCCTTTGTTCATAACAATTTTTTTCGTGAAATCGACAATAAAAGTGAAAAAATAATATTTTGTCCCCACCACTTTCCAGGTATAAATCGAAGACTTTCGATCGCAACAACAAATTTAACGAGAACAAAATTGTTCGAAATTTAATTTCGAAAAACTTTGGTGATTATAATTCTTTTTGTAAAATTGAAAATAATTGAGTTATTGATCAAACAAAAATCACTGCTCGGCTTTTTGGGGTATGAGTCGTAAAATGTCGATCCTAGCAAAAAATAGATGAGAACAAGAATATTGGAAATTTAATTTCGAACAACTTTTTTCATTACAGTTTTTGATGTAACGTTGAAAATAAACCAGTTATTGATCAAACAATAATTCACCCCTTCACCTTGTAAGGTATAAGTCGGAAAATATCTATTGCAACAAATAAATGAATGAGACCAAAATTGTTGGAAATTTAACTCCGACTAATTTTTGATATAAAATTGAAAATAAACGAGTTTTTGATCAAACAAAAATTCTCCCCTTAACCTTTTGGGCTATAAGTCGGAAAATATCGATTCTAGCAAAAATTGGATGAGAACAGAACTGTTGGAAAATCAATTGCAAATAACTTTATTCATCACTTTTTTTATCTAAAATGGAAAATAAAGGAGTTATTGATCAAACAAAAAATCACTCCTCTACTTTTGGGGGTATGAGTCGTAAAATGTCGGTCGTAAGAAAAAAATAGATGAGAACAACAATAATGGAAATTTAATTTCGAACAACTTTGTTCATTACAATTTTTGATATAAAATTGAAAATAAACGAGTTTTTGATCAAACAAAAATTCTCCTCTTAACCTTTTGGGCTATAAGTCGGAAAATATCGATTCTAGCAAAAATTGGATGAGAACAGAACTTTTGGAGAATCAATTGCGAATAACTTTATTCATCACTTTTTTTATCTAAAATGGAAAATAAAGGAGTTATTGATCAAACAAAAAATCACTCCTCTACTTTTGGGGGTATGAGTCGTAAAATGTCGGTCGTAAGAAAAAAATAGATGAGAACAACAATAATGGAAATTTAATTTCGAACAACTTTGTTCATTACAATTTTTGATATAAAATTGAAAATAAACGAGTTTTTGATCAAACAAAAATTCTCCCCGTAACCTTTTGGGCTATAAGTCGGAAAATATCGATTCTAGCAAAAATTGGATGAGAACAGAACTGTTGGAAAATCAATTGCGAATAACTTTATTCATCCCATTTTTTTATCTAAAATTGAAAATAAAGGAGTTATTAATGAAACAAGAATTAACCCTTCACCTTTTGGGGTATAAGTGGAAAAATATCGGTCCTAGCAAAAAAATTAATGAAACCGTATTTGTAGGAAATTTAATTCTGGACATTTTTTGTAATAACCATTTTTCATGTAAAATTGAAAACAACAGAGATATGAAGTAAGCAAACATTCACCCTTAAATTCAAGATGGCGGAAAACGCAATCAACGGATTACCACGCAAAACGACATTCCTACCTCTAACGAATTCCGAAGAAAAAGTGCTACTTAAAATTTTTTCCGGGTCGGCTAATTTGACTGGGCAATAAAGCCAAGATGCTCAAATGGTCTATCATGAGACTCGATATCTAGAAAAAATTCGCCAATCTAGATCTATTGGTGCCAAGCTAAAGATTTTCAAAAAAAAATTGAAAATACATAGTACTGTTTAAGACATTGAAACAGCTTTCACATACTAGCTTTTCAGCTAGTCCGTTTCTTCAATTATGTACAATTTTATTAGGCAATAAAGTTTGGACATCCACCCCGAGACATAAGCGTTTAAGAATTGCTTAGAAAATTATACGAATTCAGTTCCGCATTCCTGTTAAGTTGGCTTCTCTAAATAAAATAATATGGATAAATGAATGTAATTGTCCTGCGTTCAAACAAATGAGCAACCGCAGAATTCACATTTTAATCAAAACCGTTAATAATGCTGATAAACACAGAAACGGTTATTTCAAAGAGTGGAACGTGAATTACATCATTGTCCTGAAATAAAAGTTGAGAATGAACGATATTACATCAACAGCGAATAAGATTGCAGGCGATTAGTAGTTTGCTAAATTAGGGCGCAATATAATCAATTTTATTCATTTATTTTTAGAATTGAAACCGATTGTCAGAAAAATAGTTACTGAGTATATGAAATTATGTAACGCTTAAAACATCAGAGGATATACGTGATTTGAATTCCATGTTCATTGGGATTTTTAAGATCGTATAGACTAAACTTCAAAAGAAGCTATTGAAAATAAAGAGAAAAAGGAAGACCTATCAGTGCATATTTCAATTAGAATTGTCTCCATTAACCGTTATATTCAATTATCCGTACGACTCTTTCGATCACATCAATAATTGATTTATTGATCATAATTTCTTATTGCGGGTACAGTTCTCCATAGCAATTATTGTCAGTTGACTGGTGATATTAATTTTTGCGCACGAATCAATACAAAAAAATGGTGAAACGAAGAACCATATTCGATATTCCACAAAACTCGTGCTCTCCATGGTAAACCTAAATCGGTTGGACTTTTGTGTACTCCATTCATATCCCGATGCGTGAAAAAAAAGACAGCCTAATGAACTTTCTGCAATTCTTGTCAAGGTCGATGCGATGCGGAGAGGATAATGTGCGTTTTAGCAGTAAAAACATATCAGTGTTGTTCTCACGAAAACAACTTGGTAGGTAACTATTTAAAGGCCCTTTTTAATCGAAAGATCCGGATTATGCCTCCACATTATATAAATTATCTTTATGGTCTTCATTATTTTGTCGTCGGGTTTCGGAAAGCCGTTCGTACAGCACAAACAATGAGAGAAGATCTTTTTTTCTTTTCTTCTCAGATGAATGATGCATTGATTTTTCTTCCATTGTTGTTATCGCGCAAATTGACTCGAAAATATGTAGGCGTTAGTTCGAGGGCGAGCGTTGAGTAGAAGAGACCTAAGCAACATCATTCGCCCGAAGTGATATGATCCGAATGATTATAACTCTCACTTTTCAGTGGCTTACGTGTTTGCAATGGGAAAAACATACGAAAACCTTCAACTCGAGGTATCATACTTGAACTTCCTGTCATGGTAGACCAAAGAGCTTGGCCGCAACCTATCTTTTATAAGTCGAGTCTGAGAACAGGAATGCGGTTCTACGAGAGAGCAGAGTTACTTCACCCTCTTCTCAATTCACTTTATTTCTTAGGTACTCTCATAGTTGTTCGTTTAGATGAATCTAAGTTGACTAGAAATTGATGTTATTCGTCGAAATGAGGAACTTAAATAACTTCGCAAAATAAGGCAGGATGAAATTTTTATGAAATCATCTAAGTAAGGGTGAAAAATTAACGGGAACCACGTGGGACAAAAAACTGAAATAGTATTGCAAAATAAAATGTTTAATGTTTTCCTATATGAATAAATTAATAGTTGATTCAGAAATTTTATAACGACTTTATCGTTTGTTTTTACTTACTTGTTGAATTAATATCTGGACGCTAGAGAGGCAAAAATTTTTATCGGCCCAACCATTCATGGGACAGATTGAACCTATTTTATCCTGTCACAAGAAATCGTACAATTGACAGAATTATTGTTTATGGTTCATTGTTAATTTACGTTACATTGAGGCAACGTCTAGGTAGCGGTAAAATTGAAAGTGCAAATGTCAGCCTCCCCAAGAATAACGCTCCACTTTCAATTGTTATTTCCGTTCGGAACTACCTGAGATGTCGGAAGTTTTGGCGGCTGATAATCCATACCTGATGTGGGAATATCAAATGTGATAACGTCCTGGAAACTGAAATTACAAAAGGGGACCGGGAAGCTACAGCTGTTCCTCAAATTTGCCAAGGGATGTGCACAATGGAGCACGAGCGAAGATATCCCTCTAAGAAATTCCCCGTCTCCACGAGAACAGCTTATGGTAATCAGTCAGTTTGGGTACATACAGAGATACCGCTTTATGTTTGTGTAGAAAAAAATGCCAATTTTTACCCCTCTATCTTTTCAATACGTTAAGAATGAGGAGCTAACTAATTTTACAAACGTAGGTACGGGCTCATTAATGAATGCACGTTAACTGTTCGCTGCAGTTGATAACCGCCACAGCTAAATGATCGTTTACAACACTGTTAACAAAAAAACACTACTGCTGAAACAAACGTCCAAAAAAAAGGAATGAAACAATGATTTCGGTACCCTAGAAATAAATTCAATTACACAGGGTGTCTCACATTAGACAGCTATTGGCACATTCTCTACGAAATTTTGTACATCGGGTTTTGAGAATGTGATCTACAGTTCGAAAATATTCTCGAGATGGTAGTACTTCCGGTTATATCGGAAGTTGATATCAACTTCGCTTTTTTGAATGCAACCTTCTGTATTTTTTTCTATCTCTTTTTTTTACCAAATTGTTTGCATTCTTTTTGGAATTTTCAGTGAAAACATAATAGGTTCGTTCCAACTCGCGTTGTGAACCGTCAATGTACTGTCACGATTCTGCGCTGTTCCCAAAATTAGTTTCATTTTTTGTATAGCGCAGAATCGTGACGGTACATTGACGGTTCGCAACGCCAGTTGGAACAGAACTTAGGTAAACTATCCTTGAATATTTAAAATACGTTCGATTAAATGACTTTTTGTTCTCGCACTTTTGTAAATAAGATAACGAGGCTGCAGAGGGAAAAAAATTATACAGGCTGCTCCAAAAGTTGGGTCGAAATCGCATATTTCAAAAAGTAAAAATTTCAATTTTTTCAAATGGCAACACCAATTTTTTTTAAATAGTATTAAAATTTCAGAAAAATAATTTTTTACTATATAACTATTCATCTAATTCTGATCATTTTCTGGGAAAGCATCAGAAAATGCATTTGTAGATGTTTAGAAAATTGAGGCAATCACTTTGAACAATTGTAATGAAATTCTAATTTGTTTTTATTAAGATTCTTCTCAAATTCTCTTTTATTTTTAACATCGCTTATTTATTCAGACTTTTTTGTATATTTTGTTTACGAAAACATATCATTAATAGTAAATCACGATATAATATTTTCTGAATATAATACAAGTTTGCACTATTATTTTTTTTATTGAAATAGGAACTTGAAGCAGTTTTTTAAACGAGGTATAATATAGAAGGTATGATGAACCCATCAATCATTTATTGAAAAATTTTGTTTGGCATTATGTGCTAATTTCAAAAAAGGATTTTCATTCAGAATATTGCTATTTTATGAAGTTGAATAACAAAATGTGATATCTAAGTGAACATATTGCAGAATTTTTTTCATACGTATTCCCATGAATATATATTTTTTTTCAATACAATTCTTATAAGCCCAGATTAAAAAAAACGCTTCCATACTGACAAAGTGGTGCAGGCAACTCGTCGTGTGTATGATTTATACATAAGATTTGTTTCCTAACATTTCGTTACCAGTTCCTCGCAACTCATTCATTTTGATTCGGCAAGGGACATACAAATATGGTTTTTGGAGATTTCCCAGAAAATGACCAAAGTTAGATACATAACCGTATAGTAAAACTTTCATTATTTTTTTGTGTATTTCAATACTATTTAAAGAAAATTGGGGTTGACATTTGAAAAACTCGAAATTTTGAACTTTTAAAATATGTGTGTTGAACCCAAGTTTTGGGTTTTGGGGCCTGTACCAAGATACTGTTTAATCTTTTTTCATCTGAAGCCCCGTTATCTCATTCACGAGAGTGTGAATGAGCTTACATAATATTTTTACTGAAAAAGAATGCAAATAATTTGGTAAAAAAATTTTCGGATGAAATATTCCGCAAAGTTAACGAGTCATCCAAATAAGTAGAAAAATGTAGATCACATTCTCAAACCCCGATGTACAAAAAGATTGTGCCATTAGTTTTCTAGAAACGTCTAATGATTAAGGTAATGTGAGACACCGTGTATAATAATGTGATAAACAACTTATTCAAGAATTTCATACGGAATAATTGAGAATAGTCAAAATTCTGTTTAAAATAACGTTTTTGTTCTTAAAAAAAATAGTTAATGTATCCGGGGCACCTAAGCGAATTGAATGAACTAAAAAATCATACAATAATCATGATACATTAATAACGGTATGCCGATGCGCACTCCAAACGGACGTCACTGGAACTTTTTAGCGTTTGTATCGTCAGTAGAGAATATCATCAATTCTTAATTTTCACCTTATACGAAACCTCATTAGGAATGAAAAATTAGTGTGGAAAAATTTTTTCGATACGTCGCATACCTTTCGAGATATTTAATCTTTAATTAGGCGTCCGACGACGAAGCGAAAACAGTCGTTGTGACGTCACTATACAACAGCAGCGGTTCGCCGCCTTTGCGCTCGTCTCGACTATCGATGTACGAAAAACGCTGGACCGCGTCAGGTCTCCGTCGAACTATTGTCCAATACAGTTTTTATCGGGGTCATATCCTATAAACACAGCAGTTAGCCGCCGTCGAATATGTAATTGAAAAGAATGCTTTGGCGGTGAAACTGCGAATTATGAATTCCAACATGTAAATAAATGAAGATAATCGTCGGCGTTATTGACCGCGCTAATCTGAAATCTGCAGTTGGGTGGATGGTGGACACCTGCGTTAATGCCGTTGGTATTCGAAACGATTGTATTAAATCTCAATGAGAAATCATATTGAGACTACAATAGTAGTCCTTACTTTTGAATTTTAAATCTAGGCGGTTAAAAATTCGTAATTATTTAAAAAATATGTAGCAACCCAGCAATGCAAGGCAAGTTATCGAATTGTCCCTTTACATAACCATATTTACTTATTACAACAGTATCATCAGCATATGATAGGATTATGTATTCTGGAAGAATCTTTAATAGATCATTGATGTAAACTATAAAAACTAGAGGTCCCAGCATGGTTCCCTGAGGCACACCCATGTTTACAAGCAAAGGCGAGCTTCTGAAACTAGTGATCTTAACTACTTGTGTTCTATTTTTCAAATAATAGGTTAGTAAATCATGAGATTTACCTCTTATTTCATAATTATCAAGTTTTCGTAAAAGTGTTTCATGGTCAACTGTATCCAATGCTTTTGAAAGATCCAAGAAAGTTGCGATTGTTGGTGTAGTGGTATCCAAGTTGTTCTGTTTTTCCTGAACTACATTTTAGATATCAGTTTTTGCGACTCTACAAAAGCAGATAATCTTTGATGGTTTATTTTTTCGAATATTTTAGCAATATTTGATATAAGAGAAATAGGTTTGTAGCTATTAACTTTGTATTTGTCCCCCAATTTGTACTTTTTCAACTGACAAGTTAAAAATATACTGCAGTGAAATACTTATTGTATATATTATATGTTTTAGTGCTGTGACATTTATAGCATCAACTTCTCCTGATCTTCTTTCGAATGAAAAGTTTGTGTAAAAAATTTTTTTTGATGCGTCTCATAGTTTCCGAGATATTTACTCTTTAATTAGGCGCCCGACGTCGAAGCGAAAACGGTCGTTGTGACGTCACTACACATCAGCTTCGGTTTGCCGCCTCTGCGCTCGTCTCAACTATCAATGTATTGAATATCCTGAATCGCATCAGATCGGCCTCTAAATATTGTCCAATGCATTTTTTTTCGGGGTATTCTCATATTTCATCAAGACGGGACCTAGGCGCCTTAAGACGACGGCAAATATCATCGGAAAGAATATTTACATGTGACGGTGATCGTCAAACCGCGAATTATGAATGCTCAACACTGAAAAACCGATGTTGAATTGCTGCATCTGTTGAAAAGTTTGATTAATTCAATATTGAATGAGGTTTCTAGCTGCCTTCGTCTTGTTGGTTAATGTAAATTAATTTATACTCTTCTCTTTATTCCCTCCAGTGACCGGCAAAGGCGGATGAAATTAATATATCGATACATAATTCTTTAAACAAATGAAGATAATAGTCGGCGCTAATCTGAAATCTGTAGTTTGGTTGAACGCATGAAGCGCTCGTCCGGCCGAAACAGTCGATATCGAAACAACTATCTACGAGCGCATGAGGCGGTTTACTGCAGTGAAGTAAATTGACGTCACACAACTATGGCGCGCTTCTCGAAAAGTTCAAATAATGCGGAAACTAAAATTGTCATATCTTCAATACTACGAAGTCAATTCAGATGAAACAAAAACTGATATATTTCTGAAGCTACGAGCTACCCGATCAGAAAGTTTCAAATGATTTTTCAGACCCACCGATATTGTCCATTATTATGATAGCCTCACTTTGGAAATTATCACTGGGACTATGTACAAAAAAGATAAATTTATGACGATTAGTGTATCGTGGCAGGAATCAAGTTTCTCGAGCCTGGATACCCAGGAAAAGAAATAATAGTAGCACTGCCGTAACGGTGTATGACCAAATAAAATAAAACAACCAAAAAAATATATATAATTAGTTTGGTTTGGGTACTTGCATACCTATGACAAAACAGAAGAGGGAATGAAATGATGACAAAGAATTTTGTGCTTTTTCACAAAGAAAGGAAAGTTCAAAAAGTAACAAAAGACTAACAAAGCAAAAACTTGATCAGAAAAGCTTCCTAGTTTCAAACATGTGCCGCTGCTGTATACTTAGTCCCCCTTCACGACACATGATAATTATTATTTTCTATTGATTTCATGATAAATGTTCTGAAAAGTAAGGATACGCGCCTGTTTCAAATTTCAGAGTCCAGCATTCAAGGTACGAAGTTTGTCCCAATAATTCAAAGTATTCGGGATTTTCATTGGACTAAAATCATAAATTTTAAAAACACACAACAAAGAGTGAATTCGTTCAAGAAACATCGGATTTCCGTAGCACGAGCATAAGTCTAGCCGTTCTGCCTCGTCTCTTTGATCTGCTCTGAAGTTAAAGGATCTGATTTAATTAAGCTTGTTAATTTTTTGCAACTGTGATTTACTAATATTGCTAATTTCCAGAATCCATTACAAGTGCAACCGTTTCATTATCTACTTCATTCAGATTGATCGTTACGTTTTTCTTACACACAACAGTAGTACTCAAAAATTAGAAACAACCTCTTTCAAGGTAGTCATTGCAATGGGTATTTGGACCACTTTTCACGAAATCCTCTCAAAACCCCTTCAATACAAATTTCTTTAGTATTAACATCGCCAGGGGGTGAGGTTTTCTATCTTTTGCATAGTAGTCCAGTCAATAGAGAAATTTCCAGTGCTAAATAAAAAAAAAAAGTGGAAATCGTTTTGGGTTGTGAGTACAATATAAGGTTTCCATAAGGACTGCTATCGACGGTCCTAGTGGGTGGGGGTGCAAAGTTCAAAGTTTTGAAATCGCACCTTTTCGCTTCTAGATTTTGAAGTATTGATTTTCTCGAAAATATCTTCAGGCAAATGTTTTAGATGCCAATAATACCTTCATCCTGAATTTGGTTTCGTTCAATTTGGGTTGACGGTTAACAAGAAAACTGGAAAAAACTTCTCAAAATAGTGGTTTTTTGTAAACGTGATATTTACGACGCCAAATTTTTTTTTGATATTTGTCATTATTTTAAAATGAAGCTCTTTTATCATTAAATCAAACTTAATCAAAAAAAAAATTATTACGTTCATCGTTCACGAGATACAGCAATTTGTTTATAAAAAAACTGCCTTTTTCACAACGAAACGTGCTAGTTGTCGGCAATATTTTTCGATTTTTTTTGTTTAAGTATTGTAGCTGAAGAGCCTTATTCAACTTTCCTGAAAATTTTCAGACTAGAAAATGCGAGAAAGACTACGTTTCATGACATTGAAAATAAGGTACATTTTTTTTTATAAACAAATAGCCTCAGACGGTTTATTTTGATCTTCAGAAATTTCATTTTCTCGCGAATGGAAAAAAGGATTGTAATAAAGAACTTGGCACTCCAAGAAATCTTGTACGACTTTTTGAACGCAAGTTGCATTTTTTTTTTAAAACGTCATAGTGGCTGTAAAAACTACAATTTCAGAATTAATTCAAGTTCATACTTTTCCTAATGAATTATATTTTCTAATGTTAAAAGAAAAAGTGACAATATGTCTGTTTTTGATACAAATAAACAGGTGACAATTTGATTCGATTCCGTTGCACACTCATCTTCAATTCGAATGGAGGGGATTTCATCCCGTCCAGTCAACATAGTCGGCAGTTTGATTTGGAACTCGAGTGGGTGTTGTTTGTAATTTTGGATCAAGCTTTCCAAAATCGCTCGAAGATTACGAAGGCAGTCACGACTACGATACGCGCCGAACTGCAATTCCCTCCAAGACCCCATCGACCACAAGAGGAGAATGCGACGTCCCGTCCAAATTTTCATCTTTTTTTTCCCACAAACACATGGTCTATTTCATATTCCTCTGAAGCAACATAAAATATAATTCATTGGGAAGAGTACGAAGTTGAATTAATTCCTAAATTGTTGTTTATAAAGCCACTGTGATGTTTTTAAGAAAAAAAATGCAACTCGCATTCAAAAAGTAGTAGAAGATTTCTTGGAACGTCAAGCCCTTTATTTCAATGCTTATTTTCATTCGCGAGAAAATGGAATTTCTGAAGATCACAATGAACCGTCTGCGGCTATTTGTTTATGGAAAAAAGTATACCTTATTTTCAATGTCGAAAAAATTTGTCTTTTTCGCATTTCGTGATCTGAAACTCTTCAGCAGAGTAAAATACGGGTCTTCAGCTATGATAATTAATCAAAAAAAATTGAAGAACATTGCCGACAACTAGCACGTTTTGTCGTGAAAAAGGCAGTTTTTTATAAACAAATTGTTATATGTCATGAACGATGAATGCTACAATTTTTTTTCATTCAGTTTGATTTGATGCTATAAAAGCTTCATTTTAAAATGATAAAAAATATCAAAAAAAATTTGGCGTCTTAAATATCACGTTTGCAAAAAACGCCTATTTTGAGAAGTTTTTTGCAGTTTTCTTGTTAACCGTCAACCCAAATGAAACAAAACCAAATTCAGATTGAAGGTATTTCTGTTATCTAAAACTTTTGCTTGAAGACATTCCCAAGAAAGTCCATAGTTTAGAAACTAGAAGCGAAAACATGTGATTTCGAAACTTTGAACTGCACCCCCACCCCCTAGGACGCTCGATCGCAGTCCTTAGGGAAACCTCATATTGTACTCACAACCCTGAACGATTTCCACTGGATCACTACCTGTAATTAATTTTTTCCATGAAATTCCTCCATTGACTGGATAATCAGCAAGTATTTGTAGCAACATATTCAATTAATCAAAATTGGAAGGTGTCGTTGTTTTGAATCGCACAGAATGGAAAAAAATCCAATTTAGTCAACTTTGTAGAACTTTTTCAAAATGAATATTTTTAAAATATGCAAGAAAATTCTTCAAAATTCTCAAGAAAACGCGTTACTTCAAATTATAAGAGTGGCTTTCTCAATTTCTCAGGTCGTCATTGTGCAGACACTGCAAAGCCCGAATTCTACTCATCGACACTTAATCTGGGGCCACAGTGTATGAATTAGCAAATTGTTATTAAACGTTCGTAAAATTTTAGATAAGATTTTCCAAAATCAGAAATTTCACGAAAATCCACATAGGATTTGTATCGATGTAGGTATTGGAACGGCACACGGTACCGTCGCACCCAATAAATACTCAAGACTGACAGTGACATAACGCCCATAAAGCTAGACGAATATGGGACAAAGCCAATTTACGATTATGATAATATTAAGTAACTTGGACATCAGGATCGAGACCATTCTCTTCAGCATCCCGTTGACGAGGCATGAGATTCAAGTCGGTAGTGGGCGTTTGGAGATAGACGCATGCAGACAAGGCGCGAGGGTCACGCGGGGAGGCAAAAATTTTGTCCGTTACAAGTGATCTGAAGCACAGAGAACCACACGCGTCGTTCGAACCGTTCCACTCTCATACAGCACCCGCCGCCGTCAACCGTCGCGTCGCGTCGCCGTTTGTTTACTTCCCGCGAAAAAATCAAATTTAATAGGTTTGAGAAATGGCACACCGCATGTATAAATCCACAGCAAATAATGAGGAAAACTTCTATGTGGGTGTTATGGATCTTCCACAGCGCCGATGGTTATATTCGTTTTTTTTTATCAACGATAATTATTTCAGAACGGGCGAGCTTTCAATGCGAGCTTTTTAAATTAATTGACTGCTCGGGCATACAAACAAAAGTTTTATGAAGAGCCATCATTGGCAGCCGTAAACGACTGGATGATGTTTCATCCGTTCACTGAATTCTTTTTGGATTATCAACAAAATTTCAAGATGCTTTACTAAAAATTAATCAACGCTGTTGGAATACCATATTTTCAGCATTTATTAGTGGTTACTGGTCGTTTTTAGAACCGCAGCGCATCTACGTAAATTTCGTCAAATTCAAAAAGGTCAAAAGCTTTGTTTTTGTAAAATAATAAGACGAAATGTGGAAAAGTTCAGTTCTAACTTATTTAGTGTACTATTTTTGTACCAGTGAACCAAAATGTTGAGACGGTGAAACACACTAACTTCATTTGAGCCAGCATCATCTCGTCTCCGCAGTGAAGAGAAAATTGAGATGGCCGGGTCGTGAGCCAACTAGGAATGTGAGATTCAAACGGGTTGAATTGTGATTCCTACGCCGCCTCGCATCTTATTATATGTTCAACGGACTTGCATTCTAGAGAAGAAGAAGCAACTATCCACCGTCGGGTGAAAGAGAAGAACGGAACGAAAACATTCGTTTACTAACCCGACTGAAAAATAAATAAAACCGCCGAGAGGAAGTTAAGTTAGATACACGTCTCCTCCATCTCACTCTTGCTCTCAGCGGTCAAGATTTATCACCGACCCTGGAAAAATGATTGTTATGGTGTCCATTTATTCGATAACGCGAACCGCGATAGCATAATTCAAATTCAATATAAACAAAAAAACCTGGCAAAGTCCACATGGAACTATCACTTTATTCATATTTGCAAAAGCATATTTCACCCTTTTAGTAAGTGCAACTAAAACTGTGCAACATTACGGCACACGATTTAATAATACACCATCTTGGTGGGATGAAAAATAAATTCGATTAAACAAAAAATTTGATAACGGGAAGCGTTAATTAATTTGTACCTGAGCTCGATACCACTGGAAAAGATGAATATTTTCGAGGAACCATTTCAATAAGAGCTCTTTAGATAGAATATTTAATGTGAAAATAAATTTTGGCTACCCTAAAGGTTGTCTAATTTCACATTCAAACTATATGAAATATAGATCCCTTATCTTTATTGTCAAAGACGATTTACCACTTGCTAGAAGGTTCAACCATTCATAAAGCCTGTAATTCATAAATCTCTTCCCTTGTTTTATATTCTTTATACAGCGATTTAGATATTTGAACGGCTGAAGCGATGGTAGATAATCAACGTGCATATAAGCCCTGTTTCAAACGGATATCCTACGTAGTTTTTAACGTTCTAAAATTGGTGCAACGATCGATGTTACCTTCGATAAAATTTAATAAAACCACGTTACACATATCGCTCTATTATTTCCAATCGAATATTGATAGAATAACCCTCATAAGATTAAGAGAACAGTTACAGCAATGATATCTTTTAAATGAACAATCTCTACTGCTCTTCTACACTCTGTACGACATAAAAGGAAGGAAAAATAAAAAGTACATTCACCCGCATATTCACTTGCCGCTTGATGAAACCGTCTCAACAACTTTATACCGAACAAAGAAAAAGGACGGGGGTTTTCATTCCTTCAATCATTCATTCCGGCTTCCTGTTCATTAAAATTGAAAGTTGGGACACCTCCGCCGGAAACTAGTGATATTCAGTTGACCACAGAGCCACAGTGGTTCGATAAAAGCCTAATATTATCAAAACATATTCACTCATCTCCTATTGCATAATGAACATCTAAACACTCTTAATAAACATTTACCACTGTTTTGATGTCGTCTATAACTTACTTTTTATGTAAAATTTGCAATTCCATTTCAGATTTTACTATCTATAGAATGTATCGTTTTCTTTATTTAAATTATTTGTTTTTTTTTTCTGCAATCATCAGTTTTCACTTCGTTTGAACTACATAAACAAAGGTTAATTTTATGATTTGCATGATGTTTGCATTGTCTTAAAACTGATTTCAATATGTATTATGTATTATGATGACAAATGATTTTTTTCTTTTCCCACCGGTCGTCACCTTCTCTTTTTTCTCTTTATCTCTTTTTCTATCTATACAAAAATTGCTACCAAATGCCACCTTGTTTCAGAAGATCGTCGGCGGAATCAAATTTGTTCTTCCCTGATCTTCGTTTGTGAGATTCCTCAAAACTGAAAGCATGAAGTAAAATGTCGTTAATTCAATAAAATGCAATTGCAGACAGTCAAGATTGAATTTAAAAGTAACTTGCATATCAAGTTGCTAACGGAATCGAATCATAAAAAACGGGCCTGGCAAAAAAATCTAAAGACCCAAGCAAGGAATGGGACACCCCTTTAGAACTAGTCAAGTAAGTCGGGCACTTGTTATAACGGCCCGTTTGGCCGTTCCGATTTTGTTTGACATTACGTTTTTGGTATATATTCAAGCATTTTTACACCATCTATTCTAGTTGTTTTTGTGTAGGATATTCAACAAATAAAATAATATAATAGCCAATAAAATGAACACGTTTTTTTGCAGCATTGGCAGAGAATTAAATAATACAATAATTCAACCTTTTAATTCTGATTATAAACTACCACCAAGCAATGTACATTCCATTGTTTTTGAGGAAACGGCGGTAGATCCTATCTCAAATGAAACCTAAAAATGGAGGGGTGGATTTCATTAATGTCAAAAATCTAAAAGAACTACGACAGTATATAGTTGAACCTCTAAAACACATATTTAACTTATGTATTGAAAAAGCGGTAGGCCTAATACACTCAAAAGAGCTGTAATTACACCCATTTATAAAAATAATAGTAAAAACCATATCTTATAGACCAATATCTCTAATTTAAAATTAACAAAATTAATTGAAAAAATTATTTACAATAGAATAATAAGTTTTGTAAATAAACATCAAATAATAACAGATACACAATTTGGATTTATGAAAAAAAGAGGAACAAAAGGATGCGATCCAACAGTCAAGTAATATGATATTCAGTAACTTAGACAAAAGTAGTCCTATAGCTATAACTTTTCTTAACTTAGCTAAAGCTTTTGATACTTAAGTCAATGGAATCATTGGGGAATATCAGAATGTAAGCATAGGAGTTCTTCAAGGAACTATACTTGGGCCACTCTCTTTTGTATTATATATCAATGATCTAATAGTTAACATGCCTTTGAACTCTGTAATATCATATGCTCATGACACAGCTATAATATCAGCTGATAATACTTGGAATGGAGTTGAAACAAAAATGAATACGTATCTTGTTATTGTGTATCAGATTGGTTGGCATTAAACAAATTGTCTTTAAATCTTGAAAAAACAGTTTATGACTTTTGGAAATGTGTTTTTACATTGCTGTGTATGACTTCAATAGATTGCCAGAGTCACTAAAAAATAAAAAAAATGTAAAATATAACAAATTTAAGTTCAAGGAATGGATCACACATAACTGTTGAACTTGTTTTTACTGTATTATACATATAATTGAGTGGAAAAAAATGAAGAAAAACAAAAAAGTAATGTGAAGTTGTTGTATAACTATTAAAATAACTTATTTTGCACTTTTCAATATAATGTAAAATTTAATTGTAATTTTGTATTGTTATATCAAGTTTAGTATATAGAATTATCTATTATTGATACTTTATGTCCAACGAACAGGTAACTGCGTTTATCTCTGTTGGATTTACTTGTGTAAATTATCTGGTATTGTTAACATGTTGGAATTCATAATTCCCAGTTTCACCGCCAAAGTATCGTTTTCAATTAAATTCGTCGCCGTCTGATGGCGGCTAGCTGCTGTGTTTATGGAATATGAGAACAGTCCGATAAAAAATGTATTGGAAAATAGTTCGACGAAAACCTGACGCGGTCCAGCGTTTTTCGCACATCGATAGTCGAGTCGAGCGCAAAGGCAGCGAACTGCTGCTGTATAGTGACGTCACAACGACCGTTTTCGCTTCGTCGTCGGACGCATAATTAAAGATAAAATATCTCGGAAAATATGAGGCGTATCAAAAAAATTTTTCCACACTAATTTTTCATTCTTAATGAGGTTTAGTATAATGTGAAAATTAAAAATTGATGATATTCTCTATTTTTGATGAGCAAATGAAGTGGGACGTCATGTGCAATACGTTAAGAAGAAAACAAGATATCTACTATACATTTTTAATATATTAAACAAAATGATGAACTTTACGCAACTACTAATGATATGCATTGTTTCACAGCGTATTGTAGCTTGGGTGGGGCGTACAATAGTACATAAAACTTCTTACTGAATTTACAGGAAAATGTACAAAAGACTGTTTTGTAAAAAGATAAAACCATACTGTCGCCACTAGGAATTAAAAATTTTGGAATCTATTATTTATTATTATGATGAATTGAAACATAAATATGAAACATCAAGTAGATAACAAGAAACAAAAGTCTGGTTCTACCAACTAAAAATAAAACCTCGAATGTTAAGAACAGTCATTATATTGCGGTTGAATATTTCGATGCTGCACCAAATAAACTAAAAATATTAAATTTAACAAAAAGATTAATCAAATCTAAATTAGTAGATTGGGTTAGAAATATAGTTACATATTTAATTGCTCTTATTGTTAAAGGAGTTGAAAAAAAATTATGTTAAAGGTGGGGAAACTTTTATGTTTGGTCTAAATTGAGTTTTGTTATTGAAATCATGAATTTTAAAAGGAGAGTATTTATGCTATATGTACGCACTTTGAGAGTGAAATTACAAATGTTTCAGTATTTAAGATTTCAGTAAGTAAGTCTTTTAGTTAGTAAGTGCAATCAGACCTTTGTGCAGGTAACTTAGTTCACCTTTATAGACTGCGATTTCGTAAGATGTATGTACTTATATTTGATTGTATTTTAATGTATTACCAAAGAATATCTACATACTGAACAAGAAGCCTCACTCCCACGCAAACTTCGTATCGAATTTTTACTGCGCAGGTTCACCTATTTGAATAGATTGACTCAAACAGCTGATTTCGCACCAATAAGAAACAAGATTTCACTACGGCGCTAAAACGCCTTTAAAACTTACCAGGACCGGATTAAACGGGACGATGAAAATATGTTTCAAAAGTTACGTGAGATCAATGGTTCTTCTTCGCTCAAGATTTGTTGTGTTAATCAGAAATCAAAACTTTATATCTGATTTGTTTCCATCCTTTTTTAACGAACGATAACCAATTCGATTATATTCCTGAATCCATGCGTTTAACGTTTTGTTAGTGCGCAGGTTCGCCAAAGTCGCTCAAGGTTACAAAATTCTGTTAATATGATTTTGTACGTAAATTACCGAGAGTGACGCTTCTTGTTCAGTATGTAGATATTCGTTGGTAATACTCTGATTACTAAATAAATTAAAAAAAAAAGAAATAAATCATGCACAATATATGAAAAATGGACATTATTCGTTATACTGAATAAAAGACAAGATATTAAATTAAAAATAAAATTCAATGTTTTACAGCACCGATGCAGCATACTTGCAGCGATACTAGAATATATACACAGGTTTTCTTTGATCTGCTTAAACGATTCAAAAGTCGCGTTGGAAATGTTGAAAATAGTGCAAAACAACTGGAAACTACATCATCAAGCATTTCCAATGATTAGAAACAACCAACGAATAACGAGCGAATGAACTCGAAAGAGAAGAGCCTCAATAATCTGGTTTTCACGGTGAAGAGAAAATCGAGATGGCTGGGTAGCCAACTAGGAATGTGAGATTCGAACGGGTTGAAGAAATGTAATTCTTTACTCCGCCTCTCATCTTATTATGTTCCGCGGCCTTATATACTAGAAAAGAAACGACTATCCACCGCCGAACGATAGAAAAGAACGGAACGAAAACAGTCGATTAAAAAACCTATAAAACCGTTGAGAGGAAGTAAGGTTACGTACATGTCCATTGGCGAAAAAACGTAACATGCTACTTTTCTGGGTACTATACAAGCCGTGCGTAGTGGCTTCACTTCTCCGACATCTACGGTTTCCCACTGCATTATTATTCTGTTGAGAAAAATGACAAAAATGGCTTACAAAGAAATATTTTCCATGATTGAGACCCAACATTATCGATTTGAGATTCAGGCTCAGGTATTGAAAGAAGATTGAATTTCTGGAACCAATTTTATCTAGATGCAGAAGCACTGCACTGGCGGGATAGCCAGAAAGGCAACGTATATTAAATATAATTTTTCAAGCTTCACAGCCTTCGCGTTGGTTAGCTGTTGAAACATAATACCCTCGAATCTGCTCGAACATATGGATATTACGCCATAAACAGATTGTTTATATGTGATATTTTAAGGCAGTACACGGTATAAGCTGATGGTATACGATGAAACTAGAGCAGGCAGTTGCGGGTCATCGAGAAGAAATCATATTCGCCTTCAGAATTTCGGCTAACTAGACAGATGAAACGTAGCGTTACTTATTGGTTTCTTGTGGTCTAAAAAGTTTCGGTGTTGCCGCGACCAAAACAACACACAAAGTTACCTCTGAAATCATCGTCAACATTGTCGTTCAATTATTTAAAGCGGATGCCGTGACTGCCCTTTTCTGTAATTGAAATAATGACACGATAGGGAATGATTTCAAAAAAATCGTTTCATAAAAAGAAGGAGAACTGGTTTCGTTTCTACGGTCGGTACTGATATTTATAAGTCAGACAAGAAAGGGTTTAATCGGTGCTATTTGGATCAACACTTGTTAGAAAAAATTCAATCGAAAGTTAGATTTCACCAATCGTTCCATCTCACATTTGCCACAAAATTCCAGAAATCAAAATTCCATTGATCAAAGTATTAAATAAGAGAATATAAGTGTAAAATAGAATACGATTCAAGAATGAAATGGAGAAAATGGATTAGTAAAGTGAATGTCACAGTTGTATTGTCACTTTTTCATTTAGATTCTATAAAGAAGATTAGTGAGGGAAAATATAAAAATCACGATGATTACATGCGGAAGGCGAAAACACTTTCGAACTACATTAGTTAAGAAGTGACATTTTAAAAATCCACCCCTCTCTACGTAGAAGTTCGCACATCAAGTACAATTAAAATCAAAGTAAAATTTTCAGTTTGGCCTTTTCAGAGAATCAGAAAATCAACTTTATTTTTGGTTACAGACGTTTCGGAAAGTTTCCCGTCGTCAGTGTCATTAAAAATAGGAATATACAACTTTGATTTTAAACATAATATAAATTAATGCTGAAAGCTAACTGGATGTGTTTGTCGTAGAAAATCTGTATTCATTCATCGATGAGCGAGTTGTAAATTGTATTTCAGATTTCGGATGTCTGTTCTGTTGTTCATAGAATTTTTAAGTCTTCGGATGTAGATCATTTCTAGTATTTCCTTCGATCTTCTTCGTTCTTCGAAAGCAAGAATTTTTGTATTGTCGAAATCGATGGTATGACTTTGGGAAACTTGGTGAATCTTGAGAGCGGTTTTTTGTTGTCTTGCATATTTGTGTCCATTCAATATATCTTTTAAATGTTGTTCAGTTTGACCAATATAAATTTTGTTGCAATCTCTACAAGGAATACTATAAATGATGTGGAATTTTTTCAAAATAGGAATTTCACTTTTTAATTTGGAATATTTGTTTTTGACATGATTTAGAGGTTTGTGGGCGATTTTAATGTTGTATGGTTTTGAAGTTCTTTCTATTTTATGTGAAACTATGGGAATGTAGGGCAGGCTAATGTAAATCGGCGATGTTGACGATGATTTTGTTTGTTGAGAATTGTACAATTTGTTCAATCTTTTTTTGATGATTTTATTTATAATATTTGGGGGATAGAAATTTTGAGTTAATAGTTTTTTTGCCAAATTGAGTGCATTATGTCGATGAATTGAAGAGGATAATGTTAATGCTTTATCGATGTAAGATATGATTATTCCCTTTTTGTGACTCATAGGATGTGATGAATGGTAATTGGGTATTCTTGTTGAATGTGTATCTTTCCTGAACCATATTGTTTCTACTTTGGTTTTATTTCGTATTAACGTCATATCAAGAAAATTGAGTTTGTTATGATAAATTTTTCTTCTTCGATTGTAAATTGTAGTTTAGTGTGGAAACTGTTGAATTTTGTGAGAATGTGGTGACTGTTTTCTTGTGATGTTATAACAAGACAATCATCGACATAACGTCTATACATGAAAATGCTTAGATCGGAATTTGTAATGACATTCTCCTCGAAATATTCCATCACTAGTTGTGCTACGGTACTAGATAAAGGACTGTCCATAGCTACGCCTTCGATTTGCTGGTAGAAAAAATCCTTATATTGAAAAAAATTTGTTCCAAGTACAAATTGAATAACATCTTTGAATATTGATTCAGGAATATCCGTGTGATTTTTAATTTGGTTCCATCTATGTGAAATTATAATTGGTATCAAATTTAATGGTATGTTGGTGTAAAGAGAAACGATGTCAAATGAGTATAATTTGTGTCTTTCGTTTAATGTTATATTATTGAGTCGGGATTTCAAATGATGCGAATTTTTGAAGTGGAATGGATTTTGGTTAATAATATTTTTCAAAATATTTGATGAAAATTTAGATAATTTGTACAAGGGTGATTGGGTGTAGCTTACTATAGGTCTTAGCGGAGAATTTTGTTTATGTATTTTGGGTAAACCTTATAATTTTGGTGGTTGATTATTATGGATTATTAATGTTTTTGCAACGGATGGTGATATGTATGCGTTTTTTCCCACTTTTTTATGATATTGTTGTTTTCTTTTTGTAGTGTCACTGTTAAATCTCTTCTGATTTTTTTTGTAAGTTAAAGGCTTAAAATGTAGAATAAATTAAATCACTATTTCCGTTTCAAGTAGTCTCATAAACTCAGAGAGCGTTTTCATCTACATTTTCTGATTTTAATTAATCCCTCCATTAGGAAATGCAATTTTCAAAAAGCAATGATACATTGAAATCAAATAACCCTTTCTTATTACAATTAAATGAACATTTTTCTTCAACAACTTAGTCAATTTAGTCAGTTTTTCTATGACTTCTATTACCCTGAACAAATTATTTTTTTCACTTTAATTTGAGGCTTGACTGATTTTCAACGGAAACGATGGTTGGAGATTATTTCACCTGATTTCAATGGAGTTCAGGTAGTTGGACCATAAACACTGGCCGGTTCTTGGGTCGATTCTCCGTAATTTTGAAAAAAGAGCGGGAAAGATAGATTTCCCGTTTCTGAAAATAAAAATGAGTCTATTTTAGGGATTTTCATTGACAATACGTATTTTGTGGTTTAAAGAAAGCGTGTAATTATCCTAACGGAGTAATAAAATACCTGTTTTATGAGGAAATGATTATAAAAATGACTACTATTTCAATACGAGAAACAGATAAAAAGTACAATTACTTATACATATATTTAAATAAATGCAAATTTCAAAGAAATTAGTACACGACACGGGATTGAAAACATCCTTTTTTGAGAAATCGTGCTCAGAAAAGACAAGTTCTTAAGCGGCGTCCAAGCCGGGACGTACCTTTAGAATTCATCCATTCTCGAGTAGATTTGCCGCGAAAACGAGGCAAAGCGGGAATTCACAAGTGTTCGTATATTGGTTTATGACGGTATTCGAAACTTCCCAACGCCAAAGGAGCTTTTAACGAATTCCTTTTACGACCTATAAATCCTTGTGGTGTTCTTTCACCAAATCGAGACAAATTGCTCATTGCTGGCACAATTATATTTGGAATCCGGTACAACAGTACCACAATTTCAAATCGGGAATGATGATACTATAACCAATTGTAAATTACAACTTTGGCACCAAAACCCAAGTCAAAGACGAGCTAGCAGATGAAAAAAATCCGTCCAATATCCTAAAAATACCAGAACTAATCCTCACTGGAATCTGGGTAAAATTAGTTCATCTACTAGATATAAAATATAACTTCAGGTTAGTACACTGGAACTATGACAACTGAATATATAAATTCTACTTACGAATATTGTTGATTTAACTTGATTAGATTAAGGAGCATCTATCTCCGAACAATATATTCTTTATGAACTGGGTTTCAATATAATCTTTCCAGTGTTAAGAAAAAATTTTTGCAAAATAAATTCGTCTATGACCATTTTTTGTAAAATATAAAACGAGTCTGAATCATACAGATAATTCGAAACAATGATGGGAAAATGTTGAAGGGGTTCACAAAACGGTCAAAGTTCTACTATTTTTTAGTTCTTCTTCTTCAATAGCTCTAATTTGGTAGGGTGTTTGATATTCTAAGCATTTTTGATCAATTTTATATCTAAGAAGTGATACTCCCAAAGAATATTTGCATTACTTTATAACTATGTACCTTGTACACATAGTGTCCTATAATTCGACGTCAAGCCGTAATTTTTTAACAGATTAAGTCATGATAGTTATCAGAAAAATAAAAGAAACAATCTAAGTAATGTATTTAAAAAATTATGATCATTAAAAAAATAGAAGAAAAACTATATCATGTGACGTTCTCTTACGCCTGTTGCTACAAATATCATCTTTTTTAAATTATTTTTTGTTATGTAAACTCAAATACTTCGTCTTTAAACTCTAGCCCATAATTTATGGTCAACTATTCCAGCAAAAATTAATTATAATTTATTTTTGCATTGCCAACCAAAGATTCAAAACTAATACTTTACTTTCAACTGACCATGCAGAAAAAAAATGAACTACGCAAGTGTGGCAAGTAACTTTAAAAATTGGCACAGTTAATAAGTATTCTAAATTTTTTAAATTGCGGTAATTATTTTATGTTTTCAGAATAACATATTCTTAACTACTTTTTCTTACTTATTCAAAAATGATTTTAATGTACTCGCGGCTCTCCTCTAGGCCGTGAGTTTTAAGATTCCAGTTAGAATGAGACGCACTGTGTCATAAAACTAAGTGTGAATGAGACAGATAGTGACGTTAACGTGACAGAGACGGAGAGTCATTTTACAACTTTTGTAATTTTAATTGATGTTAAACATTTGTTATGCTCGTAATAAATCAAAGTGTTACATTTATTGATGTTTAATTTAATCATTTAATTTCATAGCGTCACTATCTGTATCCCTCTCACTTCAAGTGACTATCTTCGTCTCTGTCACGTTAGTCACTTAAAGATACAGATAGTGGCGCTATGAAATTAAACGATGGAATTAAACATCGATACATGTAATACTTTGATTTATCACAAGCATAACAGATGTTTAATATCAATTAAAATTACAAATGACTCTCTTCGTCTTTGTCACGTTAGCGTCACTACACACTTAGTCATGAATCAGTCCGTCTCATTCTGAAATCTTAAAATTCATGGCTTAGAGGAGAGCCGAGGGTACATTAGAATCATTTTTGCAGAAGTAGCTAAGAATGTGTTATACTGAAAACATAAAAAAATTATTGCAATTTAAAAAATAAATTAGCAAGTGTTGTACCATTTTGGAATCCTTATGAACTGTGCTAACTTTTAAAGTTACTTGCCGAGCTTGCGTGGTTAATTTTTTTGTCAGCATGGTCAGTTGAAACTGGACAAAGTATCAATTTTGAATCTTTGAATGGTGAATAAATTACATTTACTTTTTAGCTTGAGCAGTTGACAATAAATTGTCGGCTAGAGTGTTGGAGATTACATAGCAAAAAAAAAATTAAGATTCAAAATTAATATTTTATCCAGGCTCAAATGACTATGCTCAAAAAAAAATGTGTTACGCAAGTTTGGCAAGGAGCCTTAAAAGTTGGCACAGTTAATGAGGATTCCAAAACGGTACAACATTTGCTAATTTATTTTTTAAATTTCGATAATTTTTTTGTTTTCAGTATAACACACTTATTTATCTACCTATTTATTGAAGAACCAGATAATTTACACGAGTAAATCCAACAGAGATAAACGCAGTTACCTGTTCGTTGGACTGGCCATAAAGTATCAGTAACAAATAATTCTACATACTAAACTTAATATAACAATACAAAATTACAATTAAACTTTACATTATATTGAAAAGTGCACAATAATTTATTTTAATAGTTATACAACAATTTCACATTTCTTTTTTTTTCTCATTTTTTTTCTACTTATATAATATAGAAAAAACATAAGTTCAACAGTTATACATGATCTATTCCTTGAACTTAAATTTGTTATATTTTACATTTTTTATATTTTCGAGTGACTTTGGCAATCTGTTGAAATTATACACAGCAATGTAGAAACTCATTTTTTCGCTAACTGTTTTTTTCATTAACGGAATCGGTATTTGTATTTCCTCTAGTTCTACTTCTAGATTCAAGATATTTATTTTTTGAGTTATTATAGTGATATAATGTATATTAGATTTATATATAAACATTTGATCTATAAGCAATGGGTTTTTTCAACTATTAAATGATTTCTGTTAACTATTTTTAATAGTCTATTCTGAATTTTTTGTAAAATGTCCAAATTATTTGTATATGCACCTCCCCAAGCAATTATTCCATAGCTGGAAACACTATGGAACAAGGCATAGTATATCATTCTTAATGTCTCAGTTAACATGAATTTTGATATTTTATGAAATATAAAAATAAAGTACTTTGTTTTACCAACAATATATTTAATTTGTTTCACCCATCTCATATTAAAATGAAATACCAATCCTCAATATTTACATTCATTAACTTTTTTTATTTTGGTGTCATTTATTTTCAGTCATTTTACTTGGTACACTGTCACAATAATTTCCAAAAGTCATAGAAACTGTTTTGTCAATATTTAAAGACAATTTGTTTAATGCCAACCAATCTGATATAGTAGCAAGTTATCTATTCATTTTTGTTTCAACTCCATTCCATATATTATCAGCGGATATTATAACTTTGTCATAAGCATATGATATTACAGAGTTCAAAGGCATGTTAACTATTAAATCATTGATGTATAATATAAACAGGAGTGGCCCAAGTATAGTTCCTTGAGGAACTCCTATGCTTACATTCTGATATTCCCCAATGATTCCATTGACTTCAATACAATTGTCTATTGTTAAGGTAAACAGTCACTAATTGATGGGGTAATCCTCTAATACCATAGTTGTACAATTTTTTAAGTAAGATATTATGATCAACAGTATCGAAAGCTTTAGCTAAGTTAAGAAAAGTTATAGCTATAGGACCACTTTTGTCTAAGTTACTGAATATCATATTACTTAACTGTTGGATTGCATTCTTTGTTCTTCTTTTTTTCATAAATCCCAATTGTCTATCTGTTATTATTTGATGTTTATTTACAAAGCTTTTTATTCTATTGTAAATAATTTTTCCCAGTAATTTTGCTAAATTTGAAATTAGAGATATTGGTCTATAATTTGAGATATGGCTTTTACTATTATTTTTATAAATGGGTGTAATTACATCTCTTTTGAGTGTATTAGGCCATACCGCTTTTTCAATACATAAGTTAAATATGTGTTTTAGAGGTTCAACAATATAATGTCGTAGTTCTTTTAGAGTTTTGACATTAATGAAATCCACCTCTCCATTTTTAGGTTTCATCTTAGAATTAATAAAATTCTATGGTTTTTTGATATCACTACTATTTTTTTCTACTTGTTCTTTATCATCTCTCTCCGTGTCTGTCACTTAACTCACTTAAAATGAGAGAGATACAGATAGGAACATTTTGAAATTAAATGATTGAATTAAACATCAATAACAGATATAAAATGTTAGCGTCACTATCTGTCTCATTTGCACTTAGTCTTATGACTCAGTCCGTCTCATTCCAAGTAGAATCTTAAAATTCACGACCTAGAGGAGAGCCACGGTTATATTAGAATCATTTTTGAATAAGTAAGAAAAAGTAGTTAAGAATATGTTATACTGGAAACATAAAAAAATTACCGCAATTCAAACAATAAATTAGCAAATTTAGAATCCTTATTAACTGTAACAATTTCTACAGATACTTGCCAAACTTAGGTAGTTCATTGTGTTTCTACAATGTCAGTTGAAAGTGGACAATGTATTAGTTTTGAATCTTTGGATGGGCAATGCAAAACTAAGTTATATTTACTTTTTGCTGGAATAGTGAGCATAAATTGATTACATAACAAAAAATAATTTAAAAAAGATGATATTTATAGTAACAGGAATGAAAAGACTATCACAGGATGTAGATTTTCTCGATTAATGACTTACTCTGTTAAAAGATTTCGGCTTGACGTCGCCTTATGGGACACCTTCTTTATTTTGTACGTGCGAGTTATATTACATCACATTGCTAGACAAAGATACATGTACAAGAAAACACCTACCAGCATGGTGTTCACAAGGTACTCGATGTCTTGAGCACCTCGGTACAGGTGATTAAAAAAATCCCTTTTACGACCTATAAATCTTTAATGTATTTCTTCGCCGAATTTAGACAAATTGCTTGTAAACTGGTAATATTATACAATTATCTTCTGGGCAAGACTACCACAGCGGTACTATATAATGTAAAAAAAAGGTTGTAATATGAGTTGAATATTTAACCATCGCGGACAACTAATGTAAAAATTGAAAAGGACGGACAGCGAAATCCATAGATTTGAAATACATATCAATTTGAGCACAAATCAATTTCATAAACATACCATCATATGGGAATGCAAAAATTCTATTTAATACAATAGTATTGATTGATTAATTTTTTTTTGTCTTTTTTGCCCGTTAATTTTATTTCACCTTATATCCCAATAAAATTGAAAAGTTTTCTTCATTTCGTTACAATTTCTAACGATCCCCAGTTCCTTTTTTTACTCTTCTGGGGAAATTCGTTTTCATTACTTCATTGGTCGTCATCGTTTTCTATGGTGATTCAACGCAATTATATTATTAGTGGTACATAAATCTAATGAAAACATTATTATTTTATATAAACGCGTCCTAATATATTTATGTAATTTATAATAAAAATTAATGCGATTTGTGAACAGTAGATAAATGCTGTTACGGTTATCCATTTTAGAAAATATATTTCGTGGAATAAAAGAATCTCTTATTAAGAAATAATTCTGATTAAACTAAATTAATAGTACAAGTTTATAAAATGCCAATATGTTAGCGAATGAGTAAAGATAGTTTTAGCACCACATTCAGAAGTGAGTTCGTAGAAAGTATCGTCCTTTGTTGATTGTAGAACGATTCTCCAGAATTTGGCGGGATATTTTCCCGCTCATGTTAACGGACGGTATCCGAATCTGTCGAGTGGGGTACAGGTGATCTAAAGAATTCCTTTCACGGTCTGCAAATCCTAGAGGTATTTCTTTACCGAATTGAGACAAATTACTTGTCGGATGAACCTTTTGGGGGCACAGGTAGATGTGTGGAAAATTTTCAAACAAGTGAATTACTCGTTATTTCTTTATGATTTTTACCCTGCCAAATATGAAAACAATGACGTTTTTTAAACAAAAATAAAATATTTGAATTAATATTTCATTTTTAGTTCTTCGCTTGATTTATTGAGGTAAAACAGAAGTTCGATTATAGGTCATTTTTTTTCTAGTCGCATATTTAGTTCCTTCAAGAGGTAACAAAGTTTTTCTTGGAAGATTAAGATGACATAATAATTTTTTTGTATTTCTACAGAATCCGCCTGGTTTCACCTAGACGGGATGTACTGCTTATTCCAGAAACCGAAACGCTATAATCAATGAAGAACGTATTAAAATCGTTTACATTATCTGTGAATAATTGTTAATAGCAGTGCGGTAGTTTCATTTTTATCAAAATATAAGGTAATTTTCGTTTCAACAATGGTAATGCATCATTGATTTAATTCACGAAATTCGATCTACATTCGACGGAGTAACTGAAGGTCAAGAGAAAATTAATACGATTTTTACTTAAAGAGTATATTAAACGGAAACCAACCGGTAGTTATACTGGGTGATCCGTTAAACGACAAGGACAGGTTTAAAGCAATACATAAATGTGTGTGGGAGTGTTTGTTAGGCCTACATTTCAATGAAGATTCCAAGAACAGGTTGATGCGTATGTCGCGTCTCAGACCCTTGGAAGCCCTCTAAAAAGCCGAACCTTTTCAAATAACGCGCTGCAAGCGATACCAGACTTCCTTTGATTTCTGCATACTCATTGGATTTTCAACTGGAATCTTTCCACTACAATGCCCCTGCATTCTTAACTTTTGGTGTATAAGAGATTTTGAATATTTCACAGATTTTATTTCACAAGTTACATTACGGAAAGGGGGGTGGTGAATTTAATATAATCTATCCGATTTGTTTGGTCATACAGAGAATACTCGTATGTGTAGGTGGAGATAATTCTATATTTCGCTATTATACATCGATTCGTACCAAACAATGCAATGCATAATCGAAGTTTCGGTTCCGCGGATAATAATAAAGTTTCGCGCCAATATCGAAGTGCCTTTATGTTTACCGCCTTTTTACGAGACGCTTTGTGGCTTTGAAACAGCGCATCTCCTATGGATCGGGCGCCTCGGAGGTGGTTCTCACGGACCACATACCAGGCAAGATCTCCGGAAAATTACCCAGGCGGGAACCCGGTACCATCTTCGATTCCGTTCGCGCCAGTAGAGATGTCAACGTATCGAACTATGTAATACGTACACGTTCTTATTTACATTTCAACTTTTCGAACTATCTGACGATGAGTTCTCCGAGGAAGGAAACTGTTTGCAGAGTAACGGACGTAAAACTGTAAGAAAAGAATATTGTTCAACTACGCTCACAAAACAGGTTTCAAATATTTTTTTAATAGAATACCGAGACATGGAAACTCAGGTAATGCCCGAGAAGGTGTAACAATCGATGTTAGAAGATTAGATGTTCCGATTTTTTTACTCAAATATTCAGAATGTAATTACTGAACATACTAATTAAATATGGTTGTATTCAAGGGCGGATTCAGGATTTTTTTCTGGGGGAGGGGGGCACAACTATTACAAATCTTAATGGTTGCCTAAAAAAAAGAAAAAAAGGGAAATTTCCTCGGTCTGGAGGAGGGGTCACGTGCCCCCGGATGACAATTTAAATATTTGACAATGTTGTTATAATAAGTTTTCTCAGTAACAATAATCAGACAAATGAAAAACAAAAAGATGGAGACTTGATATGAATTATTTGTTCAGAATAAAGTTGAGTATATTTGATTCAAATTTCAAATATCTGTTCTGTCAGAGTTTCTTTTGATATGAATCATTTCAAGAAATTCTCTTACTTTTCTGTTTGTTTCGTAATCTAGAATTTTCACTATTTTAAAATCAAATGTATGTTTTGATGTTTGTTCATGTTTATGTAATGCTGTTTGTACTTTAGAGTATTTATGACCTTTTATTCTTTTTCTCAATTTTTGTTTTGTCTGGTCCATTATAAACTCCGTTATAATCTTTACATGAAATTTGGTATACGATGTTAGATTTATCATTTTTTAGTGTTTTCGATTTTAATTTCGTAAAAAAATATTTTATTTGAATGTGTGGTTTATGTGCTATTTTGAAATTTGGATAAGGTTTGAAAATGTTGGTAATTTTTTCAGAAAGGTTTCATATGTATGGGATTGGAATATATGTTGAGTTCTCTTCTTTTTTCTCGGTATTTGTATTTAACGTGTTGTATAGTTTGTATATACGTTCTTTCATGATTTTGTTTATGAATGATGTGGGATAATTATTTTTTTAAAGTAATGATTTTATGGAGTGTAAAATAGCGGGTCTGTGAATTGGTGAGGTTAGTTTGATTGATCTGTCTATATAGTTTATTATGATGGCTTTTTTTTGTTTTATGTGATGTGTTGTGTTAAAATCGAGAATCCTATTTGTATTAGTTTCCTTCCTAAACCATTTTGTTGTGATTTTATTTCCGTCTCTAATAATGGTCATACCCAAGAAATTTAAGCAATTTTTCGATTCAGTTTCGAAAGTGAATTTAATTTTCTCATGGAAATTATTGAGATTATTTAATATCGTTTGTATTTTATCTTCAGAAGTGATAATCAGACAATCATCATCGTACCTTTTGAAAATGGTTATATCATTAATATGATTTTTTAGTATTTTTCTTTCCAAATTTCCCATTACAAGTTGAGCTATGGTGCTGGAAATAAGGGATCCCATTGCCGCACCAAATGTTTGTTGATAAAATTTTTCACCAAATAGAAAATAACAGGATCCTAAAGTCAATTGAACTGTTTCAATGAAATGAATTAATGAATAAAACTGTGTGTTGAGATTGATTATCCATTTTCTTCAATTATATTTGGTATTAGAGATGTGGGAATGTTTATACATAATGATGTGACGTCTAATGAGGAGAGTTTATGATTTGAAAGAATAATTAATTTGATGAGTTCGTTTTTCAATGTAAAAGAATTTTTTGTGTAATATGTATTGATTTTTGTTTATGATGTTAGAAAGAATCTATAAATGTTTTGATAGATTTATGGATTACCAAAAATTCATAAAAACAACATACTTCTCAGACCCATTATTTCATATTCACAATCTTCTTTCTACAATCTATCAAAACATTTATCCAAGATTCTTTCTAACATCATAAACAAAAATCAATATTACACAAAAAATTCGTTCACACTCAAAAACGAACTCGACAAATTAATTATTCCTTGAAATCATAAACTCTTTCCATTAGACGTCACATCCTTATACACAAACATTCCCACATCTTTAATACCAAATATGATTGAAGAAAATTGGCAATCAATCTCAACACACAGTTTTATTCATTAATTCATTTCATTGAAACAGTTCAATTAATTTTAGGATCCTGTTATTTTCAATTTGGTGAAACATTTCATCAACAAACATTTGGTGTGGCAATGGGATCCCCCATTTCCAGCACCATAGCTCAACTTGTAATGGAAAATTTGGAAAAAAAAATATTAAAAAATCATATTAATGATATAACCATTTTCAAAAGGTACGTTGATGATCGTCTTAGTATCACTTCTGAAGATAAAATACAAACGATATTAAATAATCTCAATAATTTACATGAGAAAATTAAATTCACTCTCGAAACTGAATCGAAAAATTGCTTAAATTTCTTGGATATGACCATTATTAGAGACGGAAATAAACTCACAACAAAATAGTTTAGGAAGGAAACTAATACAAATAGGATTCTCGATTTTAACATAACACATCACATAAAACAAAAAAAAACCTTCATAATGAACTATATAGACAGATCAATCAAACTAACCTCACCAATTCACAGACCCGCTATTCTACACTCCATAAAATCATTACTTTAAAAAAATAATTATCCCACATCATTCGTAAACAAAAGCATGAAAGAACGTATATACAAACTATATAACACGTTAAATACAAATACCGAGAAAAAAGAAGAGAATTCAACATATATTCCAATCCCATACATACGAAACCTTTCTGAAAAAATTACCAACATTTTCAAACTTTATCCATATTTCAAAATAGCACATAAACCACACATTCAAATAAAACCACTTTCTACGAAATTAAAATCGGAAACACTAAAAAATGATGAATCAAACATCGTATACCAAATTTCATGTAAAGATTGTAACGGATTTTATATTTGACAGACAAAACAAAAATTGAAAGAAAGAATAAAAGGTCATAAAAACTTTAAAGTACAAACAGCATTACATAACCATGAACAAACATTAAAACATACATTTGATTTTAACACAGTGAAAATTCTAGATTACGAAACAAACAGAAAAGCAAGAGAATTTCTTGAAATTATTCATATCAGACGAAACTCTGAAGCAATCAATGACGGAACAGATATTCGAAATTTGAATCAAATATACTCAACTTTATTCTGAACAAATAATTCATATCAAGTCTCCATCTTTTTGTTTTTCATTTGTCAGATTATTGTTACTAAGAAAACTTATTATAACAACATTGTCAAATATTTAAATTATCATATCTTGAAAAAGGGTTCAACCCGAAACGTCGATAATATATTGTTTGAATTACTGAATCTTTATTAACCCTTTGAAATCAAATACATCGGAAAAAAATAAAAATATATACAAAAAGGCTAAATACATCAAGAAAGAATGTAATCCAGATTTGTGTACAGTGTCATCTTCTTTTGATAGTTAACCTCTCTCAGTAAGACGTAGGGTACTCGATGAGTTTCCTCGTAGTCAACATAGGCCTATACTGATTTTCTTAGGCAGTTTAATTCATGTTGCTTGCTCATTGAATAAACTACGGTGGAATTTTAAGAAGGCGGAATGGGAAGATTTTAAGAATGAAGTGGGTACGAATATTAGATTTATTCCTCCTACTCGTAAAAACTTTAACAGATTCATTGGACTAGTTAAAAAGCAGCGAAAAAGTTTAACCCAAGAGGTTTTCGTCAGAAATATATTCCAGGTTGGCCTGCTGAAACTGAAAATTTGTACAAGGAATATCAAAGTTCTCAAAGTCGTGAGAATGAGGAAGAACTATTGAATGCTATCAATAATAGTCGAAAAGATAAATGGAGTTCATTGGTTTCTGGGAAGAATTTCACCCATTCAAGTAGGAGTTCTTGGGATTTGTTACGTAAACTAGGTGAAGCTACTTCGATTACTTAGTTATCTTCCAAAATAGATCCAGAGCTCCTCATTCGTAGTTTAATTAGGACCTCAAATTCCACCAAAGTAGAGAATTCTAAAGCACGAGAAATGAAGGAGAAATTTCATAAATTGAGAGTTTCTACACCTGTATCAGACACTTTAACTTGCCCTTTCAATATGGTTGAGTTAAGTTCGGCGATGAATTATACGAAATCTAAAAAAGCAGCCTCTTTTGACCGAATTTATCCCGAATCCATAAAACATTTAAGACCAAAAACATTAAATTGGTTGTTGTTATTCTATAATAAGATTCTCAGCTCTGGACAATTACCAGTTGAATTCAGGAAAGTCAAATTATTTACAATTCTCAAACCAGGTAAAAACCCTTCTGTTGCTGTTTGCTGAGTGTTCCGTTTAAAATTTTGAAACGTTCAATCTTCCTGAGAATAGAGTCAAATATCGAAGGGATTTTACAGAACTGTCAGGAACGTTTCAGAAAACACAGGAATTGTTCAGATCAGGTTCTCAGTCTTACTACTTTTATTAAATCAGGTTTCAATAATAAGCTGAAAGCTGGAACTTCATTTGTAGACCTTTCTTCGGCTTATAATACAGTCTGGAAAGATGGGTTAATGTAAAAACTTTATACTCACTTACAATGTGGTGAAATGGTTCGTTTGATAGAAAGTATGATGAGCGACAGGAAAATTCAAGTTTTCATTGATAAGAAGAATAGCAGATTTTGAATTCTGAACAATGGTATTCCACAGGGATCAGTCTTATCCCCTTACCTTTTCAATCTTTATTCGAGTGATTTTCCTACCACAAAATCCGAGAAATTCCTTCACGCTGATGACACCGCTCTAGCAGTTCAAGATAAAAAGTTCGAAAATCTTGAATGCTTTCTGAATGGAGATTTAAAGATATTGAGTGATTATTTTGTAGAATGGTGGCTATGTCCTAACTCTTCTAAAACAGAAGTTTCTTGTTTTCACTTGAACAATAGTCAAAAATATAGATCGTTGAAAGTGTCGTTGAATGATACTATTTTGATACATAATTTTACACTTAAGTATCTTGGAGTTAAACTAGATTCCAGTGAAAACAAGAAGTTAGCTGGTTCTTCATGGGGAGCTGATGCCAATACTCTTCGTACCATATCTCTAGCCTTAATTTATTCTGCGGCTGAATATTGTAGCCCAGTATGGTTTAACAGTGCCTGTGTTAATAAAATTGATGTGCAACTCAATCTATCCATGAGAATTATAAATGGAACTATTAGTTCTACCCCCTTATGTTGGTTACCAGTTCTTTCACACACAGTTCCACTTCACATCCGAAGAAAAGTAGCGGTGATGAAATCTTGGAGACGTCCCCAGACATGTTAAATATCATGAATTATATTCCTGATACAAGAGGCACGAGGTTGAGATCACCTAAGCCCATATGGGTAAATGAATTTCTTTATTCTTGATTTTACTTGATTTTAGATCCTTCGAAAGAAACCATCTAGAAAAATTTGGTGCACTTTGAGTCGTCTTATGACTAGTCATGGTCGTTGTAATAGCCTGCTGTATAAATGGGGCGCTATTGAAAATCCAATGTGTGAATTTGGAGAAGAAAAGGAAACTATAGATCATCTTGTTAATCACTGCTCAATATATAAATTTCGTGATGGTTTTGAGGATATTCATTCAATATCTTCCGACTTTTTGAATTGGGTTTCCGGATTTGTTTTTGTTATCTGTCTTTAAGCATTCTGTTTCTCGAACTTTTTACATCTTTCAGAAAATCCGGATGTCAATTCAACTTTCGAAATAGAAAAAGGAAAATAGAAGATACAAGGAAACTCAACAAGTGGGAGGAGGAAAGATTGTAGTTTCAAAGTATGTAACTAGGCACGTGCCTATGCTGCTGAAAACTTGCAAAAGAAGCAATCCTTTATTGAAATGATGACAGCATTCTCATGGCAATCTCAAGCAAAAAATCTTCATTTTATCTGGGACATCTAGCAAAGAAATCGAGGACGTTTGAAGACTTCAATTGCGAAACTTTGACTTTTGAAAATGTTTACACGATTTTGTAAAAACGCCATTCAAGCAAACCGTGATTCAATTTTTTATTGAATAAGAAGAGCAGGAGACTTAAAATGTTTACGTCAGACTCGACATGCTCAAGTCTTGAACTTTATTAGTTGGATCGGTGCAGCGGAACTGAGGTGGATAAACCACAACGCGCAGCCATCTGACGATGAGAGATAATTAGAAATTATTAGCTTGGCGCGGACTAGTGCATCAGATAACTGCGCATTCTTAACCACAATGGACTTGTATCAGACGATCCTCCTTCTATATTTTTCATCGACGACTTTTTTCGTACCTTTGGACAGCTTTTGCGGTAGCAAGTTATGATTACATCGATTCCGGTAGGAATTGGTATGAATCAGTAATCACGCATTGATTACTGCTGAGTTATCAATTAAAAAATGGTTAAATAAAAATAGGCAGGAAGAATATTGTCTGTTATGTGGTTGATTAATTCAGGACTTGATCGAAAGTGAAAAAAATTATTATTTACAAAAAAGAATAGTAAACACAAACTTCTCCTTCGACGGCTGACTATGAGGCTGCGGTTAAAGCAAAGCGGGCGCCATTACCCCATCCTCTACAACCTCCTCAGTCGAATCGATGCCTAATGTAGAATTCGAGATCAAGATTGTTCGTACGTTTTGGAAAAAAAATCAAAAATTTTGTGTGGACGGCAATTAATGGTGAATTTACACTAATAAATAGATTCCTTTTTAATTCCAATTTTAGTATGAGTTTACTATAACAATAAGCAATGAAGCTTCGGTCGTAGTCCAGTTTTTATTTTGAAAACTTTCTTGATTGTATGTTCAAAATTTATAGACCACATCGAGTCCGAGCGCGAGTAAGAATTAATTACTTGGAAAATTTAAAGTTCTTGCCGGCAATTAGCTGAATGTAGATAAACAGTGAAAGACCAAACGGTCTTGTTTCATTTAATTTCAGCAGATGTTACACGAAAAAATACGCGATCGTTTGCAGCCTACATCTGGTTAAAACAGACAACTTACGGGCGGTGCTTTATGTAAACGTGGGAGTTGGGATTCATAATAAAAAGAACCCGACGTAGTCGCTTGAATAATTAGATCGATTGAAAAATTGTGGTTTTAATTAAACATTACCTTAATTATATATTGACTATAAGAATCTTCGAGTTTTTTGGTGATCCAGGTTTATTTTAAACAGTTTACAATATTAAGGACGTTTCTATCTTTGTCAACTATCTGAAATAAACTAATTCAGATATGAAAATGGAAAATGAATTTGATATTGAAAATATCTTACCAGAAAGTTCAATGACGTTTAATATTCGTTTAAATGTTCGAAATTATGTGGAACGTATCGTTATAGTACAAAAGAGTATATTGTACTTAGTCCCTTTATGTCAGTTTTATGATTTACAACATCTTTTTCGTTCTCTTTTATATGTATCATTTCAAGAATTTCTCTAGATTTAACGTTGGAAAAATTACCTCAAATATAACAAACAAAAACATGTTTTATATAAAAAATTCTCAACAACTAAAAAAAGAATTAAACGAAATTTTGATCCCAGAAACTCATAAATTTTTTTCCCTAGACGTAATTTCGCTTCATGAAATACTTATTCTAGACCTAAAATTTGCCGTAGAAATACATAACGAAAAAGAATTACCTTTCAAACAAATTATCTCTCAGATAGAAGCTAATATTCCACAAATTTCAATTAAGGAACAAAATAAGGTCAGAGCTCAACTTGCCCACAATATAAACATAATAAGACACCAAATCAAACAAAAAGTCAAAAGAACGAAAACAAAAAATGTCCTAATAAAATTTCAAAATAGAAAAAAATCCAAATATCATTGTCACGAAAGCCGACAAAGGAAATTAGACCGTAATAAATCAAAAAAATGAATGAGATTCTAGGAGACACTAAAAAACACAAAAAAATTAAAAAGGATTTAACAGCAACTATTGAAAAAGAAATTAACAATTTGGTTAAAAAATGAGAAATTTCATTTCTGACAATTTATACAAACAATTAATTATACATAACAGCATACTTCCAAGAATACACGGCCTTCCTAAAATTCATAAAGAAAACATGCCTTTTCGTCTTATAGTTTCCTATAACAAATCTCCTCTTTACAATATTTCGAAACACCTTGGAAAATTTATCTCAAATATAACAAACAAAAACATGTTTTATATAAAAAATTCTCAACAACTAAAAAAAGAAATTTTGAACCCAGAAACTCATAAATTATTTTCCCTAGACGTAATTTCTCTTTATACAAATATTCCAAACAAGGTCGTAGCTGATATTATAAAAGAAAAATGGACGCAACTTCAAAATTTCGCAATGATATCGGAAAAAGACTTCATCGAATCCTTACTTTATTCACTTAACACTAATTACTTTCAATATCAAGACCAATTTTACCAACAAATCGACGGAGTTGCAATGGGTAGTCCGATTTCGAGTGTAATAGTTCAAGTCGTTATGGAACATCTCGAAGAAAAAATTTTAAGTGAAGGTTATTTCACAATAACACTATACAAGAGATTCGTTGACGACTGTTTGTTAATAGCGTACCCAAAAGAAATGAATAAAATTGTAAATAGTTTTAATAATTATAATTTCAAATTACAATTCACTTTAAAAGAAGAAAAAGATAACCAAATTAATTTCATGGACATGACAATAACTCGACAAAATAACAAACTTGAAACAAAATAGTTCAGAAAAAATACATCAACAGACAGACTTATAAATTTTCATTCTTCACAACATCAGTCACCAAAAATAAGCATAGCAAAAAATTTAGTAAACATAGCAATAGCGCTTACATCTCCCAAATTCCGTACAGAAATTCTTAGTAAAGTAAAAATAATATTTAGTCGAAACGATTACCCTGATCATATAATGAATAAAATTATCAAAGAACGAACTCATAAATTTTACAATCAAATATCAACTAGTTTTTCTGTCACACAAAAGAAATATATTTCAATTCTTTACATTCCCGTACTAACAGAAAAATTTCAAAAATAATGAAACCATACAATATTCAAATTGCATAGCATCCTCAAAATGAGATAAAACCAATTTATACAAAACTCAAAAGCAAAATTCCTAAAGAAAAACGATCACATGTAGTATACAAAATTCCTTGTATGAACTGTAACAAATTATACATCGGACAAACTTCCCAACGACTTACAGACAAAATGAAAGCCCATAAATATTCGAAAACAGCCAATACCGCACTAAACAAGCATAAAAAATCACACAACCATGAATTTGATTACAACAACGTCAGTATATTAGCAACAGAAAAAAACGTTAATTCTAGATAAATTCTTGAAATGATACATTTAAAAGAAAACGAAAAAGATGTTGTAAATGATAAAACTGACATAAAGGGACTAAGTACGATATACTCTTTTGTACTATATCGATACGTTCCACATAATTTCGAATATTTGAACGAATATTGAACGTCGTGAAACTTTCTGGTAAGATATTTTCAATATCAAATTCGTTTTCCATTTTCATATGTGAATTATTTTATTTTAGATAGTTGACAAAGATAGAATCTCTATCGAAACGTCCTTAATATTGTAAATTGTTTAAAATAAACCTGGATCACCAAAAAACTCGAAGATTCTTACAGTTTATATGAACCAGGTACGAGAATAAAAACCATACACTATTATATATTGACGATATATGAAACTAAAAAAACGAATTAGATAGAATTTAGGCTTCTCTACTGAAAGGGAGGTGGGACTGCTATTAATAAGAATGTTTTTCGCTAAAACATAAATCTTAAAAGTAAAAGAGATCAGGGCTATAACTTCGTACTAGATTTTTGTCCAAAAATCCCGACTGATTTTTAATAAAGAGGGAGAATTTTTATTTTTTTTCCACGGATAAACGGTTTTCAAACCGAGAAACCGAAGTTGGTGGAACGTTTTCGCAAAAAGATAACAAAACATTCATTAGGCTACTGCTCCGTTATACAGGATGGCCGGGAAAATGTGGGAGATCTCTCGGATTCAGATAGAACATTAAAAAATAATATGACATTTTTTCCTAGCAGCCCTCCCTACAAACGACGACACTGGTAATCAATTTTTCTTGAATAACTTTTAAACTACTTAATATAATTTAATGAAAATCTGATACGATAAACAGACCTCTTAAAATACTGCCCTTAAAACATAATTAGCTTGTTTAGTTTATCAGGGGCGGACTAGGTTCTACATTTTATTGCTTACATTTTTAACACCTCGTATGATAAGGAGTTTAAAAAAATAAATTTGAATACTTTGAACATTGAGCTAAAGAAAAGATACTCTTGTCGATAAAATCAACCGTTTTCGAGAAAAAAAAAATTAAAAGAATTAATGTTTTATTTTTGTTAAAGAAAAACCATGATTTCTAATTTTTTTGTCTGCAGCAAAGTGTGTTACGAAAGACATTCAAGGAACCGAAACGTTTTAGTTTAGGTTATTTAATCCGACAAAATTACTAAATTTTAAAAAATGCAGTTTAAAAGTTAAAAGAAAAATGGATTACCAGTGGCGTCCTTTGGGAGGCTGTACTTTCGTAGGGAGGGCAGCTAAGAAAAAAATTTATGGGAACTTGTCACCTTATTTTTTAATGTTCTATCTGAATCCGAGAGATCTTCCAGATTTTCCCGGATACCCTGTATATTAAATAAATCAATACCAATCAAAATCAATGAATGTGAGATGAGAGAATTTTCATCTTTTTTGTGTTAAACTTGCTCCGGTTCGCGAATCTTGTGCAACAACAAAATATATTCGTTATAATTATTCATCAGCCTTGAAGCTTCATTAGATAATTTGTACTTCCGTTTTCGAGTGATACACAGTCGAAAGTACGAATGCAACGAGTGCAACGTTTCCGAACTCAAACTTCCCTAGTTGAACTCTGACACTATTCAATTAAGATTCATCTTGAAATTCCATTCGCACAAAATGATACAGTGAGGGACTCTCGGGTGCAAAAGCCCGTACGAATTCTAAAATCCCGCAAATCGTTATGTAATATTTGCCGTCTTCGGATGGACAAACGAATATTTTCATGAAGCGAGTATGTTGTTAGCACACAACTATTTCCGGAAATACTAACCCGGCACGATTATGATGTAGAGGAATACTAATATCTCAAGGACAAACGCACGATTTAGATTGACTATATGCCGAGCTGAAGTCGTGGAGACAGGTACGAGTATACCTGAATAGCTAATACGTACTTTCATGATTCTAACGATTTTTTTACTCATTTACATATAAAATCCGAAGAAAGTTTCGATAATAGATTGAATTCTTTATTTAATATTCAAGTAAACGAAAAGGAGGGCCCCTGTTTTCGACGGGTAAAACGGAAATCACGAAATTCTGATTTTCATCATTGAAAATGAACGACGCCCACTGAAAGGTCGTTTGAACGTTTAACCGTCCGCAAACAATTGTAATTTCGTTTCCTTACTCCAGAATGATCAGATAGTTTAACTTTCACAATAACTTTTGTTGCATCAGCTCGTTAATTTTTTTTAAATAAAGAAAGAATAGACGTCCAATAAATAAAAAAAATGCATTCTGAATATTTTTCGAATGTGACATACCTATTCAAATCAACGTTAATAATGGAGCTCATTTAGGTGGACTTGAACGGTCGCAGAAGGTTTCCACGAAATGAAAACAGTTGCAACGAATATTCAACAAGAATAGAAATGTTGGCAATAAGTCAGGCCCGATCAGTTAATTTCGACGAATATTGAAATCGATTCTGAATAAAATAAACCTAATAGGAATCATGAAAAAGTGTATGAAACTGCGGAAACGGTTGCACAATTTTCAGAATGCAAAGGATAAAAAATTGATAATGGAACCACATATTCAACCAACACGAGCAGCTGAGGTCAGTTTACTATATGGCATTCAGTGAGATATTGATACCGATAACTTGAAACGAAGGTTTTTCAAAGCAAAAAGCTTTATTAGCATCGACATTCTTTTGAATTCTACTGCTATAGGTAAATGCAAATTAATTCCGAACAAACTAGTGAAAAAAGGTAACAACAGAAACTATTCCGTCATAAATACAGTGGACATTTGGTCGGCATAATATTAAAGAAACTTTGAATACAAATGTCAACTGTATTGTTGTTCCTTCAAATTTTGTATTCATCACTGAAGATAGTTGAAGAGCCGAATAAGCTTTCGAGGAATCCTACCGGGGACATCCGAAAATGCTCAAAGCCGGTGTGATAAGAAAAACATAGTAACTTCCAATTGTGGTATTGGTTTCGATGATCTTGGAGATTCCCTGGTAGGCCGGTAGTTCCTATAATCGACTCAAGCGCGGGAACTAGCAGGTCGTTAGCCTATGAAGAAACCTGCTTCACCGGTCCACCAATATCAAAAATCAGAGGCGTATCCTTGGGTGCAAATGCACTTCATAATAGTACCTGAAATAGTACAGCTTGGGTAATTCAAAATATTAAAATTATTTATTTTATAAATTATTTTCTATAATTTTTTTCTATAATTGACTTGTATCGTGCCGCATAATTCGTGTTAACTGTTTGAATCTTATTTACTTTTAATAAATCATAAGGGGACCCATATTAATCCTCTGCATTAATTTTAATAAATCACCCATTTATGTATCAGTTTTCCGTGTCTGAACAGTTCTAAACATGATACGATCCCATTTCCTCCCGAATTCCTTCTCTTTAATCGGCTTTAAAACGGCAAAAAAGGACCAAAGAACAGCCAGTTTTTGTGTCGGGCACGTAAGAATTTCAGAAAAGACTGTAAGTATGATATAGTACAACGCAGAAATAATACTTTACCGACGCCTACATAAACTGTTATATAGGTACGCCTGTGGTTTAAAAAAAACTTTTAGTACCTGCGAGAATGTCTAATGTTTTGGCGGGAAACGTGTGGTCAGTGTCATCGTCATAATTTGCACCAGAAAACGGCACTTTATTGGCGCGCAGATCCAACCGCTATCGGAATGCGTATCGCAATTAATTCGTCTTCATTAAACGGCCAATCTTCCATATTCATACTTCTGACAGGCTGTCTTATTGTTTATACAAGATTATTTGTGTAACAACGATTAAAATCCTAACCCAAGCTGAAAAGATTTTTATAAATTAATATTGAAAAAGGAAAACGAGCAAAAAATCTCTGATCAGTCGGTACTATTCATCTCTAATGAATTTTGCGTCAATTCAAACCGGATTGATGGAATAAGAAGGAACGAGTTAACTAACATCGTGATTGGAATAAAAGCAAGCCAAGTCAATACCCCCATATGAAAACCATCTTGGGACTTTTTCCAATTAAATCAACCTGATTGTCATCTGGGAAACGACGAGATGGTTTCAATGGTAAGAAAAACAGGCAATATCAGGAATAATTCCGGTATTCCTAGACGACCAACGAAGTATGAATTTCTGTTTCTGGTTGGTCTTCATTCAACGTTCCCACCCTTTAGTCAACGAATATATGTGAGTCGGTCTTCTTTGAGCCACTCGCTTCGTCGGGCTTGGTCAAATGTGTGGTGTTGAAATTGCAGACACACGCACAAATGTACTTTGTTACCACAAGTATTGTCATCGACGTTTATGCCTGTTATACACGACGTATTTAAGCCAGCTCACAACAAGCGTACTTAATGACTACGTCCTCTGCTCGTATTGACCGCCGTGTTCTAATAGAGACAACAAACGCAAGACACGATTATTGTATTCATTACAAGCGCTTACAATCCGCTAATATGTGAATGATTAGCTCATTTAAAAACCTTCGTACGCAATGGTCCCTTTAAACCTCACAACTTGCGTCGTGTGAGAGAGCCCTTAATCGATCAAGATGGAAACACCTGAGAGGATCAGTGGCGCCGGAAGCGGTAAACGTACAACCGTAGAAATCAATAATAGAATATCAACAAATGCTCCATTTCTGAGAAAATCCCTGCAAGGAGGTACACCCACAATGGTCCCACCGCACAAGTGGAACGACCCAAGTAGGTACTTAAGAAATTGAGATAATATCGGAATTTGTAATTTCGGAAACTACAAAAAGGCCAGTGGGCTTTGTGATTTTCAACAAAAGTAACAGCCAGTAATAAGAATCCTGTGAATAAGAGTGACATGTTAAAAAAGGAAAAATTTGAAAACCACCAGACAGTTTGGAAGAATAGTGATCTAAAAGTAAAATACTTGAGGGAAGAGAGGAGTGTTGTAACTCCCAAGGGAGGTAAAGTGAAATGCGGGAGGTAAAAGTTTTTTCCTCCCGCATTAACGACGATTTGAACTGAAGAAATTATGTAACACATCATGTGGCATGGAAATATCAACTCGAAATTTTGAAATGTGACATTCCAAAATAAAAAAATATTGTCAGAGACAACAATAACTGTTATACCGTATGAAACATCATATATACCTCTGAAGTAAAGTGTGGTTCCCTTCCTTGGATGATTAATACCCTCGACAAGCCTTGGGAATCAAAACTTTCTTCCGTTAGTCTACAAATAACTAATTCTGAAAAAGTTAAAATCTTAGAATATAATTTACTTTTCCGTTTGAAAACTAAACATCTTCAACACGCAACGAACAATTATATACAGGCTGTCCCAGAAGTCGACGTCAAGCCGAAATCTTTTCACAGAGTAATACTTGACAGACTACAAATATCATCTTTTTTTCATTATTTTTTTTTGTTATGTATTCTCGAACACTGCGTTTTTAAACTCTTGTCCACAATTTATGGCCAACTGCTCGAGCTAAAAATTAAATGTAATTTATTGCCAATACAAAAATTCAAAATTGATACTTTGTCCATGCACTGACCATGCTGAAAAAAAAGTACTACGCAAATTTGTCAAGTAAAGTTGGCACAGTTAATAAACGATTCCAAGATATACAACACTTGCTAATTTATTTTTCTAATTGCGGTAATTTTTTTATGTTTTCAATATAACACCTTCTTAACTATTTTTTTTACTAATTCAAAAATGATTCTAATGTACCTGTCTCTCTCTCGTAGGTCGTTAATTTTAATATTCGAGTTGGAATGAGATGGACTAAATCATAAGACTAAGTGTGAATGAGACAGATAGTGACGCTAACGTGACAGAAACGGAGACAGTCATTTTTGTAATTGTAATTGATGTCAAAACATTTGTTATGCTTGTAATAATGTAATGATGATTAATTTAATCATTTAATTTCATTGCGTCGTCACCTTCTTAACTATTTTTTTTAACTTATTCAAAAATGATTCTAATGTACCTGTCTCTCTCTCGTAGGTCGTTAGTTTTAATATTCGAGTTGGAATGAGACGGACTAAATCATAAGACTAAGTGTGAATGAGACAGACAGTGACGCTAACGTGACAGAGACGGAGACAGTCATTTTACATCTTTTGTAATTGTAATAGATGTTAAACATTTGTTATGCTTGTAATAATGTAATGATGATTAATTTAATCATTTAATTTCATTGCGTCACCTTCTTAACTATTTTTTTTTACTAATTCAAAAATGATTCTAATGTACCTGTCTCTCTCTCTCGTAGGTCGTTAATTTTAATATTCGAGTTGGAATGAGACGGACTAAATCATAAGACTAAGTGTGAATGAGACAGATAGTGACGCTAACGTGACAGAGACGGAGACAGTCATTTTACATCTCTTGTAATTGTAATAGATGTTAAACATTTGTTATGCTTGTAATAATGTAATCATGATTAATTTAATCATTTAATTTCATAGCGTCACTATTTGTATCACACTCTAAGTGACTATCTGCGTCTCAATTACGTTAGTCACTTACAGTGAGAGAGATGCAGATAGTGACGCTATCAAAAATATTTGATTAAATTAAACATCAATAAATGTCATATGTACTCTGATTTACTACTTTAGCTGTAAATTGGTGAATAAACTGAACGCGGACGTGAACAAACAATCAACTCAAAATCAACATAAAATTTCGGTTAATTTGATCGCTAATCATTTAGCGAGTATGTCACATTCTATTCAATTAACAAAAAATTTGAGAGCAAGAATAAAAAATCTTATAAAAAAAAAGAAAATCCGACTAGAGAAAAATTTCCTTTGGAATCATTTTCTTTAGATGAATTTAAAGTGGCAATAAGTAAATTAAAGAAAAGTAGATTTTGACAAGATATGTCCTGAATTTTTACATTATTTGGGGTTTCTCTCTTTGAAGTGGCTAGTTACATTTTTCAATAGCATATTGATATCATGTAAAATTCCTAAAGATTTAAAAAAAAAGAAAATTATTGCAATATTAAGCCTGGAAAACCAGAGGAAAATCCTGCCAGCTGCAGATCAATTTCACTCCTTGGGGCCGTTCAAAAAATACGTAACACAGTTTTCAACGATTTTCAAACCCCCCTCCCCCTTATGTAACGCACCGTAAAGTTTTTGTGATCCCCGTACCGTAACAGCAAGTATATTTTTGATAATGCGTACTCTAAATGGGATGGTTTGTCCCTCATACCATCTCGCGCCGTTTGAACATTAATAAATTACAAAAATTGATATGACAAACAATATATAAAATAGATGTTCGATATACAAAAACAACAAAAAAGGTTGTCAGGTTGGGAGAATTCCTGTCTCGTTTTTGCATTTCTTGAATGAGGAATAAAATGTTACGCAACGGACTGTTTTAACCCCTCTCCCGCTTTTATAACACACCGTAACGTTTCGCTAGACCCTCCCCCAAAAATGCGTAACAATGCGTGACAATTTGATGATGTTAATAATGTTGCTTAAATACAGATCACAGCTTACTGTTTAACAATAACTTCAAAATATTCCATTATAAACTATACTTACATTTTCAATATCTGTTCTAAAATTGACGGTGTTTATTTCTTTTTTTATATATCTCATCTTTTTGTATAATCGTTTCTGATAGTTTGATTCTTTATCAAGTATTGTCACATTATTGAAATCAAAATTGTGGTTTAAGTCATGTTAATGTTTACTAAGAGCTGTACATTCATTATTTAATCGTAAAGAGTATTTATGGTTATAAATTCTTTTATGTAAATATTGTTTTGTTTGTTCAATATATTGTTCTGGACAATTTATAGAAGAAATTTTGTATACTACATTCGTTTGTTTATTTTCTTCTGTAGGGTCTTTTAATTTAATGAAAAATCTATTTAGAGTGTTGTATGGTTTATTTGTTAGAATAAGACTATATTTACGTAAATTTTTTTTGGATAATGCCGGAATATACGGTATACTAATATACTTTATATTAGAAGAATTTAATGCATTATCATTATTATTATTATATATTTTGTTTATTCTTTATTCTACAACGCTGTTTATTAAAGAAATGGGATAACTGTTTTCTACTAAAATATTTTTTACTTTATTTATTTGTTCTTTTCGTTTTGTTGGTTCAGTTAATTCCACTGCTCTATCTATTAAACCAACAGTAACATTCTTTTTAGTACACTTGGATTGAAATTGATATATCTTCCAGAATTTATGTTTTTGGCAAACTATGTTGTATTTATTTTGTTTTCATCATTATTATAATCGAGAGTTAGATCTAATAAGTTTATAATATTTTCGTTATCCGTTTCTATTGTGAATTTAATTGTATTGTGATAATTATTAAATGCTATAAACTAAAAACTAGATCTAACTCTCGATTATAATAATGATGAAAACAAAATAAATACAACATAGTTTACCAAAAACGTAAATTCTGAAAGATATATCAATTTCAATTCGAGTGTACCAAAAATTTTTAAAAAGAATGTTATTGTTGGTTTAATAGATAGAGCAGTGAAATCAACTGAACCAACAAAACGCAAAAAACAAATTAATAGAGTAAAAAATATTTTAGTAGAAAAAAGTTATCCCATTTCTTTAATAAATAGCGTTATAGACGAAAGAATAAACAAAATATATAATAATAATAATGATAATGAATTGGATTTTTCTAATATAAAGTATATTAGTATATCGTATATTCCGGCATGATCCAAAAAAATAGGTAACATTTCAAGTTAATATAATCTTATTCTAAGAAATAAACCATACAACACTCTAAATAGATTTTTTACTAAATTAAAAAGCCCTACAGATGCAAATAAACAAACGAATGTAGTATATAAAATTTGTTATATAAATTGTCCAGGACAATATATTGGACAAACAAAACAATATTTGCATAAAAGAATTTACAACTATAAATACTCTTTACGATTAAAGAATGAATGTAGAGCTCTTAGTAAACATTCACATGACTTAAACCACAATTTTGATTTCAATAATGTGACAATCCTACAATCCTTGATAAAGAATCAAGCTATCAGAAACGATTAATCAAAGAGACGGTACATATCAAAAAAGAAATAAACACTGTCAATTTTAGAACAGATTGAAAATTTAAGTACAATTTATAATGGAATATTTTAAAGTTATTGTTAAACAGTAAGCTGTGATCTGTATCTAAGCAACATTATTAACATCATCAAATTGTCAAACTACACTCAAAAGTTGTATTGAAAAAAATTTTTCAATTAAACAAATACAAGTTTATGATCGTATAACGATCGAAACGTCGTATGAAACATCCAAATGTTCTTTTATTGTTGACTGCAATTTTTGAACAAGAAATAATACAAGTTATCAAATAGATAAATTAAAGTATTTCTAGGAGAAAAAAGTAGCAGACCCAGAATATTGAATGATGGGATTCCACAAGGCTCCGTTTTATCACCGTTGTTATGTAACCTTTATATCAGTGACTTACCTACTACAACATCAAACAAATTTATTTGAGCTGATGATATAGTACTTGCTATACAGCATAAAGATTTTCGTGAAATTGAATAAATTTTGACTGATGAACGGAAGTATCTTGTTTCCATTTGGATAATGACCGAAAATCCACAGAGTTAAAAGTATTTTTCAAAGGACGTATACTATATCATAAGTTCCAACCTACATATCTTGGAGTTACTTTGGACACATCGTTGACATATAAATACCAATTAGGTAAAGTAAAACAGAAGTTGAACACTCGTTACAATGTTCTACAGAAACTAACGGGTACTACTTGGGGAGCAAATACTAATATCCTACGACCATCAACTATTGTTTTAATTTATCCTATAGCTGAATATTGTTCTCCAGTTTGGATGTATCCAAAGTCGACACACAGTTGAATGAGGCGCTGAGAATAATATCGGGAACAATAATGTCAACTCCACTTAGTTGGCTGCCAGTTCTATCACATATTGCTCCTTCAGATCTTAGAAGACAATACTTAACGAAAAAACTTTTTGATAAGTTTTCGTTACACTCTAAAATATTCCCGATTATCAGCATCCTACGAAATCCCCCGAATGCGATACTTAAGTCTAAAAAATCCTTATGGATGGAAGAATATCTTCATTCATCTTTTGATTTGGACGAAAAGTGGAGACAAAATCGGACCCAGGTCTCGAACGAAGCATTATGGGGAAACAGGAAACTTGCGCAAGTGACATATATTCCTTAAATATATAAACAGAATTTGTTTCAACGTGATTTTTTGTGTCACAAATTTAAATATCCTTATGAATACCGTCTGGTACTATAGAATTGCTTATAATTTTTATTCGTGTGTAGACGACTGGGCTTCATATACCGAAGGTACTAGAAGGTGCACGCGTCTTGAAAGAAACGGAAGGAAGACACGAAACGAAAGAGGTTTCTCTGCAATTATGCACGTGTTTAGGTGATTCAAAGCATGAGTACTTCCTGCAGGAGCACCTCAAAAGATCGGACCTGAGGGTGACGCATTTACCGACTATCATATTACGCACTTTTTAGTAGATACGCCTTGATCGCGTGTTCATTACAATGGGTAGCTAAATCATTAAATAGTTGTCAATGTATTACATGTACAATCGCCAGAAAGACATTCCGAAAATACATTTGTTGATAAGTAAATTGTCATTTTTATGAGTTGTATCTAGGACCTCCCAACTCTTAGTGCAACGAACAGAATCATATTATTGACATTTTCTCATAGACAAATAACTTCTTTTTTGAAAGTAGAAAATTGGGTTGCAGGAAATGATTTGGTGATCCCAACACTACCACTCATAAAATTCAATTAACTTGACACATCAAAACATATAAGTCCACAATAGAAAAATAGAGGTGTTGGGGAAATGGCATGTCGACAGAACGCATGCCGCACATTTAGTACTAGAATCTCTGTCAACGGTACGTTTTATTTAATAGTCAGAAAAAATTATGTACAAACAATAAAAGAAAACCATAAAATGGAAATTAGGCGAGAATATGTTACAGGGATGTACAAAAAATAAACCCGATAAACTGATAAACCCTAAAATAAAGCAAACATTAGATTTTCCACTTAGAGAATGTCACAAAAGACAATTTAGTCATGAAATGAATTCGCGTAGCCCGGACGGCTTCAGGGGCACAACACCAAAGTTCCGGCGGAAACTACAGGTTATACTGGTCTACTATACGAACTGTAATTATTACTTAGCTTTCCGTTGATTTTCTCGAGTCGTCAGAGTTCTATTGTTTTATTACGTATAACAGAGGATAACGTTTTTTCATTTAAAAACGAATTAAAAAAGTTGAGGCTCATAAAAAAGTTATGAAATCGCTAAAAGATTCGGCCTCATTAAAAGGGATTTCTCGAGATTCACCAGAATCTTTTATATGACATGAAAAATGCGTAAGGGGATATCAACTCGAGGATTTCCTGTTATAATTAGAGGCCTCTACTCTGTCGCTAACAAAATTTAGCTGTCGACCTTTGACAAATGCATCCTACGTATTCGGTTTCGAATCACATGTGCGTGCGAAATCTGCGGTTTACGGCGTTCCATTTCTGTTTGGCGGATGTCGTATGTATATTGTCAGAAACACTTCAGGTGGTTTCAGTTTGATGTTAATCCGCTCTTGGTTTCCCATGAATGACCCTAATCCACCCTGCCCAATTGATATTTTACTTGTGTCTACATCCTATCGTTTATTAATTAAGTAGTAGAAATTGCTTCAGGAAATAAAAACTGAAAAAAAAAATCAAAAATGTAATGGAATTACTCTATAATTATTCGAATAAAACAGTGGACGAAATGAAATAATCAAAATTATCGAATGTCCACTGATGTGCCGAAAGTATTCGAAATTGAAACATTGAGACGCGGCCAGCTTTTAACAATTAGGAAATAAGGTACTCTCTGGAGATTTATTGTACAAACAACTCGACTAGTTTCGCCCTCTGGGCATCTTCAGGGTTTCAGTCAGAATATTTAGAAGAAAATTACAATATTAATTTTTAATTTTAAGGAGATGAAAAGTGAAAAAGTATCACATAGTCTAGGATCGAGTTAAAGGTTTAATTAATTAATTTCAAAACGAGATAGAATGAGGTTATCCGGAACATAGAATTCTATGTTCCGTATAACCTCATTCTATCTCGTTTTAGAATTCTATGTTCCGTATAACCTCATTCTTTTTTTTTAATTATATTTAATTTAGCTTTTAACTCGATCATTGACTACTTAATCCTTTTTCACTTTGCATTTTCTTCTAAATATTCTGACTGAAACTCCTGAAGATGCCCAGAGGTCGAAGCTAGTCAAAGGAAGAGATTTGACCTGCTGGATCAATAATGTAAACTGCTGAAAAAAAAGACATTTTTCCCAACGGTAAAATTTTGCACTAGACGTGCAGCTTATTCGTCGCTTACGTCCAAGCATGTGTTCAATGAGTATAAGTAAGCCCTTATGGGGTGGAACAGTGCGTTACACATGCATTGTGAGATGGTGGCGGGTGCATTCACCAGCGAACGGCAACTCACATATGGTCATGCTCAAATAATAGGGGAACTCCAAACCGCTAAGGGCATTGCTCTACAGTGAATATTGATTACGATAAAAGATGAGGGGGTGCCGATTGCACCGACCCTATGTTCTATCTCTTTTCGCAATTTACTAGTATTCTATAGCCATTATATTGAAAGTGGCACGTGTACTATTTCGGGATTTGGAATATATTTAATCGAGCAAGTTACAATGCGGGAATTGTGGGGTGCCCTAGATGAAAAACCGTTGATTAATAATTACCTAACTGTATTTTTAGACAATAATTTGAACGACGATGAACGTTATGAATAGATATGAAAATTCTACCATAACTTTTTAAATATATGTATATTATGGTTCCCCGAAAAAATATTGCTTAGTTATGAAACGACTAGCCTATTTTTCATTTAATTGCGGGAAAATTCGATGAAAAATAAAAGGATCGATTAACGATTTAATGAAAACAATTTCTCGTAGGTAAATTTTTTTCACATAAAAAACTGTAGGGTAGGTACATTTCGGAAAAGATAGACCCCCGACGTCCAGTTTTCAGACAGATTGAGAGAGGGGGAAAGCAAGTAAATATGGGGTGCACTCCCTTATCGCAGGGCCGTTGATATGTACCCCGTATTAGCGCGAGCTGAACCAGGTGCAACTTGGCGTGTTTGACGAAACTCGTGAGCAAACGTTAACGAAATAGGAAGTTGACACGTGTTACCGTTTACTCTTCACCGATGGATAAAACACCATTTCTCTAAACTTTTAATGAACCATTTAGTGGTTTGGCGCCTTCAAATCATGCCGAATTCTCGTTAGTCTACATACGAGCAGATATCAACAAAGCCTAATTTAAGGTCATTCCCTCACGAATCTCGTGCAAAATCTCATTGATATCGTGCAACAAAAGATATGAACCATCTGTTCTGACCTATAATTCTATCTGGTCGAGTTTATTTTCATTAAACCGAATATTATGTCGGAAATTCAACTTATCAATGGATTCATTATACATTTATATAGATTAATAATTGCAAATTTCGGTATCTGCTCTAGTCGTATTTTCAAAACTGAATCGAAACGTTGATTATAAATAGTGGATTTATTCAAAACAACATCTACAGATTGCAAAGACGTATTTTTATCTCATCACCAAGTCAAAAGAAATTGAACTATAAATTCATCCAAAGAATGAAGTTAAGATTCACTACAAAGGAATAAACGATCATTTGAAATTCTTACAACTTGAACTAATAGTAATAGTAAATTCATTCCTCAGTAGTCGTAATTAATTTTTCTGACGTGAAAACTTTTTTCGTAGAACACCTATTATTATTGCAGCGTAGAGCATAGTCAGAAATTACTTTCACCTAAACTAGCGGCATGTATGGTAAAGAAGTTAGCCCTTAGGCCAGATGTTCCCTTTTACGTTAAAGTGTTCTAAAATAGAACGTTTACGATAAAAAGCCGGAAGTGTTATTTCAGACTGATCACCCACGCCTGAAAAGTTATTTTATGTCGAATATTTCAACTGAATTTTCCAGCACAAACTTATCCAAAATCACAACCAGAAATTCCAGCAATACGCGACACTTAGCTCGATAAAATAAAATTGACTTTCGTTATGAATGAATCAGAGAACAACTCTTGCTATTTTTTTATGAACAGTCGAACTTCTATTTACTTGAATCAACCGGACGAATTGCTGTAATGCAAATTGATTTTTTGAAATAATCTTTCTATGAAAATATCAAAATTTCCTGAAGAAACTATGAACATTTTTCAAGGGAATTCATCATCATTTGTTTGTGACCGTAACGAACACGAAATTCGATATGAGGAAAACTAATTCCAGTTCTCGTGAATTAGCAAAGATTTTTCTAATGAATAATTTTTGTTCCAAAATTATGATTCATGGTGATAAATAAAGCTTTCTTTCAATAAAAATGAAATGTACATACGAATGTAGTGACCAGAATCTTCTCTCACTAAGACAGTACAGGAAATCACAAGCAGAAACACACAAAAATGTATTGGTGTAAAGATAAAATTCCAAATATATAAGGATGATACTCCGCGACAGGAAAACCTAATCTATTTTATTCATAAATCTAAAATTGGAAAAATTGAATCAACTTGAGCTTTTCGTTAATGGTACGATATGTTCTTTTAAGTTTTGGTACTTTACTCGCGTCATTAATATTCAATGACATATACGAATCATCTATTCATCTCATCTATTTCATTTCGATATCACCACTTTCCCGCACGGATCAAACCGGTTTCACCCGTGCGTGAAAGACATTCCCGCACAGTTGCATGCAATTGGTAACTTTCTGCAATAGGGAAGTGTGACTATATGTTTTAGTTTCGTACGTGGTCGCCTGAAAAATAAATTAAATCATAATAAAATAAGCATAGAATTAAACGATATACAGGGTGATTGATCACGTGTAGCCTTTAAGGGTGCATTGTGCTTTCAATTTTATCGGCAAATCACCTTTCACATGTAATTCTTCTGCCTTCAGAAAAAAATGGCAGACGTTTTTAATTTTGTCATATGAAAGCTTTCATGTCTTTTTTTCTGTTGAATTTTCTCGATAATGTAGCAGAACATGCCTCATTTGATGAATTAAATTCTAATCAATAATCTGATGTTGGAAATTCTACGAACAGTTTCGAATAAAAGATTTACATGAATTTACGAAAATGAAAATAAAAAAAAAACCCACGTTTTTTAAGATTCTAGAGTTTTCGAAACATTCAGGTCTCATTGTTTTCATGCTTTATGTAAGTGGAATAGGATGTGTTTTATCAATAAATGTAAAAGTCGTTTTTCTAAATCAAATAGTTCAAGAAATTTTGATTGACAGCTCCATTCGCATTTCCATTGCGCGATCCGTACACAAAATGAATATCGGAAGTGTGTTGATTTCAATAGTAGCCGGTTTCCATTTTAATAAATCAAAAATTATAACAATAAACATTTATCGTTCACAAATTAATATAAACGAAGTTAGCAATTCGATGAATGCTGATCGGAAAGAAGAATTTAAAATCTGATTTTGGTGGAAAAATTTGATTTAGATTTAATAATGGTGGATAAATTTAAAATCTGATTTTGCTGGAAAATCAGGTTTGGATTTAATAATGGTAGATAAGTTTAAAATCAGATTTTGGTGGAAAAATTAGATTTAGATTCAATAATGGTGGATAAATTTATTTATTTGGTTAAGTTTAAAAATAGGTTAGGTTTTAAAACGGGTTGATGGTTTTCAAAAAATAAAATATTGTTTCTTCGCGACATACAGAATCCATCCAATCTAAAATTACAACTTCAATTTTTTTTTGTTATAATAACCATATCCTGCACTATTCATAAAATGAATAAAAACCATTTGTTATGGACTTTGTTTTAAGAAAAAAAGGTCAACAAGCTCAAGAATTATAGAAATTTTTAATCAATTTTTGTTTTCATCAACTATTTTGGTTCTTTTATTCAAAACTATTTGTAAAAATTTTATTACATTATTGCTCAGAATTTAACCTGTCAAATGATATGTTTTACATTTGTAGAGCTGCTACTTCATCAATACTTCTGTACGAGAAAAATTAAAATGGCTGCCGTTTTCTCCTGAAAGCGCTAAAATTAAATATGAAAAGTGATTTGTCGAAAAAATTGAATACATATTGTGTTTTCAATTAAAGCTCCGGCACCGGTGACCGATCGCCATGTATTAAAAATCATAGTCTTATGTTCCAACATTCGACTCATGTATTTTTGACTTAATTGTCTGGGAAAAAAAAATCGGAAAGCTCAATGAAGAAAAAAAATTCTATATACAGGTGGGACATTCTTTATCAAATCAAACAGACGCTCGCAAGTTTTTTTTGGAGATGCACCTTGGTGGAAACGACAGCTCAAACCTTCAGCCTCCTCATGCTGTATGCTGTTTTCTTTTTATATGAGGATTGAGCCTGCTCTTACCGAAAATAATGCTCACTCCATCGAAAGAAAACAATTATCCTCAATTTAAGTGACTTATTCCTGAGGTTATCATCTTTGAGATTCGTATTCTACATGAAAAAACGAAGAAATTTTCTTATTACAACTTTTTTCAAAAACGTCTCATTCCGTGCGGAAATTGAGCGAGAAAAATTTCCGAATTTTTAACCTTTAAGGGGCTGAAACTCGTTTCTGGGGTAGAATAACAAAAAAAAAACATAAGAAAAAAAAAAGTAATTACTTTTTCGAATTAAACACAAATTTTTTATCTCCAGCGGAAAATTTTATTGAAAACATGATTCGAATTTCGGAAAAAATGGTAAAATTGGGAAAAATCACTTGGGTTTCAAAAAGGATGCAAAGTCGTGTTCCTTATTCACGAGAATAGGGCGTCAAAAATGTAACGTGCAAAAATAATATTTTTCTTCGATGCTAGATGAATCTGACAAGCAACATCGCGGAATTTTGCTTTGGCAAGATTTTTTTTTCGTCGTATCTTTTTTCATTCTATCAAGTATAATAAACATGATCTAAAAAACAGTCTTAGCATGTTTTTGAATTACAACAACAATGTTTGACCATAATAAACACTCCAACATCAATTTTACCATTTTTTCCGAAATTCCAATTATGTTTTCAATAAAATTTGCCGCTGGAGATAAAAAATTTGTGTTTAATTCGAAAAAATAAATACTTTTTTTTCTTATGTTTTTTTTGTTATCCTACCCCAGAAACGAGTTTCAGCTCCTTAAAGGTTAAAAATTCGGAAATTCTTCTCGCTCAATGTCCGCCCGGAATGAGAGGTTTTTGAAAAAAGTTGTAATAAGAGAATTTCTTCGTTTTTTCATGTAGAATACGAATCTTTACTCCCAAAGATGATAACCTCAGGAATAAGTCACTTAAATTGAGGATAATTGATTTTTTTCGATGGGAGTAAGGGCAGCCTCAATCCTCATATTGAAAAAAAAACAGCATGAGGAAGCTGAAGGTTTGAGTTGTCGTTTCCACCAAGGTGCATCTCCGTACGCATTTCCAAAAAAAATTGCGAGCGTCTGTTTAATTTGAAAAAGAATCACCCAGGTATAAAAAAACAGTGTCCTGATAATACCATAGGCAAAAGAAGTATATTTCAAAAACATATGAAAGCACAGCTTTCATAAAATCATTGAAACCATCGTTGTTATCAATAAAATGGGGTATAAATAAGAAAAAAGTCTTTGATAGCACCAATAAGGAACGGCAATAAAATTTCCGAAACTATAAAATCGACCAGACAAAAAATCAACGCCTACAAAAATGGAACGACTACAATATTCGTGCTGCTTATCGGTTATGAACGCGAGACCATTGTCTCGCTACAAAGGTATACTGTTTCTCAAGACGAAAAGAGCAAGTGTTCGAGACGCTTAAGATGTTTTTTTAGGGGGTGGTTGTCGCGTGTTTAGGGTGGATTTAAACCTTTTGCTGAGGTAAGCAAAACAGTTATGAAAATGGAGTACGGGATTCTGGACAGGCTCCTTGACACAGGTGAATACGCCTACCTGCTATATGAATAGATCTCGCCCACTAAATCTTTTTGAAAGCGGCGGGACTTTATCCCTATAATTTGCTTTCACTATTCTATATCTTTTAAAGAGCGGAGTCAACAAAATAAAAAAAACAAGTACTTATATATCTATGTGATTCTTGAAAATTTCAAATCTGCATTTTATCGGAGTATGTTGAAGACCATTTATAACCGCACAAAAATATCCAACATTATATTGAATGGGCGACCCAAAAGATAACACACGAGATAACAAAAAAAAGCTAGAAAATATGATGTAAAATACAAAGAAAAAATTACAGTAGTCGAACTGAAAAAGAGAAAAAGGGAAACCAATTACCGATAAACGGTATTTTATACTATTGCTTAAAGTCTAGATCTTGATGTATGAGAAAATACTCCCAAACATCGAGAGAGAAAAAAGCAAAAATTCCGTAGATAAAATCGGAAATCAATCAAGGAGCTTGAGCCCTTTTCGTATCGTACTGGTTGCTCTCAAGAAAACAACGAGCACAATAGGTCCGATAAATAGCATATGGAACCGTATGAACACCCCAATTTTTGAATGTGGTCATTGATATTTGGAAAGTATACATTTGAAATGAACGCGTGCCAAATTCGTACAACAGAGGGCTTTCATTAAAGTCGCTGCATAAACGGCGCACCCTATGCATCTTGGGAGAAAGCTCCACTAGGGTGTCTTAGGAGAGAAACGGCGAATCAGCAAATCACAGCTGCTTCACTTTATTATCCGCCACATCTGCTTCGTGAAATTCGGTTATCAATTCCAATTTGAATGCATCGTCAACGATTTTTGGGTCAATATGAAAATAAATCCACGATCAAAAAAAAATTAAAACCAATAAAAAAAGTGCGAGTCGGACTCGCGCATGAAGGGTTCCATACAGTTATTTGGCAAAAAAACTTGTTTCTGAGGTTTTGATTGTGATTTTGAATTATCTAGAAAAACAACAAAATATCACGTTTTTTTTATTGTAGCGCCCTAACTGTTGGTTTCATTTCAGTTTAATTATGTATTAGGAGTGAATACATATTGAAACACTCTGTGAATACCTATTTCAATTGTATACATGTTATTGACACCTAGCGAAAAACAGCCGAAAAATCATATGAGAGCCATCTTAAATAATTTTCTTTTGTTTCGAGCGTTTGTTTTTATAGCGGCAACTGAAAAGTGCGAACATTTCAACTGCCTAGCTATCACGGTTTAGGAGATACAGACGGAAGTCCGTTGTTACCCTTTGGGTATGAAACCCTAAAATCTAATTTATTTTCAACATTCAGGACCGGCATTAATATCTAAAAGTGAAATCAGACAAAGTTGAATTGTAAAAACATGGAAATGAATTTTTGAACGATTTGTCAAACCCTCACTGATCTCTGTAGTTCATGATGAAGCAGATAATTCCATTGTATATAGAAGAAACATCACAAGATGTTATAATCTCTTTCGTCCTTTTCTGACAAGAATTCTCTTTTCATAGAACAATTTTTATGAAGGTTATAAAAAGTGAATGTATTGAAATAATATTTCTTGCTGTATTTAACCTTTTTTCTATATATTTTTTTTTCATTTCCGATGTATTTGATTTTAAAAGAGTTAACAAGGATTCAGTAATTCAAACAATATATTATCGACGTGTCGAGTTGAACCCTTTTTCAAGATATGACAATTTAAATATTTGACAATGTTGTTATAATAAGTTTTCTTAGTAACAATAATCTGACAAATAAAAAGCAAAAAGATATATCAAAATAAAGTTGAGTATATTTGATTCAAATTTCGAATATCTGTTCTGTCATTAATTGTTTCAGAGTTTCTTTTGATATGAATCATTTCAAGAAATTCTCTTGCTTTTCTGTTTTTTACGTAATCTAGAATTTTCACTGTGTTAAAATCAAATGTATATTTTAATGTTTGTTCATGTTTATGTAATGCTGTTTGTACTTTAGAGTATTTATGACCTTTTATTCTTTTTTTAAATTTTTGTTTTGTCTGTCCAATATAAACTCCGTTACAATCTTTACATGAAAATTGGTATACGATGTTAGATTTATCGTTTTTTAGTGTTTCCGATTTTAATTTCGTAAAAAATTGTTTTATTTGAATGTGTGGTTTATATGCTATTTTGAAATTTGGATAAAGTTTGAAAATGTTGGTAATTTTTTTAGAAAGGTTTCGTATGTATGGGATTGGAATATATGTTTAATTCTCTTCTTTTTCCTCGGTATTTGTATTTAACGTGAAGAAAAAATACTGAAAAATTATATTAATGATATCACCATTTTCAAAAGGTACGTTGATGACCGTCTTATTATCACTTCTGAAGATGAAATACAGACGATATTAAATAATCTCAATAATTTCCATGAGAAAATTAAATTCACTCTTTAAACTGAATGGAAAAATTGCTTAAATTTCTTGGATATGACCATTATTAGAGACGGAAATAAACTCACAACAAAATAGTTTAGGAAGGAAACTAATACAAATAGGATTCTGGATTCTAACACAACACAGCACATAAAACAAAAAAGACCATCATAATAAACTATATAGACAGATCAATCAAACTAACCTCACCAATTCACATACCCGCTATTCTACACTCCATAAAATCATTACTTTTAAAAAACAATTATCCCATATCATTCGTGAACAAAATCATGAAAGAACGTATACACAAACTATACAACACGTTAAATACAAATACCGAGAAAAAAGAAGAGAATTCCACATATATTTCAATCCCATAAATACGAAACATTTCCGAGAAAATTACCAACATTTTCAAACCTTATCCAAATTTCAAAATAGCACATAAACCACACATTCAAATAAAACAACTTTTTACGAAATTAAAATCGGAAACACTAAAAAATGATAAATCTAACATCGTATTCCAAATTTCATGTAAAGATTGTAACGAAGTTTATATTGGACAGACAAAACAAAAATTGAAAGAAAGAATAAAAGGTCATAAATACTCTAAAGTACAAACATAAACATGAACAAACATTAAAACATACATTTGATTTTAACACAGTGAAAAAAACAGAAAAACAAGAGAATTTCTTGAAATGATTCATATCAAAAGAAACTCTGAAACAATTAATGACAGAACAGATATTCGAAATTTGAATCAAATATACTCAACTTTATTCTGAACAAATAATTCATATCAAGTCTCCATCTTTTTGTTTTTCATTTGTCAGATTATTGTGACTAAGAAAACTTATTATAAGAACATTGTCAAATATTTAAATTGTCATATCTTGAAAAAGGATTCAACCCGAAACGTCGATAATATATTGTTTGAATTACTGAATCTTTATTAACCCTTTACAATCAAATACATCAGAAAAGAATAAAGATATTGAAATAATTGCATCTAAAAGAGAATACAGACGTTTCGTGATCATTATAGTGTGCACAAGGATTAATCAAACAAGTAAATACCGCACATAATAACAAAGGACTGAGGAACAATATAAGGGCAAAATTGGATATTTGTATTAGATAAACAAGTTATGGAAAATTGCCTATGATCCCAATTAACTAACGATTTACAAACAGAAAAAAATGAAACAAATTCATCATTAAATAGAAATGAGTGCTCTGTTCAATTTAATATGCACTAAAGTATAATCATGAAAATGGCATTGTACAGTTACACAAAAATAATCAATAGTTCTTATTAACTTGTAAATAATTGCATTCTATATTCGCAATGACGTTTCGGCCCACGTACGTATGCTATATAACTGTAATTTTGCAGCTGCAAGATAGACACGTGGCAATTTCTTGAATTGAAGGGGTATCCCCATATCTTAGGGTAGGTCGGTTCAATGCTTTCTTGAGGTGAGATTTATAACGCAGGACCGGCTGCCTGGAAAGGGGATTCGTTTGGCGCCAAATTGTAATTTTCGCCAAACGGACTTTTGTTAACGAATTTTTTTCTCACTTTCTGTTTCAACAAATGGCACATATGATACAAATGAAATAATGCGTCAGTCACTTTAGGAGTCAGGTATTGAAAATACTATTCGAGCAGATATTCAATCGTATCATCACGTAAAATTGCATTGCATAATAAAACTTCATAACGAATGAGGCAAATGTTTATATTTGCCCCAGTGCTTACATTTCATGACCTTTCATTGGAAGTGAAAATAAAGTAATCAAAATGGCAAAGAAAATATTTTACCAGAGCCAGTTCACTTTACTCATACGAAATGAGTCTTAACAATTAAATTTTTAAAAATCACCTCTTTTGATGACAATTTCATCTTTCTCTGTCCCGCTTAGCTTAGTAATCCTGGTGCAATCTTTTGATAATTGAAATATGATATGCCAGTTATTACATCAAATCCATAAGCAACTGTGAAGAAAAAAATTTCCCAGGCTCACCTTCATACAAACTAATTAATTAGTTATTATATCACATAATACCACCGAACAGAATTTCGAAAAATCATTTTTAAATAGTTGAGACTTTCTACAAGAAAAACATTATATTCTGATCTATTTCACTTAAAATTCGGTTGCGATTTGGAATTATTTTATTTCAAAAATTATTGCAGCTCTACCTATATTTCATTTAGCAAACTAATGCTAATTGCAGTTCTGTGAAACAAACAAATTTCTGTAAGAGGTACAGAACATAGTAGTTCCATAACAACCCGATAGGTAGCATACAACATACGTAAGTTGTGGTTAGCCAAATCTGAGTGTCATCTACCGGGTACTCATGAAACTATTGCATTTACTTCAGGAGGTGTAGAGAAGATACAGATGAAGTTTTAACATCTAGATTCATGAATAATCGAGTTCAAAATTTCGAATCATATAATTATTAGCTCAGGAACAGTTAATCGCCTTGGTCCTTCAAATTTTCGTAATTTTCAGTTTGCCTTAGTTTCAATCCAGTCGCACGAATAAAATGGCGAATGCGCTCAATAAAATAAGATGTCGACGACAATCAAAATAAGTCGACTAAAGTAATTCAACTTCTTGGATTATCCCAGGTAAATGATTGGATTGAATATTATGTAGCAACCGGTCAAATGTAACAAATGTTTATCAATAAATGTATCGGCACAAAACAAAACAAAACAAAACAAGTTATCCACCTAATAATAAGTAGAACATATGAATACATATATGCAAAGATTACTGGTTTTTATTTTTTCAACAGAAATCAGTACAATTCGATTCGTTAAAAGTTGTCCCGGCTCCGCATTTTTGTCATTCGAAAATTTGAAACTCTAATCAGGCTAGGCGCGAACACCGACCGGAGAGTGAAGGCTTTTTTTTTAAGTTTTATTGTAGTAATTTCGAATAGCAAATGAGTGCCCCCAGCGCAAGAAACAATCCTGTTTGCCCAACTGAATGGTTTAATTTATGTGTGCGAGTTAAAGAAATCACAATTTCATACAGATTACATAGTTTACGAGTAATAGAACATTTGATTTTTAGTGATTGTCATTTTTTTTTTCAAATCTCTTTGCAAATAAATTCATTATTTAATAATTATTTAACACGGTGAATTAGAAATAATGATCGCGTTTTTGACACGTTAAGTCAAACACTGGTTAATAATTGATTTTTGAAGAGCATCATTGCTCATTCAAAAATATTTCAAATTGATAGCTTTGCCGCCTATTGTTCATAAAAGGTACTAACGTTAACCCTTCCCCCTCTACTTTATTACTGTTCACTGATATCAGCTGTTCCCGCTTGAAATAAACCTTGTATTGCCAACAGCATAAAACTATAATAACTACATCGCAAATGTGTTGTTCAATTACCTACAGTCAAATCGTTAAATATTTGGAAATGTTTAATAAATTTTTCCGATCGAGTCAATTAAAACAAAGTTTGGTAGAAACTAAAAGCCAAGTGTCTTTTTAAGGGGAAACTTTTATTGGTTACGTAGTAGTCGTTAGGTTGTCGACTTGAGTTTAGTGACTTCTGACAGAGAATGCATTAAGAAGAAGGATAGGTTGATGTCAAACGGCGGTATTTTGTTTTGATCAAGTTTTGTTACTTCATGGATCCTCAGTTTTAGGAACAGATAAATATTCGTGTAATTTTTTGTTGAAGTGGTTCGGAAGTGAATTGTATGCTGGTTCTAAGTTTGTGCAAAATAATTAGCAATTCCTTTAATAGATTCGTAAGTACGAATTTCATTAGTACTGAAACCCTTTGCTGGGGGTAGTTTTCAAATTGAGGCGATTATCATTCATTGATGATGAAATATTTTGAACAATTATTGTTCGAAACAATCTACATCATCAAATAATCAAAGCAGTTCAAATTTTATTCCTATTTTCAAGCTCTCCAAATGGACGATTTACGTAATTCAGTGTTAGTTTCGCGGTCTTTTCAATTGTCGAAATTTTCGTCAATTCTAAATAAAATTAGTTCAAAAAATACTCAATATATAAACTTTAGACTTCGATCGTGCGGATTGTGCTTTTCTCGTAAATTTTTCTAATTATTTTTTCCTTTTAAAATCATCGTGAAAATATTTTGCCGCGCATAACCTTATTGTAAGTGACACGTTAACAGATCTTTTAAAAATGACGAAAAAAAAAGCCTTTGATTTTAGCCAGGTCTAAAATTCAAGTTGTTTCAACGATAAATGAATCTGGTGAATATTATATCACCGTTTCTGCTAATTTGTGGAAATAAAGTTGTCTTGAAATCTATTTTAAATAACCTAGGTACTCTACTATTGGCGCGAAATTTTTTAGGGCGTTTCATACAAATAATTTATTTAACTGGTCTATGTGAGTGAATTTTAATACAAAAATTGCCTAAAACGAATAACACTATACTCAAAATACTTGAACATCAGCACCAACTAAATCATGTCTTCAAGATATTCAACAGTTGTTCTCCGAATTGATGATTACTTTCTCATTTCATCTTTTCATGTTTTCAGGTAACAAACAACCATGTCCAACTCCGAGAACGATGAAATCAATTCTGAGTAAGTATTCTAAGTATCAGAATTATATTTTTCATTATTATGTTATGTTTATCACAACTGTTGATATTGATTTCTTTATAATTTCAATGGTCTATAAGCACGTCATTTCCAGTTCTGAAAACAGTCCGAGTCTCTTGGGGGATCAAGAAGAATCGCAATATACAAAAGAAGAAGTATCCTTCGATGAATTATTACAAACTCATCACAAGCAAGTTGTTTGGGGTTTCAAGTTTGGCGAAGAAATAAAGAGGAAAGCTAAGGAAAACATGTTAATGGCTGCCAAAAATAAACATGAACAAGATCGACTCAGAAGTGAGACATCATCTGTGGAAACACTAATTAATGTAAGAAGACTATGTGCTAATATTCTAACAAAAATTTGCTCAACTGTTCCATTTGCTACAGCTTCAATTTAGTATATAAGAAAATTCGAAGTAACTTGATGACCCTTTGTGTGATATGAGAATTAGTGCTGGCCATATTCTACACAATCAATTTCAACTTCAAATTCCTCAGTTCGTAGTATTTTAGTGATAAGCTGTAGGTCACTCTCCATTTTGGTATCATGATTTAATCTTAGGTTTTGTATAGTAAAAATCTTTTAACTAGTTCAATTCAAATTTCAAACGATGGTGATGGAGCTGTGTTTTATTAATGTATTTTAATGACACTTCTCTGGTTTGATGTCTTCCGATGAACAATTTTTCGGCATATATTTATATCATCAATGATATAAGATGCCTTCTAGTCTTCATGGGCGAGTGAGGTTACGATTTTATGAATTTCTGTCACAAGAATTTGTTACTTTTGCTCTCAAGTAAAAGGGTATAATAATTAGATTCCAATATGTATTGATAAAAAATTTGAAGACAGACTTTTTGATTATCTAGATTCAGCACGGGAAATAGAGCAAATTCCTTTGTTTTCTGTGTTTTACATTAGGATTAAACAAAAAGTTACAAATTCTTAGATTATGTTAATTGTCAGAATAATTTTGATCGATCACAAATTTTTACCATAATTTCTAATAAAGCTTGCGAATTTACATCATTTGCTGAAATTAAAGAAGACAAAAGAGTATTATCATATGATGCTTTGGAGTTATAGATTTGAAAACCAGAGAGATTCAAGAAGTTTTATTGATTACACAGGCCAACACACATTTTGGTGCCTGCGATTTTTTAACTGTTCCTGAGTAATTTTTGGATGCAGAATGTAAAAAAGTTCTCAGATTTTGTTTATCAGATCTAGTTTTTGAGATTTTTTAAAAAATTGTGTATATAATTTACGTTATAACTGTTATAATATATAATATTACTATTGACAGTTTAAAAAATCAAAGACATATGGATTTAAGTATTTATTGCAAAAACTTAATTTACATAATTACATTAGTCACTAATCACATAAAAATTTTCTTTTATACGATTTTCTAGAATGGAGTTTACTAGGGCAGTCTCGCTGAAGGCTCCAGCAGTAGTCCGCCATCATGTGGCTATCCCATCGTCCTTGATAACGATCTTCCATAGTTTTAATATCCTGGTGGAATCTTTCCCCCTGTTCTTCACTACAATCACCTAAGTTTTCTGGAAAACGATCTAGGTGGCTGTGGAGGTAGTGAACTTTTATACTCATGCTACAGCCGAGAATATTAAAATTTGAAAGCATGGTTCCCACTAATTCAACGTAATTCTCTGCTTTATGATTGCCAAGAAAATTTTGTACTACTTGAACAAATGAACTCCAAGCGTTAGATTCAGTCTCGTTCATTGATGTGGTGAATTGTGGATCTTTAACAAGTTGCCTTATTTGAGGATCATCAAATATACCAGCTTTTAGTTTTTCCGTGCTAATGCCAGGAAATTTACGTGACAAATACCCAAAACAATTTCCATCTCGATTTAAGGCCGTCACAAATTGCTTCATTAGGCCTAGCTTGATATGCAAGGGCGGAAGTAAGATTTTTTCTCTTGAAACCAAAGGTTCGTTGATCACGTTTTGTATTCCTTGAATCATGACATCTCTTGAAGGCCAATTTTTGTTAACCCAGTGCTCATTTTTAGCTCTGCTGTCCCAAAGGCACAAAAAACAAGGATATTTTGTATAACCACTCTGCTGTCCAAGGAGGAAGTTAATCATTTTAAAATCAACACAAATTGACCACTGATGTTCTTCGTATTTAATTTTTCTCAAAACTAATGCTATTGTTTCATATTCTTCTTTCATGGTAGTAGAATGACCAATAGGAATTGAGCCAAATTTGTTACCGTTATGTAAAAGAACACATTTTAAACTACGTTTTGAACTGTCAATAAAAAGGCGCCAATCATCTGGAGTGTATTCAGGCAAACCCATTTTTTCTAAGAGCCCTTTTATATTGTTACAGAGTACCAAGTCATTTTCCTGAGTGAAAAAAGGCAGCAAATCGTTATCTCTTTTACGATAAAATGTAATATTAGTACCTCGACAAAGTAGATTTTTTTCTTTTAATCTGGATGCAAGTAATTCAGCGGATTCCTTTGAGAGATTCAGGTCTCTTATAAGATCGTTTAGTTCTTCTTAATTGAAACACTGCGGAGTTGCTAAATCTGCTTCAAAATCGCTGTCGTTTTCTGATTGAATTCTTTTAACTTCGTCAGACGTTGATGTTTCTGTATCATCTTCTGTCACTTCAGGTAGACTGCTGAATGATGGAACGGGTATTTCTTCCGAATGCACTACAGGCCTTCTTGCAGAATCTAGATCAGGATATGTCCATTTGTGTCTATTGTTTCTATATATATCCAAACCATTGGTACACCAAACTTTAGGCACTTCCTCTTTCCAGTTGTCCACTGTCGCAAATGTTCAACACGTGTTTTACATATGAAATGTGGGGCCCAAGATTTATCTTGATCTCCTAAATGAACGCCAAAATAGGCAAGATAAGCTCTTTTCACAAAGTCAGAAATCGTTTTTCTGCTCTCTTTCAAAGTGTATTCACCACACATAAAAAAAACATCGGGATGATTTACACAGGTACGTCTGCTTGTGGATGCCATTGTTTCAGTTTAGTGTCTTGATACTACAAAACGAGCAAAATTTACACAAAATGATAGCACAACTTTACTTGGGAAAACTCAGTAATATACTAAATCAAGTACAGCCAAGCAGGTATAGAAGGATCGGGTCATAGGCAATTACAGGTATAAAAGTAATTAAGAGCATTGTATTAAGTAGTTCCTAGTATAGCAACATTGGGTCAGGGACAATTCCAGGTATCCATTTGGCTAATTAGATTCTGGGAAATTTCTATTTTGACGATTAAGTACATATTTATCTCTTTATTTGTTGTTCTTTATCAGAAAAAAATATATCATTTAACCTATAACGTGTATCTCAAAAACTAGATCTGGTGGCATTTTTGGAATCAGCACATTAAAAACATCTAAAATCAGATGTTAGATTTCTGGCACCAAATTTTTTTTTTCATTTTGTTGGCCTGTGTTATAGGTGACATCAATCACTAGAATAGAAAAGCATATTTTCAAGAGCAAGAATTTTTTAAATGACGTAATTATTGTTTACTGTTTTGAATATATAATAATAATAATGCCTTTATTGAAACCAATTATAATGTTCCATTTGGAAGGGGCGAGATTTAGCTTATGCTACTCTTACACCTAACCCCTATACAGGATGTCCCATATTTAGACCGACAAACTTCTAGTGGATGTTGTAGACATTATTTTAGGCCGATTCAATCGAAATCACTCCATCCAAAAATGCTTCGTTAAGCAGCTGGAGCTCGTTGAAGATGACGTCCAGTCAAGACTTTTTGTCACATATCTCCTAAACGTCTTCACCAACACTATTGAAATTGTAGATTTTGGCTAATTCCAAAAATACGCATAGAATCGTTTGAGCGAATTTTTTCTATGTCAAGCATAGGCGTATTATTTTGGAGGGCCAAGGGTATTTTTACTGAAAACTTTTTGACCTTTCATTTTTTTACAAGTTTTGCATCAAATTCATAAACTATGATATTTTTTCTTGAAGAAAGGTGCTCTTGTGTGATATCGCCCAGATGCTCTGGTTTTGAGTAAAATTGATTTCAAATTTTTTCTCGGTTTATTGCTGAATACTCGGTTTTCAAAGAATCATAATAAAATGGGTGAAATATTAATTTATTACACTTTTAAAATGAATTTAATTAATGGGATAACTTAACACGGAAAATTTTCACTAAACTTTGCGGCAACACGATGATTTCTACATAAAAAATTTGAATTAATTCACGCATTTAAAATAATGGTCGTCGCGTATTTCGCAAAAATTGTTTTATGAGGTAAAGTTTCGATAAAATATCAGCAAAGAAGTGCAAGAAATTGATATTCCATTTACATCATTATGATTCTTTAGATAACGAGTATTGAGTAATAAACCGAGAGAAAATTTCAAATCGATTTTTCTCAAAACCTATGATGCATCTGGGCTATATGACACAAGGGCACCGTTCTGCAAGAAAACATATCATAGTTTATGAATTTGATGCATACCTTGTAAAAAATAAAAGGTAAAAAGGTTTTCAGTAAAAATAACCTTTACCCCCCTAATAAGATACGCCTATGCTTGACATGGGAAAAATTCATTTGATATTAGCCATTGTTTCAAATTTCAATACTTTTGATGGAGCCGTTTTGGAGATATGTGTCCAAAAGTGTTGCCTGGACGTTATCTTCAGAGGGCACCAGCTCCTCAACTAAGCATTTTTGGATTATGTAATTTTGGTCGAATCGACCTTGAATAATGTCTAGAACATCCAATAGAAGTTTGTCGGTCTAATTATGGGACACTCTGTGTATATATATATAACTTGGTTGTCAATAAAAGAAAGAGCACTTCAATTGGTGAACAGTCTCCACAATCACAAATCATAAACGATTTAAGCTTTCGCGGCCGTCGTGCAAGCGAAACGTTAGGAAGTAATTCCGACAAAATTACACTCGATTAAAATCAGTGTTAAAGCAAATAATAATCTTACTGTGATGAGTGGGATGCATGCAACATAAAATAATTTTAGAAAGGTCTTTTCGTAGAAAATTACTTTCCTTCTCCCCGAAGCACAAAATCTATTAGATAAAACGATTATTTCAGGACAAACCATGTAGTTCAAAATCCGTAACCGAAATGGACCACAAAACGCCGCTGTCGGGTAGAAGACAAAAATCTCGCATGAGAAACAGAAAGAAGAAAATGGTCAACGCAATGGTGTCGCAAAATGCTCGATCAATTCCTCTGCCCCTGTTGAACTGGGCGGAAGCTAAAGATGTTTGGATGTTCATGGTTTACAAAGAAGAGGCGTCGCTCAGTTTGCGAAATCCGCGATTGTTCGAAGATTTCACCAATTTCCTACCGCGCATGAGGGCAATTCTGTTAGACTGGCTGATGGAAGTTTGCGAAGTATATCATTTACGAAGAGTTACCTACTATTTAGGCGTGGATTACTTCGATAGATTCACTTCTTTGAGGCCGGACGTTCCGAAGAATCAATTACAACTTGTTGGGGTTGCCTGTCTTTTTTTAGCTGCTAAATTAGAGGAAATCTATCCACCAAGAGTGACTGAGTTCTCCTATGTTTGCGATGGAGCGTGTACTCCGGATGACATTCTCAACTGTGAATTACTCATATTGAATGTAGGTTTATGAAAATACGCCAGGAACTTGTCTTTACTGGAAACATGATTTTTAGAGTTTGGGATGGGATTTAAGTTTGATGACGCCCAGCCATTGGTTGAACTTGTACATGCAACTTCATTGCAAAGCTGAAGAAGTTACATTGCAACGAATTCACAAGGATTTCAATAAAGATTTTATTTTTCCGCAATATTCCGGATATCAGTTCACCAGGGCATCACTACTTATAGATATGATGTCATTGGATCCGGGATTTCTTAGATTTAGTTATAGCACTGTGGCTGCTGCTGCAATGTACTTCATGTATGGCAAACAAGCTGCAATAAGTGTGTCGGGTAAGTTTAAACCATTATGATGAGAAATTTGTTAAAACAACTTATGGCATTTATAATTAGGTCTCACGTGGGAGCAATTGAGACCTTGTGCAGAGTATATGGCTGTATTTTACGAGGTTCTTCAAAATTCCAAAGATGCTAGGTTGTTGTCCTGTTCTGTGGATTTTGAAGATGACCAAGCCCGACGTTCCTTGAATGCAATTAGAAAACAATACAATAATGTGATAACTGATGAGAACCATTCCATGCAAACGCACACTGCCAATATGGACTTCTTTGTAAGCTTGAAATTATTTCCTGTGTTCCTATTTTTAATGTGTTATTTTCAGGAGCAAGCTGCCGCTTTAAGAACACAGAATATGAAAATGAAGCCTAAAGAGAAAAACAGTGAAGACAGTAGTGTAAGCTTTGACAGAATGTTGAGGAATATTGTGATTTCAAATTCAATTAATTATCCGGTGCAGCCAACACTTCTTATGGAGGAGGGAGAACAAGGAAATCAAGATGATGATGATGGAGATACGGAACCGGAATCGAAAGAAGCGGATGATTGTGTCGAATAAGATAAGCAGTAATTAGTTTTTGTAAAACTGTTAATATTCCAGATGAGACTGCTAGCTCAAGGAATGAGTTTTATCATTTCGAAGATCTAACCAAATATCGATATTCTTTGTTAGACCTTTATTCTATTTTCAGAGATATTTTAGATTACTTGTTTAATGAACTTATTTATTCGAAAAGTTGGTCGCTTAGCTCAGAAAATGAAAAACAAAAAGATGATGTATTACCCGGATAAAAAAATAATTTCGACTAATATTAATTAAACAAATTATCCTCTGTACATATTATACGTTGTCTTTTCCGATTTTCTAAGCTCAGCAACGATGTTTAAACAAACGTTGGTAATTTTTTCATATTTATGTATTTACGCGAAAATACCGATTCAATCTTGAAATCTCAGCTTTCATGTGCAATAAGAAAGCGTGAGGTGTTCCATCTGTATTTGTGTTATTAGAAATGATGTTTTAGTTTAAAATAATTTGGAATTCACAAATATGTGAGATATCAGCAGGACAATCACCTACTTACAAATTAATGCGGATGTCTTGAAACGTTTAAAGATATTTTGTCCGATTTTTTAATTGTTTTATATGTTCTGAAGCTTTTCGTTGATCTCAGATCATTTGTTTTGTTAGACAGCCCTTGAAGTAGCAATTTTCATTGAAAATTTCGACGATGTTCGATTTCTTTGACATTTGGTGATGGGTGTTCATCTGTTTCAAGGTTTGGCTGTCCGAAATAGACAATTTTTTATTAGAAATTAAGCCGTAAATCCGTGTTGTATGATTGTTGATAAAGTTATTGATTGCATGTAAGGTTAGTTTTCCTACATATAAATATTTTTATTCGTATTTCTCTTTTTATTGAAGCAAATTATGTTCACGGCGCTTACGGATACTAGTCGCAATTATCCGTTGGTAGATGTCACCATGTTGCGTTACAGTTAGGTGTTTGTGATCTCTTGCTTTTTCGCGAATTATTTGTTCAACACGAAATTCTGGAGTGATATCTGTTTAACGGGTTAAAAACTTAACAGCTAAAAGACTGTTTTTAATTCTCTTATAAAAAAAATTTAATAAAGCATTTGTCTAAAATACGCTGGGTTTTTATTAAAATAATGTGTAAACAAATTTCAAAGTCTTGTAGTTTTATTTATCGCTGTCAATGTACATTATTGAATATGGATGCCTACAGTATACACGAAGCTTATTTTTATGTAACTAGGCGATTTTTCATGATTGTAGAAACAAACATGATGCATTGCTATTCCGAAATAAAGCAATGTTTTATGTACTCCATTCCACAGACTGATCACATACGAGAGCATCTTAATTATAAATCATAACGCCAGTTAAAATTGAAATCAAACACGAATAATCACAATTTGGCGAATGGAACAGTCTGTTACATGAAATATACATATTCGAGTCATATTCTCTCAGAAATTAGGAAATAAATAAATCGGTCATCGGATGAAAAACTACGCAAAACTATTCTACTTTTACATGAAACTGGTTTGTTCAAAATGAAAATATCACAGATATAATAGCAACATATACTCATTCTGATGTCACCTGATGATGAAAAAATGTAAAAAAACATTAAACAAAAAGAAATATTCAATATCTCAGAGGTTCACAATTGGTGTGACAGGGTTCTTGGTTAATAAATAGCAACGATACAATACAAAGGAATGGAATGTTGATTAAAAAGTTTTTGAAATAAACGTTCATTTCCAATACGAACACATTTCCACATTGTATCATCAATTTTATTATTAAACAAAGTATAATTGATGACTTCTCTGTATTTGAATGCAAAACGAACCAATTAATCACTGTCAATTTTACACTGGTGTTGATTCTTACAATTAATTACGGAACGTAAAGAAACGATAGATGTTTTCTCAATGACTAGTGAAAAAATTTTTCCAGAGATCGAAAGAATTTTCAGGAAGTGCGGGATCTATCCTCTAAAAAAGTGTAATTCACTGGAATTTAGAACAAAAATTGTTGTCATCGTTCAACTCAACATTTAATTTGATTTGAAGAAAAATTTTGCACTAGAATTAAATACGGACCAATGCGACCGGTTTTTTCAATGACAAAATATTGATGATGCATGTAGTTAGGAGCTGGGTAATATCAAAGCACACAATATTTCACACGATTTTGAGCCGTCAAAATGAATGATTAAAGATCTTTTATTGTCACAGCAATTTTTACATTTGAGACAAGAAATAGTCTTGTGACTAGCAGACTTACCCAGCCTTACATATTTATACTAATCAAATCCAAAGTGAACGGATAATCATTAGTTTAAATTGGAATTTGATTTGTTTCAAAGTGAAATACGTTAAACGCAATTACTGACGTGAATAAAATTGTGATTAGAAAATAGAGTATTCGTGTTTACCAGTCTTAAAAGAAATATATTGTCGATTGTTTAAAAAAAAACATCGAACCTTCCATAGAATAAATAGCGATGGAAGTTCAAACTCTTAAGACAGTACTGATGACGAGTTAAACATCAAAAAACAACGTCGCTGGCCAAACTTTTTCACAATGCAGCGTCTGTAGGTAAAATCAAAATAAATACATTTTTGAAATATGTCCTAAAAATCATATCATTAAAAATATCAAAAGGGCTAGGGCGACCGGAATGAAATCAATATAAATTCGTTTTTCTACACTGATTTGATTCCCGTAAAAACACTGGAAGGTAAAATAAGAGTAATCAATGAAACTTAAATGTAGGCTTCTTATGATAAAACCGTTGGAAAGGGAACGGCCCAGATGCAGAACTTAAAAGCAATTGAAACTTCTCCCTGCCGCAATACAAATAAGAAATGGGAAAATTAAAAATTCAAGTCACAATTACAATAAAGTCGATGTAAGTGAAATTGGTCGAAATGAAAAAAATTGATCGTCGTTATTGGAAAACGAATTTTTATATTTCCCACTCTTAGAACATCCTTTCATTTCATTAATTGAGCATGACAGTGCACTGTCCGTTGATTATTGACGATAACTTGGCATTGCAACCCCATTACCGGGCGTTACGTAGTCGCCAATCATTAAATTTGCACTTACTGGATAATTTGCCATCATTAGAGGTTGCTGGAAAAATAACACGGCTAATGTCATCTTCACATGCTTAACGATACTTAACGAAACAGCTATTTTTCTACAACTTCCAACCGACAAACTTTCACGTGCAACAGCTTTTCTCCATGTTCCATTTTGAAGACAACTAGCTCATTTTTCCCAATACAGCCTTCAACTGATTAAGCAAATTCCATTTCATACCGACATTTACTCCATTTACTATCCTACGAAAAGTGACATTCAATGAACGCAGCCTATGCTGTATGAGTAAACAACGCAGAGAATTGTTAAGGTTCTATAAGAAGATGAAAGTAGTTTCTAATAGTAGAATTCTATTTTGTTGGCAGCATGGCTTGCGTCCAGTTAAAATAAACATCTTGAGATGGCGAACGCGTTATCAAGAGGTTTTGCTCGTGATACGGAGGAAAATATTTTTCTCAAGACCACACGAAATTGACGTAACTTAGGAACATGTCGTAAATGCAACATTTTCAGGAAAATATTTAACACTGTATCACGACAAGTTGGACCTTTTGAAGACAGCACTTGAGAATATTTCAACTGTATTGTTGAACATTTCAGTATCAAAAGATAACGTGACGCCGGCTCGAGCTGTTAATTCAGTGCATAATACAACAAGTATTGAAATAGGTTTCCTAAGTATAATAAAAAAAACTATTTCGATTTTTTGTCGTACATAGAAACACCATATCTAAACACACAACACCCTGTATGTATGAAACATCAACATTAGACTACATATGTTAGGCGGTGGACCACCGAAATTATAAAAAGAAAACGAAAATCGAAAAATTTCGGTGGTCTGTAGTTTTAAGGAAAATTCACTAAGAAATACTGTACCTGCGGTGTTCCATTTGGGGAAGTAAATAACGAAGGCGAAATGGCACCGCCAATCAATTGAGCTGTGTGTGTAGACGTTGGACAAGCTGCCACTCTTCCTCTTCCCGTACTTGATATACATCCAGGATGAATATTTGGAGGGGCCGCGTCACCTAGCTGTGTAGTGTCCACTGAAAATCAGTTCTTATAGAAGCTTCAATAAACAACATCGTACTTACTAAGAGCAACGGGAATACTACTAGCTGCCATCAGATTATTGTTCAGTGCAGTTTGTGTTGTATCCATCGACACTTCTCCAAGTCCGTTAACTGACATACCATTCACCATGTTAACAGCTGCAATATAATTATTCAGAACGTTTAAGAAACAACTTGGACTTTTTGAACCATTTCTGACACCTTGAGCATCCAGCTGACTCCAATACGTTTCACTTGGAGACACGTTAGAAACGCCGGGTGGAGGCTGCACCGGAGCACCAGTATATCTAAAATATGGATTCTTCAGGTCCAGAGTGTTCGTGGAAATTTGATTCGTTCCTTCTACCATCAACTCGATTGTAACGTCGTAACTTTGTCTGAAAGAGTTAACTGATGTTTAAAACAATCTGAGGGGAAGCGAAACAAAAGCCACCTTTTATTTGCTACAAGTAGTACTCTTCCTGTGAGAACTTGTCCTTGCTTCAACAGCAACGGTTGTTCAAGCAAACATCTCACTTGATACCAATGAGTGAGTGGTTCCGTTGGACCGGTGCTTAACCAGATTGTCTGTTGCGAACCTGCGAACGCTACGTCAAACCAAAAAGCTAAGCCGTGGCAAGTACCAGATTCCAATATGTGAAATTCTAGAGGAATATCTGAAATGTATAAATTACAACACAATAAGTATATTGCTCTTAAAACTTTCGGGGTTGGAGTATTTTATTATTTTCTGATGTATTTGATTATAAAGGGTTAATAAAGATTCAGTAATTCAAACAATATATTATCGATGTTTCGGGTTGAATCCTTTTTCAAGGTATGACAATTTAAATATTTGACAATGTTGTTTTCTTAGTAACAATAATCTGATAAATGAAAAACAAAAAGATGGAGACTTGGTATGAATTATTTGTTCAGAATAAAGTTTGATTCAAATTTCGAATATCTGTTGTCATTAATTGCTTCAGAGTTTCTTTTGATATGAATCATTTCAAGAAATTCTCTTGCTTTTCTGTTTTTTTCGTAATCTAGAATTTTCACTGTGTTCAAATCAAATGTATGTTTTAATGTTTGTTCATGTTTATGTAGTGCTGTTTGTACTTTAGAGTATTTATGACCTTTTATTCTTTCATTTAATTTTTGTTTTGTCTGTCCAATATAAACTCCGTTACAATCTTTACATGCAATTTGGTATACGATGTTAGATTTATCATTGTTTAGTGTTTCCGATTTTAATTTCGTAAAAAGTTGTTTTATTTGAACGTGTGGTTTATGTGCTATTTTGAAATTTGGATAAGGTTTGAAAATGTTGGTAATTTTTTCAGAAAGGTTTCGTATTTATGGGATTGGAATATATGTTGAATTCTCTTCTTTTTTCTCGGTATTTGTATTTAACGTGTTGTTTAGTTTGTATATACGTTCTTTCATGATTTTGTTTACGAATGATGTGGGATAATTATTTTTTAAAAGTAATGATTTTATGGAGTGTAGAATAGCGGGTCTGTGAATTGGTGAGGTTAATTTGATTGATCTGTCTATATAGTTTATTATGATGGCTTTTTTTTTGTTTTATGTGATGTGTTGTGTTAAAATCGAGAATCCTATTTGTATAGGAGCTTGAGCCCTTTTCGTATCGTACTGGTTGCTCTCAAGAAAACAACGAGCACAATAGGTCCGATAAATAGGATATGGAACCGTATGAACACCCCAATTTTTGAATGTGGTCATTGATATTTGGAAAGTATACATTTGAAATGTACGCGTGCCAAATTCGTACAACAGAGGGCTTTCATTAAAGTCTCTGCATAAACGGCGCACCCTATGCATCTTGGGAGAAAGCTCCACTAGGGTGTCTTAGGAGAGAAACGGCGAATCAGCAAATCATAGCTGCTTCACTTTATTATCCGCCACATCTGCTTCGTGAAATTCGGTTACCAATTCCAATTTGAATGCAACGTCAACGATTTTTGGGTCAATATGAAAATAAATCCACGATCAAAAAAAATGAAAACTAATAAAAAAAGTGCGAGTCGGACTCGCGCATGAAGGGTTCCGTACAGTTATTTGGCAAAAAAACTTGTTACTGAGGTTTTGATTGTGATTTTGAATTATCTAGAAAATCAACAAAATATCACGTTTTTTTTATTGTAGCGCCCTAACTGTTTGTTTCATTTCAATTTAATTATGTATTAGGAGTGAATACATATTGAAACACTCTGTGAATACCTATTTCAATTGTATACATGTTATTGACACCTAGCGAAAAACAGCCGAAAAATCATATGGCAGCCATCTTAAATAATCATTTTCTTTTGTTTCGAGCGTTTGTTATTATAGCGGCAACTGAAATGTGCGAAAATTTCAACTGTAGCTATCACGGTTTAGGAGATACAGACGGAAGTCCGTTGTTACCCTTTGAGTATGAAACCCTAAAATCTAATTTATTTTCAACATTCAGGACCACCATTAATATCTAAAAGTGAAATCAGACAAAGTTGAATTGTAAAAACTTGGAAATGAATTCTTGAACGATTTGTCAAACCCTCACTGATCTCTGTAGTCCATGATGGAGCAGATAATTCCATTGTATATGGAAGAAACATCACAAGATGTTATAACCTTTTTCTTCCTTTTCTGACAAGAATTCTCTTTTCATAGAACATAATTTTTATGAAAGTTATAAAAAGTTAATGTATTGAAGTAATCTTTCTTGATGTATTTTCCCTTTTTTGTATATATTTTTATTCTTTTCTGATGTATTTGATTATAAAGGGTTAATAAAGATTCAGTAACTCAAACAATATATTATCGACGCTTCGGGTTGAACCCTTTCTCAAGGTATGACAATTTAAATATTTGACAATGTTGTTATAATAAGTTTTCTTAGTAACAATAATCTGACAAATGAAAAACGAAAAGATGGAGACTTGATATGAATTATTTGTTCAGAATAAAGTTGACTATATTTGATTCAAATTTCGAATATCAGTTCTGCGAGTAATTGCTTCAGAGTTTCTTTTGATATGAATCATTTGAAGAAATCCTCTTCCTCTTCTGTTTTTTTCGTAATCAAGAATTTTCACTGTGTTAAAATCAAATTTATGTTTTAATGTTTGTTCATGTTTATGTAATGCTGTTTATACTTTAGAGTATTTTTGACCTTTTATTCATTCTTTCAATTTTTGTTTTGTCTGTCCAATATAAACTTCGTTACAATCTTTACATGAAATTTCGTATACGATGTTAGATGTATTATTTTTTAGTGTTTCCGATTTTAATTTCGTAAAAAGTTGTTTTATTTGAATGTGTGGTTTATGTGCTATTTTGAAATTTGGATAAGGTTTGAAAATTTTGGTAATATTTTCAGAAAGGTTTCGTATTTATGGGATTGGAATATATGTTGAATTCTCTTCTTTTTTCTCAGTATTTGTATTTAACGTGTTGTATAGTTTCTGTATACGTTCTTTCGTGATTTTGTTTACGAATGATACGGGATAATTATTTTAAAAAAAAATGATTTTATGCAGTGTAGAATAGCGGGTCTATGATTTGGTGAGGTTAGTTTGATTGATCTGTCTTTATAGTTTATTCTGATGGCTTTTTTTTTGTTTTATGTGATGTGTTGTGTTAAAATCGAGAATCCTATTTGTATTAGTTTCCTTCCTAAACCATTTTGTTGTGAGTTTATTTCCGTCTCTAATAATGGTCATATCCAAGAAATTTAAGCAATTTTTCGATTCAGTTTCGAGAGTGAATTTAATTTTCTCATGGAAATTATTGAGATTATTTAATATCGTTTGTATTTTATCTTCAGAAGTGATAATAAGACAATCATCAACGTACCTTTTGAAAATGGTTGTATCATCAATATGATTTTTTAGTATTTTTTCTTCCAAATTTTCCATTACAAGTTGAGCTATGATGCTGGAAATGGGGGATCCCATTGCCACACCAAATGTTTGTTGATAAAATTTTTCACCAAATTGAAAATAACAGGATCCTAAAATTAATTGAACTGTTTCAATGAAATCTTTTTTTAGAATTAAAGTGTGTCTTGAGATTGATTGCCAATTTTCTTCAATTATATTTGGTATTAAAGATGTGAAAATGTTTGTGTCTAATGAGAAGAGTTTATGATTTGAAGGAATAATTAATTTGTCAGGTTCGTTTTTGAGTGTGAAAGAATTTTTTGTGTAATATTGATTTTTGTTTATGATGCTAGAAAGAATCTTGGATAAATGTTTTGATAGATTTATAGATTACCAAAAATTCATAAAAACAACATACGTCTCAAACCCATTGTTTCAAATTCACAATCTTTTCTACAATCTATCAAAACATTTATCCAAGATTCTTTCTAACATCATAAACAAAAATCAATATTACACAAAAAATTCTTTCACACTCAAAAACGAACTCGACAAATTAATTATTCCTTCAAATCATAAATTCTTCTCATTAGACGTCTTATTATACAAAAACATTCCCACATCTTTAATATTTATTAAAGATTTCTTTGAAACAGTTCAATTAACCTTAGGATCTTGTTATTTTCAATTCGGTGAAAAATGTTATCAACAAACATTTGGTGTGGCAATGGGATCCCCCATTTCCAGCACCATAGCTCAACTTGTAATGGAAAATTTGAAAAGAAAAATACTAAAAAATCATATTAATGATATAACCATTTTCAAAAGGTTCGTTGATGATTGTCTTATTATCACTTCTGAAGATAAAATACAAACAATATTAAATAATCTCAATAAGTTCCATGAGAAAATTAAATTCACTCTCGAAACTGAATCGAAAAATTGCTTAAATTTCTTGGATATGATCATTATTAGAGACGGAAATAAACTCACAACAAAATGGTTTAGGAAGGACACTAATACAAATAGGATTCTCGATTTTATCACAACACATGACATAGAACAAAAAAAGCCATCATAATAAACTATATAGACAGATCAATCAAACTAACCTCACCAATTCACAGACCCGCTATTCTACACTCCATAAAATCATTACCTTTAAAAAATAATAATCCATATCATTCGTAAACAAAATCACGAAATAACGTATACACAAACTATACAACACGTTAAGTACAAATACCGAGAAAAAAGAAGAGAATTCAACATATATTCCAATCCCATGCACACGAAACCTTTCTAAAAAAATTACCAACATTTTCAAACCTTATCCAAATTTCAAAATAGCACGTAAGTCACACATTGAAATGAAACAACTTTTTACGAAATTAAAATCGGAAACACTAAAAAACGATAAATCTAACATCTTATACCAAATTTCATGTAAAGATTTTAACCGAGTTTATATTGGACAGACAAAACAAAAATTGAAAGAAAGAGTAAAAGGTCATAAATACTCTAAAGTACAAAGAGCATTACATAAACATGAACAAACATTAAAACATACATTTGATTTTAACACAGTGAAAATTCTAGATTACGAAAAAAACAGAAAAGCAAGAGAATTTCTTGAAATGATTCATATCAAAAGAAACTCTGAAGCAATTAATGACAGAACAGATATTCGAAATTTGAATCAAATATACTCAACTTTATTCTGAACAAATAATTCATATCAAGTCTCCATCTTTTTGTTTTTCATTTGTCAGATTATTGTTACTAAGAAAACTTATTATAACAACATTGTCAAATATTTAAATTGTCATATCTTGAAAAAGGGTTCAACCCGAAACGTCGATAATATATTGTTTGAATTACTGAATCTTTATTAACCCTTTATAATCAAATACATCAGAAAAGAATAATAACAATTACTAGAGGACTAGAGCTAAATTCGAGTCAATATACTGCAGACTCATAAAACTTACAGATATAGGAGCATTTTTCTAATGTAAAAAAGAGATATTATATTAAATGACATCTACCCTGTATAGTTAATTATAAAATTCAACATCTCACCTATTGTATGTAGGTCCGTTTCTTCGGCTTCCAAAAAATCGACTACATGCCTAATCGATTTACTCATACATATCCGGATGTCGAACGTATCAACGACAGGCTGTCGAAAATATTCCTTAACAGCACTATTTTGAATGGCTGACAAATTTACACCATGAAAACACGTTTGAAACCAAAAGTTCGCTTTGCTGTACTGTTCCATATACAGAGAATCGTCGGTGAAAGGTGCTATATGCAAATCACCACGGGACGGATACATTTTGCCATTTGGCAACAACCATTTTTTGGCATGTAGATAGGTTTCCAACATTCTTTCATTATATAGCATGTAACCCATCGGCTCGGAAATAATAACGTCGACCTTCTCCGGAAGTTCCACCTCCTCAATTTTACCGGGTATTACTTTAATCAAATCTCTCAAATTGTTGGCATCGACTAATTTCTACAAAATGTTCAGGCGTTAACAAGAGATTATAAAACAAACAAATCCGTAATACCTGTGCAAAATGTGCCATCGTTGACGCTTCAACTGCATAGATCTGTTTAGCTCCAGCCTGAGCGGCAAAGAAAGATAATATGCCTGATCCGGCTCCTACATCTAACACAACCTTATCCTGAAAAAGTGCAACAACGTAAATTAATTGTTTATTAAAAATCGAGAAATTACTCTGAAATCGACTGAGTTATTAAGTATTGCTCGTTGATAAGTATAAGTTCTCACGAAATCTTGCAACATATTTTGTTGTTGTGATAAATATCCATAAAACTGGAAGTATTGTGTGGCAGAAGAATCTTCTGTACGAACTGTAAAAACCGATGCTAGTTTTCCAGATTTCGCTTTAGCTATTGTGATGGAGAAACTTCGTGCATCTAAAAGAGATTTCACTCAGTGATTAAAACACACGTTTCCTAATGGATTATGACTTACCAGTTACATTTTTGAATTTGAATAGTAAAGTTTCGTTATCGATATTAAATGAATAAGACAAGTCCCCAAATCGACTACATTCAGTGTCTGAACAAACGGCGAATTCGTTTACTAAAACGTCACCTGAAATTAAGACATTATTTCTTCATAATGTAAATTGTAGAGTTTTTTAAAAAAAAAATCGCTTTACACTCTGTTGACTTTACATATTTAGATTGCTGATGTTCCTGACAAAAAACGCAATTCTATTCCATCGCTCTAAGAATACCAATAAAACTTGACTTTAAATGCATGAGATAAATCTTCAGATCAACAGTGTTGTGTCAAAACAAAAACAAATTCATTCTCATAACTTGACTTGAAATTTGTAGGTTATGTTATTACGAGTAATAACATTACAACTCCGATCATTCAGGGATTCACGTAACACCTTAATATTCAACAAACCCATAAATTTTAACTTGAGAAAACGTACACAAATAAAGAACAATCAGCTTGTTCCGAAACTAGCTTTTAGTATTAGTTACACAACGTGATTCTGACAAATCTAGCCAATACGGTGTTCGAAAGCATTTCGGCAAATTTGGAATTTATAGCGAAATAATCATTTCATTAGAGATTACGAAATTTTATGGTGTTCCATACAAAAAACGGAAGCTTCGCTATAAGTAAATCAACATAAAATACTTACCATTATATAGTCGAATATTCACGCCTTGAGGATCATATTCTGCATTCACTTTTAAATCATGACTACTATATTTTGGGACAAATTGATTATCATCCTTAACAACGAATATTTCTGCATCCCAAATTTTCAACGCCATATTTCAATATTCACACAAACAGTCACTACGAATAACACTTGCAGGACTCAACATAAGATAGGGATACGAGAACAACCGAACAAATCAAACAAAAGTATGAAGTGCATTATCCGTCAAAAATAATTTAAAGAGCGCAGCGCATGGCAAACGCTACAATTGATGAACCATTCAAACTAAGAGGCGCTTTCAAATATTATCGATCCAAACGGTTTTTCACAAATAACCCAAAATTACCCGTTTTTTTGATCTGATACCAAACAAAGACGTGAGTAAGTTTACAAACATTAGTAATTTCAACGTAAATATGACCGCTAACAATGGAGTGGTCATTCATAGAGTTTGCGAATTTCTGAGGCTTCCGTTTAACGCTTTTATGAATGAATGGCCCATATGACGTCATCTTGTGAATTCATACTTCACCCGGATGAGAAGTTAGGAGTTTATTTATTGCCCTCTTTATTTTAAACCATTCATATTGCGCTGCCGGAGTGCCAATATAACCTAAATCTCTTTCTTTTTCTTTTCTTAGACCAGAAAATTATGTTTATGGCATTACAATCCGTAGGACCTCCTCTAGTAATAAATTGGACATCCTCAGTCAAAAATTTTTACACATCCTTGCATCCGATGTCTTCTATTTAGCCTTCTATTTGGGACACCATTACTACGATAAAATTTGATCAGAACAACGGAATACCTCATCATTTTTAAACAGAACAAACTAGTGCTTAAAAATGTTTTAACGAAAAAAAACTCAACTATGACGTCACATTAACAACACAAAAAATTAGATTTCTCATTTTCTATGCCATTGATAATGTAGTGTATTCTGTGATGTTAACCTCTAACTTGCTATTTTTTTGAACAACATATAACTGTTGTATTAGCTGTATGTTGAACAACGTCGTGAATTGGTTTATAGAAAATGACATCAACGATACTCATTCAGAAGAATATACAAGAAGCTGTTTCCATTTATGAACTGTATAAAAATTTGATTGACGCCTATGTATTGGTACGTTTCCCACTATTACCCATTATATCTCACTATCCTTTATTCTAGGATTTTTTTACTGACCAACACTGGTCAAAATTGCCCGAGACCTGGAAAACTTTTGGGAACTTATCCACCCAACAAATAGCAGAATTTTTGGATTGCGAAAAATATTCAGGGTATTACATCATAACATTATTATGTTTACAGTTTACTGAGTGTTTGCAGGACTACATTATTTCCTTTATCAATACTGTCATTAAGAACTATCTTTCGATCATTAAATATTTCAAGAAAGAACGAAGCCATTAAAACATTAGGAAATATTCATAATGATCAAAAACTTATGAATATATTTTGGAAGAATGTGAAACTTAAGAAGAGGCATGAAATACCAATAATGGCAAAAGTAAGTTGAAATACATTACAGACAAAAATTTGGCCCCCTCATTCTGAATATGAATTTCTGAAATAATCATAGCTTAGATGCTTATACAGGGTGTCCCAAAAGTCCGGGTACGGCCTGATAACTTTTGAACGGTTGTAGGTAAAAGGATACAACTTGGGGTATGTTTCTCACACAAAAGGGACTACCTTTTGGGGGGGTCAAATTGTTTGACCCCCCTCTGTGGGGATGCCCATCCCCCCCAACTTTTTTTTTTCAAATGGTAACCCCCATCTTGTGATACACCATTGTAAAGGGCACAAAAAAAGAAGACATTTCACGCAGATCGGAGGTCTTTATCTTAGTTTGTTCAAAAGTTATGGCCCAAGAAAGATGTTTTTTGATCCGCTGCGCTCATTTTCAAAAAATCGCTTGGGATCTCGGAAAAATAAAAAGGGCACCTGAACAATCGTTTACTCCCCTGCCAAAGATGTAGAAATTGTAATGGCTAAGCCACAAAAGATTGTAAAAAACGGTTTTCAATAATTTAATAGATGAGCAGATTATTTTAAAAATAGCATGTAGTTCACTAAGATTGGCTAGGTGCTTACTTTTGAGCAAGAGCTCAAACTGAAGACCTCCTTGAACTTCGCAGTGCCCTAAGCGAACGTAAGCAGCTTCTCGTACGTTTTGCAACATTTCCGGAGTGATTATTGGACGATTTCGTGTTTGTTATGATAAACACATCTCAGATCCACATCGCAGGTGGCTGTTATTGTATCTCAACGTTTTTCCCTGTTATCTTGCAATTTCATTCTTGAAAGTTAGCGTTTTGGCGTGGGTATTTCTAGTAATTTTCACGGCGCTCTTTCTTAATTGACTCCTCACACTCACATTTTTCTTTTTCCATGGCTAACGTGAAGTTAAGCGAGAAAGAAAGGATCACATTGTTAATGATCCGTGGTTTTGGCGACAGGCAACGGTCTTACGATGAAGTGCGGGCAGTTTTAACAATACATTTCATGAGCGATCACCCATCTCAAAAAATGCTGTTAAAAATACCGTCGTTAGATTTTTAGAAACAGGATCCGTTAAAGACAAACCTAGAAGTGGTAGGCCCAAATCGAGTACATCACCGGAAAAAGTCGAGGAAGTGTTGCTAACATACGTTGACACTCCGCGTACCTCTACTCGGAAGGCTGGCGCAATTACTGACATTGGGAAGAATTCTGTGCATCGTATTTTAAAATCTTTTAATTATTTTGCATACAAGTGCCACAGTCTTCAAGAACTGAAAGAGGGTGATGTTGAAAAACGTATCCAGTATTGTGAAAAAATTCGGAATAAGGTTGACGCACAGCCAAATTTTCTCTCCAAGGTTACTTTTACTGACGAGGCGACATTTTTTAAACGGCGCGGTTAATAAACACAATGATAGATTTTGGACGGATGAAAATCCCCTCTGGATTCAAGAAACGCACACGCAAACTCCTCAGAAGGTGAACGTTTGGTGTGGTATTCTAGGAAATAATATCATAGGACCATTTTTTATTGACGGTAATCTCAACAGTGAACGCTACCTCGCACTCCTCCAAAATGATATTGTTCCCGCGATTGAAAATTTGTCTACAGGAGATTTTCACAACGTGTGGTTTCAGCAGGACGGTGCCCCCCCTCATTACGGTCTCATCGTGAGAAATTACTTAGACATCACGTTTCAGAATCGTTGGATTGGCAGAGGCATTAGAGTTCCGTTATCAATCGCATGGCCGCCGCGGTCCCCTGATTGGAACCCCTTAGACTTCTTTCTTTGGGGTTTTTTAAAAGATAGAGTATACAAGTGCAAACCGACGACAATTGAAGAATTGAAAACCAGCATTAGGAACGAAATCGCACAAATCACTCCGGAAATGTTGCAAAACGTACGAGAAGCTGCTTACGTTCGCTTAGGGCACTGCGAAGTTCAAGGAGGTCTTCAGTTTGAGCTCTTGCTCAAAAGTAAGCACCTAGCCAATCTTAGTGAACTACATGCTATTTTTAAAATAATCTGCTCATCTATTAAATTATTGAAAACCGTTTTTTACAATCTTTTGTGGCTTAGCCATTACAATTTCTACATCTTTGGCAGGGGAGTAAACGATTGTTCAGGTGCCCTTTTTATTTTTCCGAGATCCCAAGCGATTTTTTGAAAATGAGCGCAGCGGATCAAAAAGCATCTTTCTTGGGCCATAACTTTTGAACAAACTAAGATAAAGACCTCCGATCTGCGTGAAATGTCTTCTTTTTTGTGCCCTTTACAATGGTGTATCACAAGATGGGGGTTACCATTTGAAAAAAAAGTTGGGGGGGATGGGCATCCCCACAGAGGGGGGTCAAACAATTTGACCCCCCCAAAAGGTAGTCCCTTTTGTGTGAGAAACATACCCCAAGTTGTATCCTTTTACCTGCAACCGTTCAAAAGTTATCAGGCCGTACCCGGACTTTTGGGACACCCTGTATAAAAATATCTTTACTGCTACAAAAAAATTTTTAAGTAAACTTAAGAACAGGTTATTGAATCGTACTGAGAGCTATAAGAGGTCATTTAGTTTATTAGATTAATCAATTTTGGAAACAATCCTTTTTTAAGGTTTTCAGAAAGTTTCAAGAAAATTAGTTGAACCTGGGAGAGATTACTAGAATTTTTCCTTTGAGTACAAGAAATCGACAGAAGTAAAAATATCTACTCTCCAAGATGATGCAGGCAGAAAAAGTTTTAAGAAAGTACAGTAATTGCTTCCGATAAATTTTTGCACATTCAATTTTTATTGAAAATTTTAAATATATTTCAAATTTGGAACATCTTGAAGAAAAGTCAATGAGTTAGAGACAAAGATTTTCTGGTTTATTATTAGAATGAAGTAGGACAAAGCGTATCTTTTACATGTTGCACGTCTGTTTTGCTAGTTAATTTTAAGCTCATCTAACTGAAACTGAATCCTGAAAACTACAACACAATATGACTGCTTAAAATGAAATTTCATCTGTGAGTGAAATGGGCTTTGAAAATGTAACTAAAATATACTATATTTTCAATTGTAATACCATCACGTTTTTGTTCTTTTGTACTTTTTTGTAAGTATTAATTCAGCCAAAACTTTGTTGTGTGGAGGGGGCATAATTTTTGTCCACACTTAATTTAAAGAAGAAACATGCAAAAGCAAACAGTTTCAACAGCTCTGTGATAATTCGTCTTCGAAATGTGGGTGTCGCTTCATAGTGGATGTGGGTTCAGGACTAGGACATTTGAGCAGGATGCTCACTTACGGTTATGATCTTAAAGTATGTGCCATAGAAGCTCAGGAAGTTCTGAATCGGCAAGCATGGTATCTAAAGTTTTATATTAAACGAGTATTTGATTAGTGTGCAGTATTTTAGATGAAAAATTCGACAGTTTTTTCTATAAAAAATACCATATTACGAAGGAAATTAAGCATGTTTCTTTAAGGATAGAAAAATACATCACTAAAGAAGAGTTCTTAAGGGTAATAAAGGAAAGTCTGTCTGACATGGAAAACTAAGGATCAAAGCTACTTTTAGATCGTAAAACAGGCTTTTGATGTTCATGATGACAATTTCCAATTTGGTATTGTTGGGTTACATCCTTGCGGTGATTTAGGACCTACTTTACTTCGGTTGTACAAGGAGTCGCCAAACATTAAATTCATCAATATTGTGGGTTGTTGCTACATGAAATTAACAGTCAGGTAGGTTCATCATTTTTGCAGGTTTTCGTGGGATAAATTTCACATGTCTTGTCTCAGTTCTAGTTTGACGACTTCTGGCTTTCCACTGAGCAGATTTTGTAAAGAAAGACGATACAATTTATCGTATCAGTCTCGAGAGATTGCTTGCCATGCGATCGAGAGCTACATCTCAAAGTTAATCAATGAAGAGGCGTGGAAATTGAAAATTCATTCCTATCGTGCTACTATTGAAAAAATTTTAGTGAAACTGGATCCACAACTGAAACATACGTGTTTGCCTAATATAAAGTATACAGAAACGCTTGATTTTTTGAGGTTTTTGAAAGATATTGTCTCTGATGCCATCGTTGATTTGTTTTACTTTGCAGTTACTGTAAACGAGCCACTGAGAACTTGTGCGGGTATAAAATAGACTTCACCCAATTGGAAAATTGTGACATCAAGGAGTGTTTAGATCAATGGAATTTAGTTGTTATCTTTTATTCAATTCGCTTATTTTTTGCTCCCTTAATTGAATCTATAATATTGTATGATAGATTTTTGTATTTACAAGAATGTGATTCCAATGAATGTAACAAAGTGAGTTTAATTCCGGGTTTTAATAGTCAAATATCTCCAAGAATGCATGTGCTTCAAGGTGAAAAAATTTTAAATGTTTGACATGATCTATCTAATACAAATGTTTGTATGAATTGTAAACATAAAGTATATGTTTTTATAAAAAAATATCGTTGAAGTTGTCTGTTTGGGTTTTATGTATAAGATTTCACTATACAGGGCGAGTTTTTTAACTTGAGACATGCAAATTACTCGAAAAGGACGCAATATCGGAGAAAATGCTTGAGACAAAAATTGTAAGGTTTCGAGGGGAACTTAGATGACGAGCTTGAATTTGACCTTGAACCTCGTTTTCAAAGTTAAATGAAGGTCAACTTGGATTTTTCAAATGGGAACCCCTATGTTTTTCTACGGATTCGCAATCTGCGTGAAAAGTTATAATTTTTTATCGAAGAAGTTTTTTTAAAAGTGTCTAGTTTTTCCGGCAAAGGACGCAAGATTTCAGAAAGATTCGTTCTTGAATTTGTTTGGAGGACTCATAAACTCTCCATACACAAATACCATTCCAAAATTTTCTTGAAAAACGCTTTGTTATCAATGCAAGGTGTGGGAGTTCAAAGGGACATAATGAGAATCTTTCGAAAAAATTCCGAACTTTTCAATTCATTGATTGCTGTTCATTTAGAATAAGAGCAAAGTGTACTCGGGGCAAGTATGACTCCCTCCAAACAAATTCAAGGAGAAACCTCCCTAAAATCTGGCGCCCTCTGCCGAGAAAACTAGACATTTTTAAAAAACTTTTCCCATAAAAAAATCGTAACTCTTCACACGCAGATTGCGAATCCGTAGAAAAAAATAGGGGTTACCATTTGAAAAATCCAAGTTGACCTTCATTGGTCCTTGAAAACGGGATTCAAGGTCAAATTCAAGGTCGTCATCTAATTTCCCCTTGAAACCTTACAATTCTTGTCTCAAACATTTTCTCCGATATTGCGTCCTTTTCGAGTAATTTGTGTCTCAAGTTAAAAAACTCACCCTATATATTGGTTTAAAACTGATGATTATTTTACAAATATCACAATATTGCAAGTATTTTTACAAATATTGGTGATGATTGTGAACAAAAAAATCATAACCTTTTTCCAGTTCCTGCTATCTGAGAATAATAATTATATTAATTCCATATTCTGAAGTATATCTTTCAATTTATGTTTATGATGTATGATAACCCTAGTAATCTGAACAATTTGATCATTCAAATCAGTTTGGTTTTAATTAATTAATTATCGCGACACTAGTGTACGAAGTCTTGATGATTACCAGGGGCGCAAGGCCCGCGGTGTGGGGGGGCCCCGAACTATTAGGGGCCCCCAATTTCCTAATAAGCTAACCTATTGGACGGGGATAGGGACCCCAAAATTTTTTTGCGGTGGGGCCTCAAGAAACTTGACACGCCTCTGATGATCTCATCGACCAAGTTAAATCTTAAAAAAATCGTTATATCTCTAATGAGTTAAACGTTAATTATCATGATAAATATTGAACCATGCAATAAAAAAATAATAGAATCCGTCAGTAAAAATAATAATTTCGCCATAAAGAGCATAATGAATCGCGATCAACAAGAATCGGTCAAAATTTGGACTAATCTACAATGCGCAAAAAAATTAACGCACATTATGGAAATCTCAAATTAATACTACAACTGAAGGTGTTCTCAATGATAATTATTGAGCATGCATAAATTGATTGAGCAGGTTTGGGATAACCTCAATAGAAGGCTGAGAAGTTCAGAAAATCATCCAGCTACTTTTAATGACTTTAGGAATACAACTCAAAAATGAGAACATTTTAAGATGTAATTAACGCAAGGGGTGGAAATACCAAGTGTTAAATCACTTATCAGCATTCCAGTATTTTGAAAATTGTTTATTTCTCTTCTTTCACATAAGATTCGGTGAAATCCTGAATTTTTCTTCCATTTAATGTGTCTTGTTTCGTTTAAAACTTCCCCGAGAGAACATGAAAAATAAGTTATAAAGTCAATGTAGAGTTAACTTTCATTAAAATTGAGATTTTCAGAACGTGCGTGATTTTTTTTGCGCATTGTATATAGTCCAGTCAATGGAGAAATTTCATGGAAAAAATTAATTATAGGTAGTGACCCAGTGGAAATTGTTCAGGGCTGTGAGTACAATATGAGGTTTCCATAAGGACTGCAATCGAGCGTCCTTGTGGGTGGGGGTGCAGTTCAAGGTTTTGAAATCACACCTTTTCGCTTCTAGTTTTTAAACTATGGATTTTCTTGAAAATGTCTTTAAGCAAAAGTTTTAGATAACAGAAATACCTTCAATCTGAATATGGTTTCGTTCCATTTGGGTTGACGGTTAACAAGAAAACTGCAAAAAACTTCTCAAAATAGGCGTTTTTTGCAAACGTGATATTTACGACGTCAATTTTTTTTTGATATTTTTTATCATTTCAAAATGAAGATTTTATAGCATCAAATCAAACTGAATGAAAAAAACAATTGTAACATTCATCGTTCACGACATATAACAATTTGTTTATAAAAATCTGCCTTTTTCACGACAAAACGTTCTAGTTGTCGGCAATGTTTTTTAATTTTTTTTGATTAATTATTATAGCTGAAGACCCATATTTTACTAAGCTGAAAATTTTCAGACCAGAAAATGCGAAAAAGACTATTTTTTTAAATATTCGAAATAAGGTACATTTTTTTCCGTAAACAAATTGCCTCAAACGGTTCATTTTGATCTTCAGAACTTCCATTTTCTCGCGAATGAAAATAAGCATTGAAATGAAGGGCTTGCCGTTCCAAGAAATCTTCTACTACTTTTTGAATGCGAGTTGCATTTTTTTTTCTTAAAAACATCACAGTGACTTAATAAACAACAATTTAGGAATTAATTCAACTTCATACTCTTCCCAATGAATAATATTTTATGTTGCTTCAGAGGAATATGAAATAAACCATGTGTTTGTGGAAAAAAAAAGATGAAAATTTGAACGAGTCGTCGCATTCTCGTCTTGTGGTCGATGGGGTCTTGGAGGGAATAGCAGTTCGGCGCGTATCATAGTCGTGCCTTCATAATCTTCGAGCGATTTTGGAAAACTTAATCCAAAATTACAAACAACAAACCTCACGAGTTTCAAAGCAAAGTGCCGACTGTGTGGACTGGACGGGATGAGATCACCTCCATTCGGATTGAAGATGAGTGTGCAACGGAATTGAATCAAATTGTCACCTGTTTATTTGTATCAAAAACAGATATATCGTCACTTTTTCTTTCAACATTATAAAATATAATTCATAAGGAAAAGTATGAACTTGAATTAATTCTGAAATTGTAATTTGTACAGCCATTGTGACGTTTAAAAAAAAAAGCAACTCGCGTTCAAAAAGTCGTACAAGATTTCTTGGAGCGTCAAGTTCTTTATTACAATCCTTTTTTCCATTCGCCAGAAAATGAAATTTCTGAAGATCAAAATAAACCGTCTGAGGCTATTTGTTTATAAAAAAAGTGTACCTTATTATCAATGTCGTAACAGTAATCCTTCTCGCATTTTCTGGTCTGAAAATTTTTAGGAAAGTAAAATATGGGTCTTCAGCCATAATAGTTAAACAAAAAAAATCGAAAAATATTGCGGACAACTAGCACGTTTTGTCGTGAAAAAGGCAGTTTTTTATAAACAAATTGCTATATCTCGTGAACGATGAACGTAATAATTTTTATTTGATTAAGTTTGATTTGATGATAAAAGAGCTTCATTTTAAAATGATGACAAATATCAAAAAAAATTTGGCGTTGTAAATATTACGTTTACAAAAAACGACTATTTTGAGAATTTTTTTCCAGTTTTCTTGTTAACCGTCAACCCAAATTGAACGACACCAAATTTAAGATGAAGGTATTGTTGGCACCTAAAACATTCGTTAAAAGATATTTTCAAGAAAATCAATGGTTTAAAATCTAGAAGCGAAAAGGTGTGATTTCAAAACATTGAACTGCGCCCCCACCCACTAGGACGCTCGATAGCAGTCCTTATGGAAACCTCATATTGTACTCACAACCCTAAACGATTTCCACTGGGTCACTACCTGTAATTAATTTCTTTTATTTAGCACTGGAAATTTCTCTATTGAGTTGACTAATATGTGACTACATATTTGAAGAGATAAGTCAATTTATTTTTGTCTACATCGAACGTAAATAAAATAAAATAAAATATAGTCAACATAGTAGTCGAAGTAGAAAAATGTTTTTTCGTTACCCCGTTACTAAAAGCAAATTGACATTACGAAGTTAAACCAGAAGTTGCAACTTGAATGATCTGCGTATATTATTTAAACGAAAAATAATAGTCTCCTGTAGTCCAGTCAATAGAGAAATTTCATGGAAGAAATTAATTACAGGTAGTGACCTAGTGGAAGTTGTTGGGGGTTGTGAGTATAATATGAGGTTTCCATAAGGACTGCTATCGAGCGTCCTAAGGGGTTGGGGTGCAGTTCAAAGTTTCGAAATCACACGTTTTCGCTTCTAAATTTTGAACTATTGATTTTATTGAAAATGTCTTCGAACAAATGTTTTAGATACTAAGGATACCTTCCATTTGAATTAGGTTTTGTGCAATTTGGGCGAACGGTTAACAAGAAAACTGCATAAAACGGCTCAAAACAGGCGTTTTTTGCAAACGTGATATTTACGACGCCAATTTTTTTTTGAAATTTTTTATCATCTCAAAATGAAGCTCTTATAGCATCAAATCAAACTACATGGAAACAAAAATTATTACATTCATCATTCACGAGATATAGTAATTTGTTTATAAAAAACTGCCTTTTCCACAGGGAAATGTGCTAGTTGTCCGCAATATTTTTCCATTTTTTTTTATTGAGTATTATAGAAGAAGACCTGTATTTTACTCTACTGAAAAGTTTCAGACTAAAAAATGCGGAAAAGACTACTCTTCATTACATGGAAAAAAAGGTACCTTTTTTTCTATAAACAAATTGCCTCGGACGGTTTATTTTGATATTCAGAGGTTCCATTTTCTTACGAATGAAAATAGTTATGGAAATAAAGTATTTGACCCTTCAAGAAATCTCCTATGACCTTTTGAACGACGGTTGCATTTTTTTTTTAAAAACATCACAGTGGCTTTATAAATAAAAATTTACGAATTAATTCGAGTTCATACTTTTCGTAATTAATTATATTTTATTATTTTCGAAGAAAAGTAAAAATATGCCTGTTCTTGATACAAATAAACAAGTGACAATTTGATTCGGTCAAGTTGCATACTCATTTGCAATCCGAATGGAGGGGGATTCTATTCCTTCCCGTCGACGTAGTCGGCACTTTGCTTTGAAACTCGAGTGGGTTGTTGTTTGTAATTTTGGATTAAGTTTTTCAAAACAATCGCTCGAAGATTATGAAGACAGTCACGACTACGATACGCGCCGAACTGCTATTCCCTCCAAGACCCCATCGACCGCAAGACGAGAATGCGACGACCTGTCCAAATTATCATCTTTTTTCTTCAACAAACACATGGATTATTTCATATTCCCCTAAAGCATCATCAAATATAATTCATTACGAAAAGTATGAACTCGAATTAATTCCTAAATTTTTATTTATAAAGCCACTGTGATGTTTAAAAAAAAATGCAACTGGCGTTCAAAAGGTCGTAGAAGATTTCTTGAAGGGTCAAATTTTTTATTTCAATAACTATTTTCATTCGCGAGAAAATGGAACCTCTGAATATCAAAATAAACCGCCCGAGGCAATTTGTTTATGGAAAAAAAGTACCTTTTTTTCCATGTTATGAAAAGTAGTCTTTTCCACATTTTCTAGTCTGAAACTTTTCAGTAGACTAAATATAGGTCTTTTTCTATAATACTCAATAAAAAAAAATGGAAAAATATTGCGGACAACTAGCACGTTTCCCTGTGAAAAAGGCAGTTTTTTATAAACAAATTACTATATCTTGTGAATGATGAATGTAATAATTTTTGTTTCCATGTAGTTTAATTTGATGTTATAAGAGCTTCATTTTGAGATGATAAAAAATTTCAAAAAAAAATTGACGTCGTAAATATCACGTTTGCAAAAAACGCCTGTTTTGAGCAGTTTTATGCAGTTTTCTTGTTAACCGTTCGCCCAAATTGAACCAAACCTAATTCAAATGGAAGGTATTCTTAGTATCTAAAACATTTATTCGAAGACATTTTCAGTAAAATCAATAGTTCAAAATTTAGAAGCGAAAACGTGTGATTTCGAAACTTTGAACTGCACCCCCACCCCCTAGGACGCTCGATAGCAGTCCTTATGGAAACCTCATATTATACTCACTCAGGGCCGGATCTACAATTTTTAGCAGGGGAAGCAAAGTAGTCATGTGCCGCCCCCCCCCTTTAAGAGAAAAAAGTGGAGTTGATTCAAGGCGGGTGTTTCAATGAAAAAGGCCTATCTCATTCTATCACTATCACCGGAATTGAATCAGATACGTTCAATAATGTTTCGAAATACACTTGAGTCTGAGAAAAGCAACCCCTAACGAGGGGGGGGGCCTCAACCACATGATTTTGAATAGGTAATAGGGTCGAATGATATATCATTTTGAAGATCTTGTAACTCTCTTTTCAATAATGTATATTTTGATTTCCTGAAATCAAAATTGTTTGAATAAAACGAATTTTCTTCATGGTGTACTCATTTTGAAATCGAGCGAAAAAATTCAAAGCCATCCAAATCAAATGTTCGAATTATCCTCCACTCACTCCCATACAATGAAACAAACGGGATTCAAACATTCTGTGTACTTTTTTCTTTTGCTGGAAAACCTTGTGAACCATATGATATTCCTATTGTTGAACTTCACCTGAATTTATTAAGGACAACTTTTTCTTTTTCTTGCCAGGTGAGTATTAAATTTGGTCTTCAGCAATATCGCTTAAGTGAGTGAGAATGGTGTGTTCAAGTCAAAAACGTGTACAACTAATCGAGTTGTATTACTCGAATGAGAAAAATGCAAGAATTTTCAAGGAAAATAATCCGGGACATTCTGTTGCTTGTGGAAAAGTTTCGAGAATCTGGTTCAGTTCAGAGTAAAAAGCACCAACCAGAAAGGGTAGTCAACAATGAATCTACTGAAATTGCTGTTCTGGGACAAGTAGCTTTAATGCTAATCACTCAGTCCCTGAGAAACATATGTGCAGCTTCTGGAGTGAGCCAATCATCAGTTTCAAGGACTCTCCTCAAATTTAAGTTTCATCTTTACAAAATACATTTTGTGCAGGAATCGAACGATGATGATCCAGATAGACGTTTTCAATTCTGTGAACAAATGACAGACCGTCTGAATCTCAACCCACAACTTCTTAACAGCATTTGTTTTTCGGATGAGTGTACATTCTCGTTCAATGGTCATGTGAACCGTCACAACTTTCGGTACTGGAGTGACGTCAATCCCTATTTCATGAGGGAAGGACATTTTCAACGTCCAGAAAAACTGAATGTTTTGGCTGGAAATCTTTGAGATCATATTATCGGTGGACTTCTTTTTCCGCAAATCTTGAATGGTAAAGTTTATCTGGAATTTCTTGAAAACTTAATCTACTCAAGAATTTTGGAAATAATCCAAAATGATGAGAAGCTGATTGAAGAAGAAGTATTCTTTAAACAAGAAGGAGCACCTGCTCATTATTCAATACCAGTTCGATTCTTCTTAAACGAATATGTTCCAGAGCGTTGAATTGGCCACAGAGGCTCAATAGAATGGCCTGCACTGTCTCCAGATTTGACACCTCTTCTTTTAAGGACATCAAAATTCACATTATTGAGAAGAGAATTCTGAGATCTCCAAAATGATCTGTCACTCTTTCCCTATTCCCTGTTCAAATTCATGGGGTTAAAGCTCCCCCCTCCCCCCGTAAAGGCTTGCTTTTCTCAGACTCAAGATTATCTCAAAATGTATCTCCCTCCAAACAGTATTGAATTCCGGTGATAGTGATAGAATGAGAAATATCAAGGTTGGCTCCTTTTCACTGAAGCAAACTGTATATATATATATATATATATCTAACAATTGACTCATGGCAGGTAATCACTTCTTAATGAAGCCAGAATTATAATAGTGAACATAATAAGTGATAATATTCTTCTTTCGCAAAAACATTTTCAGATTCGTATTAAAACATCGTCCTAGAATGTAGGAAGCATTGTTCCTGTAAACCATACCATACATTTGCTTTATCGAAATGAAATCAATCGCTATGAGGACGTACCGACGCGAGGCTGTGTTAAATCAAAACATTTGACCAAAGCATGGAACAAAAATTCAAAGGAATGAGTTGTCAATCATCATTAGTGAAGTAAAGAAAGAATCGATAATAATATTTATTTTGATGTCAGAGTGAGACTTTGTCAACTTAAACAACTGGTCCATTGCCGCCCCCTATATCTTAGCGCCCGGGGCAAATGCCCCCGCATGCCCCCCCATAGATCCGGCTCTGTACTCACTACCCCCAACAACTTCCACTAGGTCGCTACCTGTAATTAATTTTTTTTATTTAGCACTGGTACGTTTCTCTATTGACTGGACTATTGATTAAACAAACTAAAGTGTGGTCTTGATCACCCCCACTCTTAAATATACCGGCATGTAATGTACTTTGCAAGAGTAAGAGAGGGATAAGTAACTCCTAAATTCACTAAACAAGTGTAGTGTCCATGTTTCACTAAGTACAAATCCCAAATAGAATATAATAATAATAAATAAACCGAACGACGCGGATAAAATGTTGAAATAGTTGAATAGTTTGAATTTGAAACTTCGCGCAAGTCAAATAGAGGAACGCGCAGCAGCTGGGTTGAATTTGTACGTTTTCCCACCTTCTGTCAGTTTGCGAATGGTAGTGTACACGTGACAACATCGCGCAGTGTCAAAAGACTGAAAAGTTCGATAATGAACTTTGCCGTACTACACAAACACGTGTTAAACGGCAAAATAACGAATAAAATGTTTCGGTAAATATCGGTAAATGGAACTGATGGTATGTAAGGATGAACTTCCTGTTCAAAAGTCCAAGCAATTGCGACATAACCAAACTTTATACATATTTATGAATTCTTCAGTAACAAGTTCTCGAGTTTATAGTGATTCGTGATATATACCGATCCGAATGAGAGGAAGACCGTTAAACAATTAAAATTAGTTGTCTGAGGTGAGTTTTTACAAAGAACGTACCGGGCATGCCTTAAGATACCGTTTCCAACTTTAATTTTTGATTAACGCTCGATATTGTTTTTTTTTTTTAATAATCGGTCATGTAACTTTGCGTTTCGATATCTCACAATTTTGAGTAGCCCTGACGAGTTCGTCCTTGCGAACGTTACAAATTATCGATCCTCGTGTTCATTTTAATTACTCATATATGGAGAATTAAAGTAGACAACGTTCTAAACGTGAATAATCTAGAGGAAAATATTGTCCTTGCATCGAACCCGTGAGATTCTCGTTCATATGAAAGGAATGTTGGTGGTATACTCATTAAGGCCGCTATGAGCTACCTAACTAGTAAATTGACTCATCTTTTCTAGTTTCCAATCTGAAATACATGGAATATAGCGCAATTTCGTCGTATTCTTAAAATCGATTTTCAACGAAACAACGTCAGTATAAACGAAAGCTTATCAGTCTGGTCAAGTTTGTTATCATTTTTGATTGTCAATGAGTTTCTATAAATTAAATCAAACTCACCGTTACACCTATACGAACGAATTGATTGGGATTAAACCCATTACGGAGTTTTGATGAAGGAGACGTTAGAAAAGTCGTTTTGCGCTGTTTTGGGGTCGCGCATTCTTCCCCTGTTCGTGAGAACTGATAGTTTATTTCGTTTATTTATTTGACAGCATTTCCTACTGCCTTTCCTGATTGTGTTTTCATTATCTTGTGCTTCGTGAAGTAAACGCAGTTTTGGCTATATTTCATTAATTTTTTATACAGAACCCTGGGGGAGATTTTTGTCGTGCACGCTTTTTTTATTTCAAGGGTCAAGCCCTTCTGACTTCAATGTATTTTTTTTTTTGGCATCGGGCTGGAAAAAGTAGTAAAACTGTTATATTCCAGGATAATGATTGATTCGGGAAATTTATGACAAGAACTTTATTTGCAAGATGATGATTTTATTTGCTTACGCTATTCAAAATGATACTTTACTACTGGACTCACTCAATATCATGATCAGGTGTGTTTGGTAAAATCCACCTACCAAAATCATAAATTCAGAAAATTACGAAATACTACAGTGACATCTGGCCTTTCTTAACCATTAGCCATCGACGTGGTTTTTATGTCCCACTGCTATCGACATAGGTTTGAGGTTTTAGTTTTAATAGAGAATCTAAAAAGACTAGAGCTAAAAAAGCTAGTTATAATAATTAAGTTAGAAGATTCTGATTTTTTAGGTACGTTTTTCAAAATGCTACATGTTGAAAGAAACATCATTGATAGAATACGATTTTTCAATAGACAAAGGGATAAATCTCAAAATTGAAAATGGTATCCGCTAACCAAATTATCAAACATCTGGTCACCGCACTGTAATCAAACATGATTTTTGCAAGAATAACATCGATATGTTTATTTTCTATTCAGTTTAGGTGAGTACGACGACCATATTTTTCTTATTTGCCACTTGACCTTGAGCTAATGCTAATGTCGGAACGAGTATTCTGTCATTAATCTCTTCGAATAGCGTAGTTCATCAGTAGGTAAAGCACGCTTATGCATCTTTTTTTCGAATTAGAAAATAAGATATCTGAAATTTAGACCTTCGCTAGGATTGCAGCCAAAAAAAAAAGACTAACACAAACGACATAAATCACCAAAAATAAATCCGACGACACTATTGCCACACTCAATTTTGTAAGCGCAACTTAACTGACAGCAGGAAGAGTAAGAGGATCACAAATTGTCTCACAGGTTCCACTTAGGCTCGAACTGAATATTCAATTCCTACCCATTTTTGGCTATCTGGGATTGAAAATTCAATCTCGATTGGCTCCAAAATGTATCTATAACGTATCAAAGGATAGAATGCGCAATGCTTGGCAAAAGTCTATCGACGGCTAGTGGATTGTGGAGTAAAGATACCTTTTTTCTTTGTTAAATGATAGTTTGTCTGTATCAATAAGCGATCCATTGACATTGACCGCGCCCAATACAAACTGTCAATCTTGTAGAGTCGGAATAACGACTTACTTTCATTATTTTACGACATCCGGCTCAATAGATACAAGGGGTTGTAAAAATAAAGGGTTTTCCCGAGCACTAAACACACGTCATATCACTAAACGATTATTATATATTTTTGTATATATTTTTATTTTTTTCTGATGTATTTGATTATAAAGGGTTAATAAAGATTCAGTAATTCAAAGAATATATTATCGACGTTTCGGGTTCAACCCTTTTTCAAGATATGACAATTTCAATATTTGACAATGTTGTTATAATAAGTTTTCTTAGTAACAATAATCTGACAAATGAAAAACAAAAAGATGGAGACTTGATATGAATTATTTGTTCAGAATAAAGTTGAGTATTATTGATTCAAATTTCGAATATCTGTTCTGTCATTAATTGCTTTAGAGTTTCTTTTGATATGAATCATATCAAGAAATTCTCTTGCTTTTCTGTTTTTTTCGTAATCTAGAATTTCCACTGTGTTCAAATCAAATATATGTTTTAATGTTTGTTCATGTTTATTTAATGCTGTTTGTACTTTGGAGTATTTATGTTCTTTTATTCTTTTTTCAATTTTTGTTTTGTCTATCCAATATAAACTCCGTTGCAATCTTTACATGAAATTTGGTATACGATGTTAGATTTATCATTTTTTAGTGTTTCCGATTTTAATTTCATAGAAAGTTGTTTTATTTGAATGTGTGGTTTATGTGCTACTTTGAAATTTGGATAAGGTTTGAAAATGTTGGTAATTTTTTCAGAAATATTTCGTATTGGAATATATGTTGAATTCTCTTCTTTTTTCTCGGTATTTGTATTTAACGTGTTGTTTAGTTTGTATATATGTTCTTTCATGATTTTGTTTACGAATGATGTGGGATAATTATTTTTTATTCTGTTTTTTTCGTAATCTAGAATTTTTACTGTGTTCAAATCAAATGTATGTTTTAATGTTTGTTCATGTTTAAGTAGTGCTGTTTGTACTTTAGAATATTTATGACCTTTTATTCTTTCTTTCAATTTTTGTTTTGTCTGTCAAATATAAACTCCGTTACAATCTTTACATGAAATTTGGTATACGATGTTAGAATTATCATTTTTTAGTGTTTCCGATTTTAATTTCGTAAAAAGTTGTTTTATTTGAATGTGTGGTTTATGTGCTTCTTTGAAATTTGGATAAGGTTTGAAAATGTTGGTATTTTTTTCTGAAAGGTTTCGTATGTGTGGGATTGGAATATATGTTGAATTCTTTTCTTTTTGCTCGGTATTTGTATTTAACGTGTTGTATAGTTTGTGTATACGTTCTTTCATGATTTTGTTTACGAATGATGTGGGATAATTATTTTTTAAAAGTAATGATTTTATGGAGTGTAGAATAACGGGTTTGTGAATTGGTGAGGTTAGTTTGATTGATCTGTCTATATAGTTTATTATGATGGCTTTTTTTTTTGTTTTATGTGATGTGTTGTGTTAAAATCTAGAATCCTATTTATATTAGTTTTCTTCCTAAACAATTTTGTTGTGATTTTATTTCCGTCTCTAATAATGGTCATATCCAAGAAATTTAAACAATTTTTCGATTCAGTTTCGAGAGTGAATTTAATTTTCTCATGGAAATTATTGAGATTATTTAATATCGCTTGTATTTTATCTTCAGAAGTGAGAATAAGACAATCATCAACGTACCTTTTGAAAATGGTTATATCATTAATATGATTTTTCAGTATTTTTTCTTCCAAATTTTTCATTACAAGTTGTGCTATGGTGCTGGAAATGGGGGATCCCATTGCCACACCAAATGTTTATTCATAAAATTTTTCACCAAATTGAAAATAACAGGATTCTAAAGTTAATTGAACTGTTACAATGAAATATTTTTTTGCAATAAAAGTGTATGTTGACATTGATTGCCAATTTTCTTCAATTATATTTGGTGTTACAGATGTGGGAATGTTTGTGTATTATGATGTGACGTCTAATGAGAAGATTTTATGATTTGAAGGAATAATTAATTTGTCGAGTTCCTTTTTGAGCGTGAAAGAATTTTTTGTGTAATATTGATTTTTGTTTACGATGTTAGAAAGAATCTTGAATAAATGTTTTGATAGATTGTAGAAAGGAGATTGTGAATATGAAACAATGGGTCTGAGAGGTATGTTGTTTTTATGAATTTTTGGTAATCCATAAATTTTTGGTGGTAAACTGTTATGAATGTATTAAGATTTTGCTATTTCTGGTGTTATATAATTTGATTTTTCCCATTTTTTTTATGATCGTGTTATTTTCTTTCTGTTATGTATTCGTGAGGTCCCTTTTTATTTGTTTATAAGTGGATGTGTCTTCCAGTAAGTTGTTCATTTTTTCATTATATGTAGATCTATTAAGGATCACGGTTGAGTTTCCTTTGTCTGCTTTGGTAACTATTATTTGTGGATTAATTTTTAAAAAATTTTTGGTTTTTTGGAAATTTTGGAAAATCTGTCGTTCTGAAAATGTGAGTGTAGTATTTTTTGTTTTGTTACAGTAATTGATTAGTGTGTTTGATAACTTGGATCTGATTATATTTTGATGAGAGTTATCGAGATTTGCAATTCTACTTTCGATAGTTAAGATAATATGATTCATAGGGATGTTTTGTGTTTTGTTGCTGTTGATAGAAAATTTTTGGTCCAAGTTCAATATTTCTTGTACATTCAGAGGGAGGATAGTATCTGAAAAATTCTTTATGTTATTTTATTTATTTGAAGAAAAATATTCAAGTGGTTTATTTTCTTGCATTAATTTATTAAGTTTCTGGTAGTGTTTGGTTGTATTAAGATTTATGTTGTTTGTTATAATTTGTTCTTGTAAAAAATTGAACTTTTGAATGGTGTTATATGTTATACATGTTTCAAGTAAACTGTTTAGTTGTTGTATTCTTCTCTGTACAAAATTAATTGTTTTAGTTGTATCGGTAATGATTTATTTAAGTGTCTGTTTTAAGTATTTTTTTGTATTGTATACAAATTTAGAACTAATGTACTTACTTTGAATTTCGATGTGGTTGTTTTTAAAACTGAGGAAATGAGGTATTAAGTTTCTATCTTTACATTTTAGTAGGAAAATTCTTCTAGCTTTAAGATTCGTAATTTTGATATTGAATTTATTGATCGACAGCAAGAGTTCCAGGTTTCTATTCCATTTCAGTGGTATATTGTATGTCATACAAAAATCCTTGATGATCTCGATATGTTCGGCACAGTACTTTGATGAATTCTTGAGAAAATGTTATAGTTATTAGTTAGCGTTGTGGATCTGGTCAATGCTATCGTATTCAAGTCCAAATTTCTTTCGACGATATGTTCAATTTCATCGGAAAATTGGTAATCCATTTTTTCAATTTGGTTGATATATTCTTTCTTGATGTTTTGAAAATCCTCTGAAAAGTAAGTCACGGCGGGACCGGGAATCGAACCCGGACCTCCAGCTTTACGCGCTATTGCTCTACCATTAAGCTACCCCGACTATGACTTATTTTTCAATTTTTTCCGGCTAACTTGTTTCAAAATTATACCCTATCACCGGGTTGGTGAGAAATAACACCTTCTAACATTCTTTCTTGATGTATTTACCCTTTTTTATATATTTTTATTCTTTTCTGATGTATTTGATTATAAAGGTTTAATAAAGATTCAGTAATTCAAACAATATATTATCGACGTTTATTTATGACCTTTTATTCTTTCTTTAAATTTTGGAACCTTTTTCAAGATATGACAATTTAAATATTTGACAATGTTGTTATAATAAGTTTTCTTAGTAACAATAATCTGACAAATGGAAAACAAAAAGATGGAGACTTGATATGAATTATTTGTTCAGAAGAAAGTTGAGTATATTTGATTCAAATTTCGAATATCTGTTCTGTCATTAATTGCTTCAGAGTTTTTTTTGATATGAATCATTTGAAGAAATTCTCTTGCTTTGGTGTTTTTTTCGTAATAAAGAATTTTCTCTGTGTTAAAATCAAATGTATGTTTTAATGTTTGTTCATGTTTATGTAATGCTGTTTGTACTTTAGAGTATTTATGACCTTTTATTCTTTCTTTAAATTTTTGTTTCGTCTGTCCAATATAAACTTCGTTACAATCTTTACATGAAATTTGGTAATATTTGACAATGTTGTTATAATACGTTTTCTTAGTAACAATAGTCTGACAAATGAAAAACAAAAAGATGGAGACTTGATATGAATTATTTGTTCAGAATAAAGTTGAGTATTTTGATTCAAATTTCGAATATCTGTTCTGCCATTAATTGCTTCAGACTTTCTTTTGATATGAATCATTTCAAGAAAACTCTTGGTTTTCTGTTTTTTTTTCGTAAACTAGAATTTTTACTGTGTTCAAATCAAATGTATGTTTTAATGTTTTATGTTTTTATATTGGACAGACAAAACAAAAATTGGAAGAAAGAATGAAAGATCATGAATACAAACAGCATTACATAAACATGAACAAATATTGAAACATACATTTGATTTGAAAACAGTGAAAATTCTAGATTACGAAAAAAACAGGAAGCAAGAGAATTTCTTGAAATGATTCATAATCATATAAAAAGAAACTCTGAAGCAATTAATGACAGAACAGATATTCGAAATTTGAATCAAATATACTCAACTTCATTCTGAACAAATAATGGGCCTTTCCCATAATTTTTTTTTATTGCATAATTAAATGAAGTAAGTCAAAATTAACAGATTCCCAAAAAAATTTTTTCTAAATCCTCTTAGTTTTTTATAAAATAAATAAAGTCGATTTGAAAGGTGGGAAATCTGAATTTTAAATTTTATGTATAACCGGCAACATGGGAATGAGATTCAAACCATCTACTCTTCTGTTGCTTAGGAACAATGACATAGATACTTAGAAGTTTTAAAGTTCTATGCGTAGATAACCTTAAAACCTAAGTTACATTGAGTCTTAAGCAATGTTGCCAGCTTCAGTCAAATTTGATTGGATACTTTCATGATGACGTGACATGCAACTGACCAATGAAAAAATTCGATTTTAAAACTTTAAATTAAGATTTCTCAATAACTATATCACCAATATTAATGATTACGACAGTTTTGTGCGTTGAAAAAAATCTATTTTTGTGTACAACCGTCAAATTTTAAATCCCCACCGCATGGTAAAGGCCCATTCATATGAAGTCTCCATCTTTTTGTTTTTCATTTGTCAGATTATTGTTACTTAGAAAACTTATTATAACAACATTGTCAAATATTTAAATTGTCATATCTTGAAAAAGGGTTCAACCCGAAACGTCGATAATATATTGTTTGAATTACTGAATCTTTATTAACCCTTTATAATAAATACATCAGAAAAGAATAAAAATATAAGCGATTATTAACACGATTCATTGCATTTTCATAAAAAAAGTGGAATTATATTTTGGACAGTACCGATTAAAAATCCGACTTTGATCAAATTTCGTGGGCGTGCATAAATTATGTTCGAGCGAGAAATAGTACCTAAGGTCCTATCGAAAGATTGCTAGCAATCTTTATTTCACAATCCATCCATCTTATACCTTTTAATATTGTAAGAATAAGCTTAGACCATCGCAGACCGACGACTATTCTAAGCACGAGCACAGAGAGCTCGAGGGTAGTGCGGATGGAGATATAGAGAACGACGGTTCGCAGCGTAGACGACGATAAATTAGTGTTTTATTTACACTTATAATATTGAGACGTCGATCGCAAATCGATCTGTCGATTGCTTCTATCCTTCGATAGTTTTGAACTTTGGATCGGGATTGAATATTAATGGTCAATGGTCAGGATCACTTTAAATATGGACGCCGACTAACCCCAACTTTCCTCTAACGTTAAATAGTCTCATTGCACTATATTCTAGAATATTTAATCAACGAAAAAAATTATGCTCTTACCGAATCGAGAAACGACGACTGAAACTTGGTCTCGTCTCGATTTTTCAGAGACAAGACGAGACCAGTCTCGAGTTTTGCGCCATCATTCGAAATCGGCTTGGATCAATTTTTTGAGTGAGCAGTTTTCTTAACGCTTATGCGCTTGTAACCCTTGGTCACATCTCAGTGTCCAAAAAACCATTTTTGGCAAAAACGAATGGACAATTTGATCAGGATACGATGCTTGTAGTCCAGGATACGGTCGCCCTTTTTGCAAAAAATTAATATAAGATTGATTTTTCCTGAGCGGCTTCATTTTATCAAGTCCTACAAATTTTTCCTCTGCGAAAATGTTGGCAAAAGGGCCTTCGTATTCTAAGCAGTCGCCAAAGATGTCGAGTTGGTGATGAAAAAAAATCGATTAATAGAGGTTTCTTTTTTCAAAATCCGAAGATAACTTCAGTAGAGATTAGAAATCGTATTTGTCCTACAAAAAATATGGGTCCATCACCTCTGTCCCCCACTTCGAACATGTAGACAAAAGAAAAAAAATAAATTGTAACATATAATGCTGAATTTTTTTTTTATAGCTTGCCAAACATAAGCAGAATTCAAATTTCACTTTGTCCTACAATTTATTTGGGGCCTTCTTTCAGTCCTACATGTCAAAGTTGTTGACTCTACCGAAAAATAATTTTCATTAATATACTTCTAAAATAAGAATAAAATGCTATATTGGCATATTCCCGATCAATGTCAATAAATGTCCTACAAAAAAAAAAGGGTCCAATTCGCTATTATCGCGTCTGATATACTATCGAATCAAAACGTGTTGAATATATCCTGTATTTATGCGCGATTTTTCAAATCTTTTTTTGGTGCAGTGGTTGTTGCCTAAGGCAGATATGTGAACGTCTTGCGTTCGAGGCTTGAACATGTAATATTTTTTCAGGTACTTTTATAACCTATTCGTTTGCGAACAAAAAAATTCACAGCTTCAGTTTTCAGTTTTTTGCGGAAAAACGGTAAAATACGTCGTTTTCATTTTATATTATATGACTTTTCACAAATACTTTAGGGATTTGGCAGGTGTTTTCTTCTCTAGGATGTGGTTCATTTTCTAAATTGGCGATCCCAACTTTTTGTATTTTTGTGCCAGAAATCGATATTACTTTAGTTGTTAGGAATAATTCCGTTATTGATGGGTGTCTTTTGTCAACACTTTTTGTTGTAGAAAAGAAAATCATTGATACGTGCAATAGCTGCGCCGAGCAGCCCCATTAACTCTTTTGAAATCATGCCGAATTGAATGTGGGCGTATTTGAAAATAATATGCTAAAAAGTAAGATAAAACATTGTATTTGTATCATACCGATAAAAATACTTAAAAAAAAGAAAAAAGTCATACATTCCGGGGATCGAACCAGATGCTTACAGAACCATATTCCGAGCTCTTTTCCATTAAGCGACGCCTTTATTATTAATTTCGATGTGGATATGTTACACTTGTCTAGTACATTAATTAAATTTTTTTGTAGGACTAACGCAAAGGACCCAATTCTTTTGTAGGACATTGATTGATTTTAGTCACAATTATCTTAATGTCTCATCCAAGATTGGTGTCCTACTTATATTAATGAGGATGATTTCCTCCTGAAGTCGACAACTTTGACATGTAGGACTGAAAGAAGGCCCCAAATAAATTGTAGGACAAAGTGAAATTTGCATTTTGCTTATGTTTGGCAAACTATAAAAAAAATCAGCATTATACGTTACAATTTATTTTTTTTCTTTTGTCTACATGTTCGAAGTGGGGGACAGAGGTGATGGACCCATATTTTTTGTAGGACAAATACGATTTCTAATCTCTACTGAAGTTATCTTCGGATTTTGAAAAAAAGAAACCTCTATTAATCGATTTTTTTTCATCACCAACTCAACATCTTTGGCGACTGCTTAGAATACGAAGGCCCTTTTGCCAACATTTTCGCAGAGGAAAAATTTGTAGGACTTGATAAAATGAAGCCGCTCAGGAAAAATCAATCTTATATTAATTTTTTGCAAAAAGAGCGACCGTATCCTGGACAATTGATGATGCGCCACCAAAAGTTGTGTACCCCAGGATTTACTTCGATAATATATAACGCACATATTCCATACACAATTAAATTGAAAATTGTAAAACAGACCGTTAACATACCATACTACCATTCAGTATTTTTTATGAGCGTTCGTTTTAACACGGCACGTTTTCTCCACCTGTAACATTTCATCTATAGGACTAAACGAACACCATAAGATGAGGTAAGGGATAATTTGAGATTTGCCTTAGCAAATTGCAGTTTCCTGGTTTCTAGACATCTGATATTATTCGTGTCCGTTTTCCCCCCAGAGTGTTCAAGCTCATTGAATGGATTTATCGACCATTCCTGATGTATGATTATCCGATGCATACGCTTATTCAATACAACCGATCTTTCATTCCAAACAAGGGTACTCGTTATTCTAATTAACGGTTTCATTAGAAATATTGCTAATTTTAGGTGAATATCAAGTACAACGTTCATTGAAAACGTTTACGTACGAGAACGAACAAAGATTTTTTAGCTGTACAACAGTGGACGGAAGTGACGCATAAAGTTTGTTGTAAGTAGGTGTGCTCTGGTAGCAAATTCAATAGAGGTAGGTCTGTTATTCTATTCCATATTTTTCGCCCCGAGGGATTAAACGGAAGACATTCTCTCTACACGTCGTTATTGTCAGAGACGAAAAAACGGATTTTAACTCGGTACTAATTGTTTCCAATTGAAATAATTTAACGATCGTCATGTGCTTAAAGGAAATTTTCGGTTTTCTTGGTCATCTGTTGAAGACGAATTATCCCAACTTAATTGAAAAGGAATGGAAATATTCGAAAGTATACAACTAAACATATAAATTAACTACTGACCGGCCGGAAATGTTATGTTTACATTTGGTGAAAATTAACGAACTCCATACTACTATTTGAATGAAATTTAATTCGAGAGTCTGTTTGCTTTTCTCAGATGAAAGTCATATTATTGGAGCCGTTCACATTTTACACATTAGAATATCATACTATTATCTAACAGAAAAAAACAGTTGTTTTCGTTTCAGTTTCAGTCTATTTTAAGAAGGAAAAAAATTGAACGTACTACCTAATCAACGGATCAATATCATACTTACTTAGAGAAATTATGATAATTCATTTGCGTTCATATCAATTAATACTGATGGAGTAGCACGTTAATTAAAGATATTTATGCATCAGTTGATGCTAATTCAACGATCATGTGCAAACTTCAAGGACCGATACCAAATATAAGTAAACATAGGGTAAGTAGGTAATGGGGTCTATTTCAAGTCTCGATTATCTCAAACAATCCTTAAAATGGTTCAATTGACAAAAGGGAAAAAGGTCAGTACCATGGATCCTGGCTCTTCGACATTGTCACAGTTGTTGGGTTGAATAATGCTGTACGAAGGTCATTCTAACATTCCAGCGTCTATTCAAGGAATCGGTAGCTCCGTATTTATTCACTTGCCGGCTCAAACCCGCCATGTTTCTTTTTTTTGAGCGTCTAAATATAAGTTGAACCAGAATTATCTCGGAGCCTTTGACATCTTAGATCCGAAGTGTGTTGTCTAAGTGGAATGCTGGAAATGTTATGAATGTAAAAGCCTGTATGCTAAATAAATTCTTCGAATGGCGTATTGGCAATATATAATTTGACCTTTGCATGTGTCAACAAAAATATTTATGCCGTATTCGATATTTGTGACACACTAAAAATTCTAACAGGTATCTATTAACTGGTGTTTTACGATTAGTTGACTGTTGACAAATATCTTGCAGAATGCATAGGCCGTGTGCCACACTTGCTATCACTGCGCTATAGCGAGGAACAACCTGTTTATCTAGTTATACGCCAACTGAATGTGGAATTGATCGTAATCAAATTCCCATATACACTGATAGAAACTTCAGGTGACTCAACCGAAATTATGGTTTCATCGCTTCCACCATACAAGATCGGTAACCGCAATTTTTCATTACGCCTCCATTCATTTACGTAGCTCGAAATAGCGTGCCGAACAGCTTTCAGTGACTTTGAACGTAGCTTTCCAGAAAATAACAGTACAATGTTGAAAACGCCAATTGACACGAACGACATCATTTTTTTTTGTCTCCGTACCACGTAGCTATGTACGTGCGAAATGCGCTGATTTTAGTTGAACAAATAATCGAATCGCTTATAGATAAAGTTACAGTCACGCCAATCTTTGGCGTTAGTATTGACAATCAAACAAAACGAAGATGATTGTTCATGTTCGCTTGAAATACTGAACGACATTATTATCACTATCGGATTAACCATGTTCTCGGGGTTGATTACCCTATTTTTCTAAACTAAATTATAATTAAAAAATGATTATAACCAAATAGGAGCGACAGTGTGAATAAACAATATTTATACATCATCAGAAAATGAGTCACTCCCCAGGGGAGGTAATAAATGCGTGGGGTAATCATTTTTACCTCCCGCTAGTGATGCCGCGAGATTCGAGACTGATCTCGTCTCGATTTTCAAAATTATACGTGTAAAAAAAATACAGTGAATATGCAAATATCATATATAGGCTGTCCCAGAAGTCGACGTCAAGTCGAAATCTTTTAATAGAGTAAGTTATGATAGTTATCAGAAAAATAAAAAAAATCCAAGTAATGTTTTCAGAATCTTATGGCCATTTAAAAAAATTGAGAAAATCTACATCCTGTGACGGTCTTTTCACTCCTGTTACTACTGATATTATCTTTCTTTAATTATTTTTTTTTTGTTATGTAATATCGAACACTTCGTCTTTGAACTTTAGCTCAAACTTTATGGTCAACTGCTCCAGCTAAAAGGTAAATGTAATTTATTCACCATCCAAAAGATTTAAAATTAATACTTTGTTCAATTTCAACTGACCATGCTGACAAAAAAAAAGTACTACGTAAAATTGGCAAGTAACTGTAAAAGTTGATACAGATAATAAGGATTCCAAAATGTTGCAACACTTGCTAATTTATTTTTTTGATTGTGGAAGTTTTTTGTATGTTTTCAGTATAACACAATCTTAAATACTTTTTCTTACTTATTCAAAAATGATTCTTATGTACCCGTGGCTCTCATCTAGGTCGTGAATTTTTAGATTCACTTGCAATGAGACGGAGTGAGTCATCAGACTAAATATGAATGAGGCATATAGTGAGATATAAAGTCATTTTACATTTTTTGTAATTTCAATTAAACATTTGTTATGCTTGTAATAAATCAAAGTACATATTACATTTATTGATGTTTAATGTAAACATTTATTTTGATAGCGTCACTATCTGTGTCTCTCACTTTAAGTGACTCTGTCCGTCTGTCACGTTATCGTCACTATCTGTCTTATTCACGCTTCCGTCTTATTCCAAGTGGAATTGAATAAGTAAGAAAAAGTAGTTGAGAATGTGTTATACTGAAAACATGAAAAATTTACCGCAATTTAAAAAATAAATTAGCAAGTGTTGTAACAATTTGGAATCTTTATTAACTGTGTCAACTTTTAAAGTTACTTGTCAAACTTACGTAGTACATTTTTTTTTCAACATGGTCAGTTGAGACTGGACAAAGTATTAATTTTGAATATTTGTATGGGCAATAAATTACATTTATTTTTTAGCTGGAGTAGTTGACCATAAATTGTGAACTAGAGTTTAAAGATAAAGTGTTCGAGATTACATAACAAAAAAAGATAATTAAAAATAAACTATTTGTAGTAATAGGAGTGAAAACACCGTTACAGGATGTAGATTTTGTCGTTTTTTTTAAATGGCCATAATTTTTAATTTTTCTGATAACTATCATGATTTACTCTGTTAAAATTTTTCGTCTTGACATCGACTTCTGAGACACCCTGCATGTAAACGTAATAAGAGATGTGTAGACTATGTTTCTTAACATATGATTCGATCATATAACCTACTGATTGTCAGTTGATAATAACAAAATCGAGGAATACTGTTTGATGTTGTTGATATTTTGAGGACCTTTGTTATGTGACGTAATTGAAGGAAAAAATTCATATATGAATAAATTCATATATAGTAATGCCGCGAGACTCGAGACTGGTCTCGTCTCGTCTCGGTCTCATCTCGACTTGCGAGACGAGACCAACCTTAAGTCTCGTCTCGGTCTCGTCTCCAGAAGTCGAGACCATAGTACAACAGACAAAAAATCCAATTAAAATGCTGGTTCAATGTGATATTTTGTAAAAATAATTCGGTCATACATTTTTGACGTTATGAATTATTTGAAAGAAAACAAATGAAAATATTTCTGATACTTTTCAAGAAAATAAATAGGTAACGGAAGGTCCGCAGTTATTCTCGGTTGGGGTGGGAGATGAAGTTAACAAAAAAACTAGTTTTTGAGTTTCTTCTAAATGAAAAAAATTATATTACGCAAAAATTTCGCCTAAAAATAAAATTAGTAAGGTAAAAGATGTTACGTTAATTTCAACCGCAATTTTTCTTCAAACTACGTTTTCTATTGACATGTTTTCTAATAAAATTAGTCGTTTCACGTATTATTTTAATAAATAATGGAAAAGATTTACCTTTTTGGAAAAAGAATGATATAAATAGTGTAAAATTATAAAATTGGAAAAAATGATTTTTTGGTGGTAATATGAATTCCTATTTATGGTTGAATAATTATTATTGGTAATTGCAATTATTAATAATCAATGCTCTCATCTTATGTTTGATATTATTGCATTAAAAATAACAATAAAAACAGGAATTGATGAATTTTTAAATTGAATTGGTTAACAAAAAAGTATCATTTTTTCAATTTTATAGTATACACAAAAAATGCGCATCCAATTTCATGCAGATTTTTTATGTCCTATTCAAATTCAAATTAGTGAACCCAATATCTAATATGTTAGTAGACAAATCTAACAAATATAAATTTACCCAAAAATGTGGAATATACATTATGACTAGGTCCAAAAGTGATTCCTACTAAAACTGCTCCTGTGAAGGAAATTGTTGCTAGTTTAGAATTTGGCATAGAAAGTCAACTTAATGATATAAAAAATAATATTAGAAGTGAAGTAATAATCAAAAATTATTCTCATAAAAAAATTGATAATTTTATGATATTTGATAAACTTATGCAACGTAATCTGAAAGAAACTAAACAATTAATACAAAATCATCCAGACACTATTATCACTAACGCTGATAAATGTATGATAATAAAACCGTCATTATGTATAAACCGGACTATACCCAAAAAATGGAAACTTTATTAAAAGATGAAAACACATATAAAAAGAACGAAATGATTTAACTAATAAAATACAAAACAAACTCAAAATAATGACAAATGATTGGTATGATAATAGTAATATTAGTATTGAAACTAAAAATCATCTTATTTGTAATAATGGATTAGCACCTAAAATATATGGTTTACCAAAGTTACATAAACAAAATGTTCCTATGAGACCAACAGTCAGTCCTATTGACAGCCCCCTCTACAACCTTCCCAAATATTTAACGCAAATACTCACAAAAATTGTTGGTATGGGACAATCTTTCATTAGAGATTCTTGGCATTTCAAAGGATACATCAGCAATAAAAATGTTCGACAAAATTATAGACTTATTTCACTAGATGTGGTTTCATTATAAACAAATATTACAGTTGAGGTTGCATTAGATATACTTAATTTGAAATGGCATGAAATTTAAGAACATACTACACTAACAAAAAAACAATTTTTAAAGGGTACAAAACTTTGTTTGTGTACTTATTTTTTGACAAAATTTGCTACAGCCAAATATATGGAATAGCGATGGGATCTTCTTTATCATCTCCCATTGGAAATGTAGTAATGGAATATGTTGAAGAAAATATTCTTTCTACCATTCCATATAACATACCAATATACAAACGTTTTTGTAGATGATATAATACTTTCAATACCAATCAATGAAGAAGACAATATATTACAAGCATTTAATAATTATTGCAATACAATTAAATTCATAATAGAAATGGATAACAACAAAACTATAAACTTTTTAGATCTAACTCTCGATTATAATAATGATGAAAACAAAATAAAGACAACATAGTTTACCAAAACATAAATTCTGGAAGATACATCGATTTCAATTCATGTGTACTAGAAATTTTTAAGAAGAATGTTATTGTTGGTTTAATAGATAGAGCAGTGAAATTAACTGAACCAACAAAACGCAAAGAACAAATCAATAAACTAAAAAATATTTTAGTAGAAAACTGTTATCCCATTTCTTTAATAAATAGCGTTATAGAAGAAAGAATAAACAAAATATATAATAATAATAATGATAAAGAATTAGATTGTTTAATATAAAATATATTTGTATACCGTACATTCCGGCATCATCCAAAAAAATAGGTAACATTTTACGTAAATGTTATCTTATTCTAATAAATAAACCATACAACACTCTAAATAGATTTTTCACTAAATTAAAAGACCCTACAGATGAAAATAAACAAACAAATGTAGTATACAAAATTTCTTATATAAATTGTCCAGGACAATATATTGGACAAACAAAACAATATTTACCTAAAAGAATTTACCACCATTAATACTCTTTACGATTAAATAATGAATGTACAGTTCTTAGTAAACATTCACATGACTTAAACCACAATTTTGATTTAAATAATGTGACAATCCTTGATAAAGAATCAAACTATCAGAAACGATTAATCAAAGAGATGACACATATCAAAAAAGAAATGAACTCTGTCAATTTTAAAACAGATATTGAAAATTTAAGTATAATTTATAATGGAATATTCAAAAGTTATTGTTAAACAGTAAGCTGTGATCTGTATCTAAGCAACATTATTAACATCATCTTATTGTCAAACCACACTCAAAGGTTGTATTGAAAAAAGTTTTTAATTGAACAAATACAAGTTTATGATCGTATAACGATCGAAACGTCGTATGAAACGTCCAAACGTTCTTTTATTGTTGACTACAATTTTGGAGAAAGAAAGAATGAAAATTTAAATACTTCATTTCTTTTTAAATCAAATTTAGACTTTCAGTAAAAATTCATCTCTAGTTAGTCATTTAGCTCGATGGATATTTATACAGTGTGCTTCAATGAAAAGGAGACACCCTTAATATTTCTCATTCTATCACTATTACCAGAATTCAATCAAATACGATTAATACTGTTTGGAGGGGGACATATTTTGAGATACTCTTGAGTCTGAGAAAAGCAACCCCTTACGAGGGGGAGCCTTAACTCCATGAAATTGAATAGAGAAGAGGGGTCAAGTGACACTGCATTTTGAATTCTCTTCCCAAAAATGTGAATTTTAATTTCCTTAAACGGAGAATAATGGAATAAAACGAATTTTCTTTGTCATGTCATATTTTAAAATCAAGCAATAAAATTCAAAGCCATTCAAAGCAAATGGTCGAATCGTTCTCGATTCACTTCCATACAAAAAACAAACGCGATTCAAACATTGTGCGATCGTCTAAGCTATTTAGCACAGTTTGAAGCACTTCAGATTTCAAGTATCCCCGCAGAAAAAAGTCAAGAGGTCTCAAAGCCGGAGACGGTGCAGGCCATTCCGTTGTACCTCTGCGGCCAATTCAACGCTCAGGAAAATGTTCGTTTAAGCAGAATCGTACTGGTGCTCCATCTTGTTGAAAGAATCCTTCTTCAATCAGATTCTCATCACTCTTGGTTATTTTCAATATTCTTGGTTAGATTGAGTTCTGACGCAGTTCCAGATAAACTTCACCATTCAAACATCACTCCAGTACCGAAAGTTGTGACGGTTCACACGACCATTGAAACAGAATGTACAGTCATCTCAAAAACAAATGTTGTTAAGGAGTTGTGGGTTGATACTCAGACGATCTGTCATTTGTTCACAGAATTGAAGACGTCTATCTGGATCATCTTCGTTCAATTCCTGCACAAAATTCATTTTGTATGGATGGAACTTTAATTTGTGGAGAATCCTTGAAAGAAATGATTGGCTGACTCCAGAAGCTGCATATATTTTTCTCAGGGACTGAGAAAAATCGACGACGATTTGAACTGAAGAAATGACCTAACAAGTTCTGTAGTAAATTTCGATGTCTAGTAATAAATTCCCTTTCTGTAAAGTAGAAATGTTTGACTACAAGGCCAACGCATAAAAATTGAAAAATGGTGATGTTTCGTCGAAAGTAACAGATAACAAGAAAAGCGTTTTGAATAACTTAAATGATTGAAATTTATGTTTTAAAAGGATAAAGTACTTGAAAAACTACGTGAAAAAATACAAATACAATCGACTTTGGTATTGCTAAAACGGATTGGATGTGTAATGTATGTATGTATACTGAATTTGCGTGTCCTTATTCGGTGTTGATTTGATTGTCACATTTGAATCAATCGCCATTGGCGGAGTTGCGGCTCGTTTCGTAGACCCCAACGTCATTGAATAACGAAGCGATTCATTCGACTTTGTCGGATTATGAAACTGTTTTGAAAAAAATCCGTTATTGGTAATGTCCATCGCCTAGAGGATGGCCTGCTCGAAGTTGGAAGGTTCTTCTTCCACGTGCGTGATAAAAAGTACCTCATGGTAAACTTCCTGCTGTTGCATCTTGCTCGTCTTGGCGAACCGGCCGACGACGTTGATCAACTAAATATGAGCATCGTCCAGGTTAACCTGTTTCTTGGTTCGCTAGATTTGTATGTAAATACCTAATGTGTATGTTACCCGAGATGTCACAACTTCCACTAGTCGACTTGACAATTCGATCACTTCCAGGCGCGGTGAAAGGGAAACGTTATTGTTTTTTGATATTAATTGAGTTGATTTTCAATTGAAAATTTCAAACTTTATTAAAATGAAACTTGATCGTTGATAATTCAATGAATCATTAAATCAGAGAGTTGGAAATCGCGAAGAAATTGACGTTGGCGCGGGGGATATTGGCCCGACGGGTATATCCAACTGCTTGATCTGAATGTTAAGTTTTTCGTTGACACCACCGAATGAGCGAAGTAATGTCTAGAATTCCAAAGGAAGATGGCAGCGTCGAATCGAAAGTACATAATTGACTACACGTTCAAGTATGGCCAACGGCTAGCATTTCAGCTCTTTATGTTGTGTTAGGAATTTGGCCGTTCGTAGATTCGTTTAGCTCACACGCGAATTGGTCAATTGGATCTATTGACCTTCAAACGTGACGTTCGTAAACTCCGATCCTTACCTTTTCAGTCAAGACGAATTATCGTCCTAAATTAATAGTGTATTGTTTTATAAAGTGATTCCTGCACGTAAAAGTTAATAGCCTACTAACAGGCGATTTTTCTTAAAATCCTTTTTTTTCTCTTACAGAAATAGTAGAATGCAGTGGACATCTGCTACTTTGCTTGAAGGAACCGTAGGAATAACCTTACGAAGGTGAATAAGGTAAGGTTGATGCATAATCTAGTAATGGTAATGTAGATCTCGTAATGTCATTCACTTTCCAATCGAACAAAATAATCTCCTATGGATTTTGTTGAATTTGCATTGTTGCCATTTACGGCGAGCCTTTTTGTGGGCAAGATGAAAATCGGCCTTTCATGCATTCGAATATCGATGCGCTGGCATAGCGGTTTTTGTTTCTTATCGTTTTACCTCTACAACTTGCAGCGAGTAGAATACCCAAATGTCTATCGACCGATTCTTGTGTCCAAACTGAATACAAAAATATATCAATCCAGAAAGCACCATTCTCGGGAACAAGTGATTCATTCATTCATTGAAGTCGCGACGCGCCTTTTGAATAATTCCCGACACCGTTTTTGTTGGCATTGTCACCGACTTCTGTTAACAACTGTGTGAATGAGATGAGTTGTTATTTTCGATTATGAAGACATTTTTCTATTATAGTTTTTTTGTTGGGGAAAAATGCGTACAATCGTAATGAAATGAGAATTTTTGACGCATACATGTAGGACGACAAACGCGAAAACGGTTTTCTATCAACTACTCGATCCATAAAATATGTATGACAGTTGGTTCATTTTAACGTCATAGAGGCGTTTTGTCACTTTTGTAGCCAAAATTGTTTGTGCAAGTTTTTCTCCAAAATTTTGCTGACCTACATAGAAATTGTAATAAATCCTACACGGCATTGAAAAATATACCATTTTTTATGGTTATGATTGTGATAAAATGCTTTTATAGCTGTCCATAAATCTTATTCTAAAGTTCAAAAGTGTAAAAATTCGTTTTGAAAAATGTTTGTGCATTTCAATAATTATGAAAAATAATTCCAATACAGCAGCAGAAAGTTATTTGAATCGTTTTCCGAAAGAAGACAACATCAACATTCAATAGGTTGAAACAAAACCTTATTTGATGTGGATCTTTCAATGGTTCATTTCAAGAAGATATGAAAAATTATCAATTGGTACCGCGAGTCTCAAAATTAAATTGTGAGAAATTCATCTCAAATGTTCGAAAGTATTCCCATTATTTTGAACACAAATATTATATCTGGCACTCACACTTCTTGTACCGTTCAAGGTTTTAATGTTTGTAACTTCTAATAATGTGTCAATGAAGATATGTTTCGGTTCTTATAAATTCGTACTTCGTTTTTTAAATAAAGAATCTTTAACGTATCCCTAAAAGAAAAAAGTCAATTGGGTTCAAATCCGGAGAACGAGGTGGCCAGTTCACTGGACCCTTCGTTCCTATCCAGTTCTTGCCGAAATAGGTCAAATGTCCTATGAGTCCCCAAATTACCAATAATTCGAGAACTAAGCGTCCGAGAGAAAAAAGTTCAATACAAAAGTTTTAGGGTTTTTCCTTACTATGAAATATGAAGGTTTCCATGCAAAAAAACTCGACTTGACCTTCAAATGACCTTGAAGATCGATCCCGAGGTCAAATTCAAGGTCACCATTGAATAGCCAGGGACAAACCCTGAAAGTTTTGTATTGAACTTTTTTCTCCCGGACGCTTAGTTCCCGAGTTATTTTGCCGTTCCGGTACTTTTGGGACAACCTGTGTAATGATTAAAATTATTTATTGGTGACAAACCGTGTAATGTATTTTTGACGGTAAAATAATTTATCATGTTACTTTGTGGTACTCTGTGATATTTCTGTTTTCTTTTTTAGTCTTTGCAATTTTTTGTATAAAAGTACATCTATCTATCTGTTGCAGTTTTGAATTTTGAAATCAGATACACTGAGAGCAGAAATGACTTATTCTAAGAGTGCTACTGACAATACTTTTGTGACATACCGCATAAGGCTATGTTTGAGATTAAAGAAAAATTTAGGAATATCAAAATTTTCAGGAAGAAAAGTTCAAATGAGAAAAAACATACCATGTGTTACATTTTTGGACAGGAAAAAATTTGTTCTTTCGAATGAGCATAAAAAAAGTTACTAATCGTATTTAAAAAAATTTATAACTCAAGAATCAAACCGAAAAAAAAATTATTGTTACTCCATTGCATTTTACTCAAAAAAGTGTCTGTAGAATGTCAAAACCATTTTGACTTTACTTCAATAATAACCGAGATATCAGCAAGAGTTGAAATCGGCCAAAATCAAGAATTCCGAAATATCTCAAAAACAAAAGACGGTGGCTCAAATCTGTCTTCACCAATGGAGTTTTGAACGAAATCGAACTCGTTACTCCTCACATCGTTTTTCTGTTTGCCTAAAATTTCACATAGTTACCGTTCCAACGCATCCAATTTGGGACACCCTGTACTCGCACCGTGTAATTGCCTGAGCTAATAGGGTGACATTTAATTGATGCGAGTTCAATTAGAAGGGCTTTCTATACTCTCATTGATCATCGTTTGCACTCTGAGTTTTTGTTTTCCGGGGTTTTTTATGTTTTTAAAAGGGGTGGAAGACTGAACATTTATAACAATTTTAATTAACCACTAAAAAATCGAATGATATTATTTTTTATTCTGATTAAATAATTACCATTATTACTACTTACAAGTTTGAAAATCGAATAATTTAATCGTGTAATGACACAAATAATAGGCAATGTTTTTGCAGAAATATATATTAGAAAAAGTTCCCGGAAATTTCTACAAAGCGTTATACGTGCTTCTCAATCATTTTATGTTGTGATTCACTGATGCTTTGGTAGATGCATTATCTGCTTGCTTTGTTCCTTATAGTTTTTAAAAATTGTCATTGGAACGTGTGCGCTGTAGTCGATGAAAGCGATTTTTTTGAATGCATTATTATTTACGACAATAAATTACGTCGAATATTTGCAACTTCTTATCTACGCACGTGAGTATTCATAGATGTTGATTTTTCTTTATTGCTCATTGTTATTCCTACTTGAACGTAGGCTATGTACCTAATAGTTCCGTTACTTTAGTGGAAATACCCAACAATTTTTTCTATAGAAATATTTCTTTCATCGTATCACTTGGACAGTTTCAGATATGAAAACCGATATTTCACAAAAAAAATTTAATCATTAGTCTACAACAGGAAAACACGTCTAGCGTAATCTTCGGTCATACAGCAATGGTAAACTAGAATTATACATATTAAAAAAATACAGTCAACATGCAAATACGATATACAGGCTGTCCCAGAAGTCGACGTAAAGTCGAAATCTTTTACCATAGTAAGTTATGATTGTTATCAAAAAAAAAAAAAAATCCAAGTGATGTATTTAAAAAATTATGGTCATTTAAAACAAAAACGAAAAAATCTGCATCCTTTCACTGTTTCTACAAATATCATCTTTTTTTAATTATTTTTTTTTGTTATGTAATCTTGAACACAAGTCTTTAAACTTTAGCCCACAATTTTTGGTCAACTGCTCCAGCTAAAAAGTAAATGTAATTTATTCACCATCCAAAGATTCAAAATTAATACTTTGTCCAGTTTCAACTGACAATGCTGAAAAAAAAAATACTATGCTACTTTGGCAAGTAACTTTAAAAGTTGGCACTATTAATAAGGATTCCAAAATGTTGCAACACTTGCTAATTTATTTTTTTGATTGTGGAAGTTTTTTGTATGTTTTCAGTATAACACAATCTTAAATACTTTTTCTTACTTATTCAAAAATGATTCTTATGTACCCGTGGCTCTCCTCTAGGTCGTGAATTTTTAGATTCACTTGCAATGAGACGAAGTGAGTCATCAGACTAAATATGAATGAGACAGATAGTGACGCTAACGTGACAGAGAGGCAGAAAGTCATTTTACTTTTTTGGTAATTTCAATTGATATTAAACATTTGTTATGCTTGTAATAAATCAAAGTACGTATTACATTTATTGACGTTTAATTTAATAATTTCATTTGATAGCTTCACAATCTGCATCTCTCTCATTTTAAGTGACTGTCCGTCTCCGTCACGTTAGCGTCACTATCTGTCTTATGGCGTCTTTCACCAGAAGTCAGTTAATTTACCTGACAGTTAAAACCAGTTTTTGCATTGAAATATTTCGACTATCGAAACGATAAACCCTAATCGAGCGGTAGTAGTGTTGGTGAAAGATGCCCTTATGCACACTTAGGGCGTCTTTCACCAATACTACTACCGCTCGATTAGAGTTTATCGTTCGATAGTCGAAATATTTCAACGCAAAAACTATTTTTAACTACCAGGTAGATTAACTGACTTCTGGTGAAAGACGCTCTTATTCGCACTTAGTCTTATAGCTCAGTCCGTCTCATTTCAAGTGGAATCTTAAAAGTGACGACCTAGAGGAGAGCCACGGGTACATTAGAATCATTTTTGAATAAGCAAGAAAAAATAGTTGAAAGTAGTACTGAAAACATGAAAAAATTACCGTAATTTAAAAAACAAAATAAGCAAATGTTATAACATTTTGGAATCCTTATTAACTGTGCCAACTTTTAAAATTACTTGCCAAACTTACGTAGTACATTTTTTTTCAGCATGGTCAGTTGAAACTGAACAAAGTATTAATTTTGAATATTTGTATGGTTAATAAATTACTTTCATTTACTTTTGAGCTGGAGTAGTTGACTATAAATTGTGGACTAGTGTTTAAAGACGAAGTGTTCGAGATTAAATAACAAAAAAAAAAAAAAAATTAAAAAAAGATAATATTTGTAGTTACAGGAGTGAAAAGAAGGCCACAGGGTGATTTTCTTGTTTTTTTTAAATGGCCATAATTTTTCCAATATATTACTTCGATTTTTTTATTTTTCTGATAATTATCATGACTCACTTTGTTAAAAGATTTCGGCTTGACGTTGACTTCTGGGACAGCTCTCTATGTAAATGTGTTGAGAAATGTGTAAAATTTGTTCGATCGGATAACCTACTGGTTGTGAGTTGATAATAACAAAATCGAGGAATACTGTTTGATGATGTTGATATCTCTCTCTGTTGTGTGACGTAATTGAAGGAAAAAATTCATATTCAGAGGATTTTCAAAATTCATATATGTATACATATACAGGCTGTCCGGGAAAATGTGGGAGATCTCTCGGATTCAGATAGAACACTAAAAAATAAGATGACAAGTTCCCATAAATTTTTTTTCTAGCGGCCCTCCCTACGGAGGTACGGCCTCTTCAAGGACGCCACTGGTAATCAATTTTTCTTTTAACTTTTAAACTGTATTTTTTTAAATCTAGTAATTTTGTCGGATTGAATAACCTAAACTAAAACGTTTCTGTTCCTTGAATGTCTTTCGTAACATACTTTGCTGCAGACAAAAAAATTCGAAATCATATTTTCTCTTTGATAAAAATAAAACATTAATTTTTTAATTTTTTTTTCTCGAAAACGGTTGATTTTACCGACAATAAACAAGTAACTTTCCTTTAGATTAATGTTCAAAGTATTCAAATTTATTTTTTTAACTCCTTATCATACAGGGTGTTAGAAACGTAAGATATAAAATATACAACCTAGTCCGCCCCTGATAAACTAAACAAGCTAATTATGTTTTAAGGGCAGTATTTTAAGAGGTCCTTGCTACTGTTCATCGTATTAAATTGTCATTAAATTATCTTATGTAGTTTAAAAGTTGACTACCAGTGGCGTCCTTTAGGAGGCCGTACCTCCGTAGGGAGGCCGCTAGGAAAAAAGTTTATGGGAACTTAACTTATTTTTTAATTTGAATATACAGTTTATACAGGGTGAGTTTTTTAACTTGAGACATGCAAATTACTCGAAAAGGACGCAATATCGGAGAAAATGTTTGAGACAAAAATTGTAAGGTTTCGAGGGGGAACTTTCATGACGAGCTTGAATTTGACCTTGAACCTCGTTTTCAAAGTCGGATGAAGGTCAACTCGGATTTTTCAAATGGGAACCCCTATGTTTTTCTACGGATTCGCAATCTGCGTGAAAAGTTACAATTTTTTATGAAAGAAGTTTTTTAAAAGTGTCTAGTTTTTCCGGTAGAGGGCGCAAGATTTTAGAAAGATTTGTTCTTGAATTTGTTTGGAAGACTCATAAACTCTCCATAAACAAATGCCATTTCAAAGTTTTCTTGAAAAACGCTTTGTTATCAATGCAAGGTGTGGGAGAATTTTTCGAAAAAATCCCGAATTTTTCAATCTATTGATTGCTGTTCATTTAGAATAAGAGCGCAGAGTACTCGGGGCAAGTATGACTCCCTTCAAACAAATTTAAGGACAAACATTCCTAAAATCTGGCGGCCTCTACCGAGAAAACTAGACATTTTAAAAAAATTTTTCATGAAAAAATCGTAAATCTTCACACGCAGATTGCGAATCCGTAGAAAAAATAGAGGTTACCATTTGAAAAATCCAAGTTTACCTTCATTGGTCCTTGAATACGTGGTTCAAGGTCATTCAAGGTCATCATTTAAATTCCCCCTCGAAACCTTACAATCTTTGTCTCAAACGTTTTCTCCGATATTGCGTCCTTTACGAGTTATTTGCATGTCTCAAGTTAAAAAACTCACCATATATAAATAAGTTTTAAACTTTCTTTTCAGGAGCAATTACAATACAGGATGTCGTCTAAAAATAACGGTTATCATCGATAAGTTTGAATTATTAACAATAATAAAAGCAAAAACTAATAATACAAACCTAAAAATAACGTAATCCAAATTAAATGCAGTTTACTCCAATTCTTTTAGCGCGAAGTACAAAGTATTCCTAACCTCTTTACATAGAACATATATTAACTTATTTCTACTTCTTATGCCCAAGACTACTCATGTGATATCAACATGACGTCACGAATAGATGTTGCATCTTTACATATATATATTCTGATGAAAAATTAAAAATTTCAATTGTGATATTTTGCCATATTCTAAGAACTTTTGAGTGTTGATTGAAGAATTCTATTATAGATGCGCTTTAGAAATCTTGTCCAATCAAAATATTCTCAAGAAAAACAAACATTTTTAAATTTTTGTGATTTATACAATGTTCGGAGAAATTTCACGAAGAAAAATCTGTTATAGATGCGATTACGAAAACATTTCCGAACTTAATATTCTGACGAATGTTAAAAAATTTCAATTTTCATGATTTTCATCTTCGTTGTTCAATTTTTGCGTGTTGATATGAACCTTCAGAATGGACGCAGCATAATGAAATTTTCATGAAATTTTCTGTTACATATGCGATAAAGAAATCTAGTCCAAGCACAATATTTTGATGACAATTAAGACATTTTGATTTCGGAGAGTGGTGTTATCGATATAAGGATGAACCCGATGTAATGAAACTTTTAAAACAATTTTGTTGTGGATGCGGTTACTTCAAGCAGAATATTCTAATGAAAATTAGAAAAACTTCTGTGAGATTTTACTATGTTGGAAGTGCTGAACGTAGTGTAAAGAAACTTTTTCGAAATATTCTGTTATAGATAACATTTCGAAATGTGCTCTAAACATAGTATTCGGATTAAAACTGAAAAATTTAAATGTTTGTGATATTTAACCATGTTTGGTGTGTTTTTGAGTGGTGACACGAGTTGGACGCACTGTAATTAAATACCCAAAATTTCTACTTTTAATCTTTTTATCGCTCACTATATCCATATATCCTCCACCCAATACTTTTTTCCTACGGATATGATTCCGTAAAAGATTTATGACGAAGGTTACTATGCACATTTATGGCCGTATAGCTGTAAGTATATAAAAAAACAACGTGAACGATCGTAAATTTTTGTATAGGCGGAGCTCGTAATCCGCAAATCATCGGCGTAGACAAATAGAAAAATAATTATTCTCAAGCCGCCCACAGATGTGGAAAAAACTTTTCCGAGATCGAAGTAATTAGTGGACATCTGATACGTAGTGAAACGCATCGAATATAAATTATCAATTTCCTCTACGCTCTATCCATCCGAAATAGAAATGTAATAACTAGTAATGATTTATACTTAGTGACTTTATCAGTTCAATTACAGTGTAGTTGCTTACTATACGTCAACCAAATGGTACTTTTCGTGATGAGCACGTGAAAAAAAAGCGTTCGATTATTTATGTATGTATTTATTTTTATGACCTATCGAACGAAACTTTGCACTCTCTTCATTATGTTCCTCCGCTTACTTCCCATGGGAAATCGACGTTTCTCATACTTAAATCGGTTTCATTGACACAAATTTGATATAGTTCAGGTCGTTTTCAGAATATTATTGTTTTTGCATATAAAAGATTATATGTTTTATGAGTTCGTTAGTGGTTGATGATCAGTGAGAATGGTTGAATAAATTAATACAATTGAAAGGTGGAATTCTCGTGTTTAATGATATATTGTTCGACAATAATTTTTCCAACATCAATAAATATCAGTTTGCCCGTTTTTTGCACAATTTTCCGTCCGATTGATTGAAATCTACACGATTACTCGTTAAGGCAATAGTTTCAGTATTCCGGAACGTCTCGGATTTTTCTCACCAATCTCATTAATAATTTTTTCAATGTCACCATTGTGAATCGTTCAATGGAAGACAAATTCCAATTAATGAATTCGACGTACAGCTACAAGATTGTTTGTGTCGTTGATAGAATCTCAATTTTCCGAGCTGTCTCGTAGCCTAGGAAGGAGTGTAGTTATTTTCGAGCTACTTTAAGCTTGCAATGCACCACGCATAATTAGAACTCATAAAAAGGCAAAATGAACCGGACCTATCCTGAAACATTATTTTTAGAGTGGTTACTGTAGGATCTGAAAGATTCATTTCATTATCCGATTGGAGACATGCGACTGCGATCGATTTTTTTTTTCATAAATATTCCGGTACGCTTATTTTCGTAACTTTCTCACCTCCACGAAATCACGTTTATCCTGGCGTTTTAGGCGTTCATCACGTTTAATGATCGAGCAATAGATCCGAAGATGAATGCTAGATTTTTGGGCCTCAGGCTGGCCTTACTTTACATCTTTAAGGTCTTTCACGCGGCGAAAGCTCTTTTCAAACAATTTAAAATCGGACGCGTGGTTGAGGTGCGTAGTTTTGTTCGGTAAAGAAATTAGCAGAATCCATCAAGATTGGCATTACTGTTTTTATTCCGATACCCGTTGAATCTATCAGAAAGATAAAATCGGTAACTGTAGAAATGAACAATTAATAGAGACACCGCGGACCGCGCAAACGATTGCGGTAAAAGGAAATTTGCAATTATTCAGACTGTTGGATTCTATTGATAAATACATCACAATTAGAAGATCGCCGGCGTCGAAGCACTTTCATTTACGAGTAACCGCCGGGTAATGATGTGTGTTGTTTAAAAATCGACTTTTCGACATCTCGATTCTTCACCCAATCACTTATCTCGCTTGGCAATGTCAAGCGACACGCTAAAATGATGGAGTCATTTGTTGTGCGACTCTCGACACCATATATAATTTAACTTGCTAATGCGTTTGATTAAGTTTGTCGCTTTTTACCGTCTCTTTAAACACACTTCGGAGCTGTGAAAAAAGCTGGTAATAATTGGTAGAACTTGAGAATCAGCCAACGATTTTTATTTAGGAACTTCACCAGCTGGATGTTCACAGTGTCCCTGAAGTCTGTCTCGAAGGTTGTAAACCCACGGAATAACATTATGTTGCATTAATTACTAGCTACTTCCTTTATGGTTGCATTAATGAATTTTCGGTCATAACTCGCTGGTTTCTGTTATTGTTTTCATGACCCGCAAGAGAACTTGCTTTGGAAAAAAAACGGTGTTCATACATTATTAACCGGTATCGCTTTTACGTGGCGAGATTGTATTGGGGAATACACGTGAAACTGATTACCTTTTATTGAGCTCGTTCAATGTTTGATACAATGAATTGCGTACACTAATATAGCCTAGTATGCGGATTGCATCATAGTTTAGAATTCTTTTCTTCATGGATATCGGTAATATAAAAGTAATGTCGTGAATGGTTGATCTCATTCTTTTTGGCGTTCTTATTTTATCTAAAGATTTTTCACTTTAACTAAATCCACCATCCATATAGTTCTTGAATACAATGGCAGAATTCTAATTTCAAGGAATTGTTGAACTGAAATTTATTGTATCAAGTAACTAACTAATGAGCAGAATAATTGATGAATAGAATCAGTAAAAAGATTTCGAAAGTAACGGCATCAATTTCTTCTGGAGATGAGCTCAATACTAAGTTGGTCTTAGCTTTGACCAATTCAGGACTTCTAAACTTATAGATATTTCGACTGGATTATGACGAAGATTTAAATACTTCAGGTATCGGCATTTCGACTGTTTATGAACTTGTATTATTTCTTTTTCCAAAATGTCAGTCAACAATAAAAGAACATTTGGACGTTTCATATGACGTTTCGTTCGTTATACGATCATAAACTTGTATTTGTTTAATTAAAAACTTTTTACAAAACTTACTGTTTAACAATAACTTTAAAATATTTCATTATAAATTATACTTAAATTTTCAATATCCGTTCTAAAATTGACAGAGTTTATTTCTTATTTGATATGTATCATTTCTTTGATTAATCGTCTGTGATTGTTTGGTTCTTTATCAAGGATTGTCACATTTTTAAAATGAAAATTGTGGTTTAAGTCATGTAAATGTTTACTAAGAGCTGTACATTCATTATTTAATCTTAAAGTGTATTTATGGTTGTAAATTCTTTTATGTAAATATTGTTTTGTTTGTCCAAAATATTCTCCTGGATAATTTGTACAAGAAATTTTGTATACTACATCCGTTTGTTTATTTTCATCTGTAGGGTCTTTTAATTTAGTGAAAAATCTATTTAGAGTGTTGTATGGTTTATGTATTTGTTAGAATAAGATTATATTTACTTAAAATGTTACCTATTTTTTTCGGATAATACCGGAATGTACGGTATACTAATATACTTTATATTATAAGAATATGATTAATTATCATTGTTATATATTTTGTTTATACCTTCTTCTATAACGCTATTTATTTAAGAAATGGGATAACAGTTTTCTACTAAAATATTTTTTAATTTATTAATTTGTTCTTTGCGTTTTGTTGGTTCAGTTAATTTCACTCCTCTATCTATTAAACCAATAATAACATTTTTCTTAAAAATTTTTGGTACATTTCAATTGAAATTGATATATCTTCCAGAATTTATGTTTTTGGTAAACCATGTTGTATTTATTTTGTTTTCATCATTATTATAATCCAGAGTTAGACCTGAAGAGTTTATAGTTTTGTTGTTATCCGTTTATATTCTGAATTTAATTGTATTGCAATAATTTTTAAATGCTTGTAATATATTGTCTTCTTCATTGATTGGTATTATATCATCTACAAAACGTTTGTATATTGGTATGTTATATGGAATGGTAGAAAGAATATTTTCTTCAACATATTCCATTACTACATTTGCAATGGGAAATGATAAAGAAGATCCCATCGTTATTCCATATATTTGGCTGTAGCAAATCTTGTCAAATGCAAAATAAGTACAACTCAAACAAAGTTTTGTACCATTTAAAAATTGTTCTTTTGTTAGTGTTCTTCTAATTCACGCCATTTCAAATTTAGTATATATAATGCAACCTCAACTGGAATATTTGTGTATAATGAAACCACATCTAGTGAAATAAGTCTATAATTTTGTGGAATATTTTTGTTGCTGATATATTCTTTGAAATGTCAAGAATCTCTGATGAAAGATTGTCCCATACCAACAATTTTTGTGAGTATTTGCGTAAAATATTTGGAAAGGTTGTAGAGGGGGCTGTCAATAGGACCGACTATTGGTCTCATAGGAACATTTTGTTTATGTAACTTTGGTAAACCATATATTTTAGGTACTAATCCATTATTACAAATAAGACGATTTTTAGTTTCAATACTAATATTGCTACTATCATACCAATCATTTATCATTATTCTGAGTTTGTTTTGTATTTTATGAGTTAAATCATTTCGTTCTTTTTTATATGTGTTTTCATCTCTTAATAAAGTTTCCATTTTTGAGAAAGAACAAATTAATAACGTAAAAAATATTTCAGTAGAAAACTGTTATTCCATTCAATAAAGAATAAACAAAATATATAATAATAATAATGATAATAAATTAGAATCTTCTTATATATAATATATTGGTACAGCCTCCTCTACAACCTTCCCAAATATTTAACGCAAATACTCACAAAAATTGTTGGTATGGGTCAAACTTTCATCAGAGATTCTTGGCATTTCAAAGAATACATCAGCAATAAAAATGTTCCACAAAATTATTGACTTATTTCACTGGATGTGGTTTCATTATACACAAATATTCCAGTTGAGGTTACATTAGATATACTAAAGTTGAAATGGCATGAATGAGAAGAACATACTACACTAACAAAAGAACAATTTTTAGATAGTACAAAACTTTGTTCGAGTTGTACTTATTTTACATTTGACAAAATTTGCTCTAGCCAAATATATGGAATAGCGATGGGATCTTCTTTATCATCTCCCATTGCAAATGTAGTAATGGAATATGTTGAAGAAAATATTCTATCTACCATTCCATATAACATACCAATATACAAACGTTTTGTAGATGATATAATACTTTCAATACCAATCAATGAAGAAGACAATATATTACAAGCATTTAATAATTATTACAAAACAATTAGATTCACAATAGAAACGGATAACAACAAAACTATAAACTTTTTAGATCTAACTCTCGATTATAATAATGATAAAAACAAAAAAAAAAATAAATACAACATGATTTACCAAAAATATAAATTCTGGAAGATATATCAATTTCAAGTCAAGTGTACCAAAAATTTTTAAGAGGAATATTATTGTTGGTTTAATAGATAGAGCAGTGAAATTAACTGAACCAACAAAACGCAAAGAACAAATTAATAAATTGAAAATTATTTTAGTAGAGAACAGCCATCCTATTTTTTTAATGAATAGCGTTATAGAAGAAAGAATAAACAAAATATATAATAATAATAATGATAATGAGTTAGATTTTTCTAGTATAAAGTATGTTAGTATACCGTACATTCCGGCATTATCCAAAAAAATGGGTAACATTTTACGTAAATATAATCTTATTCTGATAAATAAACCATACAACACTGTAAATAGATTTTTCACTAAATTAAAAGACCCTACAGATGAAAATAAACAACCGAATGCAGTATACAACATTTCTTGTATAAAATTGTCCAGGACAATATATTGAACAAACAAAACAATATTCACATAAAAGAATTTACAACCATAAATACTCTACGATTAAATAATGAATGTAATTAGTAAACATTCACATGACTTAAACCACAATTTTGATTTCAATAATGTGACAATCCTTGATAAAGAATCAATCTATTAAAAACGATTAATCAAAGAGATGATACATATCAAAAAAGAAATAAACTCTGTCAATTTTAGGACAGATATTGAAAATTTAAGTTTAATTTATAATGGAATATTTTAAAGTTATTATTAAACAGTAAGCTGTGATCTGTATCTGAGTAACATTATTAACATCATCAAATTGTCAAAACGCACAAAAATTTTATTGAAAACATTTTTTTAATTAAAAAAATACAAGTTTATGATCGTATAACGATCGAAACGTCGTATGAAACGTCCAAATGTACTTTTATTGTTTACTGCAATTTTGGAACAAGAAATAATACAAATTTTAATACTTGACTTCTTTTCAGGTCAAATTTAGACTTTCAGTAAAAATTTATCTCTAGTTAGTGATTTAGTTCAATGGATATTTATACAGTGTGCTTCAATAAAAAGGAGCCATCCTTGATATTTTTCATTCTATCACTATCGCCGAAATTCAATCAAATACGTTCAATACTGTTTGGATTTTCTCTTTTTGATTTATTTTGATTTCCTTAAACGGAAAATGTTGGAATAATATGATATTTTTATTTCGAAATCGAGCAATAAAATTCAACGCCATTCAAATCAAATGTTCGGATTGTTCTCCATTCACTTCCATACAAAAGAACCAACGCGATTCAAACATTCTGCGATCATCCCAAAAGACTTCTGGTGTCAACTGATTACACTTTACGATAACTCTCTACTGCAAGTCGTCTAAGCTATTTCGCACCGTTTGAAACACTTTAGATTTCAAGTATCCCCACAGAAAAAAATCAAGAGGTCTCAAATCCGGAGAACGTGCAGGCCGTTCTATTGGACCTCTGCGATCAATCCAATGCTGAGGAAAATGTTCGTTTAAGAAGAATCGTACTGGTACTGAATAATGAGTAGGTGCTCCATCTTGTTGAAAGAATCCTTCTTCTTCAATCAGGTTTTCATCATTCTGGGTTACTTCCAAGATTCTTGGGTAGATTGAGTTTTGAAGCAGTTCCAGATAAACTTCACCATTCAAAATGTGTGGAAGAAAAAATGGACCGATAATATAATTTCCAAGAATTCCACCCCAAACATTGAGTTTTTATGGATGTTGAGTATGTCTTACCCTCATCGTCACTCCAGTACCGAAAAATGTGACGGTTCACATGACCATTGAAAGAGAATGTACACTCATCTGGAAAACAAATGTTGTTAAGAAGTTGTGGGTTGATATTCAGACGATCTGTCATTTGTTCACATAACTGAAGATCCGGATCATCTTCGTTCAATTCCTGCACAAAATGCATTTTGTATGGATGAAACTTGAATTTGTGGAGAATCCTAGAGACCGATGATTGGCTCACTCCAGACGCTGCGTGATTGGCATCAAAGCTACTTGTCCCAGAACACCAATTTCAGTTGCTTCATTGTTGACTACCCTTTCCGGTTGGTGCTTTTTATTCTGAGCAACAGCAACAGGACGTATTTATGGCCAACAGAATGTCCCGGATGATTTTCGTTGAAATTCTTGCAGAATTTTTTGCATTTTTCTCATTTGAGTAATACAACTCGATTAGTTCTACTCGTTCTTGAATTGAATAAACCATTTTCACTCACCCAAGCAGTTTTGCTGAAGATCAAAGTTAATACGCACCTGGCAAGAAAAAGATACCAAAGTCTTTCTTAATAAATGCAGATGAAGATCAACAACTGGAGTATCATATGGTTCATAAGTGTTTCCAGCAAAAGAAAAAAGTACGCAGAATGTTTGAAACGCGTTATTTGATTTGTATGGCTTAGTATTTTTTTGCTCGATTTCCAAATGAGTACACAAACTATTTTGATTTCGGGAAATCAAAATATACATTATTGAGAAGAGAATTCCAAGACCTTCAAAATGATAAATGTTAAGGCGCCCCCTGGTTAGGGGTTGCTTTTCTCAGACTCAAGTATATCTCAATATTGAACGTATTTGATTGAATCCCGGTGATAGTGATAGAATGAGAGATATCAAAGGTGGCTCTCAGTTTCATCGAAGCAACCTGTATATTTCGACCGTCAGCGTGGTATTGCAAAAGTTCAATCGGCTCATCGTGCATCGTCTCATCCAATTCATCAATCGTTCATGATTGATGGTGCAGGAAAAACGTACTTACGATATTCAGTTGCAACACCGTTATGAACTATCGAATTACACAATAGTGTCGAATTTCATAGAAATTCGATTCTAGGTTAATACATATCTGTCTTGAATGATGAATGTTGTACGGACATGAGATATGCAAGTACTTGTGATAATTAGCTTTTTTTTTCCTGAAAATTGTCGCGCGAATGACTAGTGATCTTTTGTTCTGTGAAACTCGGCTGCATTTCACGTATCACGGATTTTCATTGTTGGAATTATGTAAAACAAAACCGAGGAATGCGTATAAATGATAGTTTTGGTGTATCAAGTGTAATTGAGGTGCATTTGGAATTCCAGCGACAAGTATATCGTCATTTCTTTTGAATTTGACTCCGAGACGTCTATTAGAAAATTCCTGTGGTTTTTTTTTGTTCATTCAGCTTTCAGTGCATACTGATTCTTATTCATAAGATTACCACCCATCTTAGTTCATTTCAATCTGATCTTTGTATTGAAACGAGATGTGGAGATGTTACGACTGGGCCTGATGATTCCAACCTCAGTTGATTAACTGATAAATATGAAAGAACTTGATATGATAACCGGCTTTTCAAGCAGCGGATGCGTCGGTCGCAGTTCATTTCTATAACAGGAGCCTTAGGCAATCCACACGCCGCAAGGGTTGCAGCAAATTCGTTATTAAACCTCGCGTACATCGTTACGGTTATTTTGAAATAAACTGGGAGGAATGTTCTCATCATTTGAATAATTGAGGAAAAACTTATTTTACGGTTATTTTTTGACGTTTCTAATATTGTTAGTGTATGTTTTCCTTAGGCGTCATTTCCCAACAACGTTATACATATTGTCATGTTCACGAATAGCGTCATTTCCTGTCTTCTAGCCGCTTCAGCTCTAGGTAGTAGACATTCATAGATGTGTGATTCATCTTTCGTACGTTGATCGTTTCGGTAGCTCATTCAAGATTATTCTCGCTTCGGAGATGATCGCAAATGACCACCTAGAAAGTTGATTGATTGGTTGACATCTTTTAATCTCAGTTGTTTTGAAGTTCGACAATGACTTCCGTTATAAGATTCCCAAGGCGATCTCTGACCACTGCACCGTCGCGTCGGGTGCATCGAATCGACTAACTGAATAGCATAAAAACGAATACGTGATGATCTTGATTGAATAAAACCTCGCTGCCTTCTCAATACCGATAGACGTTTCAATCAGTTATTATTAAGATGAAAGCTCGGCGAAGAGCAATTCACATGTTTTATTTAACGGAACGGTAGTGTTCGAAAATGCGGCAAAGTAGCGACGCGTAACCGTTCCCTGTGAAAACGACGATTGCGATGTGCGCGAGGAAACTTATAACGGAAGATCAAATGAGTGTCTGGATTGACATGTGAGTGGGAACAATCCAACGGCCTTCCTGTGTGGTCATAACAGATTTTGTCACATTACATGTGGCTGGCGTGTTTTCTTTATTCAACGCGCCAATTACTTCAACCGTAGATGCAATTCTTTTTTTTTACACATTTTTGACCGCATTTAATTGAAATAATTTTTTTGCCTCCGTGCAAATTCACCTCGTGAACCAATAAAAAAACAGACTTGGTTTTATCACAGTCATTTCCGAATATTGATGATTTAGTCATCGAGTGACAATTTATTTTGATAGTGACATTTTCTTTCAACCATTTTAGATACAACCTTAAGGCTATAGGAGATTCGTGTCCATGGTGACGGATTTTGATGAAATTTTTTTAGCTTGAAGGGGGTCACGAAGGAAGCGTTTAAGTCTCAGGTTTTTGCGACCCACCGTGCGACGCCACAGACGAAGTGCAAATTTTGGGGAATTCGCGTCAAATCGCTACCTTGAACAAAATCGTTTTGAAAAGCTAGCATCAAGGGTTTTTTTTTTTAAATGACCAAATGGAACATTTACATAAACGGATACGGTCATATACACTAGCGGAAAAAATTAAGGGATCAAAAAAAAATTCCAAATTTTTCGAGGTTTTTCAAGTGCCTGTATGTCTGTTAAAAATGGTCGTAAAGGAGTTTTGAAAAAAGTATTTTGAAGCTTCAAGTCTCTAGTTTTGAGATCTATTGTTAAAACTTTTTTCAAGTAACGTGTTTCGCTCAATCCTAACGGATACCTGAAAAAAATTTTTTTTAAAATTTTGCTTCTTCATCTTTTTGGTATACGAACTTGGAAAATTTTTTTTCAACTCAACCACTATATGTATCAGATAACTTGTTTATTCAGCTTCAATTTCTTTTCTGGAAAAGTTCGATATGATCACTTCTTGCTGGGATATAGAGGTCTGAATGGAAAAAGATCTTTTTGTGTTTAACCATCAAAATCTCATCAACCGTCAATTGCACAAGAAAATGAAGGAGATTTTTCAAATCTTGAATAAATTTCCCACAAAAATCAGCTAGGGCTCTTAGCAAAAATTTTTTTTTGATCCTTCACAGTGATTTGAAAAATCAAGAAAAAAACGGCTTTTAGTGCCTTCTGGAATAATCAGGCGCTTTGTCGGAAATACCTAGAAAATCACTAATCTTAAGTGTGCCTTTTACAGTTCAATATGTCCACAAAAACCCCACGAAGTTTCAATTAAATCTATAGAGCCGTTTTTTTGTTTCATACGTCCGAATGATTGAAAACAATTAAGAGATCACATGATTACGACTTTAAATGATCATAATCTTTAAAAAATTCCGACAAAAAAAATGTTTTTCCAGTTTTTTATGCATTTTTAACAATGCTTTTGATAAAATTCACCAAAAAAAAAAATTTGAAAACAAATTTTTTTTGCAAACTTTTAGAGTTTTTTTTAATGATTCAAAAAAATTTTAAACATAAACTACCGCCGGCATCAGCATTATCCAAAGCGTACCACGTGGAGGTTGCGCGGTTAATTGTTTTCAATCATTCGGACGTATGAAACAAAAAAACGGCTCTATAGATTTAATTGAAACTTAGTGGGGTTTTTGTGGACATATTGAACTATAAAAGGCACACTTAACATTAGTGATTTTCTGGTTTTTTCCGACAAAGCGCCTGATTATTCCAGAAGGCACTAAAAGCCGTTTTTTTATTGATTTTTCAAATCAATGTGAAGGATCGAAAAAAAATTTTTTGCTAAGGGCCCTAGCTGATTTTTGTGGGAATTTTATTCATGATTTTAAAAATCTCCTTCATTTTCTTGTGCAATTGACGGTTGATGAGATTTTGATGGTTAAACACAAAAAGATCTTTTTCCATTCAAAGTCCTATATCCCAGCGAGAAGTGATCATATCGAACTTTTCGAGAAAAGAAATTGAAGATGAATAAACAAGTTATCTGATACATATAGTGGTTAAGTTGAAAAAAATTTTTCCAAATTCGTATACCAAAAAGATGAAGAAGCAAAATTTAAAAAAATTTTTTTTTCAGGTATCCGTTAGGATTGAGCGAAACACGTTACTTGAAAAAACAATAGATCTCAAAACTAGAGACTTGAAGCTTCAAAATACTTTTTTCAAAACTCCTTCACGACCATTTTTAACAGATATACAGGCACTTAAATTTTTTTTTGATCCCTTAATTTTTTCCGCTAGTATATTATATTTTTTGACGTAGCCACACGCAGGCTCACAAGTCCAGACCAGATTTCTGCTATTTTCGATCAAAACTCGACTACGATCTTCACTCCAAAACTTGTAGGTCGAGTGAGAAAAGTCGAAGCGCATCGAATACCGGAAGGAAAAATGCTTTTGCGTCTTGCCAAAAAATATAATTTATGACTGTATCCGTTTATGTAAATGTTCCATTTGGTCATTTAAAAAGTTTGAATTGTTTCGTTTTGATTTTGTGAATGATTGAAACTTTGAATAGGGAGGGGGACCAACCCGGGTAGATGCGCGGAGGTTTTCTAATGACCAAGCAGAAGTCCTAATTGAACGGAAACGGTCATAGAGTATATTTTTTGGAAAGGCTTCTGGCATTTGATGCGCTCCGACTCTTCTCACTCGAACTACAAGTTTTAAATTGAAGATCGAGCAGAATTAATCGAGTTTTGGTCGAAAATAGCAAAAATCTATACTATAGTTGGCTCTATACTTTTGCTAGATTGAGTGTGATGCAACAATTTCATCCCGTTGAGACTTGGTAGGTATAGGTGAAAATGAACGGGCTATTGTTTGAGACAATGTCAAAAAATAACTCTTGATGCTAGCTCGCCAAACCGATTTTGTTCAGTGCTGTAGCTCAAGCCGTTCTCGAGATATCACGATTTGAATCGAAAATTCTTAAAATTTTCACTTCGTTATTGCTGCCGTACGGTGAGTCGATGAGACCTGAGACTTGGTGCGGACGCTTCTTCCGTGACCCCCTTCAAACTAAAAAAGTTTTATCAAAATCCGCCACCGTGGACAGTAAAACATGTTACAGTGTTACATACACTCCACGCAAAAATGAAAGGAACAAAAAAATTTTCTAAATTTTTCGGCAATTTTCAACGGGCTGTACTTCTATGAAAAATGCTCGTACACGGCATAAAAAGATATAGCTTTCGAAGCTTGAAGACTCTAGTTTCAGAACTTTTTGATTAACAATTTTTTGGAGCACTGCTAGCCATGCAATTCTTGGATAAAGCACAACAAATTTTTTATTTTACTCTAGAGCATACATACCTCGCATAGCCTGTTTATTTGGCTTCAATTTGCTTTCTACGGGAGTGATATGCGACCATTTGTCCTTGATATATCGAATTTTGAATGCAAAAAGATCCTTTTCCACTCGACTGTCGATATCTCTGAAACTACTAGTCGCCTAGCGAGCAGATAGGAGGTTTCGTTTTTTGCAGAAAATTTTCTTCAAAAATCTGTCATGCTTGATTGGAAAAAAATTTTTTCTCTATCCGTACCGTTAACGTGAAAGAAGAGCAAAAAATGCCATTTTCACTTTTTTGATTAATCGACTGTATGTTAAGGTTTAGTTAGGTTATAAGAAAATTTATCAGTTTAATATACCCTAATCTAAATTCTTAAATTTATCGGTTCAGCGGTTCTCCTGGATCGATTGATTGAAATTTTGAAAAATTAAGGGAACAAGATTTTTGTTTCTTGAATGTGACTCAATCTTATTGAAAATCAATAATTTTTCTACTTCTCACTCAATTTTGAGTGTTATGAAATTAATTCAGGAGAAAAAATTGAAAGAAATTTTTTCCAAATTTTCGAATATTTCCACAAAAATGATTTTTAACAATTGAAGAAAATTTTTTTTCTCACGATTGAGGAAATTTCGTAAAATTTCTTTGGAAATAATCGGAAAAATAGAAAAAAAAATTTTTGCAAAATTAAAAATTTAAAAAACCAAGAGGCTTCTTTTATCTCTGAGATATCGAATTTTAAGGATCTTCTTTCATTCAACTGCCGATATCTCTGAAACTACTGGTCGCCTAGCAAGAAGATAGGAGGTTTCGTTTTTTGCAGAAAATTTCCTTCAAAAATTTGTCATGCTCCATTGGAAAGAAATTTTTCTCTCCCTGTAACGTCAAAGTGAAAAAAGATCGAAAAAAATGAATTTTGAGTTTTCGGAAGATTGGTTAAGGAATAAAATCCAAATTTTTTTTCCAAAAGTTTCAAAAATTTCCACAAAAATTATTTTTGAAAATTGAAGAAATTTGAATACATTTTTTTCTCACGATTGAGAGAATTTTCCTCGAAAAATAACAAAAAAAAAATAGTGAAAAATTAAAATTTTTTTTTAAATTTAAAAATATTACATAAAACCAAGAGGCACTCGTGTCAGCCCCCGCCGTTTGAACGCACCTTTAGGGATATCAACTTTAATAGTATTCAATTTTTTTAAGATAATGAAGGTTTCTATGTGTCCATAATTTCAGCGACGTATTTCAAAAATGCCCTCTTGGTTTTATGTGATTTCTTATAATTTTCCAAAAAAAAAATTTTAGTTGAAACTTACTTTTTTGATTTTTTTCGATATTTTTTGAAGAAAATTGAACGGAATTTTTTTAACAACAAGAAATTTTTTTTCCAAGGTTTAAAAACTTTTTTTCCCCTTAATCAGTCTTCCGAAAACTCAAAATTCAGTTGAAAGTAGGAAAAATTTAAATTATTGATTTTCAAAAAGATTGAGTTACGTTTAAAGAAAAAAAAATCTTGTTCCCTCAATTTTTTCAAAATTTCAATCAATCGGTCCAGGAAAACCGCTGAACCGATAGGTCTAAAACTTCAGGAGTACATTAGAGTGATAAATTTGCTTATAACCCAACCTTTTCCCCCAATATTGCTCAACATACAGTCGATTAATCAAAAAAAAAGAGGAAAAGTGGCATTTTTCTGCTGTTTTTTCACGTTAACGTTTACGGGTGGAAAAACATTTTTTTCCAATCAAATATGACAGATTTTAGAAGGAAATTTCCTGTGAAAAATGAAACCTCCTATCCGCTCACTAAGGCAACAGTTGTTTCACAGATATCGGCAGAAAGAAAAAGAAAAATGGTCGTATCTGACTTCGTTTGAGTTTTATGAACATTAATTAAGGAAAAAAAATCCAAAAATTTTTCAAAAATGCATGAAATTTCCACAATAATTATTTTCGAAAATTGAAAAAATTGTTTTCTCACCATTGAAAAAGTTCCTTAAAATTTCCTTCAGGAAATATCGAAAAGATAGAAAAAAAATTCATTTTGGAAAATTTGAAAAATCCGAGTGGCATTCATGTTACTCCACTTCGTTTAAACGCACCTGGAATATCAACTTTCATTCTATTAATTTTTTCAAGAAACTAAAAGTTTTAATGTGTCCATAGCTTCAGCGAGGAATTCAAAAATGGCCTCTTGGTTTTATATAATTTTTTTGAATTTTTGACAAAAAAATTTTCAATTTTTCTGAATTAATTTCTCCGTTGAGTTGCCCGATATTTTTTGAAGAAAATTTAACGGAATATTTTCAATCGTGAAAATTTTATTTTTCAAATTACTTATTGAAAAATTTTTGTATTGTTTTTTCCTTAATCAATCTTCCCAAAACTCAAAACTGAGTTGAAATTTAAAAAAATTTGAATTATTGATTTTCAAAAAGATTGAGTTATTTTGAAGGAACAAGAATCAATTTTATCAAAATTTCAATCAATCGGTCTAGAAAAACCGCTGAATCAATAGATTTAAAAGTGCGGGGGGTCTTTGAAGGTACATTAAACTGATAAATTTGCTTATAACCTAACCTTTTGCCTCGATATTGAACATATAGTCGATTTGCGTTTTTTTTCACGTTAACGTTACGGGTGGAAAAACATTTTTTTCCAATCAAATATGACAGGTTTCAAAAGGAAATTTCCTGTAAAAAATGAAACCTCCTTCCTATCCGCTCACTAAGGCACTAGTTGTTTCACAGATATCGGCAGTTGAGTGAAAAAAAATCCTTTTGCCTTCAAAATTCGATATCTCAAAGAAAAATGGCTTCGTTTGAGTTTTATGAAGATTAATTAAGGAGAAGAAATCCAACAAAAATTTTTCAAAAATTTCTGAAACTTACACAATAATTAATTATCTTCGAAAATTGGAAAAAAATTGTTTTCTCACGATTGAAAAAGTTCCATGAAATTTCCTTCACAAAATATGGAAAAGATAGAAAAAAAAATCATTTTGGAAAATTTGAAAAATCCGAGTGGCATTCGTGTTACTCCGCTCCGTTTAAACGCATCTGTAGGAATATCAACTTTAATTTTATTAATTTTGTTAAGAAACTAAAAGTTTTAATGTGTCCATAGTTTCAGCGAGGAATTCAAAAATGGCCTCTTGGTTTTATATAATTTTTTTGAATTTTTGACAAAAAAATTTTCAATTTTGCTGAATTCATTTTTTCGTTGATTTGTTCGATAGTTTTTGAAGAAAATTTAACGAAATTTTTTCAATCGTGAAAATTTTTTGTTTCAAATTATTGACAAATTCTTTTATTGTTTTTTTCCTTTATCAATCTTCCGAAAACTCAAAACTGAGTTGAAATTAAAAAAATTTTAATTATTGATTTTTAAACAGTTTGGGTTACGTTTAAGGAACAAAAATCAATTTTATCAAAATTTCAATCAATCGGTCCAAGAAAACCGCTGAATCGATAGATTCAAAAGTGCAGGGGGGGTCTTTGAAGTTACATTAGAGTGATAAATTTGCTTATAACCTAAACTTTTCCCCCGATATTGCTGAACATACAGTCGAATTGCTGTTTTTTCACGTTAACGTTACGGAAGGAAAAATTTTTTTTCCAATCAAATATGACAGATTTTTGAAGGAAATTTTCTTCAAAAAACGAAACCTCCGATCCGCTCGCTAAGGCACTAGTAGTTTCACAGATATCGGCAGTTGAGTGAAAAAGGATCCTTTTGCCTTCAAAATTCGACGTCTCAAAGAAAAATGGTCGTATCGGACTCCCGTAAAAAGCATATTGAAGCTGCATAAACGGGCTATGCGATTTATGTATTGGTCTAGGTCGAAAAAATTTTTCATGCCCGTAGAGTGAAATAAAAAGAGTACAAATAGAAAATTTTTTCTTTGTGCTTTATTCAAGAATTGCATGGCTACCTGTGCTCCAAAAATTTTTTAACCGAAAAATTCTAAAACTAGTGTCTTCAAGCTTCAAAAGCTATATTTTTGTATTCCTTGTACGACTATGTTTCACGGAAATATGTATAGCCTGTTGAAAATTGCTAAAAAAATTCAGAAAATTTTTTTGTTCCTGTATTCCCCACCACGGTAACCTCAGACCGAGTTTTTATTCCACCTGTTCACTGGGTAATTCAAATCGTTTTCCTCGAATACAATTTCTTTTTTCAATACAGTTACATAGATGTTATAGTCAATCGCCTCGTAATGGTCATTCAGAGACCTGTAACCGAAGTGATATACATAAATGTTGCTTTCGGATATCTAATTTATTAACTGTAAGTTCGATAACGACTTAACTGACACAATTGATGCATTTAAGTATCGAGTACAATTGCGGGCGCTTATCACAGTCATTATGAGAGCAACTCCAAAAGCCGGTCACTTTATTTGCTCACTGTTTTTCCTAGGTTAAAAATCTGATTTTGTCGTATAAAGTATCTAACGACTTGTTCTTCGCTTTAACACCGGCTACATATGAATTTTCATAAAGCTTGGGTAAAATGCATCAGGTATTCAAATGGTTAGAATAATTATGAAATCCTTTAGGTGCGGGGAAGTATGTAAGAGGACAAGTCTCTGGAAGCCCGAGTTTTATTCCGAGGTAAGCGATTTGAGAGTGTATCGCATTTCCTCGCCGTTGCGTGGTGGCTGCTGAGCTGAGTAAAAGCGCGACGTGCCTGCGGCGCGCCGTTAAAAAAACTCACAGTTTTTCGAACTTACATGTAGTGGATGGTGTTTTCCGGTGTCCGTTATCGATCGATTCGTTTTAAAAATAAGTTTTGTATTCCGACATGTCAAAGTTGAAGTGCGAAGCAGATTATCTGCCAATTCTGGAACGGAACATTTCGCGATAAGTTCAGTTTTGTTACTTAGATAATCTTTGAGGTTGAGGCAAAAGTGTCGCAGATTTGTCGGAAGAAAATTTTCGAAACGGAATTCGCAACTAGTTCAAAATAAAACAAGGAATTTTGGACAGGTAAGAAATTACTCATTAAAAAAAGGCATATTCGGTTTTGGAAAATATTTAACGCTCGATAATTAAAACGAATTAACTCAACGAAACATATCGAAATAACAATGTCGTCTTCCATTTTCCAGAAAAGTTTGTAGTTGAAAACGGATTCAATTCACCGTTGGTATTTATTATCACTGAAATACATATAGAAAAAAAAATGTTTCGCCCCCGACATGATTTACACTACATTTTAAATATACTTACTCTCTTATAAAATCCGTCACTATTGCATGGAGTTGATAAAACACAACTACATAATATTATCGAATTAGAATATGCCATTTTATCAGTCGTTGAATCTTCCTGAAAAGTCCCTAATTTCGGATAGTTGATCTCGTGTCACATATGGAGCTTTCTTTATCCCTCTACAAATAACCTGAACGATTTACGATTAAATTGCTTGTAGTTATATTTTCTCGGCATACAAAAGGCGCGGTAATGATAAAGTATGAGTGTCGTTTCACGTTTCACTATCTAAGTTGAATTTCATACGATAATTTCTGTAATAAACTAAAAGGAAAACGGGAAGTTTCCTTCTTATCGGAAGTTTCCACTTTATTTGTGCGAGCTATTCTGATTTGATTGTTGGTGGGCCGACCATGTGCATTGTTAAATAAACGGACGCCTTTTGAGAGGAAACACATAAACGTCAAGATATTCCACCAAACGTATAGATCATTATATTTCATATTTTCATTCTTTTCTGATGCATTTGATTATAAAGAGTTAATAAAGATTCAGTCATTCAAACAATATATTATCGACGTTTCGGGTTGAACCCTTTTTCAAGATATGACAATTTAAATATTTGACAATGTTGTTATAATAAGTTTTCTTAGTAACAATAATCTGACAAATGGAAAACACAAAGATGGAGACTTGATATGAATTATTTGTTCAGAATAAAGTAGAGTATATTTGATTCAAATTTCGAATATCTGTTCTGTCATTAATTGCTTCAAAGTTTCTTTTGTTATGAATCATTTCAAGAAAATCTCTTGCTTTTCTGTTTTTTTCGTAATCTTGAATTTTCACTGTGTTCAAATCAAATGTATGTTTTAATGTTTGTTCATGTTTATGTAATGCTGTTTGTACTTTAGTGTATTTATGATTTTTTATTCTTTCTTTCAATTTTTGTTTTGTCTGTCCAATATAAACTTCGTTACAATCTTTACATGCAATTTGGTATACGATGTTAGATTTATCATTTTTTAGTGTTTCCGATTTTAATTTTGTAAAAAGTTGTTTTATTTGAATGTGTGGTTTATGTGCTATTTTGAAATTTGGATAAGGTTTGAAAATGTTGGTAATTTTTTCAGAAAGGTTTCATATGTCCTGGGGTTGGAATATATGTTGAATTTTCTTCTTTTTTCTCTGTATTTGTATTTAACGTGTTGTATAGTTTGTGTACACATTCTTTCATGATTTTGTTTACGAATGATATGGGATAATTATTTTTTAAAAGTAATGATTTTATGGAGTGTAGAATAGCGGGTCTGTGAATTGGCGAGGTTAGTTTGATTGATCTGTCTATATAGTTTAATATGATGGTTTTTTTGTTTTATGTGATGTTTTGTGTTAAAATCGAGAATCCTATTTGTATTAGTTTCCTTCCTAAACCATTTTGTTGTGAGTTTATTTCCGTCTCTAATAATGGTCGTACCCAAGAAATTTAAGCAATTTTTCGATTCAGTTTGGGGAGTGAATTTAATTTTCTCATGAAAATTATCGAGATTATTTAATATCGTTTGTATTTTATCTTCAGAAGTGATAATAAGACAATCATCAACGTACCTTTTGAAAATGGTTATATCATTAATATGATTTTTCAGTATTTTTTCTTTCAAATTTTCCATTATAAGTTGAGCTATTGTGTTGGAAATGGAGGATCCCATTGCCACACCAAATGTTTGTTGATTAAATTTTTCACCAAATTGAAAATAATAGGATCCTAAAGTTAATTGAACTGCTTCAATGAAATCTTTTTTTGGAATAAAAGTGTGTGTTGAGATTGATTGCCAATTTTCTTCAATTATATTTGGTATTACAGATGTGGGAATGTTTGTGTATAATGATGTGACTTCTAATGAGAAAAACTTATGATTTGAAGGAATAATTAATTTGTCGAGTTCCTTTTTGAGTGCGAAAGAATTTTTTGTGTCATATTGATTTTTGTTTATGATGTTAGAAAGAATCTTGGATAAATGTTTTGATAGACTGTAGAAAGAAGATTGTGAATATGAAACAATGGGTCTGAGAGGTATGTTGTTTTCATGAATTTGTGGTAATCCATAAATTTTTGGTGGTAAACTGTTATGAATGTATGATGATTTTTCTATTTCTGGTGATATATAATTTGATTTTTCCCATTTTTTTATGATCGCGTTATTTTCTTTCTGTAAAGTATTCGTGAGGTCCCTTTTTATTTGTTTGTAAGTGGATGTGTCTTCCAGTAAGTTGTTCATTCTTTCATTATATGTAGATCTATTAGGAATCACGGTTGAATTTCCTTTGTCTGCTTTGGTAACTACTATTTGTGGATTATTTTTTAAAAAAATTTTGGTTTTATTGAAATTTTGGAAAATATGTCGTCCTGAAAATGTGTGTTTAGTATTTTTTGTTTTGTTACAGTGATTGATATTTGATAATTTGTATCTGATTATATTATTATATCATAATTATTCCACATCATTCGTAAACAAAATCATGAAAGAACGTATACACAAACTTTACAACACGTTAAATACAAATACCGAGAAAAAAGAAGAGAATTCGACATATATTCCAATCCCATACATACGAAACCTTCCTGAAAAAATTGCCAACATTTTCAAACCTTATCCAAATTTCAAAATAGCACATGAACCACACATTGAAATAAAACAACTTGTTACGAAATTAAAATCGGAAACACTAAAAAATGATAAATCTAATATCGTATACCAAATTTCATGTAAAGATCGTAACGGAGTTTATATTGGACAGACAAAACAAAAATTGGAAGAAAAAATAAAAGGTCATAAATACTCTAAAGTACAAACAGCATTACATAAACATGAACAAACATTTAAACATAAATTTGATTTTAACACAGTGAAAATTCTAGATTACGAAAAAAACAGAAAAGCAAGAGAATTTCTTGAAATGATTCATGTCAAAAGAAGCTCTGAAGCAATTAATGACAGAACTCATATTCGAAATTTGAATCGAATATACTCAACTTCATTCTGCACAAATAATTCATATCAAGTCTCCATCTTTTTGTTTTTCATTTGTCAGATTATTGTTACTAAAAAAAACTTATTATAACATTGTCAAATATTTAAATTGTTATATCTTGAAAAAGGGTTCAACCCGAAACGTCGATAATATATTGTTTAAATTACTGAATCTTTATTAACCCTTTATAATCAAATACATCAGAAAAGAATAAAAGTATATACAAAAACGGTAGATACATCAAGAAAGATTATATTTTATATGAGCAATTCTAAACAATCAAGTACCATTGAGTAGAAAATAACACATATAAAAGTCTCATAAACACAAATGAGAAATAGAATTTTCGTGCACGGCTTCGTGTCACTGAGAAAATACACTTCTCCCTGTCGTGAATGAGAACCTATAATAATAGTCCATACGGAATCAACAAGACGCCTGGGTCATTTACTAAATAATAATAGTCAGGAAAATTATAACCATCGTGGAGATACCTTTCTCCGCAAAATTTGAGGAGGAAAAGAAAATTTGACTGCCAATGAAATCTATTTACCTATTTGTGCAGTATCATGAAATAGAAATCGACTTGAATCGATTCGCAGTAATTCACACCACAATTCGAAAATGATCGAACATTCACGTTGAACCCAACCGGGAAGTATCGAAAACGTGATATCAATCACAAAAATCGCGAATTACTAGAGAAAACATTCAAAAATATGAACCAGTAAACGAAATGAGCAATATACGATTCACATCTCATATTGGATAAATCCTGCTCAATTTGACCACCATATATGGACAGGCATTTATTGTACGTCCAACAAAATACCGCTACAGATTTAGGTCAAAGATGCGGGCCAAAAGTATGAAACAGGTGCTGGTCGAATGGTTACTGAATTTTTCTACGAGTTTTGTGATTACGCTGAAAATAAATCGCATTTGGAGACTGATTTGGTAATTCGGATAGCAATTTCTTCTCTAACCAAAACCTTTCAAACTTTATAAATCATTATTCTAGTTTTCCATAATATTTGTTACGAGATTACACACAAATTTTTATTTCAATGATAAGACATACAGCCGGTTTTTTTATTGAAAACTGTCAAGCCGTATTGTTCGTTCGGTATTTCATTTCATTGATTGCGCAATTTTACTTTTCTCTTTGGGTACATCACAATTGATATTGAAACCGCACTGTTCCGTTCATGCACGTCATATGTGTTACAAAACAATATTTTATTTTGTGACCTTTCAGCGTAACGTTTGTCTTTTCAACAGAAATTGCACGGTTTAACGTGCATTCGATGTATCTTCTTCCGCGACGCCTGATTGAGATATTAAACACATCATACACTTTCGGTTTAATTGTCTTCAATTCGGTTGTGTTTTTTTTTTCAATTCGCCGTTGTGGAATTTATGTAGGAAAGTGTGTGTGGGGGGACATTCGATGCTATCTAAAATTTCGAATTGTCGTTGCAATATTTACATGCATACCCAAGGCATAAATGGATTTCGCTTTTCAGAAATGCAAAGAAATACAAAGAGGTGGGTAATGAAGCATAAAATGGATCGAACTGGTTTCGTCGAATCCACGAAGAAAATGGAAATGAATTACATTAGTAGAAGCGGACTCGGTTAAATAAATTATTGAACATCTTGTTCGTTCTCCCATTTAGGAAGTGCAGCGGAATCACGATTTCCTGGTTTGCACGTGGAAATCAATAATTAAACCGATATCTGATTTCTATAATATGTGACTGAAAATATGAAGACGATTCCAATATAAATGAAGTTGAGGAAGTGGTGGCGAGCTTAAGATTGCTTCGTTGGAATGGATTCCATTCAAAGTGACATAAATTTATTTGTAAAAGCGATTAGTGCGTTTTCCACTTGCCTTATATGAAAATTTGAGCAGTTGAACGTACCGAATTGTATCGTTCATTGACTTTTGTGATACTAAAGTGCGAACAAAAACATCGAAGTTAATTTGTGAAGAATTATTTACTAAATTTATTATTGATTTCGTTCATATTTGAATTCTTGCTCATAAGTTATGATTCTCATTACTATAAATTCCACAATTTCATTCTAAAACAAGCTGACATATTTTTAAATGCAGCCGTTGTTTACAAGCCGTGTGGAATTGTGGATATCGTTCCGTTGGTTATTACAGGAAAATGTTTTACTCTTTACGGTTCTAAACAATCCTTTATTTTTATTTCGAGACCTATATTGAATGCAGGAAATAACTATAATATAGGATTTCCATTAACGAATGATATACAAGTAGTACTTGGTACAGGAAAAGACATTATTTAGTACAGGAATTTATTTCAAACATTAGTCATTCCTCCAGTATAGCGCCTGATCAACACTTAACATTTTCTCATTCGTGAAAGATCGTTCCTTGTGAGTTCATGTGCAACTATACTTTAGTTAATATTTTTGAAGTATATCGCAATAATAGAACGTGAGGTTACACGAATTGACGCGTTGATGAAGGATTTAAGTGATGAACTCAGTTTTCACAAGCAATTCCACGATATGGATAGTTCGCAAGTGGTGGACGTTGAAAGTGAGGAAATCGAGAACTATCTCCGTACCTGGGGGATGGACAATTATATAGAAAATTTCAGAAGTAAGTTCAATTTTATTTCCTGTATTATTCGTGTATCATTTTGTGAACCAGTTTTCTTGAGAAATATTTGATATAAGAATATTTGGATATTTTTGTTGTTGTTTACTTATTAATAATTGTATTTAGTACTCTTTTTACTTATGAATAATGTTAAATACTAGGAATGTTGTTTATTGATCAATAAAATTTTAATTTTTCTGTTTCCGTTTTACTTCCTCACAAAAAGTTATCAAAAATCTCGGAGAAGAAAAATTATAAGGTAAGTAATGTATGGAATTCGCGCACATAGAGAGCGAAATGCTTATAAATTTTCCAACTGATAAGAAAGGAAGCTTCAGGTAGCTATTGCATCTATTTACAAAAAAATCGGAGTATTTAACTTTCTAAATAGAATAAATATACTGAATATTCACCGGTCGATCGAATAGTTCCAAGACATGTAAAGAACTGTACGAAAATGGTGAACTTTCGAATAGTTACCGAAACGCCTAATGTTGGGATATTCATATGAGTAAACACATATTAAGAGATCGTTTTATCTAGAGAGAAATCCGTTAAGTCTATACGCATAAGTGTGTAATCATTTTCTCAGCACAAATTCAACCGTATCAGATATAGATAAATTAATTATGATAGTTTAATAATGCCAGTACAATAGACTATTTATCAGGCCGGTACTCTAAGCTGTCCATTTTCGATGTATGCCTGGAATCCATTTTCTCGAAGGCACAAGGGCGTAGCGTGTCTTTTTCATTCTCTCGCCAGCGATTTCCTCATATTAACAGTAAATTGACTTATTGTTCTCATACCTCAAGTTTCTCATCAATATATTGCATCGTTTTTTATTTGACGGAACGTGATGTGTCCCAGTGGACTTAGAACTTTCCCCTTTTCTTTTATTTTTTCGAAGGAATTTCATTGGGCACTCTATACATGGTGATGTAATTCTCCAATTTATTTAAATCAATGAATTTGCGGCTATGATCTGTGATACATATGTCACTTCGACGAGTCTAAGTAATTCACATTTTTATTTTTATTGTTTCTTCTAATGACTCTTGACAATAAGTGACAGAGGTTGAGTGGTAATTGATCAAAATTAAGAAACCTCTGATATCATCGAGTAAGGATTTTTCTTCTTAATATTACACCCGTAAGTGTGCATCATTATTATGAAATATTCCCAAATGATCGGATGTGCAATATTTTATATTAGTCCAGTCGATAGAGAAATTTCCCGTGCTAAATAAAAAAAAATTAATTACAGGTTTAGGGTTGTGAGTACAATATGAGGACTGCTATCGAGCGTCCTAGTGGGTGGGGGTGCAGTTCAAAGTTTTTAAATCACACCTTTTCGCTTCTAGATTTTAAACTATCGATCTTCTTGAAAATATCTTCAAACAAATGTTTTAGATGCCAGCATTACCTTCACCTTAAATTTGGTTTCGTCCAATTTGGGTTGACGTTTAACAAGAAAACTGGAAAAAACTTCTTAAAATAGTCGTTTTTTGTAAACGTCTTATTTACGACGCCAATTTTTTTTTGATATTTGTCATCATTTTAAAATAAAGCTCTTATAGCATCAAATCAAACTTCATCAGAAAAAAAATTATTACGTTCATCGTTCACGAGATATAGCAATTTGTTTATAAAAAAGTGCCTTTCTCACGACAAAACGTGCTAGTTGTCGGCAATATTTTTCGATTTCTTTTGTTCGAGTATTATGGCTGAAGACCCATATTTTACTCTCCTGAAAATTTTCAGACTAGAAAATGCGAAAAAGACTACTTTTTACGACATTGAAAATAAGGTACATTTTTTTTTTAAAAACGTCACAGTGGTTGTACAAACTACAATATCAGAATTTATTCAAGTTCATGCTTTTCCTAATGAATTATATTTTATAATGTTGAAAGAAAAAGTGACAATATGCCTGTTTTTGATACAAATAAACAAGTGACAATTTGATTCGATTCCGTGGCATGCTCATCTTCATTCCGAATGGAGGGGATTTCATCTTTTTTTTCTCACAAACACATGGTTTATTTCATATTCCTCTGAAGCAACATAAAATATTATTTATTGGGAAGAGTATGAAGTTGAATTAATTCCTAAATTGTTTATAAAGCCACTGTGATGTTTTTCAGGAAAAAAAATGCAACTCGCATTCAAAAAGTATTAGAAGATTTCTTGGAACGTCAAGCCCTTTATTTCAATGCTCATTTTCATTCGCGAGAAAATGGAATTTCTGAAGATCAAAATGAACCGTCTGAGGCTATTTGTTTATGGAAAAAAATGTACATTATTTTCAATGTTGAAAAAAATAGTCTTTTTCGCATTTCCTAGTCTGAAACTTTTCAGCAGAGTAAAATATGGATAATAATTAATCAAAAAAAATTGAAAAACATTGCCGACAACTAGCACGTTTTGTCGTGAAAAAGGCAGTTTTTCATAAACAAATTGTTATATGTCGTGAACGATGAATGTTACAATTGTTTTTTTTTCATTCCGTTTGATTAGATGCTACAAAATCTTCATTTTTAAATGATAAAAAATATCAAAAAAAAATTGGCGTCGTAAATATCACTTTTGCAAAAAACGCTTATTTTGACAAGTTTTTTACAGTTTTCTTGTTAACCATCAACCCAAATGGAACGAAACCAAATTCAGATTGAAGGTATTTCTGTTATCTAAAACTTTTGCTTGAAGACATTTTCAAGAAAATCCATAGTTTAAAAACTAGAAGCGAAAACGTGTGATTTCGAAACTTTGAATTGCACCCCCACACCCTCAGACGCTCGATTGCAGTCCTTATGGAAACCTCGTATTGTACTCACAACCCTGAACAATTTCCACTGGGTCACTACCTGTAATTAAATTTTTTCATGAAATTTCTCCATTGACTGGACTATATGTAGAATTTCAATAAATTAGTAAGTTTTTTTCCATTTTAATTGAAAATTAGAAATTATTCTAAACGCTACATAAAAATGGAAAAGTCTGAGCAATATAAGTTCAAAAATCATTTCGGTTCAAACTGTTCAAAGTCTATATATTATAAGACCACCTTAAAAGTTGCCTTCTCTCCTATTATTCTTTCATATGCTTAATAAGAATTTCTGCGAACCCCAACCCAAAATCAGACAGTTATAATATACTGTTTGAGATAGGATACCGGGTGTTCAAAAAAGACCGGAACCCTTGGATAATTCCTGAAGCATAGATCTTTGAAAAAAATGTTTCTTACAAAAGTTTTAGGACATAAAAAAGCGAACTCAATCTCGACCTCCAATTTGACCTTGTTTTCGACCTTTGCGGTCATTTAGGGGTCAACTTTAAAACTTTAAATAGAAATATCCATTTTCGATGGCAGAATCGGAAAGAACAGACAATTTTACGATAGAATGACCTGCCATACAAATTTTTCGATGACCATTGAGGTCGCACAAATCGAGGTCACTTTTCTATGATCTTGAATACCAGGACCATTGAATAATTTCTGCAATATTGATTTTTTGAAAAAGTATTTCCCACAAAACGAATCTAAGCTTGACCTCCAATTTGACCTTGTTTTTGACCTTCGTGGTCATTTAGGGGTCAACTTTAAAGTTTCAAACGAAAACACCCATCTTTGATGGCAGATTCGTAAAGAGCAGAAAATTTCATGATCGAATGACCTACTACACATTATTTTTGGTGGTCATTGAGGTCACGTTACTTATATCTTGCATAATTCCTGAAATATTGATTTTCCGAAAAAACGTTTTTTTTTTACAAAAGTTTTAGGAAATCGGACTCAACCTTGACCTTGAATTTGACCTTAACTGTCATTTAAAGGACAAGTTTGAAATTAAAAACATGATTTTAGCGGTCATTGAGTTCATAACTGATGATCATGCCTCCATGTTTGCGAAGTCGCACGTGCACTGGCCTATTTCATCTGAGCTGCACTTCAAGGAATGCGAAAAAATGCAATTCATTTGTAGAAAAACGCAGATCTCACAATTCGAAATTTTGTCGTTTCATTTTTTAAACTTATAATACGTACCCAACTTGAATGTTCAAAATTTGTAGTAGTTTTTAGGTTCCAACGAAAATTGACCTAAGACAAAATTGGCCAGCGCTTTCGTAATTTCACGGACAGTGAGGCATGACCTCAAGTTGTGACTTCAATGACCACCAAAAATAATATATATTAGGTCATTTGATCATAAAATTTTCTGTCTGCCATCAAAACTGGGTGTTTCCATCTGAAATTTTAAAGTGGACCCTTAAATGACCACGAAGGTCAGATTGGAGGTCAAGCTTAGGTTCGTTTTTTTATTTCCTTAAAGTTTTGTGGGAAACGTTTTTTCCAAAAATCAATATTGCAGAAATTATTCAATCGTCCTGGTATTTAAGATACATAGCAAAGTGACCTCAATTTATGCGACCTCGATGACCACCGAAAATTTTTTTGCTCTTTCCGAATCTGCCCTCAAAAGTGGGTGTTTCAATTTGAAATTTTAAAGTTGACCCCTAAATGACCGCAAAGGTCAAATTGGAGATCGAGGTTGAGTTCGTTCTTTTGTTTCCTAAAACTTTTGTAGGAAACATTTTTCCAAAAATCAATAGTTTAGGAATTATTCAAGGGTTCCGCCATTTTTTTGAACAGCCTGTATGTAATAATCATACCCTTCCATTCACTTGGAGTAGTATTCAGACAAGCGCATAAAACAATTATCTAAATGAGTAAACGATCCCGATTTCAATTGAAATAAACGTAAGATAATCTTCCTATTAATAACTTATATTATAGCATATATCGTGAAAGTTAAGGACCGAAAGCAATTATTTCCTTTCTGAAATTATGATCGACCATTTCCTATAATGCGTTGACTTTGACTCGAGTATTCTTCTACCGTAAGACGAACTGGATTCGGGAATGAATTAGGACGCTTTTGGGGAAAATTTCCTTCGTCAGCATTCGAGAGGACCAATCGTGACGGCGCAACTTTCAGTTTTTTCGGTAATTACCTTCAGACCACCCATCTATCGCTTTTTATATTAAATAGTTTTTTTTTCTGTAATATTTTGCTAGAACCCGTACAGTTTCTTCAATTAGTGAAAGTGATCGAGAAGATAATATTTCTTCACGTTTCTGTCAAGAATCTCCATGCATTAGGTAAAGAAGCCGATCACTCTCATGCGATATATCTAGATGTACCCACGACTTATTTGAATCGATAATAGGTTAATTAAGTCTAGATTTGAAGAGTACATGTCATTACTTTCTAACATCCCTGTATCGGCAGCGGCCGGCACACATATGACCATACCTGGCGGTCGATCTGTACTATTCGTCAATTTATTTACTTGTTGGCAGCAAAGACAATTGTATCTCGTCGATAATTACAATCCATATATGATCTAACACGGTTGTTGCCGGAAAATCGAACAGATTCAACTAAAAATATCTGCTTTCTATTATAAAATAATGCATGAAACATCGATCTTTCGTGAATCGAATTCGATAGTATTCAACCTCTGGGGATAAGTTTCTGTCGTTGCATCTAGGACGATGTTGATTCTATCGAATTGTGTCAGACGGCTTTAAATGCGAATAGAAAGATATTCAACGAAGCTTGTCAATGCCGTTTCTTTCCGACGTAGGTTATTTTTCACGTAGTTCGCATAATAAAACTTGTATTTCTTTTTCCAAAATTGCATTCAACAATAAAAGAACATTTGGACGTTTTATACGACGTTTCGATCGTTATACGGTCATAAACTTGTATTTGTTTAATTAGAAAATTTTTTCAATACAACTTTTGAGTGTGGTTTGACAATTTGATGATGTTAATAATGTTGCTTAGATACAGATCACAGCTTACTGTTTAACAATAACTTTAAAATATTCCATTATAAATTATACTTAAATTTTCAATATCTGTTCTAAAATTGACAGAGTTTATTTCTTTTTTAATATGTATCATTTCTTTGATTAATCGTTTCTGATGGTCTGATTCTTTATCAAGGATTGTCACATTATTGAAATCAAAATTGTGGTTTAAGTCATGTGAATGTTTACTAAGAGCTGTACATTCATTATTTAATCGTAAAGAGTATTTATGATTGTAAATTTTTTTATGTAAATATTGTTTTGTTTATACAATATATTGTCCTGGACAATTTATACAATTTATATATGTAGTTTTGTATACTACATTCGTTTGTTTATTCTCATCTGTAGGGTCTTTTAATTTAGCGAAAAATGTATTTAGAATGTTGTATGGTTGATTTGTTAAAATAAGATTATATTAACGTAAAATGTTACTTATTTTTTTGGATAACGCCGGAATCTACGTTGTACTAATATACTTTATATTAGAGAATCTAATTCATTATCATTATTATTATTATACATTTTGTTTATTCTTTCTTCTATAACGCTATTTATTAAAGAAATGAGATAACAGTTTTCTACTAAAATATTTTTTACTTTAATAATTTGTTTTTTTCAAAAAATGGAAACTTTATTAAAAGATGAAAACATATAAAAAAGAACGAAATGATTTAACTAATAAAATACAAAACAAACTCAAAATAATGATAAATGATTGGTATGATAGTAGCAATATTGAAACTAAAAATCATCTTATTTGTAATAATGGATTAATACCTAAAAGATATGGTTTACCGAAGTTACATAAACCAAATGTTCCTATGAGACCAATAGTCAGTCCTATTGGCAGCCCTCTACAACCTTTCCAACTATTTAACGCAAATACTCACAAAAATTGTTGGTATGGGACAATCTTTCATCAGAGATTCTTAGCATTTCAAAGAATACATCAGCAATAAAAATGTTCCACAAAATTATAGACTTATTTCACTAGATGTGGTTTCATCATAAACAAATACTCCAGTTGAGGTTGCATTAGATATACTAAATTTGAAATGCCATGAATTAGAAGAACAACTATACTAACAAAAGAACAATTTTTAAATGGTACAAAACCTTGTTTGAGTTGTATTTATTTTACATTTGACAAAATTTGCTACAGCCAAAATATATGGAATAGCGATGGGATCTTCTTTATCATCTCCCATTGCAAATGTAGTAATGGAATATGTTGAAGAAAATATTCTATCTACCATTCCATATAACATACCAATATATAACCGTTTTGTAGATGATATAATACTTTCAATACCAATCAAGGAAGAAGACAATTTATTACAAGCATTTAATAATTATCACAATACAATTAAATTCACAATAGAAACGGATAACAACAAAACTATAAACTTTTTAGATTTAACTCTCGATTATAATAATGATGAAAACAAAATAAATACAACATGGTTTACCAAAAACGTAAATTCTGGAAGATATATCAATTTCAATTCAAGTGTACCAAAAATATTTATGAAGAATGTTATTGTTGGTTTAATAGATAGAGCAGTGAAATTAACTGAACCAAGAAAACGCAAAGAAGAAATTAATAGAGTGAAAAATATTTTAGTAGAAAACAGATATCCCATTTCTTTATAAATAGCGTTATAGAAGAAAGAATAAACAAAATATGTAATAATAATGATAAAGAATTATATTTTTCTAATATAAAGTATATTAGTATGCCGTACATTCCGGCATTATCTAAAAAAATAGGTAACATTTTACGTAAATATAATCTTATTTTAACAAATAAACCATAGAACACTCTAAATAGATTTTTCACTAAATTGAAAGACCCTACAGACGAAAATAAACAAACAAATGTAGTACATTCTTATGTAAATTGTCCAGGACAATATATTGGACAAACAAAATTATATTTACATAAAAGACTTTACAACCATAAAATACGCTTTACGATTAAATAAAGAATGTACAGCTCTTAGTAAACATTCACATGACTCAAACAAAAATTTTGATTTTAATAATGTGACAATCCTTGATAAACAATCAAACTATCAGAAACGATTAATCAAAGAGATGATAGATACAAAAAAAAACTGTCAATTTTAGAATAGATATTGAAAATTTAAGTGTAATTTATAATGGAATATATGGAATAAGTTATTATTAAACAGTAAGCTGTGATCTGTATCTAAGCAACATTATTAACATAATCAAATTGTCAAACCACACTCAAAAGTTGTATTGAAAATTTTTTTTCAATTAAACAAATACAAGTTTATGATCGTATAACGATCGAAACGTCGTATGAAACGTCCAAATGTTCTTTTATCGTTGATTGTAATTTTGGAAAAGAAATAATACAAGTTCATAAACAGTCGAAATGCCGATAGCCTAATAAAACATTACATTTTTTTAAAAAAGGGCTGGTTTAACCTGTGATATTTTATCTCAAAGCGTTTATTAAATTTATAAGATTTGAGTACATACTTATATATCAGTGTTTTAGGAAACTATTTAGGCAAGTGTTTAATTACCACATTCAATTATTACTAAAAACAAAGAAATTATTTACATTAATTCATTTAACATATATTCAATCAGAAGAAAAGGAATTATGTTGTAACATCAGGGGAATGCTTTTTGAAAATGAGCAGACATCTTCAAATTCTATTCTAACACATTTTATTCTTTACTTTTAAATCTACCTTCACCGAATAAATTTGAAAAACTGCAACTTTTTCCGAGAATTTCTTCATAATTTCTACAACTTCTATAGTTGACAACAAAATTTTCTCCCAGAATAACGGGATTGAAGTCTTTGTTCAACAGTAGTTAATATATTTCATTATTTTTCATTAAATACTTAACAACGTATACATCGCTTCCATTCACTAAATGGATGTTTGTAATAACCTCTCACAAACATCCAGAAATATCTTCAGTTCATTCATTATTTCCCGGCTGCCACACAATAAGTTTCTTCAGATATTCGGCGCTGCTAACTAGTGAAGGCCCCATTTCGAAGATAGAAGGCATTATGATCCATTTTATATATAGAAAACTATTTTCATGTGGAGTTTTTCAACGATTGGAATTATTTCCGAGTGAAAACAGACAGCTGGATGTCAAATCTCGCCCAGTATATAATGCTTTTATTGGTTATCTTTAGTCTTCCACTTTCATAAATCTACAGCTTAACGATTGTATGTGTTTATAGTTCCGGGATGTGAGTGCGTGGTTTTATTCGGTATTATTAATATCCACCGCTCATATTAAACCGTATCAAATTATATGATGACAAAAAAATTATTATTATTTGGAAAAGTGTTTTAATGTTGTGTTTAATTTTCAGGAATGGATGAACTGCTGAGCCGGTGATTTGATGCAATATATCTTCAAAAGTCAATATGCCTGTTGGAACAAGTGAGTAGAATTTTCTTTCTGACAATGTATTATACCTTTTTGTAATAACAACATTCCGCAGATTTGAAATATTTCAGACGGCATATTGTCAGTCTTCAATGTTTTCGGAACGGATTCTAGAGATACTATTCCAAGACTACCCATGGCTCTAACAATTTCCTTTCACGGTTGGCCGACTAAACCGCACATTAGATTTATAATCCTTGTTTACGGATAAGCGATATTAGCAATATATTATTTCATCGGTTATAGATAAAAAATTCGTCAATTACTTATACTTAATTAGATCGATCCATTGAGTGCACGGTGAATGACTGCAGTCTTGGACGAGACGGACTTCGCGATTCATTCATTATTGGGTAGGGTCGGTTTCTTCCCCATTCAACAACCCCGTCTGTTGTCGGGAATGACTCATGTTAGGCCCTGCCACGGACGTGACACCCAGAAATTTCAAAACGTCGACTCGGAGGGATTGAAAATATCGTCGAATGAAGTACGCACTTGCATACCTCACAAATACCTCGTACCATCATTTTAAGAAACCGGTTGATATTTATATAATCCGCACATAATACTTTTCCATTTAACGTTTCACGTTGGTACCGGTTTCAATACCAAACGCCGTTTAATACATTTTGCAATTTCATTATGGTTGTCAACACAAAAACTTCACGTTTTACGTGAGGGTTCTATTGTTCTCTTTTGCAAAGTTACATTGTTTACCTTTATATTCTCATTATTTCTAAGTGCTTTGATGTTTTCAGGCTTTGAAAATTCCGCCATGAAGTCGAGTTTTTCGCTTTCCTCTTTGCAAGGGACGGAGATTGTAACGCCAGAGAAGGAGATAAAATCACGACAGTTCAACAGTTTGACGAAAAAGAGGGTAAAATCGCAAAATATACGAAGGTCGTGGGGAAGTACAACCTCCAGTGAACATAGGGATGAATTCTGGCTTTCTCTACAAGAGAATTATAATTATATTATGGACAACAATTTGATCGACAAGTGCCAAGTGAGTAGTAATGCAAATATGTAAGGAAAATTTGTGATTCATAAAAAATGTTTCATTAGGATATAATTGTAGTAATTAGACGATGTGTGCCAGAAAGACTTTTAGGTAGATTTACTAGTAGGAAATTTTTATTGATTGTGAAAATTGACGTTATTATATTGTTATATAATGTTTAAAATGACAAACAAAAATATTTTAAGATGAAAACTACTTTAGTCGTTAATTGTGATGGCAGAACAAATCAAATATTGCAATTTTCAATCAATTTTATGATTATTTAGGAAATTATTAGTTTTCTCAGTTATTATTATTTTTTTCAGTTATAAAAATACTTCAGAATCTGATATTTCGATTGGTCCCTTTCGTTGAAACTGGAGTTATTTTGATTTTTTTGTGTGACTACTGTATGAAACAATTCTTAGAAAGGCAAAAATGTATCAATTCTTAAAACTCATTAAATGATGATGATTAAATATGTATAGTATTTAAATAAATCGCAATAAATGTTAACATATTAAGAGGATATGGAACTGGAAAACAATGTTTAACAGTGTGATCATCCGATTCTGAAGAATTTGTATCAATATGATGAATATTATGTAAATCATATCTCAATTTATGTATTTCGAATCTTGCAAAGATTAGAAAAAACCAGTTATAAATTTTTTTCCAAAAAAATTTTTTTTATGTATTATACTTTGAAGTTTTGAAAATTGCTTGCAACAAAATACTAATTGCAATAAAATTTTTGCGAATTTTCTTTTAAAACAAGAAAGGAACAATGTAAGGTTATGAAAAGTATTCATTGCATCACTCCCATTTTATTTCGGACGCGTCTAAGAAGAATAATATGGACGAATAAGCGTTTTACCTCCTTCGGAAGGAGGGGGTTTAGAATAATTTATGTTACTAAATGTTAATTATAACACTGCGATATTATATAAAGTTTTCAACTTTTTTGTATGCGTACATTATTATCGTTTTTATGTTAAGAAAATAATTTTTCTTTTAAATTTTCCAGGAAGTAAAAAGTGATATAGCATTAGATAGGAAAGAGAGGGAAACAACACTAGATGACTTCATAGCCGAATACTCTAAACTCTATACATTGATCGATAGCGTTCAAGAGATGATTTACGGCAAAGAAGAGAATATCACCGATAAAACGATTAGATTGGTAATAAAGAAAAATAAATTTTTTTTTTTTTTGATGTGCATGATGACTATATTCCAGCAATGTCAAAGTCTAGTATTGGAACACAGTCCTCTCATGAATCTTCTAAACGAAAGAGCTAGTCAACTGGTACAGTCTCATCCAGAAGTTCAAGACGAGGTGACGTGGCGACTGGGGCATTTAAACTCCAAATGGGACACCATTTCAAGCATATTAGGTGCCACTGAATGCGGACTTTGCGACCAGGATACTTGTTTAGGTAGTAGAATGTGAAAATGAGAAATGTGACATTAAAAGTAATGTTTTCCAGACCTTGATCACGAAATCAAATGTTTGAGGAAATGGATCAAAACGATGGAACAGGTTCTTCAGCCATTAGATCTAAAAGCCAAATATTCTAAGACTGAAATCGAGGCAAAGCTGCTTGAATTGAAGGTATGTATCATCTGCGGTTTTTGATATTACATGATTCCAGTGAAATATGTATTTGATTCGAGCGATTTATTTGAAAAGTCATATTCTTCAAACTGAATTTTTGAGGATTAGTACTAAATGATTCTGCCAAAATACAGAACTATATAAAAGTAATAAAAATGGCTTACCATTTCTTGGTAAGCTTGTTTTTCTTTAAAAACAAACTTACCAAGGACTCTATTAGATTGTAGCATTTCAATATCCTTTGGAAAATATACAACTATTTACGTCATTCTATTCCAAAGATAGCACTCGTTCTTAAATAATGCGTGCGATGTTCAGGGAATAAAAAGTTTCGCTCATGTTGCTCACAATTTTAACTTATTGGGAATTTATCAGTATCTAATCTTTAACGATGATTATTGAATTCTTCATTCGAAATTTGTTATTTGTGTCTTGCGGCAGAATCAGGCTACCTCTAAATTAAGTTAGAAGCAAGATTTTAATCGTGCGCGACTCGCTAAAAAATAATATAAAATAAAGCGATCGGCTTTATATTCTTCTTTTGTCTTTTATCGTACAGAACTTTTCATTTTGTACAAAGAATATTCCCCTAGGTTTTGTTCAATGTCACCGAGCTCTGCAGAAAGAAATTGTAATTCAGCCAATGTGAAGATTAGAATGTTAAAGATACTTACGTTGTTATTCATAAGTCAAGGGATTTTATAGAGATAAGAAATCAGAAAATGATTCTCGATTCTGTTGAATCAATTCGGCAAAAATGTGACTTTTTCAACTGGAGTATTCATTGAAAAAACATCGTGTCAAATTTCACATTTTTGATCTCAGAATTACTATGCGGTGCCTGGTGCTTTGGAACGTTATAAAACTGAATGTGCGCTTATAAATCATAGTTAACATACCAAAAAATCGATTGCATCAAAATTTTGGCGGATGCGCCAGTTTACTACTAAGCTACATAACCGTCGTTGGTCACTTCCGCATACAAATATCATACGTTTTCAGCTTTTAATGGTCAGATGCTTGGGCGGTACGATTTTAGGCTTTTAGAAATCGTGCTGCGCAAGCATCTAACCATTATGATAATTGAATGCGGAAATGACCAACGACAGTTGAGTAGCTCAGTAGAAAACGGGCGCATCCGCCAAAATTTTGATGTAATGGTACCCTATTCCCAACTTCTTCAATATAATTTATGCGACCAGAGTCTTCTGTCAGGTATAAACCGTTTTTATCAAATCAAATCAATTGCATTTTGTTTGGGTGTCCATTTGGCTTCATTAAAAATATGAAGGTAGGTGATTCATTTTCTCTCGGTCGTTTTTCTCGATCTTGAAATGATAATCGATTTGTCGGAAATGTGATACATTTGCGATATCATTTTTAGTTAATATATTTTCTACTGTATATTTATAGAAATCGAGGGAATATTCAAGAAATCATTGCTTGTAATTTATGAACACTTCTTGGCACTTGTGGGGCATTAATAATATGAATTTATTGTTGTGATTTCTTGGAACATGCAGTTGCTAACATTTCTCTTATGCCACGTAAAAACGTTATTAGTCCAGAGAGAACATAACGCATGAATAATGTACCCAAAACTACATACGTGAAATTTGAATAACTGAACAACTATTCTGCATTAGCTCACCGCGCCATCTCGTGTTCGGAGTTCGTGTTCTCGTCATAGAATTTTTGTTACCTTCACCACGTTTCGTCGGGGCGTTATTACAGAAACCTTCGTCGATCAAGATATCTAGTACTAATATTATTTTCCGTTTAGGAGCGTTGGTACCATCAAGGCGATAAATTTTCGAAATAACTTACCGGCTTTGAATGGTTAAAAAAAACGTATGCCATCCTTTTTGTCAAAGTCCTCTTGCAGGTAGAATGCGTTGAAGATTTTTAACTTATACCAACTGGATTAGGTTTTCGTTGAAAAGCCGTTAAAGAAATTCTTCAGATTTAACATCATTCACGTCGTGCTTAAACGTGCCAAATGCATAACGTTTCAATTTTTCACGTCTCTAAAAAAGACCACACGCACAGTGCAATCCCAACAACCTTCAAGCTGCAGGCAGTGGTCAGAGTCGAATGAAAATTTCGTTTATTCGTTAGATATAGATCTACAAATAGTTTGTCTTCTATACTTAAAAGACCTTCATGGTTAAGGACTTTGACTTCGGTTAATTGATCACTATTTTTTGACATTACCCAAACAACCGCTAATTTAAAGTGAGTAGTGTTCATCAATGATTTTAAAAAGTTGTCCGCTCCATTACGTTTCTTCTAAAAGAAAACTCTAGTATAAAACAGAATAATGTTGCATTATATAAAATTGGTGATTCATATTTAAGTAGGCTGTAGGTGGTTCGTATTTTAGATGTTAATTCCTTCACGAAATGGATGGTATTATCCGTTATTGTTGATGTCTTTCGAATGAGAATACTGCGCCTATTAAATAACATATGTACAAGCGGAGCAGCAATCGAGAAATGTTCGCTAATACGTAGCAGAAACAAATCAATACAACGTCAATCCAAGACTTGTTCTTGTCTTGTATTCGGTATGCCTAAGTTACTGGCTGTTCCGCAGAAGAATGAGTAGCCTAGTTAGTCCTACCGTTCCGCACATCGCGTTCCGCTTTTTTATTGCGAAGTAATTAAATTGAGTTATAAGATGGATACGGAACAGATAAGTAGCTACCAGGAAATAAAATAAATTTTGTTCGACAGGAACGTGACCAAATCTATTAGTCATTCGGCGGCGTGATGTTTCGTTTACGCAATGTTATTAAAATTGACCGTTTTTTTTTTCCAAAAATTTTAACGCTTTCTTCATGTACCGAATAAACGAATTTCGTGACAAAAAAAATCATCCAAAAAAGGTACTAGGTGCTCCACTTGTGCAGAGAGCTTACTAATTAGTTGGTATTTTAAGGTAATAATTTTTTAGTTATTTGCAGTTAATTACATGAATATTCCTTACATATATAGATAAAATAATAGTGGTTTTTATTTTCGTACCTGGTTTATATAAACTATTTCGGGTTTTTTGGTGATCCAGGTTTATTTTAAACAATTTACAATATTAAGGACGTTTCGATAGAGATTCTATCTTTGTCAACTATCTAAAATAAAATAATTCACATATTAAAATGGAAAACAAATTTGTTATTGAAAATATCTTACCAGAAAGTTAAATCGCGTTTAATATTCGTTTTAATGTTCAAAATTATGTGGAACGTATCGTTATAGTACAAAAGAGTATATTGTACTTAGCGCCTTTATGTTAGTTCTATCATTTAGAACATCTTTTTCGTTTTTTTTTATATGTATCATTTCAAGAATTTCTCCAGATTTAACATTTTTTTCTGTTGCTAATATACTGACGTTGTTGTAATCAAATTCATGGTTGTTTGATTTTTTATGCTTGTTTAGTGCGGTATTGGCTGTTTTCGAATATTTATGAGCTTTAATTCTGTCTGTAGGTCGTTGGGTAGTTTGTCCGATGGTATAATTTGTTACAGTTCATACATGGAATTTTGTATACTACATGTGATCGTTTCTCTTTAGGAATTTTGCTTTTGTGTTTTGTATGAATTTGTTTCATCTGATTTTGAGGATGGTATGCAATTTGAATATTGTATGGTTTCATTATTTTTGAAATTTTTTCTGTTAGTACAGAAATGTAAGGAATTGAAATATATTTCTTTTGTGTGACAGGAAAATTTCTCTAGATTTAACGTAGGAAAAATTATCTCAAATATAACAAACGAAAACATGTTTTATATAAAAAATTGTCAACAACTAAAAAAAGAATTAAACGAAATTTTGATCCCAGAAAGTCATGAATTATTTTCTCTATACGTAATTTCGCTTTATACAAATATTCCAAACAAGGTCGTAGCTGATATTATAAAAGAAAAATGGACGCAACTTCAAAATTTCACTATGATACCGGAAAAAGACTTCATCGAATCCTAACTTCATTCACTCAACACTAATTACTCTCAATATCGAGATCAATTTTACCAACAAATCGACGGAGTTGCAATGGGTAGTCCGATTTCGAGGGTAAATAGCTCAAGTCGTTATGGAACATCTTGAAGAAAAAATTTTAAGTGAAGGTAATTTCACAATAACACTATACAAAAGATTCGTTGACGACTGTTTGTTAATAGCTGAACCAAAAGAAATAAATAAAATTGTAAATAGTTTTAATAATTATAATTCCAAATTACAATTCAGTTTAGAAAAAGAAAAAGATAACCAAATTAATTTCAGGGATATGACAATAATTCGACAAAATAACAAACTTGAAACAAAATGGTTCAGAAAAAATACATCGACAGACAGACTTATAAATTTTCATTCTTCACATCACTAGTCACAAAAAATAAGCATAGCAAAAAATTTAGTAGGCAGAGCAATAGCGCTTACATGTCCCAAATTCCGTACAGAAATTCTTAGTAAAGAAAAAATAATATTTACCCAAAACGATTACCCTGATCATATAATAAATAAAATTATCAGAGAACGAACTCACAAATTTTACAATCAAACATCAACTAATTTTCCTGTCACACAAAAGAAATATATTTCAATTCCTTACATTTCTGTACTAACAGAAAAAATTTCAAAAATAATGAAACCATACAATATTCAAATTGCATACCATCCTCAAAATCAGATGAAACAAATTTATACAAAACACAAAAGCAAAATTCCTGAAGAGAAACGATCACATGTAGTATACAAAATTCCATGTATGAACTGTAACAAATTATACATCGGACAAACTTCCCAACGACTTACAGACAGAATGAAAGCCCATAAATATTCGAAAACAGCCAATACCGCACTAAACAAGCATAAAAAATCAAACAACCATGAATTTGATTACTACAAAGTCAGTATATTAGCAATAGAAAAAAACGTTAAATCTAGAGAAATTCTTGAAATGATACATATAAAAGAAAACGAAAAAGATGTTGTAAATGATAAAACTGACATAAAGGGACTAAGTACAATATACTCTTTTGTACTATAACGATACATTCCACACAATTTCGAACATTTCAACAGATATTAAACGTCATTGAACTTTCTGATGAGATATTTTCAATATCAAATTCGTTTTCCATTTTCATATGTGAATTACTTTATTTTAGATAGTTGACAAAGATAAAATCTCTATCGAAACGTCCTTGATATTGTAAATTGTTTAAAATAAACCTGGATCATCAAAAAACTCGAAGATTCTTATAGATAAAATAATAGTTACAGGTATAACCTACCAAATAGAAAGAGGTCTGCCTTGTGGAATTAATTTTGAATCACTAAATAAGGACTGATGACAGGCAAAAGAAGGATTTTAGATTGAACCATAATCCAACTGTATGTAAATTTTTTTTAGAACTGATTCAAAAAGACTGTTCTCACTCATTTGGTTCTATTTCTTGTGGAACAGGCCCGTTTGTTTAATACGAAACCTCATACACTCTTCTTTTTATTGTTTAAATATTTTTCTACACATCAATTAAACAAATATACAGGCAATTATGTGAGGAATTTTATCAAGAACAATCGATTTATTGTTATTCAGGTTCGATATCAATCAATCGAGCGAAAAGAACTTCAGCGAATTTATAAGTAACTGGATTTTCACAAAAATGTTTCGATCCTCATGCTTCGGTAACAGTTACGACATCAAGTACGCTTTTGCGTTTCTATCGGTTTTTCTACGATCGTAACGAATCAATTCAGCATTGGTTACAAAATTTCAAGGGTAACGAGGATAGAAATTTCAGTGCCTAGGTGTTTCAAGTACCGGAATAGAAAGGGATTAAAATCGATTAATTAGACGAGTTAAACGACCTGGAAGGTTGAAATTCGTTGCAGGTCGCTGCATTCAAGGCCTTTCTAAAGATATGTCGAAAGTTCGTCAAACGATGAACAGAAAAATATTCACGAACGTCCTGATTTGAACTTCAAAAAAACTAAATATAACAAGGTATTCCATGTTTTTGAGTTTTTTTTGATTTGCTGATGGCGTAGTTTTTACCCTAATTTCAAGAATTCTGGCTATAGACCACGATAATAGCTATTATAATAAACTGATTATATGTACTTTGTGAAAATTTGAATAATTTTTGAAACATTTACAACGCAGGAATATTTGCTTTTTATTTGGGACACATTATAATCATTGTAGTCTATTGACAAAAGATAAAATGAATAAACAAATATTGTCCGGTCGTCACAACACCTGACAGCCCCTGCCGGCCTACGCTGGTGACGGACCTGTCTAGGATGCATTCACCATTTCACGTGCGGGGTTAAAGCACCGGCCGGCCGAAGCGTGGGTGAAGGATGCGTGGTGGTGAAAGCTCACTAACTGAAACGTGGTCGTCCTCGGTGTGGGACCCCAAGCTTTCGTTACTCGCCGCGACATAAACGTTATTTTTAGACGTTCCGGTGATGTCATTTATAAGCTCTCTGCCGGCGAGTGCAGAATAGAGTAGAATAGGTTGAAAGCGGCTCGGCGAGGATCGGAGCCGATCGCTCGTTCCATGGTTATTGTGGATATACCATCTGTAGTTTGTATACTGAACGGACACGAAAACCAGTACCGAGTTGGTATCGGCTCGACGAATAGTGCATGGAGTTTCAGTGGTGCTTGCTATTTCGTTTCGGAATCATGTTTTGAAGTGCAGGTGCTCGACGATTTTGCCCTGTGATTCTTGCAAATTCATCGTACAAAGTACTTAACGCGGACCTTGTATTATTTCGTAGCAGGAAAAAAATTGGTAAGTTCCAATCGATTTTACCACCGGCTTTCTGTTACAAAAACCCAACGTAATTTTCGAACGTTTCGTGAAAACGAAAAGAAAAGTTTTCTTTTTTTTTACTATCCATACTTCACAATGCGACTCAACGCTTGTAATGTTATTTCTTGCTCTTGACATTAACATCCGTTCTGTTTGCTCCATTTCGGACGGACGTTGAGAATTGAGGTGTTCCAGGAATAGTACGGCTATTCGGCCTCTATTTATATTCCCCACGCGGCCAGGTAGATCCATAAATGCAAAATCTATGCCTTTCGAGCATCTTCCAGTTCCTTACAAGTTAAAAATGACATAGTTATGGGCCATTTTTATCTTCAAATTTCGTTTCTGCTTTTATTTGTCAGGAATAGAATTTCATTTGATTCGACACATATCTAAACGATAAATATCTCTATTACACATTTTACGTGTTTATCTATCATCTTATCTTCGATTTTTCGAGGAGTGTACGAGAACTTGACATCGAACGTTTTCGGATTATCTGAATTTATCATCGTCCCGGGTGTTACTTTCGCTTACAGATGAATAAATAACGTTTCACACGATTAAAACACTCGAGCTCGAAAAATTGATTAAGATTTTCTATCGTGACGTTAATGAAGAAATGTATGAGAACACCCGAGGTGTCGGATGTCATTGTGCTACATCCCATGTAATCCGATTCCATAATAGTGTTTGATTGGTTCGGATTGAATTGATTAGTGATATAAGTTTGATCGAAATCGAATACTGGTCATTTGCTCGTTCATTCAATCGAGTACGGTCAAAAAATTGTTGACATAATTCGTGCTGCGAGTGTTAACGGTTCACGATGGGTACATCTAGATTAATTCGTAATTACGGTTTTGCACGTTGTTTGGGCATATCAAAGTGATAATTTGTTTTTAATTACTTTGATGTTTTAGGGCAGTTCCCGACGTAATATTGATTATAAATGAAAAGAACAGATTTACTAATATGAAAATTAGCAATTCAAATCATTCAACTATGCCAATTCGGTAACTTGATTGATGTAGGAAAAGAGACGCACTTAATTAAATACAATACATTGAAAATTATCAATCCCTGTGAATTATGTTTCTATATAGAATTGAGAGGTGTCAATTAACTGAAAATGGAAGTTAGAAATGTACAATTTCAATTAATTCATTTTATCTGATGAAAAAAAATTTCTTGTCACGTTTTAAATAATAGTTCGATAGAACCATTATCTCGCTTCGTGAATTTCTTTTATTCATTCCTTTCATTATTTATTCATTTATTTATGTATTCATTTTACAAACAAATGTTAATTGCATGGAAAGCATTACAACTAAAATTTGAAACTATAATGGAAAACTAGAAAACAGAACATCCCGAAACAAGAATATAACAATGTCACATTTAAATAGAATTTCAATACTGCTGTTAGTCAGATTTGATGTCGAAGAGGTCAGCAACTTCACAACGGCAGAACGTGTTGGAAAATGGAGTTTTTATAATCAAACGCATAAATAGGATCTTCTAATTAATTTCTGTAGCTCAATGTGGATACTATTAAATAATGTTGCAGGGTTTCCAACGTTGATTTGTTAATCTTTAACATGGACAACGTTTCCCAGTATTTTCAATTTCGTCGTTATGAATACTGCAATTTGGTGAACACATGTAATAGAGACATACTGATGATGCGGGCGACAACACACATATTGTGGACAGAGTTGTTTCAAACTCTTTATGTACGTTGACAGGAAGGGAAGAGTTGATTAGGGGAATTCAATTAGTTAATCTATGAATTTATTTTATATATTAAAAAGAAATGGTGGTGGTAAGATATTTTAGTTTATTGTTAGAGATGAGTTGAAGTACAACAGAAATTATCAAAAACGGTAACGTTCGAGTTGTGTCACAAAACTGCCCTAGCAAATGGAAGCATGAAGAAAACAATCAAATTCAGAAGAGCGATTTATAAAATCGTATGAATTTTTTTAGAGTCATTGGAAAGCCAAGGTAGGAAATCATGGAAACGTGTAAAGGTGCATATATACAGAGTGTCCCACCGGAATGCCTATTAGAAATAGTTGTCCGATTTGTTTGAAATTTTGTACATGGGCAACAATCCATCGAGGCTAACTTTCTAAAATAGTAGGAACAATTTTCCACTTCCTGTTACACCCGAAATGACACTTGCTCTCTTATTTTAAATGGAACACCCTATATATTTTAACATCATTCGATGGACTTTTTAATTCTAGTTGATTTCATGTACCATTTCTCATATCTACATTAAGTAGTTTCCACCTTTCAAAAAAATTGCTTTTTCTCAATATCACAATGCATAATTTTAGATTTGCCCTCTGAAATGAATTACCCGAAGATTACTCAATGTCGTTTCATAAAGGTCGGCAATCTATGTTATACAGGATGTTCAACACACACTGCCGAATTTAGATTTGAAAAAATGACGATAACTCAGTTTTCTCAAATGTAAACTACAAATTTTCTTTTCGTATTTGGATAAAGAACAAAAAAATAAGGGTAGTTTGTTAATAATTCCCTATACCTAAATAGTACTGTTTTTGAGATACCTTGAAATAATTGTCACATGGAGGCTAAGTATCAAATTGCATCATATTATTATTCTGTGCTCGCGTATTGCACTTGCACGTCAGAAAGCTCTATGAGCATCGAATCAAATTTTGGTTCTTTGCTCTTACTGTTGACAGTTATCCAAAAATGGATGAACGTTTGAATTACACAAACGAAGATTATTTAAATTTGTTCAGCATTTATGTTGAATCTAACAGGATTATTTCTCGAGCATGCGATACATTTGGAATTAGAGAAGCCGAAACCGTCACGAAAACGTCTGGAACGAATTATAGAAAAATTCCTACGCTGTCTATGAATCTGCAGAACTGTTCAACAATCATTAAAAGAATCTCGCCCTTGTAACTTTTGATTTCCATGTGTCCCATGTGTAGGAATTTTTTTATAATTCCTTTCAAAGTTCTTCGTGGCGGTTTCGGCTTCTCTCGAAATCTAATTCCAAATGTATCACATGCTCGAGAAATAATTCTGTTAGATTCAGCATAAATGCCAAATAAATTTAAATTGGCTCCGTTTGTATTATTTCAACGTTCGCATAATTTTCAGATAACTATCAACAGTAGGAGCATAGAACCAAAATTTTATTCGATGCTCATAGAACTTCTTCACGTTCAAGTGCACAGAATAATAATATGATGCAATTTGATACTTTGCCTCCATGTGACAATTATTTCAACTTATCTCAAAAACAGTAAAATTTAGATATAGAGAATTATTAACAAACTATCCTTATGTTTTTATTCTTTATCCAAATACGAAAAGATAATTTGAAAAAACTGAATTATCGTCATTTTTTCAAATTCAAATTCGGCAGTGTGTGTTGAACATCCTGTATAACATAGATTGCCGACATTTATGAAATGACATAAAGTAATCTTCTGGTAATTCATTTCAGAGGGCAGATCTAAAATTATGCATTGTGATATGGAGAAAAACCAATTTTTTGAAAGGCCTTATCTGCAATTTTTTTCACAAATATGCGGATAACTCGGAAACTACTCAATGTAGAAATCAAGTAGAATTAAAAAAAAGTCCATCGAATGATGTTAAAATATATAGGATGTTCCATTTAAAATAAGAGAGCATGTGTCATTTCTGGTGTAATCGAAAATGGAAAATTGTTGCTACTATTTTAGAAAGTTAGCCTCGATGGATTGTTGCCCATGTACAAAATTTCAAACCAATCGGACAACTATTTCTCCGTAAGCTTCTAATGGGCATTCCCGGTGGGACACCCTGTATTTGCAAACATTATTTTCAATAGGATATGTTAAATGTTTTCAGCTTCGCACAACTATTTCTGACCGAAGTCTGTCTGAAAACTAAGCATTTTCATATCGCCGTATTCTCATGAATCAGAATTCCTCGAACTCGAATAGTTGCGGTGCTGGTGGAGCTCTCAGTGAATTTCTTATTCATGGAACTGCTTCAAATATTGGACAGACAAAGAAGAAACAGGTAGGGCAACTCCGAATCCTCCGATAAAATCATCAAGGAAATTTGAATGGCCGAACGCCTTGCGGAAATCCGCAATTTGCCTATCCCAGATAGGCAAATTGGGATTATCTATCTATTGAGATAGATAAACAGTAGCCTTCAGTTACCGTATGAGATTAATTTCTCTTTGCTGAAACCCGAACGAATTTTGGAATTTTATATTACGTAATTGTTTGTATGTAAAATTTCTAAACTTTTCATGAAATTTTATTATTATTTCATAAAATTTCATGAAAATATTCACATCGAAAATACAGGCTGTATCAAAAGTCCGGGTACGGCCCTATAACTTTTGAAGGGTTGGAGGTAGCGAAATGAAACTTAGGGTATGGGTATAACATAAAAGGAACTACCTTTTGGGGTTTATCTTTTTGACTGGGCTGGGGGGGCCCAGTCGCCCAAAGTTTTTTTGTCTTTTCAAGTAACAACCCCTATGTTGTGTGATGCCTTATTGGAAAGAGCATAAAAAAAGAAGAATTTTCGCGAAAACCGGAAGTCTTTATCTTAATTTGTTCATAAGTTATTGGCCAAGAAAAATGTTTTTTGACCCCCTTGGGCCCATTTTCACAAAATCACTCCCATTTGGGACATCGGAAAAATAAAAATTGAGGGTGCAAAATGTTGTTTGTTTAGCGTAATTTCTAGTAAAAAGCTTTGACTTTAAAATTACTCTCAGGGAGGTTTCAGCCCTTTAAAAAAGTTCAGATTTGACCCGCTTGGGCTCATTTTCAAAAAATCATAACTGCCGTTTGGGACCACGGAAAACGAAAAAGGGCCCCTGAAAAATCGTCCAACCCTTCTTCCCCACCCCACTTAGGACTTCTTAGATGGGAGATGCTTACTTGATTGAAGCAAGTGCTCAAAGTGAAGGCCTCCTTGAACTTCACAGTGTCCTGAGCGAACGTAAGCAAAATTGAGAAGGTCAGGGGCCACTCACGAAAAATTGCAATAAAATTATACGCCAAAATGCAAATTTTCAAATCGTCAGTTGCATTTCCGACACGAACGCAAAGGTACGACTGAAAGTGGAAACACAATTTTTGACTGTTTTCAAAAGTTTTCCCATGTGTACATGTATCAGGTAAATTATCGGGAATTCAATCAGAAGATAATCTCACCTTGCTGAATGACATTCCAAGATAAGAGCATGAGATGTGACAATCACCTGCGAGGTGGATCTAAGATGCGTTTATCACAACAAATTCGTAATGTCCTTTTCAGATCTTTACCTTATCAGACATCTGCAAGAAACTCGTCACATCAATTCCAAAAGCTAGCATTCGGAACGAAATCGCACAAGTCACTCCCAAATTTTTAAAACGTACGAGCTGCTACTTACATTCGCTTAGGGAACTTCGAAGTTCAAGGAGGCTTTTAGTTTAAAAATGGGCCCAAGCGGGTCAAATCTGAAGTTTTTAGGGGGCCGAAACCCTCCTTAGAGTAATCTCGAAGTCAAAATTGTACTTTTTACTAGAAATTACGCTAAACAAGCAACATTTTGCACCCTCAATTTTTCTTTTTCCGAGGTCCCAAATGGGAGTTATGATTTTTTGAAAATGGGCCCAAGGGGGTCAAAAAACATCTTTCTTGGCCAATAACTTATGAACAAATTGACATAAAGACCTCCGGTTTGCGCGAAAATTCTTCTTTTTTTATGCTTTTTCCAATAATGTATCACAACATCGGGGTTGCTATTTGAAAAAAAAAACTTGGGCCCCTCTAGGGAGGAAGGTTAAAAAGATTATATTTAAAAATTTAGGGAAGCCTTTGGGGTACATTGGACTGATAAATTTTCTTTTAATCTAAACTTTTTTCCCAATCGTGCTGAACATACAGTCGATTAATCAAAAAAGGGAAAATGTCATTTTTTGCTCTTTTTTCACTTTAACGTTACAAGTGGGAAAAAAAGTTTCAATCAAGCGTGACAGGTTTTTGAAGGAAATATTCTGCAAAAAACTAAACCTCCTATCTGTTCGCTAGGCGACCAGTAGTTCTAAAGATATCAGCAGTTGAGAAAAAAAGGATCCTTTTGCATTCAAAATTCGAGGTCGTATCTGACTTCCGTAAAAAGCATATTCAATCTGAATAAACAGGCTACGCGATTGTCCTAGGTTGAAACAAAATTTTCATGACCGTAGAATGAAATTAAAAACGTAAAAATTCTGGAAAATTTTTTCTTCGTTCTTTATCCAAAAATTGCATAGCTACCAGTGCTCTAAAAAAATTTTAACCAAAAAATTCTAAAAGTACTTCTAAGTAAGCTCCAAAAGCTATATTTTCTTATTCCCTGAAAATTGCCAAAAAATTCAGAACATTTTATTGTTCCTTTAATTTTTGCGCGTAGTGTAGTTTGCTCGAACAATTAGTCATGTTGGTTGAACGTTAATGATTGGCAATTTCGTAATAATTCAACACAGCTGTGCAAGTTTTTGTCATTCCATGTTCTTTTTATTCAACCTATTCCATATCACGATATTGTTTAGGTTTTGACTTGAAAAACCTAGTTGCGTTTTTTCATTTCATTCTAAATTCTGTTGCTAGGCGAGAAACAGTTGAACTTCGAAGTTCAAGGAGGCTTTTAGTTTAAAAATGGGCCCAAGCGGGTCAAATCTGAAGTTTTTAGGGGGCCGAAACCCTCCTTAGAGTAATCTCGAAGTCAAAATTGTATTTTTTACTAGAAATTACGCTAAACAAGCAACATTTTGCACCCTCAATTTTTATTTTTCCGAGGTCCCAAATGGGAGTTATGATTTTTTGAACATGGGCCCAAGGGGGTCAAAAAACATCTTTCTTGGCCAATAACTCATGAACAAATTGACATAAAGACCTCCGGTTTGCGCGAAAATTCTTCTTTTTTTATGCTCTTTCCAATAATGTATCACAACATCGGGGTTGCTATTTGAAAAAAAAAAACTTGGGCCCCCCTAGGGAGGGAGGTTAAAAAGATTAACCCCCCAAAAGGTAGTTCCTTGTATGTTATAAACATACCCTAAGTTTCATTTTTCTACCTCCAACCGTTCAAAAGTTATCGGGCGGTACCAGGACTTTTGATACAGCCTGTATTGCTTTAAGACATTTTCTATACAGGATATCCGGGAAAATGTGGGAGATCTCGCGGATTCAGATTGAACATTAAAAAATAAGATGACATTTCTTTCCTAGCGGCCCTCCCTACGGAGGTACGGCCTCCTAAAGGACGCCACTGGTAATCAATTTTTCTTTTAATTTTTACATTGCATTTTTTTAAATCTATTAATTTTGTCGGATTAAATAACCTAAACTGAAACGTTTCTGTTCCTTGAATGTCTTTCGTAACACACTTTGCTGCAGACAAAAAAATTAGAAATCATGGTTTCTCTTTGATAAAAATAAAACATTAATTCTTTTAATTTTTTTTTCTCGAAAACGGTTGATTTTATTGAAAAGAGTACCCTTTCTTTAGCTTAATGTTGAAAGTATTCAAATTTATTTATTGTGACTCCTTATCATACAGGGTGTTAAAAATGTAAGCAATAAAATGTACAACGTAGTCCGCCCCTGAAAAGCTAAACAAGCTGATTATGTTTTAAGGGCAGTATTTCAAGAAGGCCTTACTACTGTTTATCGTATTGAATTTTCATTAAATTATCTCGAGTAGTTTAAAAAGTATCCAAGAAAAATTGATTACCAGTGGCGTCCTTTAGGAGGCCGCTAGGAAAAAATTTATGGTAACTTGTCATCTTATTTTTTAATGTTTTATTTGAATCCGAGAGGTCTCCCACATTTTCCCGAACACCCTGTATACATCAAACATGTTGCTTTAAGATATTCTCTAAGTTACACGAAGAACTATCTTAACAGGCCACATCGGAATTCAATTCATTAAGAAAGCTTTTTATTTCGGAATAGTCAATAACAAATGCACAGTTCCATTTCTAATCGATTATTGTTTCGCAAACACGCATATTTCCAAAAAAAAATCGTAATTGATCCCCAGCAGTTGTTTGAATACGATTTCTCCTTGATATCTTAAATCTGAGAGAGTGGAGATTCTTCCGCTCAATTTCACCTGGAGTACAAGCAACGATACAGAATCCACGTCAATGAGTAAGCTGTAAAGAGTATCGATTGGCCGATGAGTTTTTTCCTGAATAGCATCCATACTTCGTCGTTCATTTTCAGCGGTCAATAACGGAATAATGTATTTATCATTATGTTGACGTGAATGCAACAAACCTCGGCGTTCCCTCTGACTATGTAGATATTTGATATCGTGAAGGTGGAAAAATCCCGTTCAATCTCCATTTACAAAAGGATTTGCTTATTCAGGTACTCGTATTTAAAAGACTTGTAGATAACGGAACAGGTTCACTAATGATTGAGACTCCGCTATTGTTCATAGAATGCATAAGGAAATCTGCATATTTTTAACCGTAACATATTTTTCGCTCACCTACGACCGTGGCATATTGAATTGTAACGACGGGATTGGAAATCGTGTCACTAAAAATTATAGAAACCTGTTCTTATAAAAGGAAGTGAACTTTTTCTTTCACATATACCGAATCATCCTTCGTTAATTAACCGTTTTCGCTGTTTTGCTTTTCCGCTCATCTATACCCAGACTAAGGTATATGTTCGGAGAAATTAAAAATTATTTAAAAACCTAGTATCGCGTATACAAAGATATCTGACCTTGCGAAAGTTTCACTGAATTTTATCTGATCTCGACATGCATTAAGTTGTTAATTGATAAATATATGTCGTTACCACATATGTTCTTACTCATCCGTGTGTAGAATTTCAATGAGTTCCTCGGGTGTCACTGTCGAGATATTTTCAGTCGAAAGTTAATTATGGGTATTTTAATTCGACCTAGCTGAAAATCTACATTTCCAGATTGGTTGAAGTACGAAAGTGCTTTCAGGTACATATTTATCTACAAACACTTATTCATCTTTTCTATTCATCGATTCGCCTAATTCACGAGCCGAATCATTATTTCCGTTCGGAGAAACTAATTGAAGAATTTAAGCAGATGTCGTCGTCGTTGTGAGATTCATTACTTTTTTTATGCTTTTTGAGAGCAACCAGATATCATGGAATACACGACTTCCATCGGATGGATCATTATAACCACAAACTTAATTTAACAACCGGAAGGGTTCTGAGGATAACAGGATTCAATTCCTCTGTGGTTTATTTTCAATAGTCGCTTGCTCAGCTGGAATGCATTCAATTTGTGCAAGTTTTTTCATATCTAACAGCCTCATTTTTATGGAAATTTTCATGGAATCCTAGAGGTGTGTTTCACATCCAGTGTTTTATATAACGCCCAGATAAAAGGAAAATGTAGACCATGGTATGTTCTCTCTTCATTCCCTCTAAATTAATTTGAACTAAACATTCGGATTTTACAAATAATTTTACCCCGTCTTTTAAAATCAGAAGTTATTATTAACTAATTATTAAAACTTTGCGTAAAACAGTTGAAATAGTTAACCTTTTGTTCTTTGGATTATTCAATCCAAAGACCCGTTTCTCTTAAATTGCACATAAACGAACAGTACCATTATTGTTAATGATTAATATTAATTGAACTTTACTTATGTTTCTTACGGTCAAACAACATCTGTGCATACAAATGTGTTTTAATGAAAGTGAAATCGTCGATTTCGGAAGATTTCAGTTATGTTCGCGAATTCCAGAGAAACCGTATTTTTCTCGTTTCGGGTTGTCGGTGTCGTTATAAAACAATTAAATGCGTCCGAAGGAAACGTGAAATTAGGGAGATGAATGGCATAAAAAAAACCAAGAACATTTAATGTCAATATAATAGGATTGCCATGCAAATACGAAATTGTTTTTTAACGAGTTTGATATGACGTCACATTGATTAATAAATGAGAAATGGAGAAAGAATAAAATGATAAAATTAGTGCATTGCGAAAATGAGTATTTTGCTATATCATAAATTATATTTTCAACGATTTTCTTGACCTTCAGGTTATATGTAAATATTTTCTGGGTATGGGTTAATTCAAAAATATGTTGAAAATAATTATACAATTCTCTTTATAACGCATTTCGGCATTTGCCATCATCACATAAATTTCAAAAATCTTATGTGACAGTAACTAAGTATATTATGACATGATAGTAACTAGGAGAAAGTTTGACAAGATCTTAATTAGCAAAAACTGATATGAACAATGACATAAATTAACAAGTTTTATAATTTGGTGAGGTGCAAAATATATATAATATATTATTTTCAAATGAGATTTTAGAAAACATTTAAAAAGTTCAAATCTGTTCTTGAATTTATAACATTGATGTTCGTTCTGTTGGATTTTACACATTTCAATGATGTTGCGTTTTTGATCGTTGTTTTCAATATTTAAAATTCTATAATCGTCCAAATCAAAATTGATGTAACTTTTCAATAGCATGTGATTCTAGAGCAGTGCATTTATTATTATTTCTTATAGAATATTTATGTTCATATATTCGTTTATTAATATATTGTTTTGTGTTACCAATATATATTGAATTGCGTTCTTTACAATTGATTTGATAAACTGAATGTGTAATTTTACAAGATTCTACATTAGGTTTTAATTTAATGAAGAAGTTTCTAGAATAATTATACGGAATGTGACTTACTTTTATATTGTATTTTTTCAGACATTTATTAATTTTTAGGGATAAATTTTTTGTATATTTTATACCTTATATTTGCTTCCCGTATTTGAATTTTGTTTGATATAAAACTAATTCTCTGTTTTATTATTGGTTCTACATAATTTGTTGGGTAGCCATTGTTTTCTAAAATTTGTCGTACTTTCGTTAAATTTTGTGGTCTGTATTTTGGATCAGAAAGTTTGATAGCTCTGTCAATTAAATTGTTTATAACATTTTTTTTTGTATAAATTTGGAACATCTGAGTTAAAAGTGGAGATATCTCTCTGATATTGTCGGTTTTTGATACCAATTGTTGTCAATATTTCCATTCTCATCATAATTTATAGTCATGTCTAAACAATTAATAGTTTTATTATTTTTATATTCTATTGTGAATTTTAATCGATTATTATTGATATTATTGGATTTCTCTAATAATTCATTTACTTTATCTTTGTTAACACATAGAAGATAATCATCGACTTAACATTTGAAAAACGATGGTTTATGATTTAGTGATGGTAGAATTTTGTTTTATATTTCTTCTAAAACAAGATAGGCAATGGTATTAGAAATTGAGATCCCATAGATGTTCCAAAACAAGTTGATTCGTCATAATAATCAACCTCCTTACATATATGGACTTCCAAAAATACATAAACCAAACATAACACTTAGACTTATTGTTAGCAATACACATATAATCTTGCAAAATTTTTAGCTTCAAGTATTCGAAAAACTTCAGGAAAATCTGAATATTCTATTGAAGATTCATGGTCCTTTCATAATTTCATAAAACAACAAAAAAAAAACCGGAAGATTTCATATTAATTTCATTGGATGCTGTTTCGTTATACCGGGTGGGCCTTTAGTGCGTGCTCGGGCGATATCTCAGTGAATATTGGGTTTAGCGAAAAACTTTCTTCAGAGGAGTTATGCAGATCAATGAGCTGCACATTCTAAAATTATTTTCGTTTATACAGGGTGCTCCATAAGAGCTGAACATATCAAAGTTATGTTTTTTCAAATGGAATGACCCATTTGTTATTACAGATTTGGATTCCTTTGACAATTCTAGTGCGACTTTATGTATCATACATTGTGTGTAAAACGGACGGTTTTCACATTATTTCACTTTTTTCGGAAAAATTGACATTTCGAAAAAATTCAATAACTCAGTTATGCTGAAATTTATCCGAATGCAATTTTGCAGCTTTTAATATGCATCACATGTGCTAACTAAAACCTGTGGTTCACCTTCCCAACTTTGCTCAGTTTTGAGTAATCAAGTATTTAAATTGAACACTCTATGTGCATGGTAAACTTGATTTTTTCAAATGGCGCTACGTAATTTTTTATGTGCTGTTCAACGTAGAATTTCATAAGCTTTCTAATGATATAAGGTTGTAGGTATCTAACTCCTACGAATTTTTAATAAATTAATTTTTTAGAATTATTTCCGTTACATTTCTTAATAAATCAGAAATTTCATTTTATTAAACAAATACTATCAATTTGAAACTGATTAAGGCCGGCCGCACACGCACGGGTGTCTGAATCTGAATTTCGGATCGATTACACGTTAATAAGGCCGGCCGCACACGCACGGGTGTCTGAATCTGAATTTCGGATCGATTACACGTTAATAAAGACACCGAACACGTTCAAAAATTTTCGTTTCGAATCATTTCATTGTCGCGCATGGAGGGTTTATATGATATTTTGAAATATTAATTTATTGGACTCGTATTTATTACGTTGGTAAGTATTATGATAAGGCACATCGAAAACAACGTCTTGTCTTTTTTTTTATTATTTTCCGATAACAAATACGCATTGGCAGTTAGTTCTTCGTCATTCATCCCGATACGAAGGTCCGCTGTACGCTACTGAACTGCTTGAAGCCTATATTCATAATATAAACAACCGAACGTGTACTTTCGGTTGTTTATATTATGAATTTTTGAACGTGTTCGGTGTCTTTATTAACGTGTAATCGATCCGAAATTCAGATTCAGACACCCGTGCGTGTGCGGCCGGCCTAAAGACACCGAACACGTTCAAAAATTCATAATATAAACAACCGAAAGTACACGTTCGGTTGTTTATATTATGAATATAGGCTTCAAGCAGTTCAGTAGCGTACAGCGGACCTTCGTATCGGGATGAATGACGAAGAACTAACTGCCATTGCGTATTTGTTATCGGAAAATAATAAAAAAAAGACAAGACGTTGTTTTCGATGTGCCTTATCATAATACTTACCAACGTAATAAATACGAGTCCGATAAATTAATATTTCAAAATATCATATAAACCCTCCATGCGCGACAATAAAATGATTCGAAACGAAAATTTTTGAACGTGTTCGGTGTCTTTATTAACGTGTAATCGATCCGAAATTCAGATTCAGACACCCGTGCGTGTGCGGCCGGCCTAAGTCCGTAGATACACTATTTAAAATTGCACGTAACAAACCAAGACAAACAAACAAAAAAAACTATAACAAATGTTCAAAGTGACACAACTCCCAACAAACTAAGGCAAACAAATAAAATAAACTAAAACAAATGTTCAAAGTGACCACCCTGTTTTACCAAACAATACTCAATTCTTCTACGGAAGGATCGCTGCACGTTGTTCATCATTTCTGGCGTGATTGTATTAAAGGCATTTCGAATACGGTCTTTCATATTTTGTACTGTAGTTGGCTCGACGATGTACACTTTATCTTTGACATATCCCCACAAAAAATAATCAAGAGGGGTTAAGTCGGGAGATCTCGCAGGCCAACGGATTGGACCTGCCCTTCCTATCCACTTCTCAGCAAATTTATTAAAAATCCGTAGGAGTTAGATACCTACAACCTTATATCGTTAGAAAGCTTATAAAATTCTACGTTTAACAACACATAAAAAATTAGGTAGTGCCATTTGAAAAAATCAAGTTAACCATGAATAAAGGGGGATGAATTTAAATACTTGATTTCTCAAAACTGAGCAAAGTTGGGAAGGTAAACAACTAGTTTTAGTTAGCACATCTGTTGCATATTAAAACTGCAAAATTGCATCTGGATAAATTTCAGCATAACTGAGTGATTAAATGTTTTCGAAATGTCAATTTTTCCGAAAAAAGTGAATTAATGTGAAAACCGTCCATTTTAGACACCATGTATGGTAAATGAAGTCGGGCTAGAATTGTCCAAGGAATCCAAATTTGTAATAAAAAATAGGTCATTCCATTTGAAAAAACATAACTTGGATATGTTCCGCTTTTATGGAGCACCCTGTATAAACGAAAATAATTTTAGAATGTGCAGCTCATTGATCTGCATAACTCCTCTAAAGAAAGTTTTTCGCTAAACCCAATATTCACTGAGATATCGCCCGAGCACGCACTAAAGGCCCACCCAGTGTACAAATATTCCAATAAATATGGCACTTAATATTATATCTGAAACATGGAACCAAATAGAACCTCATAAAATTCTGCCAAAGAATGAATTCATAAAAGTTACTAAATTTTGTTTAGATTCCACATATTTCACTTTCAAAAATACCTTTTATTCTCAAACATTTGGAACACCTATGGGATCTCCAATTGCTAGTACCATTGCCAATCTTGTTTTAGAAGAAATAGAAAAAATTTTACTATCACTAAATCATAAACCATCGTTTTTCAAACGTTATATCGATGATTGTCTTCTATGTATTCACAAAGATAAAGTAAATGAATTATTAGACAAATTCAATAATATCAATAATCGATTAAAATTTACAATAGAATACGAAAATAATAAAACTATCAATTGTTTAGACATGACTATAATTTATGAAAAAATTATGGAAATATTAACACCAATTGGTATCAAAAACCGACAATATCAGAAAGATATCCCCTCTTCAAATCAGATGTTCCAAATTCATACAAAAAAAGTGTTATAAACAGTTCAATTGACAGAGCTATCAAACTTTTTGATCCAAAATACAGACTACAAAATTTAAAGAAAGTACGACAAATTTTAAAAAACAATGGCTTCCTAACAAATTATGTAGAACCAATAATAAAACAGAGAATTAATTTTATTTATCATCAATCTAGTTATATCAAACAAAATTCAAATACGGGAAGTGAATATGTAGGTATAAAATACACAAAAAATTTATCCCAAAAAATTAATAAATGTCTGAAAAAATACAATATAAAAGTGGGTCACATTCCAAATAATTATTTTAGAAACTTCTCCACTAAATTAAAACCCAATGTAAAATCTAGTAAAATTACACATTCAGTTTATCAAATAAATTGAAAATAATGCAATTCAATATATATTGGTAACACAAAACAATATATTAATAAACGAATATATGAACATAAATATTCTATAAGAAATAATAATAAATGCACTGCTCTAGCATAACATGCTATTAAAAAGTTACATCAATTTGATTTCGACAATTATAGAATTTCAAATGTTGAAAAAAACGATCAAAAACGCAACATCATTGAAATGTGTTAAATCGAACAGAACACTTATGCTATAAATTCAAGAACAGATTTGAACTTTTTAAATGTTTTCCAAAATCTCATTTGAAACTAATATATTATATATATTTTTGCAACTCACCAAATTATAAAACTTGTTGATTTATTTCATAGTTCATATCAATTTTCGATAATTAATATCTTGTCAAACTTTCTCCTAGTTACTATCATGTCATAATATACTTAGTTACTGTCACATAATATCTTTGAAATTTATCTCATGATGGCAAATGCCTAAACGCGTTATAAATATAATTATATAATTATTTTCAACATATTTTTGAATTGACCCATAACCAGAAAATATTTACTCATAAATTATAAGTTTAACTTTTTCATATATTTATACTTTCTTCGCGAGTTCCTCAAATTCAGGAAGTGGATCGTTACATAAAACGAATCCTTCCGTAATTGAACACGAAAGGAGAATGTATTCAACTATTCAGAATCTTTAATTTCATTGTTGGTGCTATTGAAAAATAAAAGTCCTAATCTGCGTCTCGCAATGGAGTGCGTGCAGGTTTTCGCACTTTTCCTGTTACAGTTTGAATCATTGCGAGTTGGTCGTGATCGCGATGTTGATTACATAGGTATATCTAATATATGAGGTGGAACACTATTTCAAATTATACACATTGATGATGAGTGTTTTTATAGTGTGATTCAAGACTACGATTAGAATAAGTAGTTACTTGCGAGAGTTGCTGTGTTCAGTTTCTACCATCTGATTATTAGTTACTGTTCGTCTGATTGAAAGACGTTTAGTGAGCCGACAGATATCTCTACAATACATCAAGAACTGGTCTGGAATACTGGAATTGATTTGCTGCTTTTTCGAACTTTCAATTATAAATTGTTGTGGGGATGATTGACCCATTTAAATGGTTTTCGGGTGTTCCACATGCTTTCGTTTCTTTCATTCTTCACTGCAATAAACGACTGTAGCTTTAAAACTTGCTTCAGGGCAGATGGTCAAGGTTCTTGTCTAATTTAAGACACGTAAAGGATTTTCGTGACCTTTCTGGTCTTCGATATTATTTCAACTTTCACAAGAACAATTGGGTCATTTTCGACATTAATTTTGACGTGAACAATGTTCCTTGTTCGTTCATTTCATTGTTTCTTGATTTAAATTTTATTCGCCTGCGTAGAAACTACACGAAAAGTGTAGCTATAAGTTTACGATTCGGTTGGTGCCTACATATTTCATAAATCCATGATTTATTACAATTTGAATGACTACGTGCTTCCCGTTACCGACGATTGAAATGATAACCGGGTATAATTTGTTGAATGAATGTCATCTAATAACTGTACATGACCTACTGTTGTGTCTGGATTCGCAGTTGGAGATGTGAAATCATAGCGATACGATAATATCTACAATTGCAAGGATGCCGCCGAGATGACATTTGAATTGAAGAACATTCTCGAATGGTAATGTTGAAGATAATTCAAATCTCGATTTCATGGCACCTGTCAAAGTCGATTCGTGCGTTAAGTGGATAGTTTATGGCTGACACAACAAACGCGGTTTTAAGTGAAAATTAGGTAATTATCTATAAGTTATTCGAAAGGGGGGAAAATTGCTGTTTCACCAAGGCGATATTAAGTTATGTGCTGAAAAAAGTTTTTGCAGCTTTGTAACATAATAATTAGATAAAAACATCTTCGAAAATTATTCCGGGACATGTACTTATATCTAATTATCAATAATTAGTTTTGATTAAGTGGTTTTTAAAATAGCTTAGCATGAATTTGTCAATTTTTTGTGGAAGTATATTTGCAGATTATTGGTGATTCATTATCACTTCAACAGATGGGTGGATGCATTGGGATTTTTGCGTAATATTCGATGAAACATTTCCCAAATCATTCGCGGAAATATACACTTCGCGCAAAAATTTAAGGAACAAAAATTTTTCTAAACTTTTTGGCAATTCTCAACAGGCTGTATTTCTGTTAAAAATAGTCGTTCAGGAAATAAATTGGAATTTTTTGGTTGAAAATTTTTTGGGTCACTGGTAGCCATGCAGCTTTTGGATAAAGCACAAACATAAAATTTTCCAACATTTTTACCTGTTTTATTTCATTCTACGAGTATGAAAAATTTTTTTCAACCCTAAAAAATACAGAGATTGCATAGCCTGTTTATTCAGCTACAATATGCTTTGTACGGGAGTCAGATACGACCATTTATCTTCGAGATATCGAATTGTGAAAGCAAAAGAATCCTTTTTCACTCAATTGCCGATATCTCTGAAAATACTGGTCGCCTAGCGAGCACATAGGAGGTTTCGTTTTTTGCAGAACATTTCCTTCAAAAATCTGTCATGCTCCATTGGAAAAAAAATTTTCTCTACCTGTAACATCAAAATGAAAGAAGATCAAAAAAATTCAATTGTCCCTTTTTTGTTAATCGACTGTATGTTCAGTAACATTGTGGAAAAAGGTTAGGTTACAAGAAAATTTAGTAATCTTATGTACCCCAAGGGCACCCCCAAATTTCTAGATCTATCGGTTCAGCGGTTTTCCTGGACCGATTTATTGAAATTTTGAAGAAATTGAGGAAACAGATTTTTATTCCTCAAACGTGACTCAATCTTTTTAAAAATCAATAATTTTATTTTAGTTTCCTTTTACTGAACTTTGAGTTTTCGAAGATTGATTAAGAAAAAAACCCAAAATTTTTTTCCAAAATTTCCACAAATTATTTCAGAAAATTGAAAAAAATATGAATAAAGTTTTTTCTAACGATTGAAAGAATTTTCCTCAAAAAATATCGAAGAAATAAAAAAAATAAATTGTGAAAGATTAAAAAACATTTTCGGAAAATTTGAAAATATTACATAAAACCAAGAGGCACTCGTGGTACCCCCAGCCGTTTAAACGCACCTTTAGGGATATCAACTTTTTTTTAAGGAAAATAAAGGTTAGAATGTGTTCGTAGTTTCTGCGAGGTAATTAAAAAATTGATTCTTGGTTTAATGTAATTTTCAAAAATAATTTTTGTGGAAATTTTTGAAAAATTTCGTTGAATTTTTTTTCGTTAATCAATCCGAAAACTCAAAGTTGAGTAAAGAGTAAAAAAAATGAAATTATTGATTTTTGAAAAGATTGAGTCACGTTTTTTTACTTTTTACTCAATTTTGAGTTTTCGGATTGATTAAGGAAAAAAAATCCAACAAAATTTCTCAAAAATTTCTACAAAAATTATTTTTGAAATTTGAAAAAAAAAATTTGTCACGTTTGAAAAATTTCTGTGAAATTTTTTTAAAAAAGGTCTAAAAAATCAAAAAAATTTTTTTTTAAAAATACATAAAACTGAGAGGCCATTTTTGAATGACCTCTCCGAAGCTATGGACACCTTGAAACCTTTATTGTCTTTAAAAACTTCGAATAAAATTAATGCGTTTAAAGGGCTGGGGGTAACACAAGTGCATCTTGGTTTTATGTAATATTTTTAAATTTTCCGAAAAAAATTTTCAATTTTTCACAATTAATTTTTTTTCTCTTTCTTTGGTTAATCTACTGTATGTCCAGCAGGATTGGAGAAAAAGGTTAGGTTATATAAAAATTTATCAGTCCAATATACCCCAAAGGCTTCCCAAAATTTTCAGATCTATCGGTTCAGCGGTTTTCCTTTGATTGATTGAAATTTTGGAAAAATTAAGGGAACAATATTTTTCTTCCTCAAACGTGACTCAATCTTTTCAAAAATCAGTAATTTCATTTTTTTCACTCTTTACTCAATTTTGAGTTTTCCGATTGATTAAGGAAAAAAAATTCAACGAAAATTTTCAAAAATTTCCACATAAATCATTTTGGAAAATCACATAAAACCAAGAAGCCATTTTTTAATTACCTCGCAGAAGCTACGAACACATTCAAATCTTTATTTTCCTTAACAAAATCGAAATTGAAGTTGATATCCCTAAAGGTGCGTTTAAACGGCGGGGGGTTACACTAGTGCCTTTTTGGTTTTATGTAATTTTTAAATTTTCCGAAAACGTTTTTTAATTTTTCACAATTTATTCTTTTTTATTTTTTCGATATTTTTTGAGGAGAATTCTTTCAATCGTGAGAAAAAACTTTATTCACATTTTTTTCAATTTTCTAAAATAATTTGTGGAAATTTTGAAAAAAATTTTGGCTTTTTTTTCCTCAACCAATCCTTCGAAAACTCAAAGTTCAATAAAAGGAAATAAAAATTAAATTATTGCTTTTTAAAAAGATTGGGTCATTTTTAAGGAACGAAAAATCTCGTTTCCTCAAATTTTTCAAAATTTAAATCAATTGGTCCAGGAAAACCGCTGAACCGATAGATCTAAAAATTTGGGGGTGCCCTTGAGGTACATAAGATCAATAAATTTTCTTGTAACCTAACCTTTTCCCCCAATAATACTGAACATACAGTCGATTAACCAAAAAAAAAAAAAAAAATGAATTGTGAAAAGTTTTACATAAAACCAAGATGCACTTGTGTTACCCTCCGCCCTTTAAATGCATTAATTTTATTCGATATTTTTAAAGAAAATAAAGGTTTTCAAGGTGTCCATAGCTTTGGCGAAGTCATTCGAAAATGGCCTCTTGGTTTCATGTAATTTTTTGAAATTTTTTAATGATTTTTTCGATATTTTTTAAAGAAAATTTCACAGAAATTTTTCAAACGTGAGAAAAAGTTTTTTTTTCAAATTTCAAAAATAATTTTCATGGAAATTTTTGAAAAATTTTGTTAAATTTTTTTCCTCAATCAATTCGAAAACTCAAAATTGAGTAGAAATTTAAAAAGAATGAAATTATTGATTTTCAAAAAGAGTCACGTTTGAGGGACAAGAAAATCGTTTTCGCTTAATTTGTTCCAAATTTTCAATCAATCGGACCAGGAAAACCGCTGAATCGATATATCTAAAAATTTAGGGAAGCCTTTGGGGTACATTGGACTGATAAATTTTCTTTTAATCTAAACTTTTTCCCCAATCGTGCTGAACATACAGTCGATTAACCAAAAACTTTAACGTTACAAGTGGAAAAAGAAGTTCCAATCAAGCGTGACAGGTTTTTGAAGGAAATTTTCTGCAAAAAACTAGACCTCCTATCTGTTCGCTAGGCGACCAGTAGTTCCAAAGATATCAGCAGTTGAGTAAAAAAGGATCCTTTTGCATTCAAAATTCGAGGTCGTATCTGACTTGCGTAAAAAGCATATTCAATCTGAATAAACAGGATACGCGATTGTCCTAGGTTGAAAAAAATTTTTCATGACCGTAGAGTGAATTAAAAAGGGTAAAAATTTTGGAAAAATTTTTTTTTGTGCTTTATCCAAAAATTGCATGGCTACCAGTGGTCTAAAAAATTTTTAATCAAAAAATTCTAAAACTACAAACTAAGCTCCAAAAGCTATACTCTTTTATTCCCTGAAAATTGCCAAAAAATTCAGAACATTTTTTTGTTCCTTTAATTTTTGCGCGTAGTTTAGTTTGCTCGAACAATTGTTCATGTTGGTTGAGCGTTAATGATTGGCAATTTCGCAATAATTCAACACAGCTGTGCAAGTTTTTATCATTCCATGTTCTTTTTATTCAACCTATTCCATATCACGATATTGTTTAGGTTTGACTTGAAAAACCTAGTTGCGTCTTTTTCATTTCATTCTAAATTCTGTTGCTAGGCGAGAAACAGTTGAAAGAGGCATTTCAATTAATTTAATGGAAAAGGATAGGAAGTGTCTCAAAATAGTTTCGCATAGAAGGCGTTCATACTGATATCTGGAGTTCCGTCTGTTTGCAGGTTGCATTTTGATTTCCTTTTAGTAGCCGAAGAAACAAATCGCTGACATCAATGATGGAGCTGCTTTTCAACTCAAATTATGTGCATTCTTTTTAAATTCCGGCATTTCTTCCAATTTGGTATCATTATCCGTTTTATCGACAGTTCCTTTCCTTATGTGCAACATATCGACATTCCCGAAACCGCATTTTTCAATTCGAACCATTTGGTCTTCTTGATCATTTCTTTGAAATTTCATGAAATAATTTACGGTCGTGCGTAATTTACAATCATTTACAATTTTTGCGTCCTAGTTGAAAGTGCGTAATTCGATGCACATCTCACGATAGGATATTCGCGACGCGTTTGATGAGCTACCAAGGTGGTTACTTTGTGATTCGAAACCATAAAAACTTATATAAATCCCATAATACTAATGCGATTTACGGGCGTTTCATGTGCTATGATAGAACTTAATCGACGCTTTAATGATTCCGCTTGGTTGTACCCATTCGGGAGTTATAATTAACCATATCAGTTATTAGAGGTAGCAAAAAAATCGACGATTCGTTACATACCCGATCACTTTCAAATACTTTTTCATCTCAAATAATTATCCCCATTGTTAATTTCATCACAAACTATTTCGATAGCCGTATAGTACTATAATAATGTTTGTGGAATGATATTGGTTTTATTAAACCATCGAATACTTTCAAAATGAAATCGATAAAATAATTGTTTTCATTTAATGTTTTCTTTTCGAATGACTTCGATTTTAAATGGATTACGTAAAGAGTTTCAATGCACGGTGAAAGTGTACCAACCAATTCTAGGATTATGAAGCGAAAAATAATTATTTTCTTTGTGGGCTTCGCTAATTGATTCATCGAAGCATTTTAAAGAAAGAAATTATTGTGACTGATTCACATTTCAAGTCGGAATAAAGCGGTAGGATTATTTCATCACTTCTGTTTTTTATTTTATAAATTTCGATATTTTTTATGATATACATCATTTGTAGTTATTAATAACTTCTGTGAGGCCGTTGAACAGGTGTTTGCTAATAAATTCACACACTCGTTCTGCGGACAAGTTTGACATGTATGAATGAAATATGACACGTTATCCAAGTCGAGGAGAATGACAGAACAGAGTTGCGTTACGCGTGGGTGTTGTCTGTGCGTTTGTTAATAATTCTCAATGCCCGAAGATAGACCGATAAACTCGTGATTCTCGCTAATTGTCATATTTCCCAAGGCTTCTACCTGTACTCATTTTCTTCTGTCGTTTTGAAAATTCCTCTTATTATACTCATAGAGGTTGCAATAAACATGCTTAGATGAGGTTAGTGGTACTTGTGATTAGAAAATGGTTCGAGTCTTAAATACTTGTTATAAGTAATCTAAAATTAAAACGTGATTGGATGAGTTTCGTTCTTGGAACTCCATGCGTCATTCTGTTGATTTTATCAATGGATACCAGACACGACGATTCATTGTACAGAATATTCGAATTTTCGATGAGTCTTTATTGCAAAAAGATTATACCGATAGCGTCCAGTACTTGTCGTATCTTTGATTAGTAAGTAGTCTAGTCAATAGAGAAATTTCCAGTGCTAAATAAAAAAAAATAATTACAGGTAGTGACCCAGTGGAAATTGTTTAGGATTATGAGTACAATGAGGTTTCCATAATAGTCCAAGATCCCAGAGCGATAAGACACAACTTATTTTCACATAAATGAAACCTCATATTCTCAGTAGTGTCTTATGTGCTCAGAATACCTGCGCGCTTGTGTAGCTTGCCGAGTGACACCTGGGCAGGTACCAGGTGTGAAAGGTAACTAAAATTAAACTTAAATTTTTATAACTGATTTTTAAATATATTTTGTGAGTGTTATTATAAAGTTATACCATAAGCGTCAGACACTTTTCATGGGCCAGAACTTTTGTCAGACGCTTTAAAGCTCTACAAAAAATAAATTGATTTAACTTATTTTTACATGTCTGACATTTAAATATGTTGTTCAGACAATTGTTACGAAGTTATATTTAATTAGTCAGACAAAATTGATTGACCAAACACCCCCCAAACAGCAAAATTATTCTGCCGTGAGTCTGAGCGCGAAAGCATTATAGGTGCGTTTCGGAGCGAGTGAGACGGTCTTACTAACTCAGTTCCCCTTTTCTCATTCGTGTAATTCTTCTGTGTATTGTGTATGTGTCCTTTGGGTACAACCTAATAGTATACAGTATAGATTGGATCTGTGAGACCACATGTTTTTGTTGTTTACGTCGTGTGATTTGTGAGTTATTTACATTACTTATTAACGTGAAAATCATGGAGGAAACAGAACCAGCAAAATTAACGTGTACATTTTGTGAAAAATCTAGTGATAAATTAATATTATTTACCGAGATAACATTAAAAAAGTGTAAAATTATTTTACAACAGCGAGTGACACATAACCTGAAATTTAAAGACGTAGTTTTACCTGAAGATTTATATGATAAAGGTTATCATCGGGAATGCTATAAAAATTTTACTGCTCTGCCCAAAAAATATTATTCTGAGATTCCAGAAAAAACTAAAATCAGTAAAAATAAAAGTTCTCCGAGCATTGTTGACAAACCATTTGTTGCATCGACATCAATTTTACCTAGTAGTGCAAGTACTAATAGTGATCCATCCACAACATCTACCTCAACTGAACAAAATAATTCTACTGTTGCCGATTCAGATTTAGTGTCCAACTCAATTTCAGCTAGTGCTACTCTTGAACAGATTAATTATACCAGATATATTAAATGAATTAATTTACTTTCATACTGACTAATTATTACGTTAATATTGAAATGCAAAAATTTTATATCGGAAGCTGTACCGTAAGTATTTTTCATATATTTACTCTAAGACGCATGCGCATAATGCTTTCGCGCTCATACTCACGGCAGAATAATTTTGCTGTTTAGGGGGTGTTTGGTCAATCAATTTTGTCTGACTAATTAAATATAACTTCGTAACAATTGTCTGAACAACATATTTGAATGTCAGACATGTAAAATTAAGTTAAGTTAATTTATTTTTTGTAAAGCTTTAAAGCGTCTGACAAAAGTTCTGGCCCATGAAAAGTGTCTAATGCTTATGGTATAACTTTATAATTACACTCTACAAAATATATTTAAAAATGAGCTATGAAAATTTAAGTTAGGTAACTATCAATTTTAGTTACCTTTCACACCTGGTACCTGCCCAGGTGTCACTCGGCAAGCTCCGCTAGCGCGCAGGTATTCTGAGCACATAAGACACTACTGAGAACATGAGGTTTCATTTATGTGAAAATAAGTTGTGTCTTATCGCTCTGGGATCTTACTCTATAAGGACTGCTATCGAGCGTCCTAGTGGGTGGGGGTGCAGTTCAAAGTTTTGAAATCACACCTTTTCGCTTCTAGATTTTAAACTATTAATTTTCTTGAAAATATGTTCGAACAAATGTTTTAGATGCCAGCAATACCTTCACTTTCAATTTGGTTTCGTTCAATTTGGGTTCGTTCAATTTGGGTTGACGGTTAACAAGAAAACTGGAAAAAACTTCTCGAAATAGTCGTTTCTTGTAAACGTGATATTTACGACGCCAATTTTTTTTTTGATACTTGTCATCATTTTGAAATGAAGCTTTCATAGCATCAAACCGAACTTAATGAAAAAAAGAATTATTACGTTCATCGTTCACGAGATATAGCAATTTGTTTATAAAAAACTGCCTTTTTCACAACGAAACGTGCTAGTTGTCGGCAATATTTTTCGATTTTTTTTTGTTAAAGTATTATAGCTGAAGACCCATATTTTACTTTACTGAAAATTTTCAGACTAGAAAATGCGAGAAAGACTACTTTTAGCGACATTGAAAATAAGGTACATTTTTTTTATAAACAAATAGCCTCAGACGGTTTATTTTGATTTTCAGAAATTCCATTTTCTCGCGAATGGAAAAAAGGATTGTAATTAAGAACTTGACACTCCAAGAAATTTTGTACGAATTTTTGAACGCGAGTTGCATTTTTTTCAAAAAAACGTCACAGTTGCTGTACAAACTACAATTTCAGAATTAATTCAAGTTCATACTTTTTCTAATGAATTATATTTTATAATGTTAAAAGAAAAAGTGACAATATGCCTGTTTTTAATACAAATAAACAGGTGACAATTTGATTCGATTCCGTTGTACACTCATCTTCAATTCGAATGGCGGGGATTCCATCCCGTCCCGTCGACATAGCTTTGAAACTCGAGTGGGTTGTTGTTTGTAATTTTGGAGCAATTTTTCCAAAACAAGATTATGAAGGCAGTCATGACTACAATACGCGCCGAACCTCTATTCCCTCCAAGACCCCATCGACCGCAAGACGAGAATGCGACGACCCGTCCCAATTTTCATCTTTTTTTTCCCAAAAACACATGGTTTATTTCATATTCCTCTGAAGCAACATGAAACATAATTCATTTAGAAGAGTATGAAGTCGAATTAAATCGTAAATTGTTGTTTATAAAGCCACTGTGATATTTTTAAGAAAACAAATGCAACTCGCATCAAAAAGTAGTAGAAGACTTCTTGAAACGACAAGCCCTTTATTTCAATGCTTATTTTCATTTGCGAAAAAATGGAATTTCTGAAGATCAAAATGAACCGTCTGAGGCTATTTGTTCAAGGAAAAAAATGTACCTTATTTTCAATGTTGAAAAAAATAGTCTTTTTCGCAGTTCCTAGTCTAAAACTTTTTAGCAGTGTAAAATATGGGTCTTCAGCTATAATAATTAATCAAAAAAAAATTGGAAAACATTGTCGACAACTAGCACGTTTTGTCGTGAAAAAGGCAGTTTTTTATAAACAAATTGTTATATGTCGTGAACGATGAATATTACAATTTTTTTTTTATTCAGTTTGATTTGATGGATTTGATGCTATAAAAGCTTCATTTTGAGATGATTAAAAATATAACAAAAAATTTTGCGTCGTCAATATCACGTTTGCAAAAAACGCCTATTTTGAGAAGTTTTTTGCAGTTTTCTTGTTAACCGTCAACCCAATTGGAACGAAACCAAATTCAGATTGAAGGTATTTCTTTTATCTAAAACTTGCTTGAAGACATTTCCAAGAAAATTCATAGTTTAAAAACTAGAAGCGAAAACGTGTGATTTCGAAACTTTGAACTGCATCGCCACCCCCTAGGACGCTCGATAGCAGTCCTTATGGAAACCTCAACCTACAATTAACTTTTTCCATGAAATTTCTCCGTTGACTGGACGGTGCTGACAAAATTAACACCAAAAAGCAATTCGATTAAATCATCAGAGCTACTCTCTGATAGAAGGCCTCCAACACTCAAAAAGAAATGCTCCATTGTTACACCCTACCTAGCGAAAATTTGCTTGAGCAACATCTTCAAAACTCCATTCTATTTCCTTCGGGTCGCTTGTTGTTGTCCAAAATGAATTGCTTTTTAATAAAGGGGTTGTATTACCACCTGACGTAATCGTCCAAATATCGTCAGCTGCTAGTCGGTCCGGTTTCTTTCAATTTTTTCCTCGTACATTGAATACGAATCAGGACTTGAATCAGATAAGTATTAATTTGCCCTGCATTTCCTGGGCTACGCAGGGCCACGTGACCACGTAATAGCTCCAGGTGTTCGGAATAGGGGGATTATTGCTTTCGGCAACTCAATTTGTTTTTCAAGGCTTCAATCACTATTACATACATTTATTCGTTCTTTTTTCGTTTCAACATTTCATAACGTGTACTCTTTTCCGGATTAGCGGTTCTCTAATTGGTACTTTGAAGATTCGGTTGGAATTGGAGCGTTGGTATTTGTGTAATCGAGAAGAATAATGCGAATGTTTTTCGACAACAAGTCGTTTTTGTGTAGGACTATTGAAAGGGTTAATATTTTAATACTGAGCCCGTTGAACGATTCTCTATAATCTTGCGATGAACGACCGACTGAGTATTCATTCATTTTTCCACAGCACAATTATTTTCATAACGGTGGTGTGACCTTTAGTCATACCCTTTAGTTCTCTAGTACTCAATTTGCAAATTTGCGATGGTTTATTGCACGTTGTCTCAGCAGTTGTCCAGTATGCAATTAACTTCTCTTTAAATCAGGAAACCATTTAAGGAGAAAGTTGAAATTATTTCTTTCAGGATGCCGGGAAGTGTGTATTAAGAAAAAACACCCACATACGTTCGGCTATGTCAGTAGGTCAAAATATGGGTGAAAATTTTGTTTTAAAGGTTTTTGCTTCATTTACATTTTATCTGTGGAGATGAACTGATTCGTGGCTCAAAGTTACTTGAGATGTGCTTCAGTTCTTTCATTTTGAACGTTGCTGTGCTATTTCTCATTACAATTGCAATTAGAGGAAAATCATGGGAAAGCTTCTGATGATAATAATAACCTGCAAAATACCTTTGTTCTAGTGTAGGTTGTCGTGAAAGAAATTCGATGTTTCCTTGTTAGAGTCGGAATTTACGTTAATACGTTTATTAACGTCCATTCGTAATCGTTAATTTGATCACAGTTTCATATCACATTCAGAAATCGAAGCGACAGTGGTAAAATGATTTAGATGCGTTTTCTCCTCCTCCGAGAATCACGATTATGATATTCAAGACTAATTCCGCTTCGTCAATAGCGTTCACATCGATTTCGAATGTAAAGTCCGTTTCATCTTTTTATAAAACTAAAATATTTCTATTTAGATGTTGATATGGAAAGAACCACAGTTGTTGAACGAAAAAAGTAATCCGTTTTCAAGGTCTTCGAATGTCCAAGTTGAAAGGATGCCAAATTCTACCGGGAATAACCACTTATCTTCGATCCATTCTCTCTCATCGAAATAGAATTGATTGTGTTTTTTCTGACGTTCTTCAATCCCAGCTTTATATTTCGCTCTAGTAGAGTTTTCTTTCAAGCATTGCTCGGCGTTATTCAGCGATCGAAATCATCTCGCACAATTACAAAGCACAAAAGTAGAAAAAGCTATTATTTATGAATATCGGCTTGTGTAATCATGAAAACATATCGAGAATTAAATGCTATCAACATTCATCCTCTTCAGAACGCGATCTCCAGGAAAGTATTTTAATAAGACAATTAAAGATGTAGATTATAATCATGCAGATTGTTTTCGGATTTTCTAGAACACGAACTAGATTACTACTCGGCGGATCAATTACCGAAAGTTGCCCAATAGTAAACGAATATCTTCCGCGCAAGATTACGAAATGGCATTCATAATTATTGGGTGTGAAATATTACAGCCTGCCTACTCGTTATGGCTATGGCTATGGACGAGTGCAGTCAAGCGTTCTACATTTTCCAAACCCAATTTCCATTTTTTTGTGAAGATCAGATGAAAAGCACGACGATCATGACAGGAACAGCATGTTAGTAAACCTAGTAATCAACAAAGGAATTTGATGAGTGTTTCGTCAATTTGGTTTGCAGACATGAATTCTTGAGGCCACCCGACCGTGCATTTCGACATCCGGATTGTGCTTTCAACCTACCTAGGTACATATTTAGTGGACACCAGATATTTAGCGTTTTCGAACACAGTTACGTAGTGGATCGTCATTCTGTTCGAGCAATTTACTGGCACCATTTCCACTTATATTTGGTCGTACTATTCGTTCTTGACTGGATATCTCCGGGATCACAGAAACCACACTCCTATTATAACGGTCGTATTGCTTGACCGATACCGAGAAGAATTGTGACTAGATTACTGAAAAAAAAAAGACAAACGACTTAACAACGGATCAAACGGATAACATGGACGATGAACAAACCTTGTAGCCGTTTTTACGTTGTTCAGTTTTCGACTAATTCGAGTAACTCTTCTCGGTTGTGGTAATGGGAAATTTGAATGATTGAGAGAATGACATTCCTATTTTTAGAATTATTACAACTAAACGTGAACTGCAAGTGGTAATATTAATAATAATAATAATATATATTCCAAAGAAAGTACAAAATATTAACAAATATTCGTAACTTTAAATGAACAAACGTCACAAAATTGACTCGACCGTACCATAAAATCATCAATGCCGTACGGTTCGAGTTTCAATAAATAATCTTTAATCAGTTTCTTAAATAAATTTAGATTCTTGCTGCCTTTGATGATTTCTGGTAATTTGTTGAAAAATCTTATCCCTGCGTAGTATGGATGTTTTTCGGTAATTGTTAATCTGTGTCGAGGAAACAGTATATCGTGACTTTTGGTGTTGTGATCATGCAAAGATGTTGACGTTTCATGCCTATCTTTGTTCTTGAAAAAATATAACAAGCATTCGTATATGTATAGACCGTAGATTGACATGATGTTTTTGTCTTTGAATATGCCCCCGCACTCTGTGCTTCATGTTAAAAATGCACCTAACAACCTTCTTTTGTATTCTGAATATTCCTTCTGTTGCTGAGTGAGAGCTATAGAATATTAAGGCAAATCTTAGTAAACTCTCAAAATGTTCGTCATTCAGTGTCCTCAATGATTCTTGATTCAGATATCTACCCACAACGTACGAGGTATAAGCTACTGAGTTTAATCTTTTCTCTAATTTTGTGGTGTGCTCTTCCCAACTTAAGTGCTCGTCAATGGTCACTCTTAGGAATTTTAAAGACGATTGAAAGTGTATAGTTTATCCCATTAGCTTGGCTGCCTCCGGCGTTTGGATCTTTTGCTGTTTGGTTCTGAAGAGTATCATGTTGGTCTTTTCCGCACTAAGTATTAGGCCGTTTTTTAGAAACCAGTTTTGTGCATCCTTTGAGAATCGAGCAGCCCCATCCAGGAAATCTCGATAGTTTGAGTGTGCTTTTAGTAGGTTTGTATCATCTGCGTAGTTAGTTATGTGACATGAGTTATTGGTGTTCAATTTTGTTATATCATGGATGTTATTAATGTAAATTATGAACAATCTCGGTCCCAGAATGCTTCCCTGGGGCACACCCCAGTTACTTGTTTCTATCTTTGATTTTACTGTCTCATCATTCGTTCTCAATTTCACTCTTTGCTTTCGGTCAGGTAGATAGGACTCAAACCATCTCAGTGCGTTTCCTCGGATCCCGTATCTCTCCAATCTTGCTAAAATGTTCTGAGGTTGCAAGCAATCAAACGCTTTTGCCAGGTCTAAAAATACTCACAGTAGTATTTCGTTGTTTTCAAAACCATCTAAAATCTTCTCTGTAAAACTGGAAACAGCTGTAGTCACTGATTTTCCCTTAGTGTATCCATGCTGATTTTCATTCAACAGGTTGAACTTGATCATAAAACCGGTCAACCTATCACACATGGCCATTTCGAAGAGTTTGGAGAAAGCTGGTAATATGCTGACTGGCCTGTAATTACCAAACTGATGATCGTCCCCTTTCTTATAGATGGGTGTAATTATTGATTCTGGAAAAATTCCGTATTCAAGAGAATTATTGATAATATAGCAAATAATTTCAGAAATGTCACTTATGCAGTACTTAATTAAGCTAATAGGTATCTCATCGTCTCCACTTGTGTGTTTATTTTTAAGGCGTCTTCCTAAGTACTCCCACTTCAGTTATTGTTACAGGACTCAAAAATAGGATATGTGAGTGGTTTGATATGTCACATTCTGAGTTAGTGGGATGAATTTTGTTTTCATTCATCAATTTTGGTACAGAATCAAGCAGGAAAGCGTTATATTGATCAGCCACAGATGAAAGATTTCCCTCGAAAGGTAATTGTTTTTTTCCGTTTCGACGAATTAATTCTTTGTAGATGCCCCACATGCGTTTCATTTTGTTATCTGATTCTATAATTTGTTCTTGCGCTCATGTTGTAATAAATTATGATATTGTTTTTTAAAGTTACAATAGACATTTTTTAATTCCGGTCGATATTCCGTGATTAGTTGTAACGCGCTTAGTATGTTTTTGAGTTTTATTACCTCTGGATGAGACACAGAAGGCTTTCGTGATCTTCGATTTAAAAGTTTTAGGGGAAAACATTCGAGGAAAAGTCCCTGAAATGTATTGGCGACGACATTCCATTGTTCATTAACTTTATCTTCTGTGATATCATAATATATTGATTGCCAGGTCTGTTCAACCAACCTTCTCGAAAAAGTTTCTTTGTTTGCATTTGAAAATATTCTCGAGAGCTTGTGTTTTTGTGATTTTATATTATCTAGTTGTAAAGTAATTTTTACACCTAAATGATCCGATATAAAGGCATGTAGGGTTTCTGTTATGTAAGTGCCTTTGAAGTTTGTGAATATATTATCAATGCATGTTTTCGAGTGGGGTCCTTAATTGTAATTTCAAAAGAAAAAGCATTTAATATTGAATTAATCCTAGAAACATTCCAAGAGATACCCAAATCTAAATTAAAATCGCCTGCAATCAGTACAATTTTGTTTTCAGTAGATACTTCAAGAAGAAGGGCCTCTAGAATTTCATAGAAATGATTTGAAGACTTACCGATTGGAGGTCTGTATATGTAGATTATTATTACCTTGGTATTGTTTATGGAACACTCTGTAGCCGGACATTCAAACACTTTGGTCTTCGATAGTTTAATTAAATCTGGTCGTCTTCTTGTGTTAATGTCACTTTTAATAAATCGTCACTTGACCTGCAATATGAAGACGCCAACTGGAAACCTCCCACACTAACATTTATCAGCTGCTCCTCGGTCTTCCAATGTGACTGCGAGGAAGATTTTGTTCTGTTATGATATTTAATTCATCGATGCAGTTTCCTATAGATTGAGTGTTTTGGTGTATTAAGCTGACTTGAGGGTTTAACTCTTTTAATTTTTGTTGTGAGAACGAGGCTTTTGTATTCGAACCTATGAAAAATTTTCCGGTGAATTTCTTTCGAATAGGTGGAAATTAAACCTTTTAATTCCTATATTTTCCGGCCAGAATTCCGGTTCATAGAGTTCATTTTTTCTTCTTAAAGGTACTCTTCAGTTCTCCTTTTTTCCTTCTTCTTTCACTTCCATGGGAATATTATTGAAACCTAATCATATTTTAACAACCTTAATGATTCTCCGTATTAAATGAGCTGAAAATGTATGATGGTCGTTATTCCAGTGAGCCCTTCGTTAGCTTTCAATGTGGAATTATTGGTGAACTAGTTCTCGTGTACTATTTCAGTTATTCCAGTTTCACAATCGACGACGAGTATTTGGGTTAGGCTATAAATACTAACCTTCTTTGAAAATTCATTTTATCTAGCTAGAGAGTAATTCAAAAAGTGCAGGTAATATCGAGTTTGAAAGTAATTAATTTGCTTTCTGTATGTTTGCTAAAGCGACTTGAACTCGAATTCAAATCCGTTTAATTATCCCGCTGCACGCTGTATTTGTTTCACCTTGAAAGTTCATATAATGTGAAAATAATCGAGTTGGTGGTTTCGGTCAAAAATTGAGAACGGCCATACCTGCATTCGAGGCAGATTTTACACATAATTTTTTTTCCATTGTTCAATTTCTGGCACGTATATCGGATTACGTCAATAGCCAAGCTCGATGACTTTTGTCCCGGAGTTAAAATAAAAAGAAATAGGGAATCATTTGCGGTTCGCTTTAAGACTTGCGTATAAAAATGCGGTTTTGTTCTTTTTGCGGAGAACGATTTTCAGGTTTCATCGTGTCTGTACCAGTCGAGCATCAACATCTTTCGAGCCCAATAGCGAACAGGTTATTATTTAAAGTCGAGAAGGTTAGACCACCAGAAGTATTATAGATGGTCACTTACATTTATATCGCAAATATTTGGTTATTTATTATGTTGCTGCATAGTGCGTGGTATGTTGATCCGATCTTCTCAATTAGCAAGAAGCACGAGGAACAGTTATGAATCAAATACACGTTCAATTTCTTCTCAATAATATTTCCACCTAGGATCGCCCACCCAGTTCGTGAACGTTATTAAGATTGGAAAAAATGACTTAACACATCACACTTAACGAGTACCATTGATATAAATCATCCGTAATCATCGTGGCAACGTCTGAAAATTAATTCAATGGACCAAACAATTTCCTTATTAAATGGCTCCAGTCCGCAGTTATGCTGAGAGCTCTTCACCGACACTTGTAACGTTTTTGATATGACTCGGAATATGTATTCTTTCTTGATGTATTTAACCTTTTTGTATATATTTTTTTTCTTTTCGGATGTATTTGATTATAAAGGGTTAATAAAGATTCAGTAATTCAAACAATATATTATCGACGTTTCGGGTTGAACCCTTTTTCAAGATATGACAATTTAAATATTTGACAATGTTGTTATAATAAGTTTTCTTATTAACAATAATCTGACAAATTAAAAACAAAAAGATGGAGACTTGATATGAATTCTTTGTTTAGAATAAAGTTGAGTATATTAGATTCAAATTTCGAATATCTGTTCTGTCATTAATTGCTTCAGAGTTTCTTTTGATATGAAACATTTCAAGAAATTCTCTTGCTTTTCTGTTTTTTTCGTAATCTAGAATTTTCACTGTGTTAAAATCAAATGTATGTTTTAATGTTTGTTCATGTTTATGTAATGCTGTTTGTACTTTAGAGTGTTAATGACCTTTTATTCTGTTTTTCAATTTTTGTTTTGTCTGTCCAATATAAACTCTTTTACAATCTTTACGTGAAATTTGGTATACGATGTTTGATTTATCATTTTTTAGTGTTTCCGATTTTAATTTCGTAAAAAGTTTATAAGCTATTTTGAAATTTGAATAATGTTTGGAAATGTTGCTAATTTTTTCAGAAAGGTTTCGTATGTATGGGATTGGAATATATGTTGAATTTTCTTCTTTTTTCTTGGTATTTGTATTCAACGTATTGTATAGTTTGTGTATACGTTCCTTCATGATTTTGTTTACGAATGATGTGGGATAATTATTTTTTAAAAGTAATGATTTTGTGGAGTGTGGAATAGCGGGTGTGTGAATTGGTGAAGTAAGTTTGATTGATCTGTCTATATAGTTTATTATGATGGCTTTTTTTGTTTTATGTGATGTGTTGTGTTAAAATCGAGAATCCTATTTGTATCAGTTTCCTTCCTAAACCATTTTGTTGCGAATTTATTGCCGTCTCTAATAATGGTCATATCCAAGAAATTTAAGCAATTTTTCGATTCAGTGTCGAGAGTGAATTTAATTTTCTCATGGAAATTATTTAGATTATTTAATATCGTTTGTATTTTATCTTCAGAAGTGATAATAAGACAATCATCAACGTACCTTTTGAAAATGGTTATATCATTAATATGATTTTTTAGTATTTTTTCTTCCAAATTTTCCATTACAAGTTGAGCTATGGTGCTGGAAATGGAGGATCCCATTGCCACAAAAAATGTTCGTTGATAAAATTTTTCACCAAATTGAAAAAAACAAGATCCTAATGTTAATTGAACTGTTTCAATGAAACCTGTTTTTGGAATAAAAGCATGTGTTGAGATTGATTGCCAATTTTCTTCAATTATATTTGGTATTAAAGATGTGGGAATGTTTGTGTATAATGATGTGACGTCTAATGAGGAGAGTTTATGATTTGGAGGAATAATTAATTTGTCGAGTTCGTTTTTGAGCGTGAAAGAATTTTTTGTGTAATATTGATTTTTGTTTATGATGTTAGAAAGAATCTTGGATAAATGTTTTGATAGATTGTAGAAAGGAGATTGTGAATATGAAACAATGGGTCTGAGAGGTATGTTGTTTTTATGAATTTTTGGTAATCCATAAATTTTTGGTGGTAAACTGTTATGAATGTATAATGATTTTGTTATTTCTGGTGATATATGATTTGATTTTTCCCATTTTTTCATGATTATGTTATTTTTTTTCTGAATCGAAAAATTGTTTAAATTTCTTGGATATGACCATTATTAGAGACGGAAATAAACTCACAACAATATGGTTTGGGAAGGAAACTAATACAAATAGGATTTTCGATTTTAACACAACACATCACATCAAACAAAAAAAGCCATCATAATAAACTATATAGACAGATCAATCAAACTAACCTCACCAATTCACAGACCCGCTATTCTACACTCCATAAAATCATTACTTTTAAAAAATAATTATCCCACATCATTCGTAAACAAAATCATGAAAGAACGTACACATAAACTATACAACACGTTAAATACAAATACCGAGAAATAAAAAGAGAATTCAATATATATTCCAATGCCATACATACGAAACCTTTCTAAAAAAATTACCAACATTTTCAAACCTTATCCAAATTTCAAAATAGCACATAAACCACACATTCAAATAAAACAACTTTTTATGAAATTGAAATCGGAAACACTAAAAAATGATAAATCTAACATCGTATACCAAATTTCATGAAAAGATTGTAACGGAGTTTATATTGGACAGACAAAACAAAAATTGAAAAAAAGAATAAAAGGTCATAAATACTCTGAAGTACAAACAGCATTACATAAACATGAACGAACATTAAAACATACATTTGATTTGAACACAATGAAAATCCTAGATTACGAAGATAACAGAAAAGCAAGAGAATTTCTTGAAATGATTCATATCAAAAGAAACTCTGAAGCAATTAATGACAGAACAGATATTCGAAATTTGTATCAAATATATTCAATTTTATTCTGAACAAATAATTCATATCAAGTCTCCATCTTTTTTTTTTCATTTGTCAGATTATTGTTACTAAAAAAACTCATTATAACAACATTGTCAAATATTTAAATTGTCATATCTTGAAAAAGGGTTCAACCCGAAACGTCGATAATATATTGTTTGAATTACTGAATCTTTATTAACCCTTTATAATCAAATACACCAGAAAAGAATAGTAATATGTATTGTTGTATGAACTAATAGAATCTCATGCTCAATCTGTGTTTGTTCTACGGAACACCTAATGACTTTCGGATGATGTTTAATACGATTGTACTAAATTTGTAGAGCATATTTAACAGATTATTATTAATTATCATGTGCTAATTTCAAGAAAATGATTGTAATTCTTCAAGAGTCATACTATTTAAATCTAGACTGCTGCATCATATGTCGAAAAGCAGTGAAATTGTCAGTACACAAGAAATGGAGGATTTTGTATCGAAACGTAGAGTTGTGGAGATCTCTTTACGCAGTGAGGAATCGCTGTTCAAAATAATTCCACCTTCTCAATCAGTATTTCCACCGAAGATAGAATACTGGCGCGGTTAAGGCCAAAAATAGAGGAAGGAAAAGTGTAAACCGTCTATTATGTGAAAATAAGAAAAATACCGGAAAGCAACTTTCTTCACTTTATGTGCAAATGAACAGAAATGAAAGGAGGGAAAACGCGAAGGCGAATTCAGTTTTAATTGTGTCAACGATATAATAGTCTTAATTCTAAATATCGATAATTTACAGAATGGGATGGGTTGTTAATTGTCATTGAATGATCTATAGCTACGTTTAATTCGTACGACGGAACGATGAACCCAATAAGTTTTATCGTATATTTTAAATTGAACGCTAAGCTTGTAAACGCGTCCTATCTTCTAACTTCTTCTGAATGATATGGTCGAAACCACCTATTTGGAGAATTTGTGGAAATTTTTTCATCAAATATGGATTAGCAGCACGGCCTGCTTCAAACACTGAATTATATTCTATACAGCGACAAAGGCTTTACATAACACTTAACCAGATTAATTTTCTTTGGATTAAAATAGATGGATTCTGTTCCAGCCGATAGAGTTTCGCTATACTATCTATTCGTATTACGAGAACAATTTATTTCTGGTAGTAAAACCGCAATCTTAATTCAGAGCAAATTTCTTCAAAGCGTAATGACTTCTACTACTTTATTGTCAATCTCACATCATTAATATTGAAAATGACGCCTCTCAACTGCCATTCATCTCGATTCGAACTATCTATCAATATTTTTCCATTTAAAGTTAATACGGAATCTCTGTTGGAATATCGAAGGCAATAATTCTAATCTCCACGGATTAGTTGTGGGTTTAGTTGACCCACATTTTAGGTCTCTAATTGAGAAAATTATTAGATTGTGGCAGCGGTAATCTAGTTTCGGTATACATGAATGCCAAGGAATACATTGTATGGTTACGGTACAAGACGTACATTGTATTTTTATCGAAATTCAGGACTAACAGAATTTGCGAATTTAAAATCCATTTCCTGTGAATATAATTTATTATGTAACACAAATTGATTAAGTCTGATGATTGCTCAACATTAATTCGTAATAGCTTTTGGAAACCGTTAGTCAGATTGCAAATCAATGTGTGCACTCAGTATATTCACGGTCAATAGTTTCATTAGAATAGCAGGCATTTTTGGGGTATTTTATGATCGAAGTTGTATTGAAACGTCGAGATTAGAAGTCAATCCATAAACGCTCGTTGAAATCGTCGTTCTGACTTGATGATATATATGGAAATCGCAATTTAACGTTTCATTAGCTACTAAATAAACATCAGGTGCTCATTTCTAGTCGTACCAAGATTGAGATCGCTATTAGGTTAATATCAGTTATGATAAAATTAATTTTCAAACACCGGATATATCTCAAGATATAACTCGTTGAGCCTAATAGAATAATGCCAGTTATTCTTCCCGACATATTGAAGGCTTTATTCGTTCTTTATTGATAGGTACTGATGAAACGCTTTGCCTGGTATATAATCTTAGAATGGGTTGATCTTAAAATTTCCGATGAAACTCCTCCAACTTTCAGCGAAACACTCATTATGAATCGGGTTTGGAAAGAAAACAATGACGGTGTAACACAAATCATCCTAAATGAAGTGTTGTAAAATATAATTACAAACAACCCACTACGAGGGAGTGGCAATCTTTGCAAAACCATTGAGAATTGAAGACATTTTTTCGAATCGCCTTTTATTCAACACACCTCTTGATTCCCCGATAAATCAGTTGTATAAACTGTGCACAATTAACCGTGAATTTCCTACTCCATATTGTCAGGAGGAAACTCATTGATTAGTTATAAAGTCGTACTACATTTTTTCCTCCTAAATTGTTCGGTCTGGATGTCGACTCCAGAAAAACTAATTCACCTTTTTTCAACTCGCATCGATTTCAATGGATGTTCCTGATTCAAGGAGAACTTGATCTGGTCTTCGAATTATTCCGTTTCTCCTACGGTACCTGTAATTGTTTTGTTACCACTTTATTCGATAATTATCAGTTAGATAAAGTTGTTCCTGTTTTGGTCGATCTTTCAATCCTGCACGCGAGCGTAGGTACGCGTTTTTTTTCTAAGCCACGTCTGCTAATATAATTCGTTCAGCCGAAACCTGATATAATTATGATCATTAACAATGGCACGAAACAAGTTTCAGTAAACTGTGTTGTTAATTTTGGACCTTATTCTCAGTCGTGATAGGAATTAACGTAGAATTCGGACACTAAAATAACATATTACTGTCCGCTTGTCTCACTTGTGGTTTTGTAAATTGATGGAAACACCATCTCGAATAAAATGTTACTTTTGTATTTGTTTAGAAAAAAATCGACCTTCGTTTGTTTTCGTTATATTACGATAATAACCGTGAAAGTCGAAACTTTGCTATTTGTATGTTAAACATTTTTCTGGTAATTTTGTTTTACAAATTCAACTGTTCGATCGGAATGCTTGTCTACGATTTTCGTGAACGCATTCGATGCCATGAATGAAATGAACGCTATGTTCATTTCACATGGCATATGTCAAGATTGATCGACTGCGTTGGCTCATAACGTGTATGATGCTTATTTTATTACGTCAAAGATGTAACGGATGTTGGAATTATCCACTCCTTCATGGCGTAACATTAATACACGTCAGCTTATCGCCGTATAACATACAAGGTTTTTCATGTGTGTTTTTATACAGCCGAAAAGGAAATTTCTTCACAAATAGTGCTTAATTTCAATTTGACGAATAGAAAATATACAGGGAACATAAGAATATAGGAATTTATTGAGGAAATTATTGATTTCATTCCATTATTCGTTCCAGATTAAAAACCAACCGTCGGAATTGCAATCCCAGTCACAGTGATTCATTCGGATAATTAGCCGCACTTGACTAGTATTCTCTGTTATGTAGGTCAAGGAAAGATTTCAATTGTTTTTAGCGTCATGTAAAAAATTGATTGAAAAATTCATGAATAATAACCTAATCGAGAATAAAGAAGTTATATAATCAATATAATTTGATCTCTGCTTACAAAAAATGCAAAAAAGTCCTCATTTTCCTCATACATCACCTAGTTTTAATCTTAGTCCGAGTATAAAGAGAAAGTGATGTTTCAGGTAGTTATGGCCCAACATTGGGACCAACATCCCATAAATTTAGATACTCGGAAATCAACTTGAAAATGTTTTCTGCTCTACGGAACAGTGATGCTAAATATATCGCTGGGAATTTAATAACAATATAATAACGTTTCTTGGCCGTTTTTTGTATAGGTACACCTACATGATGAATTAAAGTAATGAAAATTATTTAAATATTAATATGATTTCTGTAACAAACAATAAGGATATTTCGTTTCGTAAACGTAATCGTATTCGAATCCCTTCAGGGTAGCCTAGAAGTCAAGTGTCTTATCGTTTAGGTGACGAGCGATTTATAACGTCACCAATATTGGCCGAGGATGGCTTCGGTGTCGGTTTTTCTGGAATACTTCAAAGGAAAAGGGTAGAAGGAAACTGAAACCCTAGACGGCTTCTATAAAGATACGGAAAAAATTTCTTGCGATCATAGAAAGAAACATGTAGTTTTAACTCATTAGTGAATTTTGAAATGAAAACATCATTATCTAGAAATATGAACAAATGGAATATTTTTAGAAGTGCATTCCTTCGATGTAGAAACACGCAAAGAAAATATAGTAATGCATTTATAGTTTGTGCTCATCTGATTTCTGGAGAAACTGTTCGTAGATTAGGATGAAACAGTAAAAATCGTCAAAATGACAGCATTTGGACAGAGTGAAATTTATTTATTAATTGTTATTGAATTAGGAATTCCCAAAGCCTTGAAGCATTTGTTGATTTATATAGGTCATTATTTTGCAAAACAATTATATAACCTAGATTACATTTATCCACATAATATAAGACAAAAAATTTTTGTGAACACGATTGAAAGATCATTAATTTTCGCTTGTTCCCGAATCGTTCTGAATCAGGTAAGCATAGGATCAAAGGGATCAATGGGTGGTATATATTTGAAGCAAATAGCTTCTCAAATGTTTATAGTCTTGGTTATCATAGAATGATTTGTTTTTTATTTTGGTTCTAAGAGAAGAAAATTGCCGTTTCACTTGTCATTCTTATAGTTTCGTTCTATTTTCATTATAATAAAAGGTCGAAAAGTACTGAAAATCTGTTCCAGGATGTTCTTATTATTGTTTTTACTTATCATTTCACATAATTTCTATCTTAATGAAGTGTGAAACTTATCTGTACTTTTGTTATAACGAAGAAAGATATTCAATGTTTGACGAAAAAATTGACTTTTACTTTGAAGTGATCATTTAATTCAAAATAGATTTATAATAAGACATGAAAAGTCACCTGGTTTTTCATTTAATATCATACAAAAGTACCCCTGCTAGAATACCTGAAGAATGTGATGGGAGGCAAAACCTGTTACAAAAAAATGTACATATATCATTCAAGACCAGAAGTTGGGTTGTGAAGTAACAAAAAGATCTATCGAAAGACATTTCCGACCTATATAGGAAAATTATAAATGAAAAATTGAGAACAGTTTTGTACTTTATTTTCTATTATATATTTTAAAACTTTAATTTTCATATGCTTTTTGATCAATTTTTTTTTTCTATATTCAATAATTTTCGAAGTTTCACACGATGTTTGTCAATTTATATTTTACCTATTCATTTTGTGATTGTCATATTTTTATATCGGCAGTGAGATTGCCAATTTCGATATGACCATATTCGATATGATCATTTCAAATTAAATATCATTTTTCGTTATAACAAAACTACAGATAAATTTAACATTTCATTAAAATAAAAATTATGTGAAATGATAAACAACAATAAAAATAAGAACATTCTGGGACAAATTTTCAGTACTTTTTGACCTTCTATTATAACGAAAATAAAACGAAACTATAAGGATGAAAAGTGAAACAAGTTTCTGCTATTAGAACCAAAATAAAAAACAAATCATTTAACGATAATCAAGATTATAAACATTCGACAAGTTATTTGCTTCAAATATATACCACATAGCCCATAGGTATCCCTTTGATCCTATGCTTACCTGATTCAGAACGATTCGCGAACAAGCGAAAATTAAATCTTCAAAACTCCATTTTTTAATTGCGTTTATTTATTTTATGTGGATAAATGTAATCTAGATTATATAACATATTTTTGCAAAATAATGAACTATATAAATCGACAAATGGTTCAAGGCTTTGAGAGTTCCTAATTTAATAAAGTTGTAAATAAATTGGAAATGTATTCTCATAAATACTCGAGGCACAATTTACGAATACGGTTAGAGTCGAAATTTTGATTAGATTATGTACCATATCGCAACGATACTGGTAGCTAAATTTTATCTCACCTGGCAGTGTCTCGAAGTTTCACACGATGTTTTTCAATCTATATTTTACCTATTCATTTTGTCATTATCATGTTTTTATATCGGCAGTAAGATTGCCAATTTCGATATGACCATATTCGATATGATCATTTCAAATTAAATATCATTTTCCGTTATAACAAAACTACGGACAAATTGAACATTTCATTAAAATAAAAATTATGTGAAATGACAAATAACAATAAAAATAAGAACATTCTGGGACAAATTTTCAGTACTTTTTGACCTTCTATTATAACGAAAATAAAACGAAACTTTAGGGATGAAAAGTGAAACAACAAGTTTCTGCTATTAGAACCAAAATAAAAAACAAATCATTTAATTATAACCAAGATTATAAACATTCGACAAGTTATTTGCTTCAAATATACAGTGTGTCCCAGTATCAGTGGTCCATACTGTACGTGTGTGCGTGGAGGGGAAGGTGGTCCCGATCCACTTGAATTCTTTTTTTTTATCCCCAATAGTTCGCGCTGTACGCGATGTTTAGTGGATTATCGGAAATTCCTACTTTTCTTCACATTCGTAGACAGCAAGTCCGCAATTTAAGCCCTAAATCAGTAGTTTTCTATTCAATGAGTTCCCTTATTATGGTGTTTCTAAATTACCTCTCCAAAATGTCCAACCACTGTGGCTAGTAATTCACAAACGGCCAGGAAACATAAATTTCATAACTAAAATTTATCTTACTGTTAAGTTTGATCATCTCTGGTGTAACAAAATTGTATGGGATCTCGGTGCCCAGCTATTCCGAAAAATTGCCCAGATCATAAGGATTTCAAAACTGTGGCACTCCAAATACTAAATGCCATTATTCAGTCAGCTGTGGCCGCTAACACGTAAAAGTATTCATTTCATTGAAAATCTTCGAAATTATTTGCAGTCAGTCTTTCTTAACATGGCATGTGTTTAGGTGAGTACCTGTTGCCAAAATGTGCTAAGGATTATTCGGAGTAGAAGGTTCGACAGTTGTTTGTTTGTATTATTGGATTCATCTTTTGTTAATGTTACTTGTGGTTAGTGAGTTTATCGATTTTCTCAACTTCGCATAGTCTTTATTATTTCGGATACTGCGGTACTTAATATTATTAAGCATTCTACTGGACTTTTGATTTGTGACGTTTGGTTGGATTTTGTTACGATTTGTTTCTCTACTGCTCCGCAGCAAGAGGATTGTGTCATGTCACGAGAACTGTACACCGCCCAAGAATATGCAAATATGCATTTCATCGTAGAGGTAATGCAAAGGCTGTCACAGCACTTTATCGTGAGAGATACCCGAACGCTCGTCATCCTGATCATCGCGTGTTTATTAGAGTGCACGGTATTTACTCAGAGGGGCGAATGCCTGGTGCTGGCTTTGGTGGTGCTAGTAGCAGAGGACGATATCAAGACCCAGACATTGAAGAAATTGTTCATAATATGGTTGAAGAAAATCCGTCTGTTCTATTCACGTTCAATGAAATTTTCAAGCTCGGAAATTTTCATGAAATGCATATTTTTCTACATATTAAGAGCTATAGCTCATTGAATAATAAAATTCAGTACATTGTGTGCCGCTGTTCTAGAATCTTCATGATTAAGGCAATTCTTCTGAATAATTGGGCACACAGACCCCATGGAAATTTCTTACACAAGAGGTGCTCAAACTCAGCAGCTAGAAAATCATGAATATAAAATTTATGTTCAGTGATGGTTTGTGAATTACCAGCCACAGTAGTTGACATTTATGGGAAGTAATTTAGAAACACCAATATTAGGGAACTCATTGAAGAGAAAATTATTAATCTAGAGCTTAAATCGCGGACGTCATGCCTAAGAATGTGAAGAAAATAAGGAATTTCTGATATTTTACAAAACATGGCGTACAGCGCAAATTATTCAGGTGGATCGAGATCACCTCCCCCTCCACGCAAACATACGTACTGTATGGACCACTCTGTATACCACATAGCGCATAGGTATCCCTTTGATCCTATGCTTACTGGATTCAGAACGATACCATTAACACAACGACCAATATTAAACGTCCTCTTTCGATCTTTTATTAGATCCGGAATGGCTTTCAACATATCGAAATATTCCGTTGTACAGGAAACTCTTTTGAAGATATTTACTTCCTTTCCTTAAAATATATCTTCAGGATATCAATTACAATAATAGGTGCGGCTCATGTACCAAATCGATTCTACGTTTCCTCATAACCGACTGCAATTAGGATGAATTCAACGCAATTACCGCGTAGATATATGCATACAAAATCAATCTTTACAATAAGTGCTCCTATTGGCATTTTCATTCCTGGCTGGGTAGGAGAAAGTTATCTATATGTCTAATGAACAGTTTTCACGTAAAATTGTCTGGGGTGCGGTTTATCATATAAATAATCCCACAACAGATAATTGACTTCATTCAAGATCCATAAATACAATAATCAACGTACTCGTGCTAGGAATATCACTTTCCTAATACTAAAGATATACTGAGTTACTATAATATGAACATGAATGTGTATGTGTACACTTCAGAATGTTAATTAGCTATTGTAAATTTGCGCGTCGATTAATCTTCAATCTGAGCCGTATTATATTGCGGTGTTGAATGACTTTAGCTGTTTTTTTTTTGCCATTTCTCAGAATAATCTCGCTGCAGCCTCCGGACTGGTTTGTAAGGCGTATAATAATTGGATTCTAAAAAATAAGGTATTCAAACCCCGTATTTCGTTTAATGAGATGAAACGATACTTTTCTCTTGATATCGTGTTCGATGTTTTTCTGACAAAACATTCGATACCTCTATCGATTCGGAAATATCGGTTTTCCGGAACTGGAAACAGGTGCAACGTGACCGTTGCTCTAATTTGGGCAGAACTGCTATTGAATTGTCCGTTGACAAGCCACTAACTTTTGGTTATTCTTTTCCAGGTGCTCCACCGCGATATCGAAAATCACGGTAAAATAGTGGGCTCTGTCGTTAAGTTATGCAAGAAGTCAGACGCAAGCTGCAACAGGGCAAACGTCCGTCGAATCGCTAACGGATTGGAACGAAGATGGCATCTACTGTTCCTCTGTTCGTTGGAATGGCAATGCTACCTGGATTCGTTGGCAGCTCGTGAAAACTCCAAGGTAACCTGTCACCAGAAAACCACCAACGTTACACGTCGTTTTCGTTTTGTCTTTCGGCCTAATGTGCCACCTGTGCGAAACCTTTGAACGCGATCCATCTGATCAGATAACATCCTTGTGAGGTCGTTTAATATTCCGCGAAAGTATTCGGGTCTCGAATCTCTGTCACGAACTCGAAAAAAATGATAAATACGGAATATTATCTGATTCCCGCTGCAACTTTCCCCGTGCGATCGTTTAATCGAGCCAACCGAACAATGAACTGATATATACCTACTTATGTTCATATTCTTTCGAATCATCAACGTGGAGTGAATGCTCAAATGCCGAAGAAGTTGTATAATTTGCTCGAATGATAAATTGACTACCAAATTCAGTCACGAAAATCTACGTTTTCTATCATACTGTCTCGTTTTCTATGGCAGCGAAATATTTCAGCCGCGAGGTTGCCCTTATATAGATTTAGTGTGCAACTATATTCCAATTAGAAATAATTTGCGTAAAACCACTAATTTAGGAGTATTTGACAAATGGTCCTTATAAGTATATCGTACAATACAAGATTCAATATTACGTAACCAACTCCTCGCTAAAATCATAATGAAAATATCGTGTGATTCTTGTCACATTACTAAAACTAGTTTTTTTTTTGTTGGCAATACACCCTCGCCGTTACCCACTAACTGCCACTAGGGTAACCCGCCCCATTATTATGCATCGTTAGTTCGATTTACCAAATAAATTAAGTTTTGCATTTTTCATAACTTGTATTTGTGAATTTCGGTTGGAATGGATAGTACAACTCTCAGTCTCTCTCAGGTAAACAAAGGCAATTTGCAGGAAATCGGAATGCTTTACGGATATTTTTACTACTTCACGCACTTATTTCAAGAGTAGTCAATTCTGCGGCTCTGGTTAGTAGCTTCTTACGAAACAATCTACCTCCGCCCTTATTACCATTAGAAAACAACTTCCTTACGAATACTTGAATGAGTCAGTTGAATACTTTTCGCAACGTACAAGCTTTTGGGATTCCACTTTTATCCGATGGATTGATTGACGAAAATGAATATAAATTAATTAAAGGACCGAGCTTCGCTCGTTTGGCTTATGTCCTTCTAATAATAATAACCTTTCGGTGGTATATAAACTCTACAAACTAATAATTACAGAAGAATGTATATGCGACAGAAAATAGTGGTGTTATGTTATTGTGTTCAAAGAATATTATCTCCAGCTGCACTTATTATTTATAATACAGCAACTATGTAAGGCAAGGATAATGTTGCGTCGGAAAACTCACCTACTTGGAGATTTACCGTAGTTAGTTTTGAAAAAAGGAAACGTTAAATAAAACGAACGTTTTACTGGGAAAAATCATCGCTAAAAAGCAAGTTTATTCCTATCCATTCAACAAATAATTCAATATTATACAGGATGTTCGGCACATGGACCGACAAAAATTTTGTAGACATTGATAGGCTTATTTGCTACCTTCCAGTGTTGGATCCTGGGTTCTGAGGGTCACGGTTATGAAGATATGATTTTTTTTCCTTTTTACCCAAAATCCCACCTTTAAACCCTCGTAACTTTTCTCTACCATCGTAAGAGCACGAATTTTTTTTTATTGTGTTCTCTAACATACGTTTGCTATTCCAGTCAACACAACTAAGGGGACATATGAGCATTTTTAATCCACAAAATTGGTAAAAGTTTGAATAAAACACAAGTTCTAAATTCAATTTCAGAAAAAGTAATGGTTATTTAAAATTTTCTGTAGTTCATGGCTTTTCTAACAGTATGCTATACTCTAGTAGTTGTTCATTAATTCTGGTATAAATTCAGGTTATCCATTCCAAACACTAAAAGTCGTCGTACTTTCTAATCTAACAAAAGGACTGGTCAAAATTTCAACTTGAAGCCTTTTTTATTTTATTTTATTTTAGGATAAAATCCTAAATACAAGTCATCAAGTCGAGGTCAACTCAAGGGTATTGGTAGATAACCAATTGGCTTGTGGGAATTTAATTATTAAAACAATCTTACTTTTACAATAATTCATTGAATTGATGTTCAATTAATTTACAAATTTTGTTCAAAAGTTCTCCTCTATTTCGAATTCAAGCACGACACCTTTTTCTCACCTCAACGGTTGTGGTGGTCAACCTCATTTCTTGTTTCATAACTGAAAATGCGGCATTTATTCTCTCAATCAACTGTTCTTTTGTGGGCACCATCTTAAAATAAAGCAACTCCTTTGCCCGTCCCCAGACGTAAAAATCGAGGGGAGTTAGATCTGGGCACTGTGCGGGCCAGGGTATAGGGCCTGATCTACCTATCCGTGAATTCGAAAAGGAGTTGTTCAGGTGCTCCAGAACAGCTCTATGAAAATGCGACGGACAACCGTCGTGCTGGAAGACAATCGGCACGTTTTCTTGAAACACAGGAATGTCGGAGATTAGTTCTGGTAATACAGTTTCTAGGAAGTCCAAATAAATAGCCCCGTTCAGGTGATGTGGAAAGCCATGTGGTCCAATAAGATTAGTCCAGCCCAAAGACAGATGACGACCAAGACACAAGAGCTAATTTACATGTGTGAGAAACGGACAGGATTTTTACATGCTCGCGTTCACTGTGTGTGTTAGAAACAGTTTTTTTGTTAGGTACCAGTTCCTCCCATCGAGCAAATACCACGAATTTATACCAGAACTAATGAACAACTACTAGAGTATACTGTTAGAAAGGTCATAAACTACAGAATATTTTAAAAGAAAATGAAGTTCTTAATAGGCATTACTTTTTCTGAAATTGAATTCAGAACTTGTGTTTTGTTCAAACTTTTAATTTAATTTAATTTAATTTAATTTAATTTTGTAGATTAAAAATGCTCATATGTCCTCTTAGTTGTGTTGACTCGAATAGAACATTTTATTATTTGAACACACATATGTTAAAGAACACAATAAAAAAATTCGTGCCCTTACGATGGTAAAAAAAAAGTTACGAGGGTTTAAAGGTGGGATTTTGGGTAAAAAGGAAAAAAAAATCATATCTCCATAACCGCGACCCTCACAACCCAGGGTCCAAGACTGGAAGGTAGCAAATGAGTATATCAGTGTCCACAACATTTTTGTCGGTCAGTGTGCCGAATACCCTGTAGATATATAAACACATAAATCAACATTTATTTCGATTTCTTTCCACACAATATTTGGTGTATGTTTCGGATTTTCAGTTGGAAGAAGGACTTTAAGTGCGAGTGGTCTCTTAAACCGTGAAAAGGCGACGTATACCATGCCGTGCATAAAAACTGGACTCGAATGTATTTTTTGAAAAGATAGAAAGTGACTTTAACTATTCAGAAAGGGAAGCGTTAATTCCTTTTAAAGTATTCATTAATTCAAATAATATATTATCCACGTTTCGGGTTGAACCCTTTTTCAAGCTATGACAATTTAAATATTTGACAATGTCGTTATAATAAGTTTTCTTAGTAACAATAATCTGACAAATGAAAAACAAAAAGATGGAGACTTGATATGAATTATTTGTTCAGAATAAAGTTGAGTATATTTGATTCAAATTTCGAATATCTGTTCTGTCATTAATTGCTTCAGAGTTTTTTTTTGATATGGATCATTTCAAGGAATTCTCTTGCTTTTCTCTTTTTTTTCGTAATCTAGAATTTTCACTGTGTTCAAATCAAATGTATGTTTTAATGTTTGTTCATGTTTATGTAATGCTGTTTGTACTTTAGAGTATTTATGACCTTTTATTCTTTCTTTCAATTTTTGTTTTCTCTGTCCAATATAAACTCCGTTACAATCTTTACATGAAATTTGGTATACGATGTTAGATTTATCATTTTTTAGTGTTTCCGATTTTAATTTCGTAAAAAGTTGTTTCATTTGAATGTGTGGTTTATGTGCTTTTTTGAAATTTGGATAAGGTTAGAAAATGTTGGTAATTTTTTCAGAAAGGTTTCGTACGTATGAGATTGGAATATATGTTGAATTCTCTTCTTTTTTGTCGGTATTTGTATTTAACGTGTTGTATAGTATATACGTTCTTTCACGATTTTGTTTACGAATGATGTGGGATAATTATTTTTTTAAAGCAATGATTTTATGGAGTGTAAAATAGCGGGTCTGTGAATTGGTGAGGTTAATTTGATCGATCTGTCTATATAGTTTATTATGATGGCTTTTTTTTGTTTTATGTGATGTGTTGTGTTAAAATCGAGAATCCCATTTGTATTAGTTTCGTTCCTAAACCATTTTTTTGTGAGTTTATTTCCGTCTCTAATAATGGTCATATCCAAGAAATTTAAGCAATTTTTGGATTCAGTTTCGAGAGTGAATTCAGTTTTCTCATTGAAATTATTGAGATTATTTAATATCGTTTGTATTTTATGTTCAGAAGTGATAATTAGACAATCATCAAGGTACCTTTTGAAAATGGTTATATCATTACTATGATTTTTTAGTATTTTTTTCCAAATTTTCCATTACAAGTTGAGCTTTGGTGCTGGAAATGGGTGATTCCATTGCCACACCAAATGTTTGTTGATAAAATTTTTCACCAAATTGAAAATAAGAGGATCCTAAAGTTAATTGAACTGTTTCCATGAAATCTTTTTTTGGAATAAAAGTGTGTGTTGAGATTGATTGCCAATTTTCTTCAATTATATTTGGTATTAGATGGGATCCCCCATTTCGAGCAGCATAGCTCAACTTGTAATGGAAAATTTGGAAGAAAAAATACTAAAAAATCATAGTAATGATATAACCATTTTCAAAAGGTACCTTGATGATTGTCTAATTATCACTTCTGAACATAAAATACAAACGATATTAAATAATCTCAATAATTTCAATGAGAAAACTGAATTCACTCTCGAAACTGAATCCAAAAATTGCTTAAATTTCTTGGATATGACCATTATTAGAGACGGAAATAAACTCACAAAAAAATGGTTTAGGAACGAAACTAATACAAATGGGATTCTCGATTTTAACACAACACATCACATAAAACAAAAAAAAGCCATCATAATAAACTATATAGACAGATCGATCAAATTAACCTCACCAATTCACAGACCCGCTATTTTACACTCCATAAAATCATTGCTTTAAAAAAATAATTATCCCACATCATTCGTAAACAAAATCGTGAAAGAACGTATATACTATACAACACGTTAAATACAAATACCGACAAAAAAGAAGAGAATTCAACATATATTCCAATCTCATACGTACGAAACCTTTCTGAAAAAATTACCAACATTTTCTAACCTTATCCAAATTTCAAAAAAGCACATAAACCACACATTCAAATGAAACAACTTTTTACGAAATTAAAATCGGAAACACTAAAAAATGATAAATCTAACATCGTATACCAAATTTCATGTAAAGATTGTAACGGAGTTTATATTGGACAGAGAAAACAAAAATTGAAAGAAAGAATAAAAGGTCATAAAAACTCTAAAGTACAAACAGCATTACATGAACATGAACAAACATTAAAATTTGATTTTAACACAGTGAAAATTCTAGATTACAAAAAAAAACAGAAAAGCAAGAGAATTTCTCGAAATGATTCATATCGAAAGAAACTCTGAAGCAATTAATGACAGAACAGATATTCGAAATTTGAATCAAATATACTCAACTTTATTCTGAACAAATAATTCATATCAAGTCTCCATCTTTTTGTTTTTCATTTGTCAGATTATTGTTACTAAGAAAACTTATTATAGCAACAATGTCAAATATTCAAATTGTCATATCTTGAAAAAGGGTTCAACCCGAAACGACGATAATATATTATTTGAATTACTGAATCTTTATTAACCCTTTATACATCAGAAGATAATGAAAATTAATATCATTATATATACTATATACAAGAATTGCTCGTTTAAATATATAAGATTATTGAATACACCCCTGATGAAAAGATTAAGGTTGTTCTAACCACTTTTATTGTATACAGATTTTGTTTGTACATAATTTCTTAAATGCAAAGCTTCCTTCTACATTGGACAATACATGACATTTGTTATGCTCATCAAAAATCGATCGTAAAAGATCAAATCGAAATATGCGTATGTCTAATTATTTTCTCACAAAGTGGAATGCTGTAGGAAAAATCTCACAGACTACAAGAATGTCGCAACAAACTACGTATTCTACTTCAAACGAACTGTGAGCTTTCCTATTACGCGCTGTAACAATAAGATGAATTTGAATTTCTTATGAAGCTAAGAGCAACTTGGTTTTGGTTGTCTGAATCTGAACTTTTTTTTGAATGGTTTCAAATTACATAGAATCAAGCACGATCGTTATCGCGAAATACAGATTGTAATTCGCCAACCGGAAAACTAGAGTCGAAGTAGTTTTCGGTATACAGAATGCTTTGGAGCACAACGAAACAATTACGAAATCTTTTCTTTATTTTATCGTGGAATCATTTTATTCTCGTTGTATTCGTTATCGGGAACGATCAGAACCGAGAGGTGACAGAGATTCGATGTAACGTATCATTATTGCCATTAATTTTATTATCATCTTAGCCATCTCATATGTTCATGAAGTTGAAGGGTCACGAAGGCGTGCAAATATTTCTACGATCAATGTGATGAAATATTAACTTTCTTTCGAGACCAGAAGACAATAAAACTCACTTTCGAATTCATTTCAGTCACTTAGTAATGAAGTGTTTCTTTATTATAAAATTGTTCGAAATTGTTGGTGAAATACAAATGCTGCACCTTATGGGACACTCAATCATTCTCGATAAAAAGAATTCGTCGATCGTTTCGAAGGCATAATTGCGAGCGTCCGGTAGTGAAACCGTCATTTGCTCAGATTTTGATCGATTGGTTCTAGGTCAGAAACTACTTCCCATATATTTCAGCGTTAAAATTTTAAAGTGACGATATCTTCAAAATAATTTGACATAACTTTATTTCAGCTATCGATACATTCTACAGCTCCAAAACAATTCATTCGTGACTGTGTCGGTTAATTGTGGACTTCGAGTAACTGTTTCAAGGATTTAAACAGGAACAATGAGTTCAGTCATTGTGGTTGGGCTTTCAAATTCAAACTGCTATATCTTTATAGTATGTTACCGTATAATCAATTCAAAAACTCGTGAATTCTCTACAGAAAATCGGTATCCTTTTCAATTCCTCCGGGTCAAAAGAGACGTTTATGGATGTATATTCGAATTATAGTCCTCATACCTGAGAAAGTTTCGCTCGGTGAACCAGAAATAGCATTTATGTTCTTTACAATACTATGGAAAGTTGGAATTTTTGATCGCTGCAAGTTAATATTTAATGTTCGATAATTCAATTAATTCTACAACCGGTCATTTAAATTCTTTAATGACCATGAAAGTCGTTTCGACAGTTTGAAGGCGTCATAATTTTCAATGCACACGGAAATTATGAAATGGGTAAATTTTCTATAATCGATAACTATCCACACCATAAGCGATGAACTCTCACTACGTATTTTCGAAAATGAAATTCGTCCGATCGCCCATAAAATTTTTTTTATGATTATCTGCTTTTACTAAACAAATTTATTCAACGCCTCCGGCTTTGGCATATTGAAATGTTATCTAATCTACGAGTCACGAGCATATCAAAATCAATAATGCCGCAAGAGTTGTTGGCAATACCTGCGAATGTGTTATCCCGATTCCCACAATTTTATGATTAAAACAAGAGTAAATTGACTGGAATATTTTGGTTCCATTTCCAGCTGGATACGCGAGGTCATTCCTCTGAAACTATTTTATTTTTATTGCTTGCCGGAAGTGCATAAATGTGTACATAGTTCGTAAATATTGGAATTCATGCCAGAACTAAAGACCCATATCCTCTTGTTCTACAGTCGAACACCGACGAAATTTTACCCTTAATCCAGCACTGCTAAGGCAGGTTGTATTCAACTGGCGCAATTTGGAATTCATCAGATCGTCTGGTAGCCAGCAGTTCTATTGAGAATAATTCATCTTTCGCCGTCATTATTTCGAACACGGAAATACAAAGTTACGGATGTTTGAAATTTATTTCCGGCGCGTACAAGTAGTTTTTTTGAATCGTAATTCGTTACGACTTTGATTAACCTGAAGTTAGTGTTGCGTCATCAGAAGTAGTTTATGAAAAAAACTGTTTTGTATAATTTTACGCAAAAATAGCCATTTCGAACATAAATATTTCGAATTGTGATGCGTCTGCATGCGAGAACGTGATGATTTTGCATTTGGAGTGGAATGTTGATTCTGTTTATCGGATCAAATTTTTCTCATTTCGTTTTAACCTCAGCGTGACGACGGGGTTCGTTTGTAAATCATGTCGAAATTTATGATTTTTTTTTCTAAGATAAAGAGTGTGCGGAAGTTTCTTATGGATGTGCGTAGCAGATCGAAGAGAATGTGTACTTCGGTTAACCCAGAGTCAATTCATAAAGTGAATTCTCTAACAATGGTAAGGAATATCTATGTACCGTCATTATCCATGGACATCTTTACTAGAGATGCGAAAAGTAGTTCAGTTAAAGTATTTAAATACAAAATGCAAAACACGTATTTACAAAAGGTTTTGAAAATAAAATACCTTTTTAACCATACGAAGCACATACAGGCTGGCTATTTGAAAACGAAACGTCGCCAATGGGCCTTTCCCATGATTTTTTTTTATTGCATAATTAAATGAAGTAAGTCGAAATTAACAGATTCCCAAAAAACTTTTTTTTAAATCCTCTTAGTTTTTTATAAAATAAATAAAATCGATTTGAAAGGCGGGAAATCTGAATTTTAAATTTTATGTATAACCGGCAACATGGGAATGAGATTCAAACCATCTACTATTCCGTCGCTTAGGAACAATGACATAGATACTTAGAAGTTTTAAAGTTCTATGAGTAGATAACCTTAAAACCTAAGTTACATTGAGTCTTAAGCAATGTTGCCAGCTTCAGTCAAATTGATTGGATACTTTCATGATGACGTGACATGCAACTGACCAAGGAAAAAATTCGATTTTAAAACTTTAAATTAAGATTTCTCATTAACTATATCACCAATATTAATGATTGGGACATTTTTGTGCGTTGAAAAAAATCTATTTTTGTGTACAATCGTCAAATTTTAAATCCCCACCGCATGGGAAAGGCCCATTGTGGGCGAACCGTGCACATTGGTCCAAATTCCTGAGACAGGTCGATTTTTGATTGGAGGGGGACACTTTTTGACCGCTTAAAAAGTTATGACACAACAACCCCCTAAGCGGGGTGGCTACCCTTACTAGTTTTTAGATAGGGAATATAGGTCATGTTATACATCATATTAATGTGAATTGAAAGGGCATTTCAGAAATGTATATTTTAACATTTTGGACTTAAACCTTGCTCTTTCATATGTTATCTTATCCGAGTCAATTTTTGCATGCACTTATGAGACAGTTGAGAATTATGGTATTTCCTCTGAGGTTTCCTCATTGACAGCAATTTTTATCCCAAAAGTGTATTTTTAAATTGAAATCGATCGATTTCGTCTGGAAATGAAGAAGATTTTTGTTATTCCGCTACAAATGTTGCCGCATGTTGATGGCGTTTTCTTATCAGAGACTGCGTGTTAACTTTGTTTACTAATTTTAATGAATGATAAAGCGACAAGTTTTTTATTCATCACCTAACTTTGAGGTGTTCCCCTGATTATTAGTTCTGTCAAAGTTGTTTTATTGATAGGTGTAATTTCTTGCGTTGTTTTTGAAAATTATGGTTTATACGATTGCGGAGAGGGTAGAAATGATTTCAATTTTCTATGCAAACAATCAATGTGCTTTTAGAACAGCTAATGTATTTAATCAGCGGCATGCGGACCAACATGTTCATCGAAAATATGTACTGGAGTTAGTGGCAAAGTTTCAAGAGACTGGCTCAGTATGTAATAAAAAAAGAAACGTCGATAGAAATGAAAAGGTAGATGTGACAGTTCTTGGTCAAGTGTCTCTTACTCCCCGAACAAGTACGAGGCAAGTGGAACAGCAAACTGGCATGCACAGATGTACAATTCAAAAAATTTTAAAGCACTATAAATTCCACCCATTTAAAATCCACCTGACACAACAACTTAATGAAGAAGATGGTGACCGACGGCTGGAATTTGGTGAATTGATGAGTGAGCGAGTGACCAATGATCCGAGGTTCCTGTTTAATATTTGCTTTTCTGATGAATGCTCGTTCTATCTAAACGGTACCGTAAATCGTCACAATTGCCGTTATTGGGCTGATTCTAATCCCAGATTATTGCACGAAACTCACACACACAGAATCCGGAGAAACTGAATGTTTGGGCTGGAACTTTCGGCGACCATATTGTTTGCCCTTTTTTCCTACCAAATAATCTAACAGGAGAGATGTATCTTCAATTACTGGAAGACCACATAGACCCAATGTTGACAGAGATTATTGAGAATAATGAACACTATCTGTAAGACCACTTGATATTTCAGCAAGATGGGGCTCCTCCACACTTTGCTGCTCCAGTTCGACAATACCTCGATCGTAGATTTCCACATCGATGGATAGGGAGAAGAGGTTTTATTGAATGGCCGGCACGGTGACCTGATTTATCTCCGCTAGATTTTTTCTTATGGGGTCATTTAAAAAACAAAATATATGCTACACAGCCCGAGTCCTTGCAAGAGATACGTCAGCGTATCCATGAATGCCAACAAATCACTCCTGCAATATTACAGAATGTGCGCCACCGTTTCGAACAAAACTTATATTATTGTATGGAAGTTGGGGGTGGACATTTTGAACATTTGGTTAACTAACATGTAAGTAAAAATAATAATTTCTATTTCCCATTTAAAGGTGCAAAAGGTATTCTTAAACGAAAACTAATATACTTTAGTAGTTTTTGATATCGCGAATAACAAGCATAAATTCTATGGCATTGCCAGGCACCACTTGAAACAGCCTGTATTTTAGCAAGGTTTAAGTCCAAAATCCTAAAATATACATTTCTGAAAAGCCCTTTCAATTCACATAAATATGATGTATAACATGATCTATATTCCCTATTCAAAAGCTAATAAGGGTAGCTACCCCGCTTAGGAGGTTGCTGTGTCACAACTTTTTAAGCAGTCAAAAAGTGTCCCCCTCCAATCAGAAATCGACCTGTCTCAGGAATTAGGACCAATGTGCACGGTTCGCCCATAATTGGCGACGTTTCGTTTTCAAATAGCCAACCTAGATATATTTCACTGATTTTAAAACTACTATTTGTTCAAAGAGTTCATCTTTTATGTTACGCCTATGGGGTCTCATAATCATTCCAACAAAAAAAATAGTCTTTCAACAGGGGCAGAACTCGGTAAGCAGGTATTATATTTAAGGAAGGATTCTAAGGTATTGTCTTCATCTTTTGAATATTGTAGTGTTTCCAAATCTATTGTAGTAGTAGTATTAACATTATCACTGGCTGCCGAAGAATCTGTTCTGTCCTTTCCTTCTTTTTGTCAGAATCAGTATGTTGGAACTCTTTTCGTCTTCTTGCTTTATCTTTCTCACTTCTGAAACAAATACTTCTTTAATGTATTCTCTGTTGGCTTTTGGCATCCATTTCATTTTGAAAAATGGATCAGATAGATATGCTATTATGCTATCTTTTGCTTTTGGCTCTTCTAATTGAGGAAATGTTTCAAAACGCCTATTAATACTTTCCTTTATAACGTCTATCAATACATCACAATATGTAAGGTTATCCATTTTCAAATTGCTTAGAATTCTTTGCATTCTCATCAGTTCTGGTATACGACATCCATAGTAAGTATCTTTGTCCCCTTTTAAACTTCTGATATCATCAGCAATACGCTTTGAACAGCGTACATATTCAAGAAGAAATTGAAATTCAATTTCTTTAAAAGTGGCCAAGCTCAGTTTCTAAGTTTCATTTAGATTTAGGGTACCCTTTACGGCCAATAGATCTTGAATGCAATTATGAATTCCATCTTGTTGGACATGGCGAAGTAGGAGATTTTCCATTTCATTTCACAGGCTTTAGGAGACCTCGAACATAGATTCCAAACTGCTCGACATTTTGGCATAGCTGTATCATAAAATTTTTTGTATGTGATACTTTGGGATCTAGCCTTATCCATATCTTGTGAAGCTAAATGTAATGTGTGTGTGGCTCACCTTTCATGATTAGGCAGTTGCAACTCTTCAAATTCTTCAAATGACTCCGGAAATTGTCTTAGGGTTAACAAATTATCATCATCATCTCCATCGTCAATATTATCATGCATTACATCAACATTTTGGATAAGAGTTCCTTCGCTTATTCCTGTATCTGAATCTTGTCTGAATCTTGTCCATGTATTCTAAAAGATTTGACCATATTTGATCCATTGTCCGTAATAGTCTTTATTATTTTTGACAGTTTCAAATCAAATTCAGAATGAATACCTGCAATCAGCTCAGCTACTTTATCATAACTATGTGTTCCCTTCAATCTTCTGCAAGCCGAAGTTACACTTTTTCGATTAAATTTATTACAATCAATCCAATGAGCAGTTACACCCAGAGAGCTTCTCTTGGATGATGACCATATATCAGCTGTGGTGCATATAAAACCAACCTTTCTCAATTGTTCTTTTTTATTTTCTATATATTCTGTGTATTGTTCCGCAATTTTTTTTATAACATGTTTGCCTGGACATTTTTTTCGGTGCAAAACTTGATTGCTATGCACCTTCAATTAGAGCCTTAAAGGATTCATTTTCTACAATTGATATAAATGACATGGTATCGACTAAAAAATTCACAAGTTACTTGTCGAAATTTACTGACTTTGGAAAGACGGCTGGAAGAGTGGATTGTTTCAATATTTTAGACGAACTGGATCCCTCAACAGCATCACTAACACCTTTTCTCTTCCTGTTATGTTGGATTTTGAGTTTCTCATACTCTGCTAATATATCAGCATGTCCTTTTCTCTTCAACAACAGTATAAAATAGTTTGAAGCATAAAATATCTGTGATTATATTATTTCATATTAAATTAAATCCTTTTTATTAGTGAATCAATTTGTGTAACAAAATAAAATACAATTTCAAACTTCTTTTTAGAGTTTTCGAACACTTTTTGCAAGTTCCAGATATAGTAACATCACTTTCAGGGTCATTTATAATGTCTTTGAAGAAGTGCTTCAATATGAATGGAATGTTCTTGTCCCTGAAAGAATAAGAGAAAGAGAACAAAGTGATTCTCTAAGGATTCCATTTTTATTTTTTTTTGTGCTTGATGAAATAAAGAAATTGAGTGAACTCAACGCCCACATTACTTAACTGTTTTTACGACAAGACAACGTCTGTCTTGAGAAGCTAGTGTATAATAAAGAAAAGCTTATCGGCCTTGCAGATTAAGGGTTAGTTGATGAATGTTTTTTCAATAAAACCGTGAAATTGATAAATTAAACAATAACATCGAATGGACAATAACAATCTTGGTCGATTTCGGTTACCGCCTTTGACCTCAAGTTTGTGTTGACAGACGCGCAATCCTTTTTTTTTTGCTCGAACGGGCCGTAATGTTGGCATTATTGTTCTATTATAGTTGACGATGACAACACTACGATCACGATCGGTTCATTCAGAAATGAGGTAATCTTGGATTTAAGAATGAAAATTGGAAAATTCAATTAAAAATGTAACAAAACTATTTTGTATTTTATAAATAATAAATATTTATATAAAGTATTTCAAATAAAATACAAAATATATTCAGAAAAAAAGTATTTCAAATATAAAATCAAAATAGGTATTTTGCATTTTGTATTTGCATTTCAAATATATGTATTTCAAATAATTCACATCATTGTGCAAGGTGTGCACAGCACACGGGCGCATTCGAGCAAGGGGCACAGAGCTCCGCCGCGGTCCTTTTTTTTGTATTGATAATTGGATTATGTTAGGGTTTTCTTTGCACCAGGACGTTACATCTAGAGATGACTCTGGTCATCACTTACATTAAGCTCTTTTGACAAAGAACTTCGTGGCAACATTTAGTGCGCATAAGTCAATGCCGGGCCTAATATGTGCCAAGTTTTTCTCAACAGATAATTTTTTTGTTCACTCCTCATTCAAATCAAAGCTATATTTCATATAGTTCATTTTTTCACAAATATGTAAATATGCTTAAAATAATATAATTCACAAACGAAGTACATATTGTGTAAAGCTACTTGCTCTTCAATCGAATTTGTAATCTCAATATTTCACGATTGCGTGTTTATAATCGACTTAAATATCATTTGTATACGTTAAAGCACAAACCCTTTCGATTACAGGGTCATTTATTCGTGAACGTATCCCCCATTGCAATTCGATTAAAAACTTTCGTTCTCCCGTACATATTACATTAGTGGTTCGCGTTGTACGGTAGCAATTTACAGTAAAAACCGGAAATTCTGTTCAACCGAATGGCACAATACCCTGACAACGAACAACATATACGTAATTATGGGTTTTACGTGAAAAGTACGAGCCGTTGCTTCTTTTAGTCATTCTACCCCGCGTTGTGTTGCCGATACTGTCCTCGGAGGTCATTGCTTGGCACGGAGGTATTTTTTTTTTTCTATATTTACAATGTCGAAAAATTGCAGTTCGGGTTTTTAGTTTTTTTTATTTGGGGTATGAGTAGTTATAACTATGGTGACCGGATATTTTCCATTGAAATATATTTGATATAATAGCCAATTACATTCAACATCACGGGAAGTGAACATATTTTAACGTACGCTCTATAGCACTAAGTGTTAATTTTCGCATGGAACTAGTTCTAATGATAGACGACTGATTTACGGAGTTTTCAAATCCTCTCGTTTCAAGTAGAAAACAGAAACGTGATGTTGTTATAATGCCATTAGCGTCCAGGCGAAACTTAGTTGTTCACTGCCTTTTCATGCTTCTTGGTTTTCCTCTCTTCAGCAGAAATATATTCAAAGACCTTAAACTGAGACGAAAATATATTCCATAATACTGTTTTTGACGAAGTATTCGAGTCTGGTATTGAAAATATTCCCGAGTTCATTGGCTAGTGCTAACCTTCAAAGTAAATACATTTATCGTTCTAAATTTAGGTACATTTTCCGTTATTGTTTCCTTTGGGTTGATTTTAAGAAGAGAAATGGATTGACTGGGAAATAGATAAATATAAGCAACTGTACAAATAAATATGAACGCATCAATTGGAATATTGACTTTCATTTTCGAATGTTGAATAAACAATTTACCCGCTTTTCGATTCAGATATCTGGAAAGATCTGCAAGAGTACGTCGAATAGTTGTGTTTTAAATTGGCATCGCGTCACGAATCATGGAAATTGTCGAGCGGGAAAATGAAAGTAATCATTATAAAGAGTTCTTTGTTCCAGAATCAAAGTTACTCATCCGATTCAGACAGCGACCTCAACTTCGAGCCAGTTCATAAACATCCCCGCCTGAGTAGTAGAGAATATCTGTGTGCAAGCAAAGATTCGGGAAGTGAGGTAAGAATTCACATTCAGTAAGTTGTAAATTTAATTACATGAATTGACACCGCATCTAATACTCGCGCACTTTGCTCTTTTATTTTTTATATTCGTGAGAATTACAAGCACTTTTGTACATTGGGGTTTTTCACTAATAGTCCAGTCGATAGAGAAATTTCCAGTGCTAAATAAAAAAAAATTAATTACGAGTAATTTAGCGTTGTGAGTACAATATGAGGTTTCCATAAGGACTGCTATTGACCGTCCTTAGTTGCAGTTCAAAGCTTTGAAATCACACCTTTTCGCTTCCAAATTTTAAACTATTGATTACCTTGAAAATATCTTCAAGAAAATGTTTTAGATGCCAGCAATACCTTCACCTTGAATTTCGTTTCATTCAATTTAACAAGAAAACTGGAAAAAACTTCTCAAAATAGTCGTTTTTTGTAAACGTGATATTTACGACGCCACATTTTTTTTGATATTTGTCATCATTTTAAAATGAAGCTCTTATAGCATCAAAACAAACTTAATCAAAAAATAAATTATTACGTTCATCGTTCGCGAGATATAGCAATTTGTTTATAAAAAACTGCGTTTTTCACGACAAAACATGCTAGTTGTCGGCAATATTTTTCGATTTTTTTTGTTCAAGTATTATAGCTGAAGACCCTTATTTAACTTTCCTGAAAATTTTCAGACTAGAAAATGCGAGAAAGACTACTTTTTTACAACATTGAAAATAAGGTACATTTTTTTTATAAACAAATAGCCTCAGACGGTTTATTTTGATCTTCAGAAACTTCATTTTGTCGCGAATGGAAAAAAGGATTGTAATAAAGAACTTGACACTCCAAGAAATCTTGTACGACTTTTTGAACGCGAGTTGCATTTTTTTTTAAAAAAAACGTCACAATGGCTGTACAAACTACAATTTCAGACTTAATTCAAGTTCATACTTTTCATAATGAATTATATTTTATAATGTTGAAAGAAAAAGTGACAATATGGCTGTTTTTGATACAAATAAACAGGTTACAATTTGATTCGTTCCGTTGCACACACACTCATCTTCAATCCGAATGGAGGGGATTTCATCCCGTCCAGTCGACATAGTCGGCACTTTGCTTTGAAACTCGAGGGGGTTGTTTGTAATTTTGGATTAAATTTTCCAAAATCGCAGTCACGACTACGATACGCGCCGCACTGCAATTCCCTCCAAGACCCCATCGACCGCAAGACCTGAATGCGACGACCCGTCTATATTCTCATCTTTTTTTTTCAACAAAAACATGGTTTATTTCATATCCCTCTGGAGCAACATAAAATATAACTCATTGGGAAGAGTATGAAGTTGAATTAATTCCTAAATTGTTGTTTATAAAGCCACTGTGATGTTTTTGCGAAAAAAATGCAACTCGCATTCAAAAACTAGAAGAAGATTTCTTGAATTGTGAAGCCTTTTATTTCAATGATTATTTTCATTCGCGAGAAAATGGAATTTCTGAAGATCAAAATGAACCGTCTGAGGCTATTTGTTTATGGAAAAAAATGTACCTTATTTTCACTATTATAAAAAATAGTCTTTTTCGCATTTTTTAGTCTGAAACTTTTCAGCCGAGGAAAATATGGGTCTTCAGCTATAATAATTAATCAAAAAAAATTGAAATACATTGCCGACAACCAGCACATTTTGTCGTGAAAAAAGGCAGTTTTTTATTAACAAATTGTTATATGTCGTGAACGATGAATGTCACAATTTTTTTTACATTCAGTTTGATTTAATGCTATAAAAGCTTCATTTTAAAATGATAAAAAATATCAAAAACAATTTGGCGTCGTGAATATCACGTTTGCAAAAAACGCCTATTTTGAGCAGTTTTTTGCAGTTTTCTAGTTAACCGTAGACCCAAATGGGACGAAACCGAATTCAGATTGAAGGTATTTCTGTTATCTGAAACTTTTGCTTGAAGAGATTTCCAAGAAAATCCATAGTTTAAAAACTAGAAGCGAAAAGGTGTGATTTCGAAACATTGAACTGCACCCCCACCCCCTAGGACGCTCGATAGCAGTCCTCATATTGTATTCACAACCCTGAACAATTTCTACTCGGTCACTATCTATAATTAATTTTTTCCATGAGATTTCTCCATTGACTGGACTATAAATAAATAAGGTAGTACTAGTGTCGATGCAACAATGTTGTTTCCTAATCGAATGTCTGCGATGTATACAAATGTTCTCAATTTCCTCACGTTCAAAGTTCGGCCAATTCAGGGCACAGACTAATCTGTCAAAAATCGGAATGTGCACCAAGCCGCCTAAAAATGTGCTATTTGCGCCTCTTATCAGAGGGTACGTTAGTTGTCATGATCTTCTTTACATATTTTTATGTGCAACATGCAATCTATGTAGTCCAGGATACGGTCGCCCTTTTTGCAAACAATAAATATAAGATTGATTTTTCCTGAGCGGCTTCATTTTATCAAGTCCTACCAATTTTTCCTCTGCGAAAATGTTGGCAAAAGGGGCCTTCGTATTCTAAGCAGTCGCCAAAGATGTCGAGTTGGTGATGACAAAAAATCGATTAATAGAGGTTTCTTTTTTTCAAAATCCGAAGATAACTTCAGTAGAGATTAGAAATCGTATTTGTCCTACAAAAAATATGGGTCCATCACCTCTGTCCCCCACTTCGAACATGTAGACAAAAGAAAAAAAATAAATTGTAACATATAATGCTGAATTTTTTTTTATAGCTTGCCAAACATAAGCAAAATCCAAATATCACTTTGTCCTACAATTTATTTGGGGTATTTTTTCAGTCCTACATGTCAAAGTTGTCGACTCTACCGAAAAATCATTTTCATTAATATAAGTAGGACACCAATCTTGGATGAGACATTAAGATAATTGTGACTCAAATCAATCAATGTCCTACAAAAGAATTTGGTCCTTTGTGTTAGTCCTACAAAAAAATATAATTCATGTGTTAGTCAAGTGTAACATATCCACATCGAAATTAATAATTAAGGCGTGGCTTAATCGTAAAGAGCTCGGAATAGGTTTCTGTAAGCATGTGGTTCGATCCCCGGGATGTATAACTTTTTTCTTTTTTTTTAAGTATATTTATCGGTATGATACAAATACAATGCTTTGTCTTACTTTTTAGCATATTATTTTCAAATACGGCGATCTCAAAGACGCCCACATTCAATTCGGCATGATTTCAAAAGAGTTAATGTGGCTGCTCGGCGCCGCTATTGCACGTCTCAATGATTTTCTTTTCTACAACAAAAAGTGTTGACAAAAGACACCCATCAATAACGGAATCATTACTAACAACTAAAATAATATCGGTTTCTGGCACAAAAAGACAAAAATTTGGGATCGCCAATTTAGAAAATGAACCACATCGTAAAGAAGAAAACACCTGCCAAATTCCTAAAATATTTGTGAAAAGTTTTATAATATAAAATGAAAACAACGCATTTTACCGTTTTTCCGCAAAAAACTGAAAAACTGAAGCTGTGAATTTTTTTTGTACGCAAACGAATAAGTTATAAAAGTACCTGAAAAAATATTACATGTTCAAGCCTCGAACGCAAGACGTTCACATATCTGCCTTAGGCAACAACCACTGCACCATAAAACGATTCGAAAAATCGTGTATAAATACAAGATATATTCAACACGTTCTAATTCGATAGTATATCAAACGCGATAATAGCGAATTGGACCCTTTCTTTTGTAGGACATTTATTGACATTGATCGGGAATATGTCAATATAGCATTTTATTCTTATTTCAGAAGTATATTAATGAAAATTATTTTTCGGTAGAGTCAACAACTTTGACATGTAGGACTGAAAGAATGCCCCAAATAAATTGTAGGACAAAGTGATATTTGGATTTTGCTTATGTTTGGCAAGCTATAAAAAAAAATTCAGCATTATATGTTACAATTTATTTTTTTTCTTTTGTCTACATGTTCGAAGTGGGGGACAGAGGTGATGGACCCATATTTTTTGTAGGACAAATACGATTTCTAATCTCTACTGAAGTTATCTTCGGATTTTGAAAAAAAGAAACCTCTATTAATCGATTTTTTTTCATCACCAACTCGACATCTTTGGCGACTGCTTAGAATACGAAGGCCCCTTTCGCCAACATTTTCGCAGAGGAAAAATTTGTAGGACTTGATAAAATGAGGCCGCTCAGGAAAAATCAATCTTATATTAATTGTTTGCAAAAAGGGCGACCGTATCCTGGACTAATGCAATTGAGTTTTAAGAATCGGAATATTTCTTTTTTCCAAATTATACTGATGAAATGCAACAGTTTGACAAGGTTATCGGGAATACAAAATTTTTTTTTCGGTTGTGTTGTCATTTTTTATCTAGAATCTCCATGATTATTAAGTCTAGTAAGTCAACAAATGAAACGGTAATAAACACAAACAATTTGTCTGTCCATCGTCAGTTATTTCAATCATCTTATATCACCATTTATGATATAATTCACACACCCATTTAACAAGGAATTATGTGCAGTTTGTCATGTACTCCACGATGGCGGTGTTGTAAAATCCAATCTGTTACAATTTGAATAGATTCTGATAACACACGAGTGGATATTATTATCTCGTCAACAACTCGTGCGCTAATTGACTCATTTTGTTTCAGCAAAATGCCAACGAATTTCTAGCAAACCAGAAATCGATCGCAGACGTTATGACGACAAATACCATACCACTAAGTGTTCAGAGCAACGGTTTCGACGATGTAGATGGTTTGGCCAAACCATCCACCGTCGACGACCAGTTTACTAATTCCAATCGAATGGGACCAAACTTAGCCACGTACTATTTCAAGCATCCAGACACTGATTCAGATATGGAAAAGATTGAAAGGAACTCCATTGGACCGGAAAGCACACACGAAACTTCGGAAGATGATGAGTGGGTTTACAAGGCTAATGACGAAATGGAGATAATGGATACGAGCTTCAACGTGGAAACACCGAAAAAGTCAACCACAGACGAAACAATTAAGAGGTTAGTGCAGAAGGCAGAGGAACTGGTCAGTCCCGAACAGACGAAAAAACTTGGTAGACTAAATGCATTCAATAAGATGTCGAGGGTTAAGCAATGGCTGTCGCATAAAAGACTAGAAGACAGCTGCGATGCGAGTGGCGAGGATGAAGAGCGCGAATCTCAATTATCAGAAGACATGGACGAAAGCACAGCCACCTGCAAATTAAATCCAGGGTTCGATTCCCAAAATACATCTTACACAGAATTGAACTGCTCTGAGACGACGCCAAAAGTCACGTTGAGGCAGAGGAAATACAATGGAAACAGGCCATGGAGCGTGTCCTGCATTCTTCAATTGGAAACGAAGAACGGGTGAGCAATTTCAACAGAACAAACGATTTGATTTTCTCGTTTGAAGTAATTGAGAATATTCCATACCAATACAACTTACTTTTATTACAGAATGGATGAATTTTCGCATTCCACATCAGAATCAGCTCTTCACAACATCACTCCGCAGAAAATCGACCACTTCAATAAAGCTTGTAGCAGTCAAACAATGCAACTTGCTGGAAATTCCACGTCGTCCACAATCGAAGATAGCAACACTGTTTTAGCGGAAGAGAAAATTTCGCCTAACAGACGAAGACGGCTGAAGACAAAACGGAAATGCAGTGTAAGTTGCATACCCCCAAATAGTCCAGTTAATAGAGAAGTTTCCCCAATACCCAATACCCAATGGAAATCGTTTAGGGTAAGTACAATATGAGGTTTCGATAAGGACTGCGTTCGAGCGTCCTAGTAGGTGGGGGTGCAGTTCAAACTTTTGAAATCATACCTTTTCGCTTCTAGATTTTAAACTGTTGATTTTCTTGAAAATACCTTTGAACAAATGTTTTAGATGCCAGCAATATCTTTAGCTTGAATTTGGTTTCGTTCAATTTGGGTTGACGGTGAACAAGAAATCTGGAAAAAACCTCTCAAAATAGTCTTTTTTTGTAAACGTGATATTTACGACGCCAAATTTTTTTGATATTTGTCATCATTTTAAAATGAAGCTTTTATAGCATCAAATCAAACTTAATAAAAAAAAAATTATTACGTTCATTGTTCGCGAGATATAGCAATTTGTTTATAAAAAACTGCCTTTTTCACTACGAAACGTGCTAGTTGTCGGCAATATTTTTCGATTTTTTTTATTTAAGTATTATAGCTGAAGATCCATATTCAACTTTCCTGAAAATTTTCAGACTAGAAAATGCGAGAAAGAATACTTTTAACGACATTGAAAATAAGGTAAATTTTTCTATAAACAATTAGCCTCAGACGGTTTATTTTGATCTTCAGAAATTTCATTTTCTCGCGAATGGAAAAAAGGATTGTAATAAAGAACTTGACACTCCAAGAAATTTTGTACGACTTTTTGAACGCGAGTTGCATTATTAAAAAAACGTCACAGTGATTGTACAAACTACAATTTCAGAATTAATTCAAGTTCATACTTTTCCTAATGAATTATATTTTATAATGTTGAAAGAAAAAGTGACAATATGCCGGTTTCTGACATAAATAAACAGGTGACAATTTGATTCAATTCCGTTACACACTCATCTTCAATCCGAATGGAGGGGATTTCATCCCGTCCAGTCGACATAGTCTGCACTTTGCTTTGAAACTCGAGTGGGTTGGTGTTTGTAATTTTGGATTAAGTTTTCCAAAATCGCTCGAAGATTATGAAGGCAGTCACGATTACGATACACGCCGAACTGCTATTCCCTCCAAGACCCCATCGACCGCAAGACGAGAATGCGACGACCCGTCCAAATTTTTATCTTTTTTTCCCACAAACACATGGTTGCATATTCCTCTGAAGCAACATGAAATATAATTCATTGGGAAGAGTATGAGGTTGAATTAATTCCTAAATTGTTGTTTCTAAAGCCACTGTGATGTTCTTAAAAAAAAATGCCACTCGCATTCAAAAAGTAGTAGAAGATTTGTTGGAACGTCAAGCCCTTTACTTCAATGCTTATTTTCATTCGCGAGAAAATGGAATTTCTGAAGATCAAAATGAACCGTCTGAGGCTATTTGTTCATGGAAAAAAATGTACCTTATTTCAATGTTGAAAAAAATAGTCTTTTTCGCATTTCCTAGTCTAAAACTTTTTCGCAGTGTAAAATATGTGTCTTCAGCTATAATAATTGATAAAAAAAAATTGAAAAACATTGCCGACAACTAGCACTTTCTGTCGTGATAAAGGCAATTTTTTATAAACAAATTGTTATATTAGTCCAGGATACGGTCGCCCTTTTTGCAAACAATTAATATAAGATTGATTTTTCCTGAGCGGCTTCATTTCATCAAGTCCAACAAATTTTTCCTCTGCGAAAATGTTGGCAAAGGGGGCCTTCGTATTCTAAGCAGTCGCCAAAGATGTCGAGTTGGTGATGAAAAAAAATCGATTAATAGAGGTTTCTTTTTTTCAAAATCCGAAGATAACTTCAGTAGAGATTAGAAATCGTATTTGTCCTACAAAAAATATGGGTCCATCACCTCTGTCCCCCACTTCGAACATGTAGACAAAAGAAAAAAAATAAATTGTAACATATAATGCTGAATTTTTTTTATAGCTTGCCAAACATAAGCAAAATCCAAATTTCACTTTGTCCTACAATTTATTTGGGGCCTTCTTTCAGTCCTACATGTCAAAGTTGTCGACTTCAGGAGAAAATCATCCTCATTAATATAAGTAGGACACCAATCTTGGATGATACATTAAGATAATTGTGACTAAAATCAATCAATGTCCTACAAAAGAATTGGGTCCTTTGCGTTAGTCCTACAAAAAAATATAATTAATGTCCTAGTCAAGTGTAACATATCCACATCGAAATTAATAATAAAGGCGTGGCTTAATGGTAAAAAGCTCGGAAGAGGGTTCTGTAAGCATCTGGTTCGATCCCCGGAATGTATGACTTTTTCTTCTTTTTTAAGTATTTTTATCGGTATGATACAAATACAATGTTTTATCTTACTTTTTAGCATATTATTTTCAAATACGGCGATCTCAAAGACGCCCACATTCAATTCGGCATGATTTCAAAAGAGTTAATTGGACTGCTCGGCGCAGCTATTGCACATATCAATGATTTTCGTTTCTACAACAAAAAGTGTTGACAAAAGACACCCATCAATAACGGAATTATTCCTAACAACTAAAGTAATATCGGTTTCTGGCACAAAAAGACAAAAAGTTGGGATCGCCAATTTAGAAAATGAACCACATCGTAGAGAAGAGAACACCTGCCAAATCCCTAAAGTATTTGTGAAAAGTCATATAATATAAAATGAAAACGACGTATTCTACCGTTTTTCCGCAAAAAACTGAAAACTGAAGCTGTGAATTTTTTTGTACGCAAACGAATAGGTTATAAAAGTAGCTAAAAAAATATTACATGTTCAAGCCTCGAACGCAAGACGTTCACATATCTGCCTTAGGCAACAACCACTGCACCAAAAAAAGATTTGAAAAATCGCGCATAAATACAGGATATATTCAACTCGTTCTAATTCGATAGTATATCAGACGCGATAATAGCTAACTGGACCCTTTTTTTTTTGTAGGACATTTATTGACATTGATCGGGAATATGCCAATATAGCATTTTATTCTTATTTTAGAAGTATATTAATGAAAATTATTTTTCGGTAGAGTCAACAACTTTGACATGTAGGACTGAAAGGAGGCCCCAAATAAAGTGTAGGACAAAGTGAAATTTGAATTCTGCTTATGTTTGGCAAGCTATAAAAAAAAATTCAGCATTATATGTTACAATTTATTTTTTTTCTTTTGTCTACATGTTCGAAGTGGGGGACAGAGGTTATGGACCCATATTTTTTGTAGGACAAATAGGACAAATACAACAAATTGAAAAAAAGAAACCTCTATTAATCGATTTTTTCTCATCACCAACTCGACATCTTTGGCGACTGCTTAGAATACGAAGGCCCCTTTTGCCAACATTTTCGCAGAGGAAAAATTTGTAGGACTTGATAAAATGAAGCCGCTCAGGAAACTGGACTATATGTCGTGAACGATGAATGTTACAATTTTTTTTTTCATTCAGTTTGGTTTAATGCTATAAAAGCTTCATTTTAAGATGATAAAAAATATCAAAAAAAACTTGGCGTCATCACGTTTGCAAAAAACGCATATTTTGAGAAGTTTTTTTGCAGTTTTTTGTTAACCATCAATCCAAATGGATCAAAACGCAATTCAGATTGAAGGAATTTTTGTTGTCTAAAACTTTTGCGTGTAGACATTTCCAAGAAAATCAATAGTTTGAAAACTAAAAACGTGTGATTTCGAAAGTTTGAACTGCATCCCCACCCCTAGGACGCTCGATGGCACTACTTATGGAAACCTCATATTGTAGTGAACAATTTCCACTGGGTTACTACCTGTAATTAATTTTTTCCATGAAATTTCTCCATTGACTGGACTAAAATCCAAAAACGTTACGTGAATCAAATCATAATACTTAATTTCAAAATTTCGAATAAACGCTTTCAACTCAAACACTTCTTTCTCCTGGAACTTATGCATATGTGCGCGGCGTTTTGCCATAAAACGTTGCGAATAGATTGTCGGAATTTCTGAAATCGCGGTTCCGCACCGCGATTTTAACGATGCTGACATTCGATTCGGCTGTGTGTAATAACAAAACGCCGCACATACGCGCGAAATTAAATGATTTGAAATTAATTATTCGCTTTTTGCAGCATAAATATCAGTGCAACAAATTGGATGACAGATGTTCAAACAACAGGCTATTCAAATCATCTTCATATTCTGGTTATTCGACATCAATGAACCACAATGACCGGCAAACCTCCAGTGATCCACCCTCAATGAGTTTACGCAGTTTTGGAAAGTATGACACAACAACCAGTGGAGCTGAAACGGACGATTCCATCAATAAAAGGTTTGCGACTTCTTGATTGTACTTTAACGTGATTAAGGAACAATGTGTATTTAAGGATCCCCGACTTCAAAGTTGGCCTCAAAACTAACTATCTCAATCCAGAATTGAGAGATTCAAGTCCAGGAAAGAGCAGTCTGAATACGGCCGAAGAGCAATCAAGTTCCTTATCCGAGCAAGCGTGGGATAGTTATCAGGTGCGTATTAATTTTCAATCCCGTACTCCCATTAACGAGTACTTATTTTCAGGAAAAATATCTCTCTGAAGCCTACAGCGAAGCACATGACTCGGACGCAGCGCGAAAATTGCTCGAATTTGGTGAAGATTATAGGACTTACATCGATAGCCAGTCAGATTGGTCAACAAATCCAGATTTCTCACCGAGATTGAGAAGAAGAACATTACCGACATCCACTCACAGAACTGTGGATTGCGACACAGACAGTGACACAGAATTAATGAGATATATAACGTCCTCGGTGGAGCAGCTCAATTTCACAAAAGATGTGTATCAAAAGCAAATGAAGCTTGGACTGGAACAATATCTGGAAACGAACGACATTGTGAGTTTATTCGTTGTTTGAGAAAAACGTATCAATTTATTTGTTTGGTTGCAGAGTGAAATGTTAGTGACATGCGAACGTCACATTGATCTGCTCAAATGCATCCACAGGTCGGGAGACTGCGTTCCTTCCGAGGATAAAAAGGCGGCAGCAGGTAGGAGTTGGTTCGATTCTATTATATCATTCTCTTGGACCTCCTTCATTTTCTTTTTGAAGAAGATTATCAAATTATTTTTACTTTTCTTGCATAAATTGATTTTCTTCAAAAAGCCAAAGAATTTGTAGAATCTCCCGTATCTATATTACTATAGGTAATGATGTGATGATTACAGACTGGATTTGTTCATTTCTTATTCTGCTTATTTTTTTTTAATTTCGAATAACCGCATGATGAAATGAATGGCTTGTCAGTTGTTTACTATCATTTTAGATACAGAATATTGAATTTTGTCGTTACTCCTCTGCTTCCATCATGTTAGGTGTATTTATTTACGAAGTTTTGAGTTGTATTAGTTTCTGCGGTATCTTTTTTCGTTTATAACAGCATGATCGTTATTAAATCTTTCACGATTATTTGGCCTTTATATTTGTCACATTCCTCCATATCCTGTAACATTATCACGCGGTGAAACTAACTTGTCGCTATGAAATGCTTGAATTTTGCTTGCATTTATATTTTTGGCTTTCATTTTTTCGTGGTCCTTCTCGATTAAATACTTTGTTTTGGAGAAAATTAATCAATTATCAATCAGTTAGATGAAAATCAAGGGGGTGTCAAGAGAATGTTCATTAGTTTTATCATGTTTTATATGTGAAAATATGTTTGGAGAAATTTTATGAAGAAATATTAATTTCTGGTTTAATTACCAGAAATCTAGTTATTTTTCTTGGCCCCCGTATTTTCGCGTTTTATTCTGTTATTGAAAATAGTTTTTCAAACAATAAATTTTTTTAATATCTTTCGTGAGATATCAAAATGGGGAGTCACGTTGGTTTAATTGCTCTTCCAATTGGTTAGATTAAACAGTGTTAACTTCATTTGTGAAGGTAAGTAAGGAATCGCAGTTCAATCAAGATAGGAAAGTGAAATTGTTAATCGCACTGAAATACATCGTTTCACAGCACGATTGATCTTCAAGAAAGAAGAGAAGATGTTTCGAATTGCATTTGCTGGATGAACTTTTCATTGTTGACATTGAACTATTTACTTCGGTGCAACTACTCGATATATTTGGATCTGACAACCTTCAAATAGAAATACAATGCAGATGCTTTGGAGTTCGTTGCGTCATTAAATATTTCTACATTTCCAATACGGAATTTAAAGGCGAATTTTTTTGCATGAATATTTTCATTTTATACAAAGAGTGCTGTGCTAAAACATCAGATCAGTTGTTTGTGACGCTACATGCCAGAAGGTAAGAAGTCTTTGAAAAATGGGAGATTTAATAATGGAATAATAATGTAATTAATTTATAACTGCTGTCCCTCCTCTCGTTTTCGTTTTAGGAAGTTTCTGAAAATTGTCATCCTCCTGTCAAATCACGTAATATTACCAACTAATCGTTTACAGTTTCATTTATCACAAATTGGTTGTCAGGTTTATAATCAGATATGGTGCGTTATCACTTTTACCTCAATTAAAACCCACCTGTCAAGCGAATTAAATGGAATACCGGTTATGAATTAATTAATAATTACTCGGACATCCTGCTAGAGAATTTCTAAATTTTCTCCTAACATTAGCGAATTCTAATCGGATTCACAGTTGTGGTTACACATCGTTGGTGCCTATAAGAGATAAACCTCGTTATTCCGAATGCGTTTGTTGAGCGCAAATTTTTTTGTCATTTCAGAGCTGCTAGATCTGTGGCTGGAATTCAAGTCGAAAGTGCTTATAATGCAGAAGTACCGCAACTTGCAGAAGAACATTTTGAAGCTGAAAGAATCGTTTAACTCCATTGTGGTGCCGGCAACGGAAACGATCGTGGATCCGGTCGGTTATGTTGATGACCTCGAAAAAGAAGTGCGAAAATACGAGGTGAGTTTTGCAACTTTCACACGTAACAACTTTTATCGTATGATGTCGAATTTCGATTCGTCATCAAATCATCTCTTGATATTTCATTGTTCTTGAGCGATTCTCGCGGAAGGTCTAGTGCACCGGACGAGCAATATCGTTGTCTGAATTATATATAAATACGGTTCTGTCTTGGAACCGCTAGTAACGAAAGAAGATTTCTTTACCTGTTTTGTATAGCATCCAAGGCCCTCTAGTGGTAAGTTTAGGTATTCGTTCAGCCATCGGATTGCTTGGAAGAATGGCCGCTAGGTGTCGCTCAGAGTAGGTTGCAACGGTTATTTGGAGATACTGTCGGACATAAATTTTAAAGTTATATAAAGGGTTTTGAAAATATAATAAAGCAGAAGAGAAAAATTTTGCTATTTCTTCGATATGATGATTTGAAAAAATTTCATAGTGCTTACTTTTTGCGGTCAAGGTAAGGTGAAAAAAATCAATTTACTTTCAACAATTAACAAAAGTTAAGTTTCAACACTAATGCTCGGCTATAATTTTTCTTGTAAAATAGCATCAGCAATTTCGAAGAATTAGCATTTAAAAGATATCCTCTGAAGAACAACTGATATCGACGAATATTTGAAACACACAGGAGAAAAATAATTTCCAATCAAACCTCAGAAAATGTTGTGAATCAGTAAATAGAAATTGTATGAATTAGGCTTTAATATCGTTCGTGAATAATTCTTTGAATAGTGTTTTTATTTTAATAATTCAACAAAATTTCCATATTTTAATCGTTTGACTTTCGGATAACCTCTCATTCATTTAAGAGAAAATAATGATCCAAATTTTATACAGTAAAATTCTTTAAATGGCGAAATCAAAGTTTGATCTCCGAATATCATTCAAAGAAGAAATAACGAAGTCTTTCGACCGTGAGGCGAATATGGATTTTCATATTTTGTGTTTGTATTCTTTGGGATTATCGAAAACATCATTTCTGGAATCCCGAAAAAAGTTTTCCTTATTGAGTTAGTGGGGAGGAGATATTCTTAGATTCACTCGCAATATAATTCAGTGTGGGAATATTTTTAGACTTCACTTAAATGTGTGTCGTGCTAAGTTGCGATAGCTTCCAAGTTTTGTTACAAGCACAAGAAGTGAGGATTTTCCGTTGTAGTTGATAAGAGTACTCGGGGAAAATATGTTTGCGTTCTCAGATTGACATAAGTTGTACGAAAAAACATTCGGCGCTTGCGATGAAGGTTCAACTATGATGTCGCTAAGAGGTATAAAATTCTATTTATATTTCAAAATTCATTTCCTAATTTTATCTTTCTCTTATCTTGAATTGAAGAAATTTGTTTATTAAAAACTTCTAAATGGTTAATCCGTTGGATTTGGCAAAAATATGATTTTATTCAACTGCAGTCATTTGAAGAGGAATCGAATCTGGAGGAAAAAGGGGCTAAGAGATCTTTTATTCTTGTAGTGAAGGGGTTGAAATTAAGGAAGCACAAAAATTCCCTTTATGAAGTAGATGTGCTATGGGTCACATACATCTCTCCTGATTTAGCTGGAAGTGATGGCAACATCAATAAAAAAATTTGAAGTTATAACAAGACACATCAACGATAACAACCGTTTTCTTTGAAATAATTTCACTACCCGAACAGAAATACTAATTTATTTTCTCTATCACTTTGAAGGGGATATAATGTTCTCTGTTTACATGAGAGTGGTAAGCTTAAAGTACCGCCACATGGCTGTACGTTTCTCCTACGGACATTCTCATGTTTCATGTTATGTACAATAAACATCACTAATACAACATTGATTTAGTAACTTTCATAAATCCGATTCGAACTTTCATTGGCTCTTTCCGATATACTGAAAGAAAGCTTCTTTTAATTTTAATGAAGTCGTGAACCGCATTTTTGTCACTTCCTGATCCACCCGGCTGGATGAAGTGAAAAATCTTGAATCGGAACTGATTCGTCGATGAGGCAACGTGTATTATAGTTAAAGTGCGAAATTTGTCGACATGTGTTGGAACGTGATCACGTATTCTATAGTTTTGATCTGGAGCTTTGAGAGATAAAATTAAGGGGCTTTGATGCCGTGCGCTCGATTCCCAACGGGCCGAAATTCGGGGTATTTTCGGGGCAGGTCCGGGTCTGGGGGTGGCCGCAACATTTGTACGCCGCCGTAGTGGTGCAAGATTAAGACTTGGACGTGTCTGCAGGAGAGCCGTGATGGAGGCAGCATCGTTACGAGTCACGTCACGTATCACGCCGTAGCAGTAGCGCGACACGGGTACGCTTTTATCGTCATTTCAAACTGAAAATATCACACACCACCAGTTTTTAGTTTCGAGTATCGTTTAATTCGAGCTCTTGTAAAAAGCGCCATTTCGAACGATCGTATAAAAGGCACATACCTCTGTCTCTAAGTAAGGAAAAAATTAACTAATGACGGACGGTGACGGTCGCTTTCAAACTATGCCAAATTCGGACTTTTGTGAAATCGAAAAAAAGGACACGTTTTGCCTTTAATTACACGAACATTTCAATTGTTACCGAATCCGACTTACCGGGAACGCATTTGACCGTTCGGGGCCGCCTAGTAGTCCGTCCATACAAATTCGTCGTTCAACTAGACTATTGATTTTCGCACATTTTTTCACGTTCACGATTCATCGTACATGAATAATCTTGTGTATTTTGCGCTCATTTATTTCGTTTCCCCGAATCTCGGTTGGCGGATGCTCATAAGCCACCATCAGGGCGTATGTGAATTTGCAGATTCGATAACCGCAATTTGGTGCAGGGCTTGTGCAAATACATGTCGTACAACACAACCACATTCGTATGCTGGTTGTACGGAACGATGCACCACGCATTCCGATGTAATTCAATTTACAATCAACACCCAATCAATTGATTCGAATTCAGTTGTGTTTCTGCGAGGATTCCCGGCCAGTCCCTCCTAGTCGATAAAACTTATTTATTCCCGTTTCCACTTACAACGAAATACTATGCCAGAATCGGATTCTGAATGGACGAGTGGAACGTTCAAACTGACGTCATGTTATTGGCGGATGTGATTTTGATATGTCGCCGTACGTATATTCCGGAGATTTCTTCATTTATTCACAAGTTACAAACGATATTCAGAATGTTTCAAATGATGGCCAATCAAACCCTGTCTGTTTTACTGTGGAGTGTATTACTTTGTTTCAAATCCAAACATTATTGATTCTTAATCCGTAATATTCGGATGTCTGATTTGCTATCAATTAATTTGCTCAGGGAAATGTAAAATATTTAAAGGAACAGGAAAATTGAAGATTGATATTAACAACATTTGGTATAAAGTCCCGTGAATGTAGTTTCTGAAACTACCTTATTTACCATTATTTTTTGTTGCATCATCAATAAAACAAATTGGTGGATGCATCGGTTTAGTAACTTTTTCATATCACCATAATTTCACGCCATAGTCCAGTCAGTCGATGGAGCAATTTCATGGGAAAAATTAATTACAGTGGAAACTGTTCAGTACAATATGAGGTTTCCATAAGTAGTGCCATCGAGCGTCCTAGGGGTGGGGTGCAGTTCAAACTTTGGAAATCACACATTTTCGTTTCTAGTTTTTAAACTAGGGATTTTCTTGGAAACGTCTTTAAGCAAAAGTTTTAGACAACAGAAATACCTTCAATCTGAATTTGGTTTCGTTCTATTTGGGTTGACGGTTAACAAGAAAACTGCAAAAAACTTCTCAAAATAGGCGTTTTTTGCAAACGTGATATTTACGACGCCAATTTTTTTTGATATTTTTTATCGTTTTAAAATGAAGATTTTATAGCATCAAATCAAACTGAATGAAAAAAACAATTGTAACATTCCTCGTTCATGATATATAACAATTTGTTTATAAAAAACTGCCTTTTTCACGATGAAACGTGCTAGTTGTCGGCAAAGTTTTTCAATTTTTTTTGATTAATTATTATAGCTGAAGACCCATATTTTACTCTGCGGAAAAGTTTCAGACTAGGAAATGCGAGAAAGACCACTTTTTTACAACATTGAAAATAAGGTACATTTTTTTTATAAACAAATAGCCTCAGACGGTTTATTTTGATTTTCAGAAATTTCATTTTCTCGCGACTGGAAGAAAGGTTTGTAATAAAGAACTTGACACTCCAAGAAATCTTGTACTACTTTTTGAATGCGAGTTGCATTTTTTTTTTCTTAAAAACATCACAGTGGCTTCATAAATAACAATTTAGGAATCAATTCAACTTTTTACTCTTCCCAATGATTTATATTTTATGTTGCTTCAGAGGAATATAAATTAAACCATGTGTTTGTGGGAAGAAAAAGATGAAAATTTGGACGGGTCGTTGCATTCCCGTCTTGCGGTCGATGGGGTCTTGGAGGGAATAGCAGTTCGGCGCGTATTGTAGTCGTGACTGCCTTCATAAGCTTCGAGCGATTTTGGAAAACTTAATCCAAAATTACAAACAACAACCCACTCGAGTTTCAAAGCAAAGTGTCGACTGTGTGGACTGGACGGGATGAAATCACCTCAATTCGAATTGAAGATGAGTGTGCAACGGAATTGAATCAAATTGTCACCTGTTTATTTGTATCAAAAATAGGCATATTGTCACTTTTTCTATCAACATTATAAAATATAATTCATTATGAAAAGTATGAGCTTGAATTAATTCTGCAATTGTACTTTGTACAGCCACTGTTGCGTTTTTAAAAAAAATGCAACTCGCGTTCAGAAAGTCGTACAAGATTTCTTGGAGTGTCAAGTTCTTTATTACAATCCTTTATTTCCATTCGCGAGAAAATGAAATTTCTGAAGATCAAAATAAACCGTCTGAGGCTATTTGTTTATAAAAAACATGTACCTTATTTTCAATGTCGTAAAAAGTAGTCTTTCTCGCATTTTCTAGTCTGAAAATTTTGAGTAAAGTAAAATATGGGTCTTTAGCTATAATACTCAAACAAAAAAGAATCGAAAAATATTGCCGACAACTAGCACGTTTGGTCGGGAAAAAGGCAGTTTTGTATAAACAAATTGCTATATCTCGCGAACGATGAACGTAATAATTTTTTTTTTTTGATTAAGTTTGATTTGATGCTATAAGAGCTTCATTTTAAAATGATGAAAAATATCAAAAAAAATTTGGCGTCGTAAATATCACGTTTACAAAAAACGACTATTTTGAGAAGTTTTTTCCAGTTTTCTTGTTAACCGTCAACCTAAATTGAACGAAACCAAATTTAAGGTGAAGGTATTGCTGGCATCTAAAACATTGGTTTGAAGACATTTTCAAGAAAATCAATAGTTTAAAATCTAGAAGCGAAAAGGTGTGATTTCAAAACTTTGAACTGCAACTAAGGACGGTCAATAGCAGTCCTTATGGAAACTTCACTTTTTCTTTTAACATTATAAAATATAATTGATTATGAAAAGTATAAACTTGAATTAATTCTGAAATTGTGGTTTGTACAGCCACTGTGACGTTTTTTAAAAAAAATGCAACTCGCGTTCTAAAAGTCGTATAAGATTTCTTGGAGTGTCAAGTTCTTTATTACAATCCTTTTTTCCATTCGCGAGAAAATGAAATTTCTGAAGACTAAAATAAACCGTCTGAGGCTATTTGTTTATAAAAAAATGTACCTTATTTTCAATGTCGGAAAAAGTAGTCTTTCTCGCATTTTCTAGTCTGAAAATTTTCAGGAAAGTTAAATATGGGTCTTCAACTATAATACTTAAACAAAAGAAAATCGGAAAATATTGCCAACAACTAGCACGTTTCGTCGGGAAAAAGGCAGTTTTTTATAAACAAATTGCTATATCTCGCGAACGATGAACGTAATAATTTTTTTTTTGATTAAGTTTGATTTGACACTATAAGAGCTTCCTTTTAAAATGATGAAAAATATCAAAAAAAATTTGGCGTTGTAAATATCACGTTTACAAAAAACAACTATTTTGAGAAGTTTTTTTCCAGTTTTCTTGTTAACGGTCAACCCAAATTGAACGAAAACAAATTCAAGGTGAAGGTTTTGCTGGCATCTAAAACATTTGTTTGAAAATATTTTCAAAAAAATCAATAGTTTAAAATCTAGAAGCGGAAAGGTGTGATTTCAAAACTTTGAACTGCATCCCCACCCACAAGGACGCTCGATAGCAGTCCTTATGGAAACCTCATATTGTACTCACAATCCTAAACAATTTCCACTGAGTCACTACCTGTAATTAATTTTTTTTTATTACGTTCATTACGTTTGCAAAAAACGCCTATTTCAAGAAGTTTTTTGCAGTTTTCTTGTTAACCATCAATCCAAATGAAACAAAACGCAATTCAGATTGAAGGTATTTTTGTTGTCTGAAACTTTTGCTTGAAGACATTTCCCAGAAAATCCATAGTTCAAAAACTAGAGTCACTACCTGTAATCAATTTTTTTTTATTTAGCACTGGAAATTTCTTTTTCTTCTTGTTTGACAGAAACGGTACGTTTCATTTCCAATACGGCAAACAAAATTGTTGATTTCTTCGCATTTTTTAAATTTAAGTCTCGCTTTTGATAAATTTCGAAATTGTTCAATTGGGACATCGCTATGAAAATGGCAACAACGGATTATCTAATATGTATTTAAAATACTCCTCCACGGACATCTTTAGCTGAATTTTTCATCTCAATGTGAAGCCCGAGGGTAAATCGACGATGTAATGAATTATTCGCGGAATTGAAGTTTTCAAAGATTAAACACCGAAAATGAAGGGTCAGGAAGGCGTAGGTCAGTCAATGGGGCAACGCGTATCGGATGTCCCTGGGGGACATTCAAAAGTCCTTTCGTCGTAGGAGAGGGTCGGTATTTTGATGCCAATATATTGCGAATAGCCGATATATGACATTGATGTTTTTCAAGTTACGAGTCCGCCGACATAATTCCAATTTCCTCTAATGGCTGTTATAATGTTTATTTAATGCGTGCCATTTGGCCATAATGAAAATTCGTTTTTCGTTCCGAACTGTTTTAAGATCGAGAAAATCTTTATTCCAGAATTTGCTGGACGACTTTCTGGAGAAGAGGAAAAAACTGCTCGAACTGAACATGGCCGTCCATCGCTTCCTGATCGACAATAAGGAGTACAACGTTTCTTCTTTGAAGAACGACATCACGAATATTTATCTTATATGCAATAGCCTCCATCAAAAGTGAGTATCTATTCTCAAATTGCGTAGTATGTAACGCGGAAATTAATGCAGGTCGGGATGACTAACTTTCCCCCTGCGGCAATAATAATCAGATATATCAGGATTATCCATTCAGAAATTTCGAATTCGTTGAAAGGTTCGTCGTGAACCCCGTATACGTGACGTCCTTTCTCATAAGAGGAAAGGAGCTTTTCCTGGAAGCAAGCTGTATATAATAAATAATACGGCGGCGGAAGCTCGTCGTGCATTCGAATTGAATACCTGGAATCGGAATCGTTAAATCGATATAAACAGACTTAACTGTTAACATCATCGATTACATTAAACAGTATGAATAATTTCATTGGTAAAGTTTTCTCACGAGGTGTTACGTGTCAGATAAGTAAGACATTTCAAGTCGTAGTCCATGGGTGTAGTACCGCGTTAGCTCGTCAGTATTCAGTACTTTTAATTAGTATTCCGTCGTTGGAGACACCCGTCCCTGCTTCTACACGATGACAGCTGCACCCACATATTATGACGTGTTGTGGTTATCAAGTACCATCAATGCTTATTTTTTAAATATAGCTTTTTACTATACGTCATCCGTGATTTATTTCACGACACGTTATACGATAATGAAACGACCGAAATTCTTATACGGGGGTCTATGAGAAAATCGTCTTCACAAATTTGAAATGTAAAATTTTATTGAATTTGTTTTATGGCTATGCCAGAACGTGATGGTCCTACCAACTATTGAGCGCCCACAATTGTTTATACTTTTTTCGATATGACACCACCGGCACACCCGAGCCATACGACGATAATATTGTTCAAGTTTGTGTTTGAAGATGGTCAAGTTACGTTTCACGAGCTAACAATTACAAAATTTCATTATCTACATACTAACAATTTGTGATAATCATAAAGAAACAAAATGAACCGGCAGGCTCTAGAATGGCGAAGGAGCTGGGTCTCACTGACTGATCCATTTATTCTTATATCAAACGACTTTTTCAAGCTGAAAGTTTTGAATTTCATGCTAATCAAAAATCTCTTGTTCTCGCTGATAAAAAAAAATCAGAAAAAATTCGACGAATCAAGTGAATATCGTCCTTTCTTGCAGGGCAACTGATCGATTGGGTCAACTTCAGCAAACGTTGGAAATGTGGAAGACGTTGGAAGCGAGACTGGACCAGCTTCATGGCGATTTGAGGAGCGATGAGAAAATTCTACAATCATTAGATTCGGCCCTTGAAGGTGGAACTTTTTCCGAGCAGACTGCCATCAACGTGCGCGACGTTGCCAAGCTGCTGTCCGAAACGAACACGGCGAAGGTGAATATTCGAAAGATTCCGTTGGATATCGTCGGCGCGAATATTCTGATTTATTAATGTTCGAAAGTTGTATCCGCGTGTAGGAAGGCGAGCTCGTTTGAACAGGCTGCCGAATTGATCTGGTCGGGCGTGAAGCTTCTGTTACCCGATCGTTAATCGTGTTCAGGTTGGATTTCTGGTCACGTAGCCCAAATGTTCCACAGAATCAGCGTAAAAATACAAATTTAATATCGGACCCAAGAGCTTAACTTCGGCCCCGAGGTCGGGCTTTACTTCTTGCCACGGCATAGTCAGATTATTACCGGCTATTTCTATCGCTAGACCTGCGGCGCGAACCTCCCCGAAATCGGGATCATCTTGTTTGTCCGACGCCCCCCCTTCTCTAAATATTTTCTCAGCGCGTTCATATTGCCCAACTACACCCCAATAATTCGGTCCGTAATTGCGCGTCATTTCTCAAATATTGAATGAGGTTAAAAAAAGTAGAAAATTTCTCTACCCTCACGCCCGTCCACGTTTTAGGGAGCCGAGATAGGCAGGACAAGCGTTACTTATTTCTTAGTATTTTTCGAAGAAAAAACTAATAAAAGGGAAAATTGTTGTTGGCAGTCGCGATGCAGTCAAGTGGACTAACGTTACGTCCGGATCCTAGAGCTGTGTATAGCGGCATAACTTTGGCAGTTGAGCGCATTGCCAGTTCGGCACTTCCATATAGAAATGAAGCGCTCGACGCCAGGCTCCGGTAATGAAAAGTGCCGCACCGCATACTAAATAGGTTTTCGGGGGTGATGGACAAAGCCAGAGCATCTGCCAGTCTAGTGAGAAATTTTTGCGCACGCTGTAACTGAATATCCGTCGGCTTATCTTATCGGATCTATGACCTTCCTTGCACACAGAATTGCCTTTCCAAGATCTAAAAATAATGTCATTGATTATTTTTCGCGCAACAGTTTTTTCGAAAGAAAATTTAATGGTGCTCCCACATTATGGCCCACTATGCCTTCCAACTAGCAAGGTCGTCGCATTAGCGCGTGCTGGTTTCATGTTTTTCGAGATTTATTGGTGTCGAACTTCAAAATTGGACCAAAAAAAGAGGTTGCAACGATAGCGGAGGATACACATGTACCTGTTTTCTAGTGCCAGAATGTGAAATTTAGAGCAGATTAAAAAAATTTTTTTCACACTTCTTTCGCTTCTTAGACGAGTTTCGATAGAAGTAAAGCAGTTATGCTTCTGCGTTACCAAATCTGTTTAATTACGCGACGTCTAACAGTTTTTCATTGGAATATCATAAACTTCCGGTATGGCTGAAATATAAAAATAAATATGACATTCAATAAGGGTACGAAATAATTGAATACTTTATATAAAATACTTTTTTGCATATATTTGGAGCGTAATTCGAAAACTATTGATTAAAGATGTTTGCAAGTTCGGAAAACAGAAACTCCGTCTCTACTATATGTCAGCGACCTTGGAGTCAAAAATTATTGTTCTGTTCTCTGAAACTACTCTGTCACCGAAAAATATTCTAAAAGGGCAATGAATTATATAGGTAGAAAAAAAGGAAGGGTAAATGCCATGAAGCTGTGTCCTAAAATTATTCTACATATCTTATTCCATATGAAATTGCCGTCGTTGAATTATCATTAATTTTGGCAAATCGTGAGTGTGCAAGTTCCCCAATAAAAGCGTTCGGGGCTGCGGCTATAAGTAAATGAGAGGTAGATTAATTTTTATGTATTAGCGCTTGCACAATTTGTGACTCGTTCAACTTCGATATTGATTTTTTAGTGTTAAGATGAACAATCAACTTGCACACTTAGTAGCAGTACTGGCAATCGAATTCCATAATTTTTTGCGCATGTCGTCAAGCAACTTTAAAATTGCAATTGCAAAAAACTCACCAAAAATTGTGAAACGAGACACTGCCTGGTGATATAAAATTTAGCCACCAGTAACGTTGCGATATGGTACATTAATCAAAATTTCGACTCTAACCATATTTGTAAATTGTGCCTCGAGTATTTATAAGAATACATTTCCAATTTATTTACAACTTTATTAAATTAGGAACTTTCAAAGCCTTGAACCATTTGTCGATTTGCATAGTTCATTATTTTGAAAAAAAATGTTATATAATCTAGATTACGTTTATCCACATAACATAAATAAACGCGATTGAAAATAGAGTTTTGAAGATTTAATTTTCGCTTGTTCGCGAATCGTTCTGAATCAGGTAAGCATAGGATCAAAGGGATACCTATGGGCTATGTGCTATATATTTGAAGCAAATAACTTGTCGAATGTTTATAATCTTGGTTATCGTTAAATGATTTGTTTTTTTATTTTGGTTCTAATAGCAGAAAATTGTTTCACTTTTTATCCTTATAGTTTCGTTTTATTTTCATTATAATAGAAGGTCGAAAATTACCGAAAATTTGTCCCAGAATGTTCTTATTTTTATTGTTATTTGTCATTTCACATAATTTTTATTTTAATGAAATGTTAAATTTATCCGTAGTTTTGTTATGACGAAAAATGATAATTAATTTGAAATGATCATATCGCATATGGTCATATCGAAAGTGGCAATCTTACTGCCGATATAAAAATATGACAATGACAAAATGAATAGGTAAAATATAGATTGAAAAACATCGTGTGAAACTTCGAAAATTATTGAGTATAGAAAAAAGAAATTGATCAAAAAGCATATGAAGATTAAAGTTTTGAAATATATAATAGAAAATAAAGTACAAAACTGTTCTCAATTTTTCATTTATAATTTTCCTATATAGGACGGAAATGTCCTTCGATAGATCTTTTTGTTACTTCAAAACCCCACTTCTGGTCGTGAATGATATATGTACATTTTTTGTAGCAGGTTTTGCCTCCCATCACATTCTTCTGGTATTCTAGCAGGGGTACTTTTGTATGATATTAAATGAAAAACCAGGTGAGTTTTCATGTCTTATTAATAATCTATTTTGAATTAAATGATCATTTCAAAGTAAAAGTCAATTTTTTCGTCAAACATTAAATGTCTTTCTTCGTTATAACAAAAGTACGAATAAGTTTCACACTTCATTAAGATAGAAATTATGTGAAATGATAAGTAAAAACAGTAATAAGAACATCCTGGAACAGATTTTCAGTACTTTTCGACCTTTTATAATAATGAAAATAGAACGAAACTATAAAAATGACAAGTGAAACGGCAATTTTCTTCTCTTAGAACCAAAATAAAAAACAAATCATTCTATGATAACCAAGACTATAAACATTTGAGAAGCTATTTGCTTCAAATATATACCACCCATTGATCCCTTTGATCCTATGCTTACCAGATTCAGAACGAGTCGGGAACAAGCGAAAATTAATGATCTTTCAATCATGTTCACAAAAATTTTTTGTCTTATATTATGTGGATAAATGTAATCTAGATTATATAATTTTTTTGCAAAATAATGACCTATATAAATCAACAAATGCTTCAAGGCTTTGGGAGTTCCTAATCCAATAACAATTAATTAACAAATTTCACTCTGTCCAAATGCGATCATTTTGACGATTTTTACTGTTTCACCCGAATCTACGAACAGTTTCTCCAGAAATCAGATGAGCACAAACTATAAACGCATTACTATATTTTCTTTGCGTGTTTCTACATCGAAGGAATGCACTTCTACAAATATTCCATTTGCTCATATTTCTAGATAATGAGGTTTTCATTTCAAAATTCACTAATGAGTTAAAACTACATGTTTCTTTCTATGATCGCAAGAAATTCTTTCCGTATCTTTATAGAAGCCGTCTAGGGTTTCAGTTTCCTTGTACCCTCTTACTTTGAAGTATTCCAGAAAAACCGACACCGAAGCCAGCCTCGGCCAATATTGGTGACGTTATAAATGGCGATAAGACACTTGACTTCTTGGCTGGCCTGAAGGGATTCGAATACGACTACGTTTATGAAACGAAATATTCTTATTGTTTGTTATAAAAACCAAAGATCATCATATTAATATTTAAATAATTTTTATTACTTTATTTCATCATGTATACAAAAAACGGCCAAGAAACGTCATTATATTCTTATTAAATTCCCAGGGATATATTTGGCATCGCTGTTCCGTAGAGCAGAAAACCTTTTCAAGTTGATTTTCGAGTATCGAAATTTATGGGATGTTGGGCCATAACTACATGAAACATCACTTTCTCCTTATACTCGGAGTAAAATTTAAACTAGGCGATGTATGAGGAAAATGAGCACTTTTTTGCATTTTTTGTAAGCAGAGATCAAATTATATTGATTATATAACTTCTTCATTCTACATTAGTTTATTATTCATGAATTTTTCAATCAATTTTTCACATGACGCTAAAAACAACGATTAGACACTTGACTTCTTGGCTACCGATTACGTTTATGAAACGAAATATCCTTATTGTTTGTTACAAAAAAACAAAGATTAACATATTAACAGAGACGAATTTTAGTTTAAATAATTTTTATTACTTTAATTCATCATGTAAGTACAAAAAAACGGCCAAGAAACGTCATTCTTTTCTTATTGAATTCCCAGGGATATATTAGGCATCGCTGTTCCGTAGAGCAGAAAACCTTTTCAATTTGATCGAAATTTAAGGGATGTTGGTCCCAATGTTGGACCATAATGTGGGAGCTACCTAGAGAAGCATAATAGTTACGAAACAATATCAGCTGTATTTGGTTTAAAAATGAAAACAAGTGCTATAGTATTTGGTTCAATTTGTTTCAAATTCCGGAATTTAAAAGAAAAATTTTGTTTACATTTTTGTGAATTTTTTCATTTTGTAAATTCTGCAGGGTTGCACCATACCAGAACTGTTTACGGAGGGCTCGTGGTCGGACAGTGGTATATCCGACGAGGGTTCCGAACACGAGTTGGCCGAAAGGGAACGTCGTTTGGCCGCGATTAGACGTCTAGTGAGGCAACTCGAAGGAGTCTTGTCACCTGACAGCGATGCGCGTGTTCATATGGCCAGTAGGTTGAATTCGGCCGAAGAAGAGTTAAGGGTGTTGCAACAACAATGCAGATCGCTGATCGTGAGGTCGGCGAAGTGTACGGTACCCATTGTCGCCGTGTCCGCGGGGTGAGTACAACAGTTTAAAATGTCACCGAACCATGAGCATCCTTCCTACTACCTGTCCAGTTCGCTCGTGAATCGCAGTGCTGCTATGCTAGAGATGCGTGTGCGCTTTTTACCCGGTCATAAATACTCTCATAACAACTGTTTCCTCTCAACACCTTTGTTTATAAATTACGATGAGATATTTCTGACACTACGTTTACAGTATAGTTCAGTTTTTGTTTGGACGGCTTTTCTCACCTCCTGAACGTCCAGCGACTTGCTACCTCGACTTTTAATAGGACTATAAATTTTTTGCGCGGGTGTCTTGGCGAAATTAATTAGGTTGACGTTGAACGGCTTGACGCTTAATATCATCGACAAGTGCCGGCTTTTTTGGGGCCACGCAAATAGGAATTTTTTGCGCAGGACATCGTGTCTCGATAATTTGATGATCCTCTGGAAGGTTTTGCAATTTCTCGGGATATTCCACATCCAAGCATGTGTATCGACGATTCACAGTTAAATAGGACGTAATGGCCGCCCACGGCGCCGTTACTCTATTCGCATATGAATGCCCTGTTTATCCCGCCGCGACCGCCCTATTGAACGTCTGGATAATTCGAAGATTGAAAAATATTTGAATCCCTAAAAGAAGGAAATCGTTTAGGTCAGGACACTTCGGCCGGTTAAGCAACAAACTTGAAGAGTGTCAAAAAGCAATTTAAATAAAATTTATAGTTACGCCACGATTTCAAAATCGACCAAACATCCCTTATAATTAAATGGCGATAGCATAAAATTGATTTTAGCAAACAATATCGGATAAAGACGGCGCCCGTTGGATTTAAATTGAAATTTTGTAATTGCCGTCGAGAAATAACCTTCTCTATACCAACATCTACTTCATTATTATTCATATCTATTCAGGTTCACTCAAAAATTAATGAAGCTTGATGATTTCGTGCCGTTAATTAAAACTCCTCGTTGTTTCATACCAATCAATCTTAAGGAATTGACGTTCAGGCAACGATCATGCTGCGAATGTGTACTTTTACATGTAGATATCTAATCGATTATTGATTTTTTCGTTTGCGGATTTTTGCGAAATTGTTTCAATAGAGCGAGGAGGCGTAGGAAAATTTCACTCTGACGACATACAAATCGAATTAATATTCTATGAATGTTCCATTCTTTTCGGTAAATATTTTCGGTTCTCTGAATATGAAATTTTTAAATTTAGCCGGGATAACCATTTACATAAATTTTTTCTCATTGAAGGGAAAAGGAATGTCCGGTTCAAAAGGAAACGAACAGTAAGGATGACGGAGGTGATCCAGATCACGACAATTCTGGATTAACGGCCTGGATTAAACGTGCGGTAAGAGCTTCGGTACCTTTCCATTTGGTTTTGGTAACGATACTTTGCATTGCCTGGCTGATGGAGCCGCAATGTTGCGATAATATGAACAATTACGCTTGGTCTTTTAGTCCCAAGCTCCGTTATACTAATGGCCCGCCGCCGATGTAAACGTTGTACTTAATTTTTTTAAGACGAATTTTGTACTTAGTATTTTTATACATTTCGAAACGATTTACGATACATTTAGCGATTGCTCATAGTTTAATCAATAATCGCGTTATCTCAGATGTGCCTTCCAGATTTACTTGCCAGTTAAAAAAAATAGAAAAACGGGAATTCATCATATTTTCATCATATTTTGTAGATAAATGTTAAGTTTTGTATCGAAGTACCGAAAACGATTTTATCTTCCGATTATAATCATGAATTGTTGAATCAAGATTTGAAAACTTCCGTAATTGTAAGGTATTCGTTCTCAATATTTTGTACATAATTTTTTTATATTAGGATTAGTTACCAAACGGGCACAGTTGTATGAAATATTATTTAAAAAAATACACGCTGTGCCATTTGCTAGGAGCTTTACGAAGTTTTCATGAAAATCCTTATTAGGGCGAAGTGCTCTACTTGAACGATTGTGTTCAATTATTATTGACTCTAATACGAGACATCACAAAGGACCTGATAGTATATTATTTAATTTGATCGACGGAAGACTTGCTGTGCCTCTATTTGGCCATTGATTATGTTGACCACGTGAACGAGACGAATTATGTATTTTTTTTTTAAAGACAGCAACTTTAGTTGCCATTGCCACATCACGGATTAGATGTTATTTTAACATTTAGGGTGTCAGCAACTTAGTTATATCGTACGATTTATGTTAAAATTAAACTAATGCATGTTTAGTGATTAAACTAGGAATTGCATGCGTTTAATGAAAATTAATTAATACATATTCGCAACGTCGCCGTTTCACGTTCACGCGTATAGCATTTTTATTGGTCTATGTAGATTATACTTGAGCAGAACTAAGCTTCTCTCTTCATTAATTGTGTGCAATTATGCGGAAAATTTTTGTTTCAATAAAAACCGGACACCTTCAGCATACCTAGAAGCTCCAGTTCTGTACTCGAGGGAAATTTTTTGGGATACTGAGTATTCGTTTGATGAAATGTTTGTTTTTGTAAACGCCGACGTTGTTATGGGTTTTGTATCCCGTTTCTACGGGATATACCAACATTTGTGTAAAAGTGTTTTTTTTTTCTATATTATCGTTTTATTTTTGTTATTATTTTTGAGCGATCTGAAATTAATGCCACGAGGTTCCATAAATTGTTGGCTGAAACCACCTATTTTGTTTTTGGCTGGCGTTAGTTGCAGATGAATTTTTTACGATAGCGTTTTGAGCGTTTTTTATATTCTATTATCGACGGGATGATTGCCCTTATACAGTCATATAATTACCTATCTGTTTGAATATTTTTTAATCTGAAATTCAAGTTACAATTATTTGAAATATTTTTGTCTGGAATCCACTTTTTTTTCAAATTTCTGGTGCAACTATGTTCGAGTATTTGTTTTTTTTTATAAGACTTCAAATACTTATAGTACCTTGAGGTATAACGTATTTAATCTTTTTCAATAAAGTTTGATTAAAAAAAAGTCTTTTTTTTGGTCGTATAGAAATATCCAAAAATACCTTTTGAAAATATTGCAATCCCAAGGTGAGTACAAAGTTTCTTATTGAATAATAATGGTTCACAAAGGTGAATTATAGTGAATATAAATATCGTTTACTGGTTTATGTGGTGAAAATGAATCATTTTATCGTGTGTGAGTCAACGTTCCATTTGCGGTTTAACGCTGCTGATTCCTTTTATATCGGTAGGAGAGTTCATGGGCGAAGAGAAGATTTATGAATCTTTCTTATACGAATGATGACTGGCGGCTACTGTACGAATTAAACTAAAATATATACTCAAAATTACTTTCACTGGATTTTTCAAAATATGAAAAATGAGCTCGTGAAATAATTATGTACTTGTTATTTTGATTCAATTGAACTGGAAAGTTATGAGTAGCAGCATAAAATTTCAAGCCTGAGAAACCTGATCAAATAATTACTATTCTATAGTGAATACTGATTGTAACACGATTTGAATAAAAGTTGAGAAGTTGGAATAAAAACTTTCTAAAATGTGCGTGAAAATTATTTGAATAGCATAGGCCACCCCGCAAATTACATCGAAAACAATTTATATGGTAATTCTTTTGGTGTTGGTTCTTGAATTAGGTCTCGGTAGAATTTTCTCATTTGTTTAATGTGGCATAAGATGGACGTACTTGCGTTAAAGTTTCGATATTATCTCAGTCGAAATTTAGTGTCGACGTCGGCTGGTTCATTTATTTCGACCTCTAATCGGCCCACTTTCGCTTTCAAGGGTTGAAACGTAAGAAATCGTCGCAAGCAACAGGTCACACATGATAAGGGTGTCTTTGTGCTGCAATTGCGTGTTAACATGCGGCATACGTAGCTGCAATAGCCGTGGGGGCTGAAAGAGGCGAGGGGCGGCAAGAACGCACAATGAACGTTCAGGCTGGGGCCACGCAACCCGCATGCTAAATAATTTCATACGTGCCGCCGATGGACTGTGGCGGCGACGGCGGCGGTGTTGTGCGTGTCGTCACCGGATGTTGAAGTTGGCTGCCCACTTCAAATTCACAACTCGATTTCCTATTTTACTATAAACCGACCACCTTTCCCACATCATTTTGTCGTTTACGTTACCTTGATCACGGCCGAGATAAAAGTTGCCCAATTACGTTCCGTTCGTACGACAGGACGAAAAAAAATCTCTATGCGTTCGTAGGAATTAGATGAATGAAAATTGAAAACCATTCCCAAGGCACCGCCGCCGCAGATTCAGAAGCGATCCGTTCAAACGGCCGAATTTTACTCTTCGCGCGTCGCATTTTTGATAGCATTAGGGGACGTAATTATTCGTTATTGCCGTTCATATTGGGTCGCCTGATCGTTTAATGTGATATTTCATCCATGTGGTCACCGAAGGGTGATTTAATTGAAAGTTTCATAAAACACAATGGGCAAAACGTCTTCGAACTTCGTAGCAGAGGACGGTAACACTCGGAACAAATTTCTTGTTTACGTTTCATGGGGCGCGGATGCGGAGGACTACCAATTCGAATTTTTGAATCTGCATGACCGAATTTGGAAGTTGAAAGGACGAGTCATATATTTAAGATATAAATTCATTATTCTTTATTCAAATTCATTATTTGGTGACTTTCTAACATCTTCAGTATTTGAATTTGAGTTAGTAATATATGGGTTCAAAAAGTAATTAATTAATTATGTGTTGTTCTCTATAATGCGCAGGTCCAGAAATTTTTTTCTCACACATCATAAAAAAGTGACAATTTCTTTCCCCTTTTGAGGGTAGAAAGGAGGGAGGTAATGAAATGCGGGAAGTAAAAGTTTTTTCCGCATCAACGATGATATCAACTGAATTAATGACGTAACACGTTATGTTCCATGGAAATATCGACACGTACTTGATTTTCAACGAATATTAGAAATTATGGATTCCAAAATGGAAAAACTTTTATCTGATACATAAATAACTGTAATATCGTATGAAAAATCAAATACAGTGCGGACGTAAATATTCCTCCAACCTCTAAATTGGAATATCAATTGGGATATCAATTTGAAATTTGAGATGTCAAAATAAACCATAAATTACTGCAATTTGATGTCAAACCGACAGCTTAATGTTGCAAAATAGGGGCGGGACACCATTTTGAAAAAAGAAATTAAATAGAAAGGGAGGTCGTGCGATACCTCGTTTGAAAGGTATTGTTATGTCTAACTCAAACCTCGAGTATGAAATTGTTACTGTCACCCTGTCAAAGAGGGCGACTTGTCAAAGTTACGGCTTGTAAGTAGCACGAAGAATTCTCTTTGGTAGCACACTACCCGCGCTATTTAGGTATTTTATCGTTTAATTTTTACTGTCCAAATTTTAAATCGATGTCCTAAACCGTTTTCAGTTTAGAAGCGGGTGAGTGCTACCAAAGAGACTTTTTGGTGCTACTTTGACGAGCCGCCATCTTTGACAGGGTGACAGTAACAATTTCATACTCGAGGTTTAAGTCAAACATGAGAATACCTTTCAAACGAGGTATTACACGACCCCCCTTCCTACTTAATTTTTTTTTTCAAAATGGCGTCCCGTCGCGATTTTGCAACATTACGCTGTAGGTTTTACATCAACTTGCAGTAATTTATGGTTTATTTTGACCCTCCAAATTTCAAATTGATATCTCAACCCTTTTCCAATTTAGAGGGGGGGGGACTATTTACGTCCGTGTGGTATATGCCTCTTGAGTAAGGCGCCGTTCCCTCCCTTGGATGATTGTTGGTCTCGGCAAACCTCGGGCATCAAACTTTATCCGCGGAAGGGAAGGATGCACTATCCTCCTTTGGTTTACAAATAAGTATCAAAATAACACCAAAAATCAGATTTCTAGATGTCTACCATCTTTTTCTTATTTTACCAATAGTGTGGCCGCGAGACGAGACGAGAGGAGACTTGGGGCCGGTCTCGTCTCGTTTCGAAAATTCGAGACGAGACCGATCCTCAGTCTCGTCTCAGGGCAGTTCAGTCTCGTCTCGTCTCGTCTCTCGAGTGGTCTCGTCTCAAAATACGAAAATCCATATCCATATAATGAACATGGTACCTATTGATATTATTATCCTGACTAGTTTCAGTAATGATTATAAACTTCGTTACAGTATTTTCATTTGTCGTCGAAAAATTTTTCGTATTTTGAGATGAGACCACTCAAGAGACGAGACGAGACGAGACTGAACTGCCCTGAGACGAGACTGAGGGTCGGTCTTGTCTCGAATTTTCGAGATGAGAGAAATATAGAATGAGTCCATTCATTATCAATAATTGCATTCACTAAGAATAATTATTTAACCATAAATAGGAATTCATATTACCACCAAAAAATCATTTTTTCGAATTTTATAATGTTCCACTATTTACATCATTTTTTTTTCGAAAAAGGTACACCTTTTCCTACATTCATCAAAATAATACGTGAAACGATCAATTTTGTTAGAATACATATAAATAGAAGACGTAGTTTGAAGAAACATTGCGGTTGAAATTAACGTAACATCTTTTACCTTACTAATTTTATTTTTGGACGAAATTTTTGCGTGATATAGTTTTCTTTTTATTCAGAAGAAACTCAAAAATAAGTTTTTTTGTCAACTTCATCTCCGACCCCAACAGAGAAAAACTACGGATCTTCCATTACATATTTATTTTCTTGAAAATATCGGAAATATTTTCAGTTGTTTCCTTTCAAATAATTCATAATATTAAAAATATATGGCGGAATTATTTTTACAAAACATCACAGTCAACCAGCTTTTTAATTCGATTCTGTCTCTTGTACTACGGCCTCGACGAGACTTCCCTACTTCTCGAGACGAGACCGAGACGAGACTGAAGGTTGGTCTCGTCTCGAAAGTCGAGACGAGAATGAGACGAGACGAGACCAGTCACGAGTCTCGCGGCACCACTACCAATTTCATGGAAACCGATATCAACTCAATTTCTGCTTCTCTGTCAGTTATTTTACCTCCAGTTAGGAACCCCACTTATCTTGTGTTTTCCGAAGTATGTTTAAAAATCTTATTGTTATCATGACTTATTATAACTTTTTTTCTTTAAGAGTTTATTAAGCAAATGCAGGCTTGTGATGGTGACGATATGATAGAGGAATGAAAGCACATGCCAGCAAAAACAAGTCAGCAGTTCTATTAAATGTTTTGAAAAAATATTCAGAAAACAAAATCGTAAAAAAAATCGATTTTATAGGGGAATGATAGCTCAAACTGAACAGCAAATATAAGGTCTGTTCCAACTGGCGTGGTGAACGATTTCTGTACCGTCACGATTCTGCGCTGTTCATAAAATAAAGTACTTTTTATGAACGGCGCAGAATCCTGACCGTAAATTGACGGTTCACAGCGCCAGTCGGAACAAACCTATTAACAGAAACCTAGATTTTGTAGGACAGTCACATATCGAAAAATTGAGTTGTGATATTGATTCAAAACTATTAATGATTTTGTTTAAAGCACGATAAATTAATTACAAGAGCAAAAAATAGGAACCATGTAGTTTTAGCGAAATCTCGAATATCCTGTGAAACTACATACCCATAAGTTCTTAAATAATCTCCTTCTAAAAAGAGTGATATTTTCATTTTATCATTTTTTTCGAAAAAGGTACATTTTCTTCACCATTCATTAATATAATACGTGAAACGATCAATTATGTTAGAATACATATCAAAAAAAGATTTGAAAAAAATTGCGGTTGAAATTTTACCTTACTAATTTTATTTTTGGACGAAATTTTTGCGTGATATAGTTTTCTTTCATTTAGAAGAAACTCAATAATTCGTTTTTTTGTTAACTGCATTTCCCACCCCAACCGAGAAAAACTACGGACCTTCTATTACCTATTTATTTTCTTGAAAAGTATCAAATGTTTTCACTTGTTTTTTTTCGAATAATTCATATTGTCCAAAATGTATAATGGTATTACTCTTACAAAAAATCACATTGAACCAGCATTTGAATTCGATTTTTGGTCTGTTGTACGAGACTTCTCGAGACGAGACTGGAGGTTGATCTCGTCTGGAAAGTCGAGACGAGACCGAGACGAGACGAAACCAAGTCCCGAATCTCGCAGCATTACTAGATTTTCTCGTTTTTTTTTTCACCATTTATTAATACGTGAAACGATCAATTTTGTTAGAATACATATTAATAGAAGTCGTAGTTTGAAAAAAAATTGCGGTTGAAATTAACGTGATATAGTGTTTTTTTATTTAGAAGAAACTCAAAAACTAGTCTTTTTGTTAACTTCATCTCCCACCCTAACCGAGGAAAACTATGGACCTTCCATTACCTATTTATTTTCTTGAAAAGTATCAGAAATGTTTTCAATTGTTCTTTTTTTTCGAATAATTCATAATGTCCAAAATGTATGACGGAATCATTTTTACAAAATATTACATTGAACCAGCATTTTAATTCGATTTTTGTCTGTTGTACGAGACTTCTCAAGACGAGACTGAAGGTTGATCTCGTCTTGAAAGTCGAGACGAGACCGAGACGAGACGAGACCAGTCTCGAATCTGGCGGCATCACTAGATTTTCTCGATTTTTCTTCACCATTTATTAATATAATACGTGAAACGATCGATTTTGTTAGAATACATATTAAAAGAAGTCGTAGTTTGAAAGAAAAATTGTGGTTGGAATTAACGTGACATAGTGTTTTTTTGTTTAGAAGAAACTCAAAAAATAGTCTTTTTGTTAACTTCATCTCCCACCCTAACCGAGAAAAACTACGGACCTTCCATTACCTATTTATTTTCTTGAAAAGTATCAGAAATGTTTTCAGTTGTTTTTTTTTTCGAATAATTCATAATGTTCAGAATGTATGACGGAATTATTCTTACAGAAAATCATTTTAATTCGATTTTTTGTCTGTTGTACGAGACTTCTCGAGACGAGACTGAAGGTTGATCTCGTCTTGAAAGTCGAGACTAGACCGAGACGAGACGAGACCAGTTTCGGGTCTCGCGGCATCACTTACAAATACTCCGTAAAACAATAATGGAATAAACGTATAAACGACAACTTCAGTTGCGTTTGTAAAAAAGTTATCTTTTATATAAAAGAATATATAAATTCAATGCAATCAATTGGATTTTGTCATAAACTGACACCCATCAAGGTATTCAACTATACGTGAGCCCGACAACGATCGAAGTAAGTGACTAATTATCTGGCGAAAAAGAAACCTTCTCATTTATTTGGAACGTAATACAAATGTCAATCAAGCCATATAATTTGATGAGAAACGTTTCTTTAGGTCACGAACTCCTTTTTTTGTGTGGTAATACAGTTTATCCAAAATAGTAAATTGGCACCAAAGCACAAGAAACCTACCCCAAACATTGCGAATGAATAAAAGAAAATCTGCTTATCGATTTCAGTTAATGTGCATCGTGATTGGGTTGTCGACCTTGCGAGTCCTTCTGAAGTATAACTTCCAAACAAAAATTGAACCAATTTAATGTTGGGGAATTAGAAAAAAAGATACAAAATAAGAAATAGTCTAAAGGTGTAGATTTTGAATAAGAATATCGATAAATCCATTTCAGTTTGATTTACCAATCATAAGAATCGAGTTGATATTGAATTTCTGCACGGTTTCGGTTGTTTTGTACATATTCTTAAACCTAGTCTTTTGTGATCAGCGACGAGACCGTGGAAACCGCGCGTCAAAGTATCTAATCACACGAATAGATGAATATATTGGTGTCCAGCACTTATCTTCACCTCGGGTTGCGATTAAAGCTATTTTTCCGTGTCTTCTTTTTGGGATCGTGCAGTTCAGAGCTCGGGGTCTCTGTCGGACTTGTCCTCGGTTCCGACACCGCACCGGTACCTTTAACATTTCTGCTGATTATAGTCCCAGCCAATACTCATAAGTATACCATACGCGCCGACATTCATTTCCTCGCTTCACCAATCCAACTATAATCATAAACCGTGCTGTATCTACTTTACACGATTATTATTCGAGTAATATGGTGATGGAAATGACTTTGTATCAGGTATCAAAAAGTATCATTATACCCAATTCTTGACAATATTACTAGTTGACGAAATTCTTAACTATTTCTATTTTAATAGACCCGAAAAAAATTCCGGATAGCGATAATGAGGGATATTCAATTTGACATCAGATGCACCCATATGTTATTTTCAATGAAATCAAGTTATATGAGGAACGTTATTTATATTATTTTCTGAAGTAGATGGATATTACAGTTTTTTAATAGGGTGGATTTCAGTTATTTTCGTATACTGGGCGAAATGAATTGTCCAAACAAAAAGGAGAACAAACTGATTATGTTATGATTCTCGTCGTTTGAAGAAAATTCGCAGAGAGACTGTAAGTTAAGAGAGTTGAAACTTAATAGATGAAGATTGACGAAGATAAATTTTTGTTATGACCATATTGTTCATAGAAATATTAATAGAAAAAGGTATTACATAAAAGAATAGCGACGCCAACGGCAACCGGTGCGTGGAAATTGTTCCGTCGCAAAAGATTTCCTTTATCGATAAAGTAGTGTTTACGGGAGTAACGATAAATCGTTCCTGGATTGATTTATGGTGATGCAAAGAATAAAAAGGAGCATTCGACAACAAATTCAATATTTCCGGAATCGGCGTGCCGCAGGGGCTGAGCCTCATAATACATTCCTCCACATGTCGCGGGAAGAGCGTATGTAAAACACGAATTTACAATGACTTGTTCATCCCACGGGTGCGATACCTTCGTTTTATGAAGTTTTTCGACGCACATAGCATCGAATTGAACTTATTCGCCATCCGTAACAGTCGATTACAAAGTAGGTGTATCAGAGGTAATATTTTACTGAGTTAATTTGACGGTTGAGTGGAGTTAACAATTTTACTGGTCGTTTTTTTTAGTTCAAGACGGAATGGTTTATCGACTCTTCCTCCGTTCCTCCGGAATCGAAGCCGGCGTTCAGATGTACCCACGGCAATTATCATCATTGGCGAAACAATGAAAATCGAAAAAAAATAAATAAAATTACACCGCGACAATAGTAATACTTCAATTTGTTTCAGCGGTTAACGAACTACAAACGTACATCATTTTTTTGCTTTTTCAGAATCGTCGGGTATGCAACATTCTTCGAGAAATCCAATTTAAAGTACTATTGTGAAAGTTCACCCTCGGCTAAGAAAAAAGTCTATTGTCGCCGCGACCATATTCAGAGATTTAATTGTTTCCTTTTTTTGAATGAAATTAACTAATACCATCGAAATTAGTTTGAATGTAAAATTTAAGGAAAATCAAGTTCGGAAGATATTTCACAATTTCATCGCGAAAAACAGAATGTGAATCTAACATACAATATAATATTTAAAAGCATATATATTAAAACAATCTAAAATGTGTTAGTCGCTTGGCATATCTACGTGTTATTCGTACTGAATCAGATTGATCGATTTATAGTACTAATTGAAGGAGATTAAACACTATTCAATCTGATTTTGTGCTCATTACTTTACTAGTTTTACTCGTCATTCCTGAATCATCTTCGTAACGACTTGTCTATGTAAAATACAATTTTCTGAATGAATGGTATTTCGTGTGAATGCAGGACAAGAAGAGGAGATCCCACAACTTTACATTCATGCGACTGGTCCAATTAGAGAAAGTGAGGGATGGAATACTTGATGGTTTTACTTTTGCTGACATTCATATACAGTATGTCTAGAGCACACTACCTCACGTAATCATTTACATTTAATTTAGCAATACGTTACGTGATTGAGTTTTATCTTTTTTTTTATATAAACTTTCATGTGTTAGAAACGTGTTAATAAGTGATTTTAGAAATTTGACGTTGTTGATTAGTTTCCGTTACCCTGTATATCCCGCCTTCACGTCTAACTCAAGTTGCCGTCCTCAAGAAACAGTTGTCTAGGGAAACGTCAGCTCGTTAGCATGTCCTAGCTGAGATGACATGATAAAAATGACACGACTGCAACAATAATTTGTCTCATATGTATATGAGCTCTTGGTTTTCGACCAGCGACGTCCAAAATATATAGCAGAATACAGAACAGGACGAATGACATTTTTGATACCTCAGTCAAAACTCGGCTTTCCAGTTTCACGACAATTATTCTCTCACATTCGAACCCAACATCAACAGTTAGATCTGTATACGCATTCATTCATGAAATAAATCCTTTCATGTATTCACATTAAAACATTGTGGCTAGTTTTTTGTCTCCTTCACGCTATTATCCGCACATGCATCATAAATATGAGACATTCTCGGTTCACTATCTCAAGCAACAGGTTACAAATGAAACACGTTTTTCTAATGATGCAATATTTATTATGAATAAATTGGAAATAGTTAAAAGTGACATCGGTTTTATCAGGAGCTCCATCTTATTTGTGAAGAAAGTGATGAGATACACTGATGATCTATAGTTACGGATCAATGAAGTAACCGATGGATGGTTCAGTAACCTTCGGTGAAATGTGAGCGATGTTTTGTAGGTGGCAGTTCACCTTATTACATTTTAGTGTGATTCAAGTAAAAAAGTGATCACGTATTAGTATTCAGTTATGTATAAGTAGATCGGTAGGGAAAAACTAACATATATTGCCAAGTTGGTGAAATCCAATGTTGAATAATTAATTATTATAAGTCATCAGTCCAACATTTGTAAATAGGTACTAGTTACATTTTGACTATGATGATAATTTGAGAAAGATATAAATTAAAAAGTGTTATAATACAGAATATGAAAAGGTATTTTTTGTATTTCTAAGAATTTCTGAAAACACGTCTGTTTAACAATGTTAACAGCGTTTTGGTTTTCAAATAATTGAATTTTGTTATGTGAATACTTCCGGAATACACCTCATTCTGCAGACCCAGACCATCGCTGCCGCGAGACTCCCGAAAGTCGAGACGAGACCAACCTTCAGTCTTGTCTCGGTCTCGTTTCGCTCTCGTCTCAAGAAGTCGAGAAGTCTAGTCGAGACCATAGTACAACCGAGTTAAAATGCTTGTTTAATGTGATATTTTGTAAGAATAATTCCGTCATAGATTTTTGATATTATGAATTATTTAAAAGAAAACAACTGAAAATATTTCTGACACTTTTCAAGAAAATAAATGGGTAATCGAAGGTAATTGAATGTAGTTAACAAAAAAACCAATATTTGAGTTTATTCCAAATAAAAAAAATATATCATGCAAAAATTTCGTCCCAAAAATAAAATTAGTAATTTTTTTTCAAACTACGTCTTCTGTTGATATCTATGTATTCTAAAAAAATTGATCGTTTCACGTATTATTTCAATAAATGGTGGAAAAGGTGCACTTTTTTTGAAAGCAAAAATGATATAAAATAGGAAAAAATCATTTTTTGGTGGTAATATAAATTCATTTATGGAATTCATTTATGGTAGAATAATTATTATTAGAAAATGCAATTATTGATAATCAATGGACTCATTTGTGATGTGATATATTTGTAGTAAAAATAATAAGATAAACAGGAGTTAATGAATTTTTATATTGAATTGGTCTTTTAGTCAACAAAAAAGTATAATTATTTCAGTCTTCTGACTTTTCACTATTAAAGACAAGTTCAACATGAAAAATGCGCATCCCGTTTCATGCAGATTTTTTATGTCCTATTCAAATACAAATTAGTCTACCCAATATCTAATATGTTATTAAGCAGTAGATAATAATAATGAAATTGAAATAAACCAATAATCTGAAAAAAAGTATTAAGAAAGAAGTGAATACAAAAATAGTGTAGTAGATCCATTCATTTCGCAACACTTTTTCATTCAAATGTTTTTGACTGAATGCAATATCGACCAGCAATTCCAAAAAACAATTTTTCACCCTTAAAAATCTGAAGGTTTTCCTTACAAGGATGCAAACCGAACCGAAGGGATTAGCCGATTTCTTTTTTGAGTAAAAAATGGACATATTTTCAATTAAAAATCTTTTGGAATTGAGAACATTCGAAGTTTTGAATTTCATTCGTTTATTCCCGATAAGCCAGTCGTATAGATAATTGAGCACAGAAAGTATGAAAATATGATCGGAAAATATATTGTTGTGTGCTTCAACTAGTGACGCCGCGAGACTCTCATCGATTTCGTATACATACTCTTTTTCTCCATATGAGATTCTTCACTTAACTTCCATTCTTCTATTTCTTATAAAATGTTGTTCAGAATTTCGTGTCAATATGACCGCTGTCCGTGATGAGAAAACATGTTAATCGTTATTTTCAACATGTTAATCCATATGATGAACACGGTACCTTTGGATATTATTATACTGACTATAGTCTCAATAATAATTTTAAACTTCGTTACAGTATTTACCTTTGTCGCTGTTTTTTCATATTTTGAGACGAGACCACTCGAGATGAGACGAGAGGAGTCGAGACGAGACGAGAGGAGACGAGACGAGAGTAGACGAGACGAGAGTAGACGAGACGAGAGGAGACGAGACGAAACGAAACGAGAGGAGACGAGACGAGACGAGACTGAGGATCGGTCTCGTCCCGAATTTTCGAGACCAGACGAGACCGGCTCCAAGTCTCGTCCCGTCGCGGCAACACTATTTGTAAGATAAGGAAAAGACGGTAGACATCTAGAAATCTGATTTTTGGTGTTATTCTAATCGTTATTTGTAAACCAAAGGAGGATAGTGTATCGTCCCCTTCCGCGGATAAAGTTTGATGAACGAGGCTTGCCGAGACCAATAATCATCCAAGGGTGGAAACGGCAGCTTACTCAAGAGGCATATATATGATTTTTCATGCGATATAACAGTTATTTATGTATCAGATAAAGTTTTTTCATTTTGGAATCTACAATTTCTAATATTCGTTGAAAATTAAGTACGTGTTACGTCATTATTTCAGTTGATATCGACGTGGATGCGGAAAAACTCTACTTTTCGTATTTCATTACCTCCCTCCTTTCCACCCTCAAAAGGGGGAGGAAATTGTCACTTTCGTTATTTCTAGACCTGTGCATTATAGAAAACTACACATAATTAATTAATTACTTATTGAACCGATATATTACAAACTCAAATTCAAATAGTGAAAATGTTTGAAACCACCGAATAATGAAAAGTTTTTTTTTGCAGACCGACAACGGGGATGGTCTGTAATTACCTACACGCTACGTAGATTCAGAAATTTTGTTCGTTTCTGTCTTTAAATCGAAATTAGCGCAAGTATTTTCTTGGCTCTCCACCGAGTGACACATTTCTAATTACACCTGTTTGATAGACAATATCATTTTTTGTAAGAAGGTAGATACTTGCAACGTAGAGTGAACAACAAACTGACTGTTTCTAGTATACTTATAGTTTACAGTAATTTTATGCCCATTCATGTGCTGCGAGAAATGAAATACTCATACATATTAGATTAAAATGAAATGAATAAAATCCTGTAACAAGGTGAGTAAACATTTAGAGAATAAATTAAACACAAAAAAAACTAATATTGACAACTGACGACTAAACATTGCCAGAAACAAGCATTGAAAACACAGTCTTCCGTTATTTTGTTTTATCTTCATACCGACGACCATCGTATCAATTCTCAAGGACAAACTTGATGATAAATCATTCATTTTATTAAATAAATGAGAAAAGTTTACTATTTTTGTGGGGGGATGAAGTAATGTCTAATGCAAACAATTATTCGCAAGCGGATAGTCATTCATAAATGAACAATAGCAATCGATATATGCGATGCGACGTCGGGTAATGAAATTGTAGAGAAAACGTCGGCGAAAAATCAAAGAGGACCTTGGCCTGTTAACCCGTAGGATATTTGCAATATACACCTGGAAGTTTGGTGGAGAATTTTAAACAAGGGGCCAGTGTCGTTTATGGTGTGGGTGTGAAAGGACGTGCGATCACTTGTTCTTACGTGCTGGAGTGGTTCGGCATTATCAAGTGAGTCGGTAAGTCTGGAAATGTTGTATTTAGTGAGGGCAGTAAAGCAGAGCGAGGCGGTCGTGAGTGAATGGGACGTCGGGTTGTCGGTTGTCGGGTGTCGGTTTGAACCAGTGGCGTTAGAATGCAAGTGGCAAGTGGCCGGGTTGCGTCGCACAGGTGAGAATCGAGTGAGCAGCGTCGTGCTCACATCGAGTGGGAGTAAGATAGGCGGCTACGTAAACGTTGGGGGAAGGACAGGGGGCCGAGTGGCTCGTCACGTGACGGGAGGCCACGCACGCGACACACCAACTCCGCCTTCAGGATCTCTTTCTCTCATTCAGGCTCTTCGCGATCAATGGCCGAGTGTCCGCGCTCGCCTTCACATGTGCTGGAGCCTAGAGTGCCGATTTTCTAGTGCCGCCACCTAAGTGACACCAGTGGCATGCAGTGATATTTATTTGTGTACGGGGGTGCCTGGTCTGTATGCACTCAAGTGTGACTGTGAACAGGTGCACCACCTTCGAACTGGATCATCCCGGTGGTTTTGCCTCATCGCCCTGGGCGGCCGTTCTGGGGCATCATTCGGCGGCCGCGGCTGCGGCAGCGGCCGCCGCTGGCACGATGATGCAGACTGGTGATCATCACGCTTATGGGGCAGCTCACCACGCTCCACCAGGTCCCATGGATCTCCACATGCCCCAAGCGTTTCCCTATTATCGGTGAGTTCTTTTATTCGCCACTTGTTGCTCATCGAAATCCGAGCGCCACGTGATAACTTCCGCTGGGCACGTGCATTCCTTAGGAAAACATCGCGCGGTTATTATTATCACTTATGATTAAGATCTCCAGAATCAAATTCAATTTAGTCAACAAATCGATTTTTGTGCTACAAATGGATTCACATCGAGAGCAATTTATCGACTACAACGTAGTATTCGAAGAGTAAACCCCCCGTGACCATTGATCACACCGGACCGTGAAAACATAAACAGTCATATTTTTAAGTTTCTCCTCTCAGCAGGTAGCTCCTAATCTTCCCAGCGTGTTCAACATATCCACACTTTAGATTATTCAATCGTCCACGTACGCGCTATGGGAATCTAACTCAATTTGTTAACCGTTGAACTTGCTGCCTTCTGTCGCTTAATCTCAGTCTAATGAATAAATATCCTTAATTGCGTGGACGGGATACACCTTGGTCATAACCATTCGTCATTTGTGCCCCCTTCTTGCGGCCTTTATGGCAGAAATTACTTTGATCACAACCCGTATATTCCGATAGTTTTTCGAAGGACGCAACTAAAAAAGTCATTCCTCATCACTCGTTTTACATAAAACGTTGAATAGTTGCGAAAAAATCGATTTGATCTCCAATCAAACTCGCGAAGACAGCTAGACGAACATTACGCACATGACTATTGTGTCATTCGGCAAGGATAATATAAGTAGGTACGTAATAGTGCTGTTGACATTGCTTTATTATTGTAATGAACAATGAATATAAGTACTTCGTTGTTAGCTTCGTTGTCGTATCATATTTCATGGTTATTATGCGACTAAGTTATCGAGCTCGGTAAGGTAGAAATGATGCAAATTATATTCCCACATGAATTTTTGTCCTTATGAAAGTAAAGTCGTGATCTGTTATGATCATGTGAATGACAAATGCGGGACAAGACTTGAAACGTGAAGGTCCGATGATGTAGCCGACGTTGCCATCATTTTACTTACTCTACGAAACAATCGAAATGAATTATCGACTTCATGTCGCTCGAAAATTCCCGACACTCACGGTTAAAGAAAATTCCGCGACACTTCTCGAAATAACGGAAGAATTTTGTGCTTCCACAAAAAGAGTTTGCTAGCCGGCAACGCCGTCCTTTGACCAAACAACCTCAGAGGCTGCATAAGATGACAAGATACTGGATTGTCGACGTCCTACGACTGAAGTGTATAAGCAAACGGTTTATTTACCAACATTAAATATTGGACAGCAAAGCACCTGTTCTAACTTTCTGTTCGCGGAAGAGATGAGAAACGTATCTGCTTGTTGAGATGATATTTATACAACTGAACGTACCGCACCAGAAGAATTCCTCGCTTTTATTAACAATCATACCTGTTTCACCATAAAGAAGAATCGCTAATTTCTTAATTGAATTTCAAAAACCACGGCATTGCGAATCAAAAGAATATTATAATTTTATACTTATAATAAATGCATCGAATATTTTTTTTTGATCTAGAATTAATTCTGAGGTTTTGGTTACTTTATGAGATAAATAAAAAATGATTGAGCGAAGTGGATGTCCTTGGTGGTGGCACTTTGACGGTTGCATTTTAAAGAGAGGATCTTAGTTATTCATGAGTGGAATCGGGAAGGAGAGAACGCCACTTTGATTTTTTACCCCCGCGAACATAATATGAATATGATAACGCGCCGCAATAGGGTTCGACTAATCAAAATGCATAGGTCGAGCTTATAGCTTTCTTGCTAAAAGCAAATAAGCAGAAATTAATGTTTAACTTTCGACGCGATAGTACCCACTTATACATTCCGTCGCGTTAAGAAGATTTCACTTTATCCTTCACTGATATCTAATCAGGAGAAATTGCTCTATTGAACTGCCCGAAAATAGGGGTGGCGCGCCCTTGGTATTGGATATCATTAAGATGGTTTTTTTTAATAAGTGTTTCGATTTGGCATAAGTTTCTGCATATCAGAGCTTTTAACCACAAAAAGAACGAATAGGAGAATGAACTCACGTCTCTGCAAACAAATATATACACAAGAAATATTACCCGAATAAAATAGTCCATAATTAATGACAGGACTATTATGTATCAAATCGATTTAAATGCAAATAAGTACTTACAGGTACTAATGAATCTCGGGATATTACCCTTTATATAGGTATTACTAATTGAATGATGGCAAACTGCCAGAAATAACAAAAAAACAGCAGGACAATCAAATTTTTCATCACCGCTCTGGACATTATGAATTTTAATGCATGATAAATCATTTTAATGTTAGCAATAACTATAGATAACATCTAAAACAATAATTATATTCCTAAGAGACAAAAAGCAGGTCTAATTAAATAAGTTTTTCACAAAAAATGTCTAGGAATATAAATGAATGCTTCTCAAGGAGAAACAGATTCTGCAGAATATGCAAGAGATCCTCGTGATATGTTCTTTAATTTTTCGAGATCGAGGAATTCATGAACTGTGAAGTATTCTGCCGACTGTATGTTTATTTTCGATTCAATTTCTTGGGATGGTTCGGCTTTTCAAAGAAAACTCTTTTTTCTTTAACTCGAGCTTTCGAGACTTTTCTTTATTAGTTTTGTCTCTTCCTCGGGAGAACTACAAAAGATATGATTATACAAGTAATATGATTCACAATATACAAAATTACAGAAGGTGAGTCCTTCTAAGTAAGTGAATAAAAAAATAAAGCCAAGAAGAAAATTCGATTACTTCTAAGAAAGATGTTGAAAACCTGTCATGTTTATGCTAATTTATTAGAAATTGATAAAATTTGGAGACAAAAAGGAAGAACCACAACAACAACACCAGTAGAAACTACGTCTAGAGATTGATTTCTATACATTTTATTCATTACTTATAAAAATTTAGATCGACTAAAATTCTAGTAGGTTTATCAAAATCTGACATTCCATCCAGTCAGATTCAGTGTTAGTCAATGTTATACATTTTATTCACTTACTTAGAAGGACTCACCTTCTGTAATTTTGTATATTGTGAATCATATTATTTGTATAATCATATCTTTTGTAGTTCTCCCGAGGAAGAGAGAAAACTAATAAAGAAAAGTCTCGAAAGCTCGAGTTGAAGAAAAAAGAGTTTTCTTTGAAAAGCCGAACCATCCCAAGAAATTGAATCGGAATTCATGAACTATAGGTATATATGTATATGATCATACAACTCATAATAAATTGGACCAATAGCAATCGAGCATTTCCCTCAGCAACCGCGTATAGATAAGTGAATATACTACATAACGTTGGTGTTTCGGCGGGTGAAATGAACTAACAAACATAGAAATAACGATATAAATGTGAACATTTTTCAATATCTGTCACAGATTTGCATATTTGTTTCTATCGATAAACGTCAAAGTATACATCAAAATAATAACTCATTACACTTGATGCATTCTTTGTATAATCTCATCAAATACCACTCGAGCAATCGAGAATAAAGAATATTTGTCGCTCATCACTCGACGTAATCCTTCAAGGTGATATAATCACCTTGGTGTTTCGGCGGGTGAAATGAACTAACAAACATAGAAATGACAATATAAATGTAACCATGATTCAATTGTAATCATAGAAGTGAATATTTGTTTGTCAAAAGTTTCGTATTCATCAAAATCAAAATGAGTCGTTTTGGACAAATACGATGAAAACACACAAATGCATTTGGAATCAATTCATGGCTTTTTGTGAAGAAAAGCTCATTTTAATTGGTTCATTCGTTGTATAATCCCATCGAATACCACTCGAGAAATCAAAAATAAAAAATATTTTTCACTCGTCACTCGTCGTAATCGCAGATAACGTCTCGTGACTCGAAAAAATATTCGGTTATTTTCGATGCTCTCGTGGTATTACTAGTGAGAAGTTCTTTTCCATGAAAATGGCGTATCTATAATGAATTGATTCACGATCCATCAATTGACTTAAATTTTATATTCCATATCTGGCAGTTATAATATTCACGTATTAATTTTTTTGTACAGGAAATCAGTTTCCCTAAAATTCCCGAGAAAGTTTGTTCTATTAAAGATCAGAATTACGATATCGCTATCTTAACGAAACTTGAATTTTTCACATAAAATATTGACTTTTTTCAAGAGGGTTCACTCCGAGTTCTCATTTCAATTATTTAAATCGTAGTTGAAAGAAATAATTATTCAAAGAACACGGATTCAATCAAGATGCCATCTGTTTCATTAACGATTGTGGCAACGTTCTACAAGCACGCACCTCATTCTAATGAATTCATCAAATTACTATTGTAAGCAGTCCAATGAATAATCGACTAATAGCTTTATAATGGTCATTAAAATAATCAAATTATCGCTTTTAAATTTACATCAATTAAGATTTCGATACGATAGACGCTAACCTATTGAGGAAATCAATTGATACTATTGATGCCGTCTGTGGGATAATTAAAGAAGCGATTAAAATACCATTTTTTCGATAAAGAATCACGGATAATCCAGAGATTATACTTTATTCCCAAAACTCTAATAAATATCGAACAAAATCACATACATGTCGAAATTTACGCCCTGAACTGATGAATGGAAATAGTAGCAATTGTTTGCATTGTGCAATTTCCTTCAAGTGACATGTATCAGGAAATTGCTGCCAATCCCTTGGCGCGTTCACGATTAGATATCGCACAAAAGACCGGGCTGATTTAATAAAGCACTTTTCGATTGTCGTATATTCAACCATCAAGTCCCTCTCTCGATTCTTGGTTCGTGGATTGTTCTGGGAGTCGGAACCCTTCGCGAAGCCGTATCACGATGAGGATTTCATCGAACTGATGTGTTTATTCAACATCGGCGTTATAAGTCGTTTTAATGTCGATTATTTTCATTGTGATGAAAAGTCTCCTTAGTTTTAGCGTCAGAATAGTTTGTTGTAAGAAATCACATTGTCGAAGTTTGAATCGTTTCTTAAACGATGAATTCAATAAAAATAGATGGTTCCACTTTTAATGAAAGTGGCTAAAAAAGTTGTTTCTAATTTTTTATTTTTATCTTGTCAAGTCTAATTCCTAAGAAAATGGTCTTATTTGGGCTAGAAAAGGAAACAAAGCGATCATCTTCGGTAAAATCTATGCGGCCCACCGACTCGTTGCAAATTGCGAAAAACAATCACACATTTTCATAAATTATGTTGGAAAGAGCCATTAAATATTATTGATAATTATGAGATAATAAAGAAGTGATGATTTCCGGCATACCATTTAATTTATTTTCAGACGACCACGTACGAAAGTGATACATATCGTCACGCTTATACCTATTGTAGAAAGTTACCAATTACATGCAACTGTGCGAGAATGTCTTTCCTACACGGGTAAGAGCGGTTTGATCCGTGCGGGAAAGTGGTGACATCGAAATGAAACCTAAGCCAAGCAGTTAGAAGTAGATGAGAAGTTTAGTTCGTATACCTCATTAAATATTATTAGGGACGGAAATACACTCACAACAAAATGCTTTAGGAAGGAAACTAATACAAATAGGATTCTCGATTTTAACACAACACATCACATAAATAAAAAAAAAGCCATCATAATACACTATATAGACAGATCAATCAAACTGACCTCACCAATTCACAGACCCGCTATTCTACACGTAAAATTATTACTTTTCAAAAATAATCGAATTATATATCACCAGAAATAGCAGAATCATTATACATTCATAACAGTTTAAAACCAAAAATTTATGGATTACCAAAAATTCATAAAAACAACATACCTCTCAGACCCATTGTTTCATATTCGCAATCTCCTTTCTACAATCTATCAAAACATTTATCTAAGATTCTTTCTAACATCATAAACAAAAATCAATATTACACAAAAAATTCTTTCACACTCAAAAACGAATTCGACAAATTAATTCTTCCTCCAAATCATAAACTCTTCTCATTAGACGTCATCATTATACACAAACATTCCCACATCTTTAATACCAAATATAATTGAAGAAGATTGGCGGCAATCAATCTCAACACATGCTTTTATTCCAAAAACAGGTTTCATTGAAACAGTTCAATTAACACAAACATTTTGTGTGGCAATGGGATCCTCCATTTCCAGCACCATAGCTCAACTTGTAATGGAAAATTTGGAAGAAAAAATACTAAAAAATCATATTAATGATATAACCATTTTCAAAAGGTACGTTGATGATTGTCTTATTATCACTTCTGAAGATAAAGTATCAACGATATTAAATAATCTCAGTAATTTCCATGAGAAAATTAAATTCACTCTCGAAACTGAATCGAAAAATTGCTTAAATTTCTTGGATATGACCATTATTAGAGACGGAAATAAACTCACAACAAAATGATTTAGTAAGGAAACTTATAGAAATAGGATTCTCGATTTTAACACAACACAACACATAAAACAAAAAAAGTCATCATAATAAACTATATAGACAGATCAATCAAACTAACCTCATCAATTCACAGACCCGCTATTCTAAACTCCATAAAATCATCACTTTTAAAAAATAATTATCCCACATCATTCGTAAACAAAATCATGAAAGAACGTATACACAAACTATACAACACGTTAAATACAAATACCGAGAAAAAAGAAGAGAATTCAATATATATTCCAATCCCATAGATACGAAACCTTCCTGAAAAATTTACCAACATTTTCAAACCTTATCCAAATATCAAAATAGCACATAAACCACACATTCAAATAAAACAACTGTTTACGAAATTAGAATCGGAAACACTAAAAAATGATAAAGCTAACATCGTATACCAAATTTCATGTAGAGATTGTAACGGAGTTTATATTGGACAGGCAAAACAAAAATTGAAAGAAAGAATAAAAGGTCATAAATACTCTAAAGTACAAACAGCATTACATAAACATGAACAAACATTAAAACATACATTTGATTTGACAAAGTGAAAATTGTAGATTATGAAAAAAACAGAAAAGCAAGAGTATTTCTTGAAATGATTCATATCAAAAGAAACTCTGAAGCAATTAATGACAGAACAGATATTCGAAATTTGAATCAAATATACTCAACTTTATTCTGAACAAATAATTCATATCAAGTCTCCATCTTTTTGGTTTTCATTTGTCAGATTATTGTTACTAAGAAAACTTATTATAACAACATTGTCAAATATTTAAATTGTCATATCTTGAAAAACGTTGATAATATATTGTCTGAATTACTGAATCTTTATTAACTCTTTATAATCAAATACATCAGAAAAGAATAAAAATATATACAAAAAGGGTAAATACATCAAGAAAGCATATATTTAATTTAATGCTAAATTTTCATAAATGAAAAACATTTGGATGGACTTCCGAATAACGTCCATTATTAACAGAAAGGTGTGAAACTTACTCAGGATGTTCCTCAAGGCGTACGATAACCAAAAAAATAAGGGAAGAGTTATTTTTTTACATTGGAATTAGTAGGACCCTTTATAATCAAATATATCAGAAAATAATAAGAAAATAAATTGAGATTAGTATTATAAGATCAGAAAATAATAAAAATTAAATATTAATAACGCGAACGAGATACGAGAACTTAAAAGAACATATTAATGAAAAGCATAAATTGATTCAATTCGACAATTTTTTAATTTTAGATTCATGAACAAATTAGGTTGGGTTTTCCTGCGTCGTGGACTATCGTCATTATAGTTAAAGATATCCTGAGTAGAACAAACGTCAGTAACAGACATAGACGGGAAATTTAGTTCATGGATCGAACATTGAATTTTACTTGAAAGAATAACATTAAAGAAAAGAGTTGATTTGGACTACTTCGTTCATCTTCGTTTAGTTTGCTGTCATAGTCAAATTGGATTTTAAATTGTCACCACAGATGAGAAATATATTCTGTGGTTATCATTTCTCAATAAAACGTCGCTGATATTGTTCACTGTGGTTGAAGTATTGTCGCGTATTCATTCATCTGAGCCGAAAAAACGTTTACAACATGCAAAGTGACGAAAATATACCTCCAGAAATAGTGGGGGTGCCTATGTAAAACTCATGAGAAATATTGCTAACATTTCCTAGAGGAAGATACGAAATAATATAAACAAATAAAGTTGTCCAAAATCTTCGTCGTTCATTACTCGTCGAAAGTCAGATTTCATTGCTCGTGTCTAGCTCCGCTTCGCGTCGCCTCGTTCTTCAAACTGACACTCGCATGAAATCATCCACTTTCTGCACTCGTTATGAAATATATTATCATAAAGCCAGAAATGATGCACGAAGAAATAATTCAAACATCCGCGATAGAATTTTTCTCTTTAATTTCTTGGAATGTGATATTTCACCAACCTCATATGATTTGTAGAAATACAAAGAGTTTCATCAGTTTACCTACAAGTTTTCCTATAAAAATCAAGATAGCGGCATTCCGGTAATATCGAAGCAGGCGGTACTGTTTAAAAAAGAAAAACGGTAGGAGTGAAACCTATCAGACGCGAATTTTCATTTCATTCCATATTTCGCATTAATAGTGAACCAATCTGCTCATATTTCAAGGTAAGATGAAATTTTTCGCCATTCGTTTCGAAATCATCACGTCCATCTCTTGTTACCGTTAGATGGAACAGCATGATAGGAAAGTGAAAATTAAAAAATCAAGCGAATACGTGATTGGCCGCGAAGAACGATCCATTTTGAAAGACATAGCAAACACTCCTGAAGTGGATGGGTGCAACACAGCGGAAAAAGAGCCAATAGAGATATTAAAACCACAATGCTCAAAAAAATCTCTCTTATGCGCACCAGTTTACAAAGGTGCGCCTAAAAATTTTGGGCGCAAAAAGAAACAACCTTTAAGAGGCTCCTCAACCATACAGAAAGGCTCGAGTGGAACGTCCGAATACGTAGTTGATATCTACGATTACCTTAATCAGCAGGAGCCGAAATATAAATTACGCGACGATTTTCTGGAAAATCATAAAATAACGTCTGCTATGAGACAAAGCCTGATCAATTGGTTGGTAAAAGTTCAGCTCGAATTGAAGATGAATGACGATTCTCTTCACTTAACCATTCCCATTATCGATAAGTTCCTAGAAAATAATAAGGATATTAATAAAAGTAAATTGGGAATAGTAGGCGTAACTGCATTGTACATTGCGTCTAAATACGAGGAAGCCTCGTTTCGACTCTTGGACAAACTTGTCTGTTTAGTTAGCGATTCGAGCAACCGCGCTGAAATTTTGAGTATGGAAAAGAGGATGCTCGTCACCTTGAACTACGAGCTCGGTCGGCCGACTTCGCTCCAATTCCTCCGAAGATATACAAAAATTTCTAAATTCACCAAGGAGCACTACAATTTCTCCGAGTATCTGATTGTTCTGGCCATGATGGATCACAAATTATCCGCAGTGTTACCATCTACAATAGCTGCAGCCGCTTGCTGTCTGACAATAGCGTTGCACAAGAAGAAGATGGACTTATCGCAAGCTTGGTCTCCCATGATGATACACTGCTCCGGATATAAAATCCCCGATATCAGGCCTGTGATGGCCCGTTTAGCCAATTTGCTAGTTAATTTTGATAAAAAGAAGTGCGGATCCGTGCAAGAAAAGTTCTTTCCTACTCTTCATAGCAGAGTGGTTCTGTCAGAAAAGAGTAAAATCCTGATTGTTACCAAACTGGCTGGAGAAGTGAAACATTAATTTTTCTCATATCATGTTATATCACGTTTATACCATGCACACTATATTCAGTCGAGAACTGACATCATTGCATAATTATTCACCTTTATTTTATGAATAAAGTTGTCAATTTCGCGTTTTTTGTTGTTTAAGTAATTAAGTTCAAATCTGTTTGTCAATATTGACCGCCAACATTCAATATTCACAAAATTTGTTTCTGCGTGATTTCTTTTATCCCACTCCTTCCATATTTGATTGAACAAAATTACCTGTAGAAATGTACGTCTTCCAAATTACAAAAGTAATTATGGAACATATCAAAGATAAAAAATACATTTTTCATGAAATTTTGTACTTCGTAGTGCTTCGTCGCTATGTGACCGAACTGACCACACTTAAAACATTTGACACCTTTTTGCTTGTCAGGGCACTTCGCACTGATGTGATCACTCGCGCCGCAATTGTAACAACAATTTTTCGATGTTTTTCCGGAATTGTCTTCGATGTTCCAGGTACGTTGCGTTGATATCCTGAACCTGAAGGTCGTTGTTGATCTCGTGCAGCAGATCTTTTCGCTTCTTGCTTCATATTCTCATAAAGACGGAAACATTCCTTCAATTCTTTAAGATTCTTCGCATTGTAAAGGAGGGATTTGTTTACCGCGCTATCTGGAATTCCCTCTATGATGTATTGTATTGTCGATCTGATTTCTACGTTCGCGCGTGACGCAATTTCCATCATTTATAAGCGTACTCTTGAAGTGTTTCATCGTGCATTTTTCTACGCGTACTTAATTCTCGATGTATCTGTTTGCTATCAACGATTTCGCCGAATTCATCTTCCAGAGCAGATTTTAATTTTTCCCAAGTTACTGCGTTCCGGAGGTCCGGAACCCATGCTCAAGACCTTGAAACTTCGTTAACATATTGAATTGACTGAGCAATAGATTAGCGTTCAGTTATGAAATGTCGTAGCGTTCCTTGAGACTGTTTCTCAGAGTATTATCGTTTCACATAGTGATAAAAAAAGTGTAAGTGTAATTCGTTATAAAGAGAAGGAAGGAAAAAGATTTTTTTCATATTCATTGGCAATTTTTCTTGGTGTCTTATAAAGTTAAGGAGTTTCTTTCCATATTTGCTATTAGTTTTTTACCGTTTCACTCAAGTCCCATAACTTCATTCAGCCAATAACATTGTGAAAATCTCGACGTCTACAGAAACGACGAAAAAATTAGAGCGAAAGGCACTTACGAACAACTGTTTCTATAATTCCATCGACATAATTTTTGAGAGTCGTATTTTAAGAAGGGTGTCTCGGTGTGAATGTAAGAGCCTAATGTCTTTACGGAGTGTGAAGGGTGCAATCAAAATTTGCAAGTCTGATTTTTTTCAGCAGGGGCACGCTGGATCCGATTATTCTTTAAAACACTGGAGATCTTTTCGTCCCCTTGCTCGACTCAGTTAATGTCACGGGAAAAGTCATTGAGTCAAAAGTATTTACATCAATTTCAGACTGTCGCAACAGCTTGTAATAAGAATTTATATTTTTCCCTCGAAACAAATTTTTACTTCCATTTTAATTAAACCGGTATTTGTCTTGAGCGAATTATTGATGGGATTCTTGAAAGGAGGGTACGTGAGCGTACATTGATGGGTAGCTTTTGATGATACTTTTTTGAGACGTTTTTTTCTCCGTATGTTTTCTAAATCAAATAAGTTTAATGGGAAGTGAAACGCAAGTTGGTGCTGTTAATTGATCGGAAGATTGATTGATTTATGGATATAAGTGTTCAGGTAGCCTGCCTGAATTTTTTTCACGATCATGAGCGCAAGAATTCGATTACAGATACGTATACAATTATTCAACATCGCACTAGATAACTATCGGTTTTTGTTGGAATTCCCATGACGAAAGAACTGTATAGTACTATCTCTTCGCGACAGCGAGTTTCTGTAGTTTGTTATAGAATGTACGCATTTATCAAGTTTTTTTTTTCGAATTTGTTCAGCGGAGAATCGAAATATATCCACAGTTTGTGATCTGAATTTGAATTATTTCTGTTGGTCTCTTTTATTGTTAATGGTTTCTATTACTCAACTCGCGTTCTGTGTTTCTTAATTGATATTGACAAGGAATGAAAAGAATTTCGTGGTTTCCAAATTCAATTCACTCAGTTCATTCTTTTACAGCAGCGTACTATGAAAACAGTGACTTCGAATGCATTAGTTTCTGCAATCGCGAAGTTGTAGAGATTATCTACAACAATAAAAGTATAAGAATCTTCGAGTTTTTTTGGTGATCCAGGTTTATTGTGAATAATTTACAATATTAAGGACGTTTCGATAGAGATTCTATCTTTGTCAACTATCTAAAATAAAATAATTCACATATGAAAATGGAATTTGATATTGAAAATATCTTACCAGAAAGTTCAATGATGTTTAATACTCGTTCAAATGTTCGAAGTTATGTGGAACGTATCGTTATAGTACAAAAGAGTATATTGTACTAAATCCCTTTATGTTGATTTTATCATGTACAACATTTTCGTTTTCTTTTATATGTATCATTTCAAGAATTTCTCTAGATTTAACGTGTTTTTCTGTTGCTAATATACTGACGTTGTTGTAATCAAATTTATGGTTGTTTGATTTTTATGCTTGTTTAGTGCGGTATTAGTTGTTGTCGAATATTTATGGGCTTTCATTCTGTCTGTAAGTCGTTGGGAAGTTTGTCCGATGTATAATTTACACTTCATACAAGGAATTTAGTATACAACATGTGATCGTTTTTCTTTAGGAATTTTGCTTTTGAGTTTTGTATAAATTTGTTTTATCTGATTTTGAGGATGGTATGCAATTTGAATATTGTATGGTTTCATTATTTTTTGAAATTTTTTCTGTTAGTACGGGAATGTGAGGAATTGAAATATATTTCTTTTGTGCGACAGGAAAATTAATTGATGTTTGATTGTAAAATTTATGAGCTCGTTCTTTGATAATTTTATTTATTATATGATCAGGGTAATTGTTTTGGGTAAATGTTATTTTTACTTTACTAAGAATTTCTGTACGGAATTTAGGAGATGTAAGCGCTATTGCTCTGTCTACTAAATTTTGTGCTATGCTTATTTTTTGTGACTGATGATGTGAAGAATGAAAATTTATAAGTCTGTCTGTTGATGTATTTTTTCTGAATCATTTTGTCTCAACTTTGTTATTTTGTCGAATTATTGTCATGTCCATGAAATTAATTTGGTTATCTTTTTCTTCTTCTAAAGTGAATTGTAATTTGGAATTATAATTATTAAAACTATTTACAATTTCATTTATTTTTTTTGGGTCAGCTATTAACAAACAGTCTTTAACGAATCTCTTGTATAGTATTATTGTGAAATTACCTTAATTTAAAATTTTTTCTTCGAGATGTTCGATAACGACTTGAGCTATTACATTCGAAATCGGACGACCCAATGCAACTCCGTCGATTTGTTCGCAGAATTGGTCTTGATATTGAAAGTAATTAGTGTTACGTGAATAAAGTGAGCATTCAGTGAAGTCTTTTTTCGGTGTTATTGTGAAATTTTGAAGTTGCGTCCATTTTTCTTTTATAATATCAGCGACGAACTTGTTTGGAATATTTGTATAAAGCGAAATTACGTCTAGGGAAAATAATTCATGAGTTTCTGGGATCAAAATTTCGTTTAATTCTTTTTTTAGTTGTTGAGAATTTTTTATATAAAACATGTTTTTGTTTGTTATATTTGAGATAATTTTTCCAATGTTAAATCTAGAGAAATTCTTGAAATGATACATATAAAAGAAAACGAAAAAGATGTTGTAAATGATAAAATCGACATAAAGGGACTAAGTACAATATACTCTTTTGTGCTATAACGATACGTTCCACATAATTTCGAACATTTAAACGAATATTAAACGTCATTGAACTTTCTGGTAAAATATTTTCAATATCAAATTCGTTTTCCATTTTCATATGTGAATTATTTTATTTTAGATAGTTGACAAAGATAGAATCTCTATCGAAACGTCCTTAATATTGTAAATTGTTTAAAATAATTTCTCCAAGGTGTTTCGAAATATTGTAAAGATATTTGATATTAAGATAATTGACCTATTAAGTAAATTTATTGATTTTTGGTAAAAAAGGTAAAAGCGACATATAATGAAAACGGTGTGTGGCAAAACCTGAAAATTAAAGATATAGTGATGCCGCGAGACTAGAGACTGGTCTCGTCTCGGTCTCGACTTGCGAGACGAGACCAACCTTCAATCTCGTCTCGGTCTCGTCTCGAGAAGTCGAGAAGTCTCGTCGAGACCATAGTACAACAGACAAAAAATGCTGGTTCAATGTGATATTTTGTGAAAATAATTCCGTCATACATTTTTGACATTATGAATTATTTGAAAGAAAACAAATGAAAATATTTTGATACTTTTCAAGAAAATAAATAGGTCAAGGCTGTTTTCCTCGGTTGGGGTGGGAGATGAAGTTAACAAAAAAACTAATTTTTGAGTTTTTTCTAAATGAAAAACTATATCACACAAAAATTTCGTCCAAAAATAGAATTAGTAAGGTAAAGGTCTCGTCTCGACTTTCGAGACGAGACCAACCTTCAGTCTCGTCTCGGTCTCATCTCGAGAAGTCGAGACCATAGTACAACAGACAAAAAATCGAATTGAAATGCTGGTTCAATGTGATATTCTGTAAAAATAATTGCGTCATACATTTTTGATATTGGGAATTAATTGAAAGAAAACAACTGAAAATACACTTTTCAAGAAAATAGGTAACGGAAGGTCCGCAGTTTTTCTCGGTTTGGGCGGAAGATGAAGTTAACAGAAAAACTAGTTTTTGAGTTTCTTCTAAGTAAAAGAAAAACTGTATCACGCAAAAATTTCGTCCAAAAATAAAATCTGTAAGGTAAAAGATGTTACGTTAATTTCAACCGCAATTTTTCTTCAAAGTACGTCTTTTATTGACATTTGTTCTAACAAAATTGATCGTTTCACGTATTATTTTAATAAATGGTGGAAACGGTGTACCTTTTTCGCAAACAAATTATATAAATAGTGGAAAATTATAAAATTTGACAAAATGATTTTTTGGTGGTAATAGGTATAAATTCCTATTTACGATTGAGTAATTATTATTAATTATTATTAGTAAATGCGATTATTGATGATCGATGGACTCATTTTATATTTGATATAATTACATTGAAAATAAAATTATAAACAGGAATTAATGAATTTTTAAATTAACAAAAAAGTATAATTTTTTCAATCTTCTGACCTTTCACTATTATAGTCAAATTCAACACCAAAAATGCGCATCCCATTTCATGCAGATTTTTTAAGCCCTATTCAAATTGAAATTAGTGTACCCAATATCTAATATGTTATCAGACAGTAGATAGTAATAATGAAATAAACCAATAATCTGAATATTTCTGACCGAAAAAAGTATGAATAGTGCTCCATATATACCTTGAGAGATGTTTTGATTCGAATTTCATACTTTTGCCATAGAAAGAAGTGAAAACAGAAATAGTGTTGTAGATTCCTTCATTTCGCAACACTTTTTCATTCAAATATTTTTGACTGAATGTAATATCGACCAGCCATTCCAAAAGACAGTTTTTTACCCTCAAAAATCTGAAGGTTTCCTCTTTCAGTTTTACCCAGGGTATTTGACAATACATATGCCGATGTTATAATGGTATGATTTATTTTGTTTACATCTAATTCGGGCTATCGATATCGATAGCAAATATAGCCCTTTTTTTGCGCTCAAATCTATTTATGGTATTCAACGTACCACGTTTCGTAATTTTTGAATCTGGTTTTATAAGAATTTCATGCATACGTCCTTCGTATTCACTGTAAACTGATTATTGCTGAATAGAAATATGAATACCTGCCGCATTAATTTTTTTAAACTCATTCAAAACGAACCGAACGAATTTGCCGATTTCTTTGTTGAGAAAAAATGGAGATACAATTTTCAATTGAAAAACTTTTGGAATTGCGAACCTTCGTTTAGGCTGACCAATCCGGGATTTCGAATTTCATCCGTTTATTCCGGTAAGCCAGTGGTATAAATAATCGAGCACTGAAAGTGTGGAAATATGATCGGAAAATTTTTTGATGTGGGCTTCAACTAGTGACGCCACGATAATCTCATCGATCTCGTATACATACTTTTTATTTCATATAAGATTTTTTACTTACCTTCCATTCTTCTATTTCTTATAAAATATTGGTTTGAATTTCGTGACAATTACCGTTGTCTGTGGTGACAAAACATGTGAACTCAGTCCTCGTTATTTTCAACACGTCAGGATGGTACCTATTGATTATATTATACTGACTAGTTTAAATAATGATTATAAAGTTCGTTACAGTATTTTCATTTGTCGCCGAAACATATTTCATATTTTGAGACGAGACCACTCGCGACGAGGCGAGACGAGACGAGACTGAACTGCCTCAAGTCTCGTCTCGTCTCGTCTCGGGGCAACACTAGCCCAAGAAGTTGGACAAGAGAGTACATTTCCAAACTATCGTCAATTTTGTCAATAACATCATCAATATGCCAATGTATTTCTAAGAGTAATAAAGATATTTACTCTGTAGGAAAAAAAAATTGATAAACGTAAATACAATGAAAAACGTTTACGAATAGAAGAGTCGTAAAATTGCTATAGTTGATAAGTTTTGGAATCGGATCAGGAACAGCAAGATAAATGAATGACTGATGGCAACGACGCATTGTAGTTAAATCGGATCTGAGATTTTATTCAAGATTAAACTTGTTATACAATCGAAATTGATGAATAAAATATAATCATATTTTGGATTAGCATTCAATTTTCTCATTCAGTTGAGTGAAGTATGCTCAAACCAGTTTTAAGTAATTCGACCACACATGGGAGATATTTATCGCATCATATCTTCTCAATTCTACATAGTTGCAACAACTAGGCGAAGTATTTTGTCGAGGAATACCTCAACTCCGTTGCATCCATCATTAATGACTTTCGTCTGATTCGGTGGTCAGAATGAGCTGGTCGGCAGTGATGGAGATGGAAGCGTCAGCGGAACGGAATTTCGCGTTACCTTCTTATCAGTCGCTGCTTTTATCTAACGTGCTACAGCAAAACTCATCAAGAGAGTGAGGCAATTGAAAAGCACTTGGCAATAAATACGTAATCGCTACCTGATTCAGGTTCTGTGAAAAATATATATCAGCCGGAAAATGAAGACTTAAATTACATCTTCCGTGGTTCGCGTGATCGGCGGTGTGGTTGTCTTGGCATAATAATAAGCAACAGCCATAAATCTGATGGCTCATTATTAAACGTGTCGTTTTAATTGAAATCTCATGTTTTGTCGGGTAAAGCGGCAACGTTCAGCTCCCTATATTTCTTCTAGTCGCCCTCTTAAAGTCATCGCCAGTGGCGCCATTCCCACTGGTTTTTTTACAACGTGTCAGTACAAAACATTCTTCTTGCCGCCCGTGCATTCGTTAGAACGATATTTATGTATATCGGACACGATGACCTCCTCGCTTGCATCGCATCGGTTAAACGGTAGCCACTGGTGGCGAGTGGCGACCAAGAAAATTGAAAACCAAATTTTTTGTTTTCGAACTACGACGACTCGATATCGAATCGATCGTCAGGATTCTGATGGATATTAAGCAACATAAAAACGTGCTCTTTATTCATCCTGTACTCTCACGATCGGTCGTTGTCAGGACGAGCACGAATATTTAATAAATGACGAGTGTTAATTACTACAAGACAGATTAATGTCTTCGGGTTCAGCTTACCGAAAAAATGTATGAGAATAAGCTCGTCGCAAAAGGCCACCTCTGACCTCTTCGATCCTAAACTTTATTTCGCGTGGGAGGTCGAGATCTTTCCGGAAATGAATTCTGCAATTGACCGACACTTTGTCTCCTTATTGGGGAGAATTCGATTCCCAAAGAGTTCGCGAACTCATTTCATATCAATACAATTTAAATTCATGTGAAAGACAAGCGAAATCCCTGATACCCTAATTTTTAATTACAGTCGACTCTCGTTAATTCAAAACTCGAGGGACTCTTAAAATATTACGAATTATCGAGTGTTTGAAATATCAAATGGTTTGAAATTTGTGAGAGTAAATAAAACTGCGGATTATTGAATGTTGATCAATTATTATTTATTAACGGCTACTCTAACAATAACATAAGTTTTGAGGTAAATTCGTGAACATACATGTACGTATTCATAATGTGAATCAATTAATCTTTTGGAAGAACTCTGTTATACTGGTTTGCTTCAAAGCACACTGCTGCTGCTCAGACTGCTCAATAACTTTTTTTAAGAGAAAAAGTGCCTGAAATGCTTTCTCATCACTTTCGTTTTGTAGACAGACGCATTGTAAGGTATCAAATGAGGATCTTGCTTCCTTAACTGACACCTCTGCCACAGGTTTTTATGTATCTTCCTCATCTACATCGTTGCTTTTTTCATCTGTATCTGTCGCAGATAAAATTTCATCATCGGTTAGAGAATCTGAGACAGCAACATCTTCATCCACTTGAACAAAGTCACACCACTGATGTCAACTAATGGTTCTATTGCATGGTTCTTCATCATCCAAAATTATTGGAAGATTTTCCTGATCTTCTTTTAAGAAACCGGATTTTTTGAAGCAGTTGAGAATCGTTAGGGGTGTTCCAGCTCTCCATGCCTTGTCAATCAGTAAAATAGCTGTCAGAACCGTGATAGTCACAGTTACCTGCTTGTCGAGAGATTCTAAAACGAGTTTAACAATTTCTTTGCGATAAAACGTCTTAAAATTATGGATGATCCCTTGGTCCAATGGTTGCAATTTGGTAGTCGTATTCGGCGGAAAGAAGTAGAGTTTCACGTTGGACAATGTAGGAGGACTGTTGTGGACAGTGCAATTGTCTAAAAATAGTAACATTTTCCGCTTTTGTCGTTTCATCTCCCCATTAACTTCTAAAAGCCAATTGTTAAAAAGTTCTGTCGTCATCCAAGCTTTTTTGTTTGCACGATAATCAGTAGGAAACGATTTCACTCCTTTGAAACATCGTGGTTTCATTGCCTTTCCTATCACTACGGGTTTAAGTTTTTCCGATCCGTCCATATTAACTGCAAGTAAAACTATCAACCTCTCTTCATTATGTTTTCCCCCGTGACATTTTTCATCTTTAAAAGTAAGCGTCTTGTCCGGTAAACATTTGAAAAATAGGCCAGTTTCATCAGTATTAAAAATGTTTCGAGCATCATAGTTTTCAATTAAGGTCTTCAATTTACCGTGCCAATCTAAGCAAACTGCATTATCAACACTTCCACTTTCCCCACAAACTTTTTTAAACACAACTCCATTTCTCTTTTTGAAATTTGTAAGCCACCCTTCACTTGCCGCAAAGTTTGCGATGCTTACAGTAGACGCGAACTCTTCTGCTTTTTCCTTCAACAAGTTTCTGCTAATAGACACTTTTTGTCCTCTACACTGTCTTAGCCAAATGACCAGGCTTTCTTCCAGACGAGGAAATTCACCTTTAGTAGTTCTTTTCCGCACTCCAGCAGTTTGAGCAGCATTAATTTTCTCCTTCTGCTTTCGTTTTCGTCTACTTTTTCTATTAGCTTCTTCTTTTCAGCAATTGTCAAACATTTATACTTTCTAGGGCTCATGACTAACACTTTTTAATCTGTTAATCCAATGAAAGACTTACAGTAACTGAAAGATTACTAAACAAACCAATTTGTGCAAAGTGTCAAATAGTCAAACTAATCATAACAAAAACAAAAGCTTGTGAACGTTGATACAAGTTTGAACCTGTCGCAAATTGTACTTACAATCTTTCTGCCTTTTTCTCTCTGCAACTTTGAATTTTCGAGTGTTGGACGCCGATGAGTTCGAATTAACGCGTTGATTTGTTATATAGAAATGATTTTTTCGTTCGAATTAGCTATTAGCAAGTGTATAAAAATGTATTGATTTAGTTCGAAATATAAAGAGATTTTGAAGGGAACTCGTGATAACTTTGAATTATAGAGAGGTTCGAATTATCGCAGGTTTGTATGAACGAGAGTCGACTGTAATTGAATTTGGCATAGGTTATGAACAGTGAAAATATTTCCCTTAGATTATGTCGTTTTATAAGCTTTCTTCATTACATAATCATTTTCTATCAGTTCGTTAAGGCGTTCGCTTTTTCGGTTGGGATATTCGAAGAATGGCCGAATCGTGTGCCATGAGTCCGATATAAAGCCGCAACTGACACAATGCCACAAGATAAATTAATTGCTTGTTAAAATATCTGTGCATTACAAGTCGTAAACCTGTCTGAGCAGTCGCTTAGCACAGTTTCATTCGAATTTCACGACAAAAACGGGCATTCAGATTACTGATGAGCAAATGGGCATCCAAAACATTGTCGCTTTGATTAGCTGAACGGAGATCAGATTGTTGAGGGAGTCGGCTGGACGTGTCGTAATGATGCGCAATGTCAAGGAATGAAATACTCTCGACCTACGCGGATGATATGAGCAATCCAATTATGTATTAGCGACAATGTCGCCACTGCATAAGTGCGTTGTCTACATCTACGATGTAATACTTACTATTCGTCACTCAGACTTTTTTTTTCGTTGATAATTCCGGTATTATTCCAGTTTGCATTATACATAACCGAGTGCAAGTATGTGTATAAAATTTATCTCCTTCGATTTATGTCTGTACATTACCGTACGCGGAAGAAATGGTATTTTAGTAGGTATATCAAACAGGTCATCCAGCTTATGATACTTTAAACCTTGGGGGCGAATAAAAACCGATATGATAAAAAACAATTCATTCAAAAACAATTCTGCGGTTTTATCGAAACGAACGACGAATTGTTGTAATGTGAATCATACTCGTTCGCTTGTTTTTATAAGCATCTCCTTGCATGTATTTTGTGATGTAGGACATACCGTACTTGAAAGTGCTTCTCCACTAATTATAATAATAGCTGGTCGTAGATGTCTCTACGTTTCTACTTGGAAGTAACTTTGTGATTAATAATAATACCTACAGGTGGAATTCAGAGCCAATTTGTGCGGAACACCAGTCATAAATTTAACACACTAAAAGGGTGTGTAACTTTATATGTATATGAAGAATTTTTGCCTATTTATTGTAAAAAATTCATCCTCGGTGTTCATATACCTCAGTTTGATGAATATTTATACAGTGTTGCCGCGATACGAGACTTGAGGCCGGTCTCGTCTCGTCTCAGGGCAGTTCAGTCTCGTTTCGTCTCGTCTCGTCTCGAGTGGTCTCGTCTCAAAATATGAAACATTTTTCGGCGACAAATAATGCTTTGATGAAGTTTATAATCATTGATACTAGTCAATACAAAAATGTCAATAGGTACAGTGTTCATTATATGAATTAACGTGTTTTTTTCGAATTGCTGGTCGATGATGCATTCAGTCAAAAACATTTGAATGAAAAAGTGATGCGAAATGAAGGGATCTACAACACCATTTTTGTATTCACTTCCTTTTTTGGCAAAAGTATGAAATTTGAATCAAATCATTTCTCAAGGTATTTATGGGGCACTATTTATACTTTTTTTCGGTCAGAAATATTCAGACTATTGGTTTATTTCATTATTACTATCTACTGTATGATAACATATTAGATATTGGTTAGGTACACTAATTTCAATTTGAATAGGGCTCAAAAAATCTGCATGAAATGGGATGCGCATTTTTTATGTTGAATTTGATTATAATAGTGAAAGGCCAGAAGACTGAAAAAATTATACTTTTTTGTTAATTAAATGACCAATTCAATCTAAAAATTCATTAATTTCTGTTTATATTGTTATTTTTAATGTCAATTATATATTGTTATTATTAATATTATTGTTATTACATATTGTTAATTTTAATTTATTATATTTTTAATAAATATAAAATGAGTCCATTGATCATCAATAATTGCATTTACTAATAATAATTATTCAACCATAAATAGGAATTTATATTACCACCAAAAAATCATTTTTTCCAATTTCATAATTTTCCACTATCTACACTGCGCAAAAAAATTAAGGCACATTATAGAAATCTCAAATTAATTCTACAACTGAAGTTGTTCTCAATAATAATTATTTTTATCAGAATTATGCATGCATATGTTATCCACTCTCAATCTGATTGAGCAGGTTTGGGACAACCTCAATAGAAGGCTGAGAAGTTCAGAAAATCATCCAAGCTACTGTTAATGACTTAGGAATCCAACTCAGAGAAATCTGGGAAGGATTAGATCAGAACATTTTAAGATCACTCATTTTGAGTATGAACCGTCGTTGCCCAGCTGTAATTAACGCAAGGGGTGGAAATACGAAGTATTAAATCATCAGATCAGCATTGCAGTATTCTGAAAATTGTTTATTTCTCTTCTTTCACATAAGATTCGGTGAAATCCTGAATTTTCCTTCCATTTAATGTGTCTTGTTTCGTTCAAAACCTTCCCGAGAGAACATAAAA